>CM047809.1:35255413-35869193 GCA_026214975.1 Gentiana macrophylla
CTCCCCAATTATAGTCTTTTATTGTTTGGACCTAGATAATTTATATAATAAAAGCGAACTTATTCTTTGTCAATCCGTTTGTATCTATCTTAGATTGGCTCTGGGGAGTCATCCTCTTTAACTTGACTTAGCACGGTTAGGTTGCTTTAGATCGCTATGATATTATTCGTGACTTCACCTTTTAAGTGCCTCCATCTCATATAACTTTCACACGCTTACGACTCCAAGGATGCGATATTAACCATGCACCTGTAAATGCAGGCAACATTCCTATGGTTAGGTGTACTTCTACTAAGCGATCACTCAAACTCTCGTCCAACTAGCAATTGCAAGTCATAGTCTCATGCTAATCTCGGCGTACATATAAGCGGTGCGTGCAATTCCCGAATATAAACCTACAAGATATTCTTTGAGCGTCCGTGATGAGCAATTCATAAGCCAACCCAAGAGTTTTATATTGGTATTTCCTTTTTACGTTTTTAATTAAACTAAGCGATAACGTAGCCATAGACATACCTCTTGAGATAATAAATTCTATTAAGTTAACCTAACCATAAAGGCGTGGCTATTTAGCGGATGAAAGCGAGGGCTCGATCGGCCGAGTGTAAGGCCTCGATCGACCGAATGATTTTCTTACCGGTCCACGAGCGATTTCAACCCGAATACATCTTAGAATATATCTCTCTCGTTTCATCATACGAGAGCAGATTAAACAATAATTACTTGCAGTATTCATATAAACTAACATAGATGCGCATTAATTAAATCAAGTAGATTCATGAATAAATACTAAGTGTATGGCGTCAGAGTTATGGGATCCCCGTAGACAAGAAGTCGCCACATCCCTAACGTCATAGCCGAGATCTACATCATCACAGCTATGATTAACTAATTCAAATGATAAAACATAATTGGGAGGGATTAATTACTTAAAAGAGAAAAGCAGAAAATAAAGGCTTACATATTGCAGCCACTTAAATTGTTGGAAACCCTCAAATTATTCTACATTGTATCAAAGTTATATTATGAATTGTAAGATTGAAGAAAGAATGAAGGGATTGTATGTATCTCTAAGATTGTGTGTTGGTGTGTTTTACAAATTTCGTATTTCTTTGCTTATATAGATGTTATGGCGACCTAGGAGGATCTAGAAGATATACTGCGAAAATCCGTGGTGACCGAGCCGACATACTCGGTCGACCGAATGATAGGGCTCGATCGACCGAGGCCTTTTTACTGCGTGTTAAAATCACGGCGTCTCTTTAATACGACTTGTTTCCCGGCTTTGCATTCTTTCCGTCTTTGATCGATTCTCGATTTATCTCTTGATTAATGCTTGATTTTCTTCCTTATTATCTCGAGATTTCTTGATTGAATGACATTTATCCTCTCGATTTGTCGTGATCTGCAAAATCGACATTTATCGCTGTAAATCGGTCTTTTAATAATAAAAGCATTTAAATACCAAATATCATATTAATAATCACTTAACATTAAATAATAAATATAAACTAGTGATTTAATACGAAATATATATTATTTGGCTCGATTTAAGGATAATGTTGATGACATTTCGGGTATAATTTGACCGTCATCAACTACCCCACTTAGACTTTGATCGTCGAACAAAGCATCAATAAGTCATTCCCAAGACAACATTTTCTATGGTCAAATCATACTTACACAGAAACCCGAGTCAACTCATACTAGTCATGCTCATAAGATGTCCATTATTCACTACTTATTATGAATCGAAGTGATGTGTGCATGTGCATTTAGTTTTATATATTAAGTGGCAAGATTAGAGTTTATGCAGGACCTCGTATCAAAATTCACCAACATCGGCATTCATACTTCTTAAGCCTCATGATGGTTAAAGCACTAGAACAATAAGCAAGAGGCGTATCATAGGAGTTTTGGACTTGGAGACCGAGTACTACTCAAAGCCTCTTAAAGAGTTTAATATTCTTTTCATATCTTCATATTTTTCAAATACTATCAATCTCAAGTAAGAAAACTTTTTAGAGTATCCCACTGTCTTAGATCATGTATAGCATCGAATATTACCACAAGCGTGGGGGCTACTTTGGTAATGTTACTACAAGCCCAATGTCTAACATTTTTGCTAAAACAGTCGTCTCGAAGCTTATTACTCCGCTTTTGTTGGCAAGAAGATAAGAATACATCGACCAATAAGTATCGACACTAAGTCTACATAACCAATCATCATGCAATGTACACATAATTTCTTGATTATTATGATTTACTTGCGGTATACTCGATTCACGAGGTTGAGTAATTGAATAATAAATAACTACTCATAAAAGCGGGCATGAATATCCTTAAATTTACTTAACATAAGTATAAAATGATCACGTACTCATGAAACTTGGTTCATTTCCTATCAATTCTTAGCTAGGAACTCACAATTCTAAAAGTGCGAGATAAATAATATAGTATGTATTCAATTTTTCAATTTTTCTACCGTTTCATTCAAATTTCAATCATAACATAACATAGCTAAGTATCTGCCCCCACTTAAACATGGCATTGTCCTCAATGACAAAAATAAATGAGAATGTAAGAAAAGACTTAGCTCACGGAAAGCGGCTCTCAAGTAAAGGAACAATATCGAAGTAAATGTCGACACGTTGTGGAGAAGCAAGTGAAAACTGTATAAGAGACAAACTCACGAAACCGTTAATAACACCATGTCTCTGGAAGTTATAGAATAATGTGGCGATAATTAGGTATAAATACCTAAAAACAATTTAAGCCACTTTATTTTATACAACCAATGACAAAGAAACCAAAAGAAAAATACTAAATAGAAGAAAAATAAACAAGCAACTAAAGATGGTGGTCTTCATCTACAACCTCCACCGCCTAAATATTACGAAAACCGGGTGGAAGACAAAGATCAAAAGCATTACCCGGCGTGGGAAAACCACGAGGTGACTCGATCGAAAAAGGTATTCAATCCGAGAAAGAGAAACTTGGTAAGGTATAGCAGTTGAATCGACCTATTGGCTAAAAGATAAAATCAAATACTTACGAAACTTCGCTTGCATTGGATATCAACAACTTAGGAGATGTAGCTACTCCTCAAAATTACTAATAACCCAATGTATCACTTAAAAGTCATAACCGTCATCAACTAGGTCGGATCGATTGTGATAGTTGAACAAAACTTATCATCTAGAAATGCCGGAATAGTCGGAAAAGTGTGAAATTTAAAACTTCGGTAGAAAGATAGGTTGTATTTTGATTGAACCAAAAACTTCGTAAAATCTAGCTAAGGTCGAGGCGACACTTACCCCAACTAGTATCATGAAAATCAAAATGATAAAAGATAATCATTAAAGTGAGCAATATTTCAAATTCCATGACACAAAGGTATTTTGTAAACAAAATGGAGGTTGAAAAGATAAAGAGGTGGAGTAAGAAATTGTGTTTTGGGATTGAGAATTGTTTAAAGGAATGGGATTGGGTGGGAGAGTGAAACGGATGGAAAGAAAGAAGCGATGAAAGAATGGTTAGAAATGTGAAGTTGTTGAGGCAGATTGGTGAGAGGATCGAAAAGTTTGAAGGTGAAAAAGTGTAAAGGGAAAGATAAGGATAATTACAGAATGAATTGCACACTACTTTGGATTTTCACTTGGATCACCTTTCTAAAAGGTTTTAGAATTTGACCAAGATTGTTCTTGTTCACACCAATCATTCTCATTACATTTTCAATAATTCTCAAGCTCTCTTAATGCTTCCATCTTAAGGTTGTTTGCTAAATTTCCTTTTCATTAGCAATTTCTTGACTCTCCTACGGAACTCTATTTCACGTGGCCTATATTGAGTAAAAAAGTTTTGCACATCCTTAGCCCAATGGCCATCAGAACACGGCAAAATAAAAAACCTCAACATATGTCATGTTACTCTTATTGGACTCAAAGAAAGAAAAACCTAAAATCCTAAAAAGAAATCCTAAGAGTTTTAAAAAAGTAGTTCTGAGTTTAAAGTCCTCAGCTCGACTTTCCAAAAGTATCCTTATCGAGTTATCATTCTTGGATCATGGACTTTGACCGCCGGCGCTTATAAGAGGTGGGCTTGTTGCTTTTGAGGATTAATACCCTCCCTTGGTTGTGAGACCTAGGAAATGACATTTATCCATACAATTTATCCAAAGCTCTTACCTCGGCTCTCATTTTAGGAATTAGTGAATTTTAAGAAACTCGGTTAAAATTACGGTTTTGGCCTTGACAATAAGAAACAATGAATCAAAGTACTCGAATAAGTTCGGTTATGTAAAGCAAGCCTCGCCGTCTTATTCGTTGGAACATATGTGATGATTCAGGCCAATCCGTCAAGATTAAGCCTGTTTAGCCGAAGGCTTATTGGCTATGCTAAGTCTTGTTGAACTCATGCGTAGCGTACATCTGCGTGGAGGAGTAGATTGAGCGAAGCTCGGTTGAACTTCGCTTGACCATGGTTAGACCATTTACGAACCCATGTACTAAAGTCTCCGATTTCTAAATTGTCACCCAAAGCGTAATCTCGGATTACATTTAAGGCGGGTTCACGAGAAGCCATCACCATAAAACTCAACGTCTTCTTTAGATTGTGAATGCTTAAACTACACAATTCGTTGCTCCCCTGGCCAGTAGAAGCAATCTCATGCATAGGACAAAGATATTTTAACAGAACTACGAGGAACTCTTTATTCATTGCTTCCTTTCAACGACTACATGTTTCCTTACACCTCTAGATGAGAGCATTTGGGGCGAGAACCTTCCACACTAATAGAATTAATCTTACAAACCACTCCGGGCCAAGATTCATACTAAGGTTCATGTATAGGCTAAGTTTTGCTCAATAAAAAACCAAAAGGTAGTAAAACATAAGCAAAAAAAAGGTAGTACCTTGCCTTCAACATTGTACCACGAAGAATTTAAGCCTTAAAATATATATTCTTTTTTGGAGCCATCTTGGTGCTTTAATGGTATTCTTTGCCATCGCTTTTCCAATCGTAGAGTAGTAATTCCGCATGTTCTTTGAGTTATTTTCTCGGCACCCTTGAAAAATCTTGGCTTCAGTTATTGCTTCCCTGGTTTCTGCAAACAGAAGAAAAACAAAACAGACCGTAGACTAATTTTAACATGGTTTCTCTTGCTGCTATCAGACCTACGGATTAAACATACGGGGATAAACAGACACGCGAAGTCCCAGAAAATAGAACCAGGCTCATTTGGAAGCGAGAAGCGATATCGGTTGGGAAGCGAAACCGGTATTCTAGATTACGGAATTTTTACCATGCTTGAGACAACCGAGAGGACTCAAGGCCAGACTCTAAAGCGGAAAACTTGACATGAATAAGAAAATTATTTATATATAAAATTGGCGGTTGGTTCCCGACATGGCGCCAAAAACTTGATCGGGGTCAATCGGGTTATAATATACTTGACCACCATAAACCAATACTAGCAAGAGGACTAGGCCCATCGTAGTATAGCTATAGTGAATCAAAGTCGATCCCACGAGGAACCAATTATGGATCATCTTATATACAAACAATTAATTAAACATGTCAAGGACATAGTGGCGTGTCTACGACCAACATAAGACAAGAAAGGTAAAGACACGACTCGACACAGCGTAATTAGCCTCCCCAATTATAGTCTTTATCGTTTGGACCTAGATAATTTATATAATAAAGCTGAACTTATTAGCATCAATCCGTTTGTATCTATCTTAGATTGGCTCACGGGACTCATCCTCTTTAACTTGACTTAGCACGGTTAGGTTTCTAGATCCTTTGTGATATTGTTACGTGACTTCGCCTTTTAAGTGCCTCCATCTCATATAACTCACGCTTACGACTCAAGGATGCGATATTAACCGTACACCTCATCAGGCAACATTCCTATGGTTAGGCGTACTTCCCAAACAATCACTCAAACTCTCGTCCAACTAGCAATTGCAAGTCATAGTCTCATGCTAATCTACGGCGTGCGTGAAGCGGTGCAAGCAATTCCCGAATATAAACCTACCTAGAGATATTCTTTGAGCGTCCGTGAAGAGAAATTCATAAGCCTACCTAAGAGTTTTATATTGGTATTTCCTTTTTTGCGTTTTAATTAAACTAAGCGAGTAGCGTAGCCATAGCCATACCTACTAAGATAATAAATTCTATTAAGTTAACCTAACCATAAAGGCGTGGCTATTTAACGGATGAAAGCGGGGCTCGATCGAGGCCGAGTGTAAGGCCTCGATCGACCAAATGACACCTTTCGGTCACCCGAGCGATTTCAACCAGAATACATCTTAGAATATATCTCTCGCGTTTCATCATACGAGCAGTTAAGCGATGTAATTCTTACGATATTCATATAAACTAACATGAATCACGCATTAATTAAATCAAGTAGATTCTTGAATAAATAATAAGTGTATGGCGTAGGTTATGGGATCCCAGTAGACAAGGAGTCGCCACATCCACTAACGTCATGGCGAGATCTACATCATACAGCTATGATTAACTAATTCAAGCGATAAAACATAATTGGGAGGATTAATTACTTAAAGAAAAGCAGAAAATAAAGGCTTACATATTGCAGCCCTTAAATTCTTTGAAACCCTCAAATTATTCTACATTGCATCAAAGTTATATTATGAATTGTAAGATTGAAGAAAGAATGAAGGGATTGTATGTATGTCTAAGGTGTGTGTTGGTGTGTTTTACAAATTTCGTAATTTATTGCTTATATAGAGGTTGTAACCGACCTAGGGAGGATCTAGAAGATATACGCGAAAATCCGTGAGTGACCGAGCCGACATACTCGGTCGACCTAATGATAGGGCTCGGTCGGCCGAGGCCTTTTACTGCGTGTTAAATCGTCTCTTTGTCGACTTGTTCCCAACTTTGCATTCTTTCCGTCTTTGTCGATTCCTCTGATTTATCTCTTGATTAATGCTCCAATTTTATTCCTTATTATCTAAAGATTTCTTGATTGAATGACATTTATCTCTCGATTTGTCGTGATCTGCAAAATCGGCATTTATCGCACAATAAATCGGTCTTTTAATAATAAAAGCGACTAAATACCAAATATCATATTAATAATCACTTAACATTAAATAATAAAAATAAACGAGTGATTTAATACGAAATATATATTATTTGTCTCGATTTAAGGATAATGTTGATGACATTTACAGGTATAATTTGACCGTCATCATCAACCACCACGAAGGTGTATTTCTTTCCTTAACAGCTTGATTGGTGTGATTGGTCCAAATAGGTCCATATGTATACTGTTCTAAAACTCACTGGTAGTTGAGTCTTTGAGACTTAGTCTTGAAACTTGCTTTGGTTTGTTTTCCTTGTTGACATGCATCACACAAAATTTGTCTTTCTTGTATGACATCTCTGGTAGTCAATCACCAAGTTCTTCTTGACAAGTAAGTTGATATCATCAAAGTTGAGGTGACTCAGTTTCCTGTGCTATAGCCAAATGAGTTCTGACTTGGTATGCACAATCAAACAAATTTCTGAAGCTGTTGTAGACCAATCTACAACATACATGTTCTTTTCCGCCGATCCGGCAAGAACTACTTGGAATGTTGTTTATTGATGACAATGCGAGTACTCCTTATCAAATGTTACTTTGTATCCCAAGTCGTAGAATTGACTCGTACTTAGTAAGTTGTAGTGAAGTCCTTCCCACATAAGATCGTTCTTGATAGTAAGTCCGTTTCGACTAAGGTTCCATAACCTTTTGTGAATCTGGTTTATCCTTACTTCCAAAGTTGACTTTAGGTGGTCCATCTTTAGCTACAAAATCAACTAGATAGTCCTTGATCCGGGTCATATGTCTAGAGAAACCCTTTGTCAAAGTATCAAATGTCTGCAAAATAAATTTAAATGATTTAGGTACCCAACTCTGTTTGGGTCCATAGTGAGTCGATTGGTAGTACAACTCGAGGAAATTTCCATATGGTCTTCTTTGGAAATTGTTGCACTTATTTTCATATATGTAAGCCACACTCCCATAGTATCTTCTTTGGGGTGTGTCTTGTTATATGCCCACTCAAATCTTTAATTTGGCCGATTTCCAAAATGCCTTCTATTGTTAAACATTGAATAATAACGATCATTCATTTTGTCTTGAGGTCTTGAAGTGACTTATGTCGATACTTTTCTTTGAGAACTAGGATGAGTTCTCTACCGAGTCTTGATTGAGACTTACGGTAAGTCTTTTGCCTAGAATGATTGTTCCTATCAGTTTATCAATAGTTTCAGTAAAATTCCAATCTTCATCAGTGGGTTATAGTCTACCTTTCCCCCTGGATGTGTGAATCCTTGAATGATTGACATTCTTAGAATTACTCTGATTGAAAATTTTCTAGTTCTTGTCATGATTACCTTTTGTAGATCTGGTAGCTGATATATTTTTCATGTTTCCATGTTGTACAATTGATTTACCTTTGGATATGCTTTTGTTATTAGTTGTAGTGACTTTTTGGGAAGCGATTACGGTGATTCACGAAGGCGGCTTCTTGGTTCGACAATCCTCTCGATCGAGAAATTGCTCATTACGAACTTAACCCCTGTTTTGGCATTGGGTTTAGCAGCCTTGCCCGTTCCTTCCTTAGAAGATTTTTGTGTATCAAATCCTAAGCTAGTTCGATCTCCATATGGCTTTCCGTTTTGAATCGGTGCATTTGAACTTGATTGGGCATAAGATTCGATTCTTTTGCTAACGTCTGATGGTGATACTTATTCTTTCTTTTATCAGTTCGAGTCAGTTTCAACATGGTCAATTCATACTTCAATCATTCGACTTCAAGAATTAGAGCTTTTTCTCAGCTTTAATTGACTCATAACCTGCTTGTATAGTATCCAGCTGATTCATCAATTCGCCAAGTGTTTCCTCTAATCTGGATTTCTCGGGTTAGAATCAGCAGTCGAAGAACAAACATTTTGAATAGAAATCTGAGCTGAGGAATATTTGGAGTTAGATTCACATACTTCGTTTGGATCCTTCATGTGAGCCATTAGAGCTGTGTCATCTGATAATCTTTCAGTACCAGCTTCATAATCTAACTCATATCCGGCTAAGAGTTCTCTTCTGCCCGTTCATCATTCTTTGAGTCTTTTTACGATCGACTCTAGACATTCGACTTTGTAGTGTCGAGGTTTCTTGCTTGGTTGAAGCGAGAGATATTCATTGTCTTTTCTTTTTGAGAGTCTTCTTGATAAACTTTCTTGAATTCTATTCATCATAAGAGCCATTTGTTCTTCCATCTCATCCAATTCTTTGAAGATTGTTAGATGAGGTTTCTTGAACATCATTGGATCTTGCTGCGAGGATGTTGTCTTAGGTCCCTCCAAGGCTTTGATTATGACAGATGTGCTTGTGAAGTCTTCATTGAATTCGTAAGCCTTCAAATCTGAGAAGATCTTAAAGAGTCTTCAATATCTAGTCTTCTCGATTCCTCCATGGCTGTGACCTTCATCTTCCAGCACATGGGTAATGCCTCAAAGTTCTTGTGTTGATCTCTTTCTTTGTATACTCAATCTCAAGGATTGCTAATTCATCCATGATAGCGCTGAATCTGGTTTCCATCTGATCAATATTCTCGCCTGACTTCATCTTAAAATATTCAAACTTCTGTTTTGCAACTGTTATTTTGTTTTCTTTGATGGAGTCAGTTCCTTCACAAACCAATTGGAGTTTCTCCCACATTTCTTTTGCAGTTTTGCAATCCTTGACCTTCAGATACATATTGCTGTCAAGAGTTCTGAGTATGATATCCATGGCAACATTGTCTAGGTAATTCCTTTTTTGATCATCACTGGTCCATTCGCTCTTTAGTTTGGGAACTCTAACTTGTTCCCCATTGATAGTTTGCATGTGAGTGATTTGGATAGGTCCATCAGTGAGTACATCCATCATTTCGTCTTGTGTGGCCGCTAGGAATGCATGCAAAACGACGTCTCTATTCATCAAATCTGTCCATGTTGCACATCGACATTTATGCGGAAAAGCTGATTGTTATCCATTGCGAGTGAATGAAAAGCAGGATTATGCAAGATTGAGGCCCGAAAAGCTTTTCGGAGAACAACTATAGGAGAAGCCTAGAGCTAGTGAGTTTTCAACAATGACTTGTTAAAGAACACCACTCCGATACCAATTGTTTGTCCCTTGGAAAGGCTGACACTAGTTTAGAGGGGGGGGTGAATAAACTTGTCACCAAAAACTAAATTTATAACGATTAAGGTTCAATTTTAACATGTGAGGAGTTGAGCTGACTAAGATGAGTCTAAGTAAAACTGACTTATAACAGAACTCAGTCAACCGGCAGTGGATTTAAGTTTTAGCCTTTAACTGGACCTTGTTGTTTCTATAAGAAAAAGCTGAGTATGCAAAACTGAATTCTGGTGAATGTCAGTTTGTGAACTATGAGTAAGTATAACAATCAGTTTTCAATATGCAGTAAAACAATAATAAATGTTGTATAAGTAAATGACTGAATGTAAATGCGTAAAGTAAGTAAACCAAGAATTATAGTGGTTCCAGGTGGTGTAATCCTGTACGTCCACTCTTCCCCTGTGATGTAGGAGGAAAATTCCACTAGAAATTTCTGAGGCAAGCTGTTACAAAAAGTTCTAAACTATAGTCCTTGACTAATCCCTAATGTCACTATCTAAACAATCAAAGAACATGTCGGATTGCTGCTCTTCAAATGCTTGAACCACTGGTCATTGGAGGGTTTTATTGTATCTTCACCAGCAACCACCACAAACACAGTCTACCCGAATGCAACTGACACAACTGTCCTTGGCAAATCCTACACCGGATTGCTTCACAGTCTAAACCTTTGCTTAAGAATCAAAGTTGGGTTGAGAATAAATAAATTGATTCTTGCTTGTGGTTCTTCTAAGTGTCGAAATAAGGATATAATCGATGTAGCTTGAACACTTGAAAAAAATCTAGATATGATCTTGTTGAGCGCAAATAACAATTCAGATGAACTAGACTTGAGCACAATAATGCTTGTAAATTCGATTCTTGTTCTATTCTTGTGTTTTTGATCCTTGGTCTCAAGTCATCTATTTATAGTGTAAGGTCTAACGTTCATCTTGCTTGAATTTGAATTGTTTTAATGTCTATATTTTCAGATGTCAGGTGTCAGTGACCGTTCTGACATGTCAGTTCTTCATCCAATAAAAATCCTGATTTATAACGTTCGAATGTACTTTCAGTTTCTTGGATGGATGACAATAAAACTGAGTATCATGTTCAATTTTATCACGAGTATATCGAGTTTTAGTTTGTTAAGCGACTTAGAGCATTAAGCGAGTTTTACTCTTCTTCAAAACTTAGTACTCTATTTATCGATTTTATATGACTTAATCAAATTACCTCATTCCTTAAACAAATCATCTAAGATATCATTGTCCTTACGATTCTTAGGTCTTCTTCAAGATCCATAAAGTCTGTTCAAGCCATCACAGACTTACCTGATTTCTAACTTTACAGTCTCGGCTTAAGTCTTCATAACTGAGTCTGAACCCTCAGTTCTTCAATCTTCTACAACTGAGTCTATGTCCCTCAGTTCTTTAAATACTGAGTTTGTACTCTCATCCTTCAGTTCTAGATAAGTCAAGCGAGTCGGTGTCCTCAAATGAACTTACCTTCTCGATTAAAGTCACGACTTTCGATTTTGTGTCATGTTCGATTTCTAGATGATTTCCGGTTTTGGTTCTACGACACTCTAACTATTACGATTGCTTATCGATACAACCTATACAATTATCTGACTCTAGTAAAACCTATATATTCAGTTTTAGTCATCTTTTAGCTCTTCACTATAACAGCTAGTTTCAGCACTTCATCAATGGGGTGTAAACAAACAAGTAACTAATTAAGATGAATCATCATCAAAGCTGAAATTTTATCAACACTATCACTGAAGAAATTTGAAGAAAAGCTGGAGCAAATCGCACTTACAAGTCAATGGGGAACACATCAAGTTGAGACCGTCAAAGTAGCTGAAGGCGTATTTGGAGAAAATACTTCTCAAAAGATCTTATACCAGCTAATGGTGATGAATGAGAAAATAGATGGCATGCAAGATCACATTGCCATGGTTGATAAAGTACAAGATATCGAAGCAAGCAACAACGAGGGCGTGAACTATATGGGAGTCAAGGAAATCCTTATGAGGCGAGGTATCACCAGGTTCTCATGACCACCTTGATTTTCGATTGAGTGACCTCTTTGGGTGTTTTCGACAAAGTGATTCTAACGGTGGAGAGGGCCGAGACAAGCGGTGGATTCGTGCCTCAATTCAACTAGTCCGGTGGTTGAGAGCGACCATGGATAAAATGAGCTCAACTATGACCGACACGGTCAATCAACTTCTGAAATCCATGGTGAGTGAATACAAACTTCACCAAATATTTTCGGAAGAATGACACAAGGCCCGACCAATCAAGAAGCCTTAGTGCGAGAATCTATCGCAACAAGTGGGGCGGATTGCCGAAAAAGTGTCAGCCCGTCCTCCGGGAGGATTGCCAAGTAATACTGAGAAGAATCTGAAGGACGTGAATGCAATCATGACTAGAAGTGGAAAGGAACTGCCTGGACCAGTTATACAAACTATCCAAGAAGAATAAAGCGATCGGCGAGCAAACAGAATCGGAGAAAAAGTGGAAATTTACAGTAAACCGGGACGAGCCACGCTTTGTAAACCGAGTCGAAAATTCAGTGAGACAAGCGGTAAGAAGCGGCGATCAGCGGGTAAGTCTTCACGAACTATAACTATCAATCCTGCTACTTTACCCTATCCCCCTAGGAAATATAAGCCGAATAATGATGATGCTCGTTATAAAAAGCTCATAGAGATGTTTAAAAAGTTGCATGTGAATATACCGTTAGTAGAAGCTCTTGCAGGAATGCCAGAGTATGCGAAATTCTTGAAGGAAGCAATCTCTACCAAAAGGAAATTGTTAGACCTGGAGACTATAAGCCTTAACGAGGAATGCTCGGCGGTTTGCAAGCATAAGCTGCCACCTAAATGTAAAGATCCTAGGTGCTTCCTCATACCTTGCACAATTGGAGGAGTGTGCCTATACAAAGCATTGTGTGATCTTGGAGGCAGTGTCAATCTAATGCCACTCTCCATCTTTCATAATAGGCACTGAAAGAGTTAAATGAAACATCTATAACCCTTCAATTAGAGGATAGGTCTATAAAGCAACCTTGTGGAGTGGTGGAGGATTTTTGGTAAAAGTGGATAAGTTCAGTATTCCTGTAGTGTGGTGCTAGACATGGAAGCTAACCACGATGTTCCTTGACCTTAGGAAGACCTTTCCTAGCGACCCGAGTAAGACTTTGATAGATGTCCATAAGGGTGAGTTGATTTTGAGAGTGAATGAGGATCAAGTAGTGTTCAATGTGATGAATTCCATGACGTATGCACAAGATGAAGGATAAGCATGCTACATGCTAGATGCCATAGACGAGCTTGTTTTGGAATTATATCAGCAAGTGGCACTAGACCCTAAAGTAGCAGAGACTTTGCTCCTAAAGGATGAAGGAAGTAATGAGGAAACCTGGCCGGGGTGTAGCGAATGTCAAGTGTGAGAAGTAAAGCCTATATCTTATGTGGATAGCTTAACTCTTTTTACACATAAGATATAGGCTTTACTTCTCACACTTGACATTCGCTAGATGCTTCTGATCAATAGAACAAGAGGAAGAGGAAAAAAAGCGCTTAGTATTGGATGTACTGCTTATGATTAGGAGGAACCATTCATAGACCTTCGGGCACAAGTTCTTTGACTTACAATTGATTGGTAAGCTGTTAAGATCATCACTAGAAGAGCCACCAAAGAATTTAACATTGAAACCTTTGCCATCTCACTGGAAATGCATTATACTTACAAGATGATACTCTTCCTCTCATAATTTCATCGTTACTATCACCCTTAGAGGAGGAGAAACTTCTAAAATCTTGAGAGAGAGAGTATAAGGGAGCGTTTGGGTGGGCGATTGCGAGATATTTGAGAATAAGCCCATCGGTGTGCATGCATAAGATCTCTGTAGATCCCGAGAAGAAAGCGGTAGCACAACCACAAGGGCGTTGGCGCCACAATTGAAGGATGTTGTTAAGGAAGAGATTATAAAGATGTTGGAAATGGGAATCATTTTCCCAACTGCAGACAGTGAATGGGTGAGCCCGATTCATGTGGTGCCAAAGAAAAGAGGATTCACTGTCCAACCTAATAAGTTTGATGAGTTAATCACTGTGAGACTAATTATTGGACATCGAGTTTTCATTGATTTGAGCCTGAATAGCGCAACTTCGTAAATATCACTTTCCCCTACCAAACAATGACCAGATGTTGGAAAGATTAAGCGGTCATGCATTTCATTGTTTCTTAGACGGATATTCTTGTTACTATCAGATCTATATTGCCCCTGAGGAACGCGAGAAAACCACCTTCACATCTCCTATGGAATTTTTGTGTAGAATCGCATGCCTTTTGGACTTTGTAATGCACCGACAACTTTCAAAGGTGCATGATGTCATTATTTGCGAACATGGTAGAGGACTTTACGGAGATTTTCATGGATGATTTCTCTGTATTTGGAGATAGCTTTGATAAATTCTTGGACAACTTTAGTAGAATACTAAAGATATGTGAAAGACCAACCTTGTACATAAGCGGGAGAATTGCCATTTCATGGTAACTGAAGGAATAGTGTTGGGTCAAAATATTTTGAAGAAAGGAATGGAGGTTGAAAAGGCAATGATAGAGGTGATTGAGAAGTTACCCCCTCCAACAAACTTAAAGACGTTGCGAGCCTTTCTTGGCCACGCAGGATTTTATAGGAGGTTTATCAAGAACTTCTCTTAAGTTTATAGACCTTTAACGGAATTACTTGCAAATGATGTACCTTTTGTATTTGGAGAAGAGTGTAAGAAAGCATTCAACACACTGAAGTGAATGCTTATAACCGCCCCAATACTGGTAGCCCCGGATTGGAACAAACTTTTTGAGCTTATGTGCGATGCAAGGGACACGGCAGTTGGAGCAGCCTTAGGACAAAGGGAGGATAAAATCATTAAGCGTATCTATAATGTCAGTCGTACCCTTAACAGTGCACCGATGAATTATGCAACTATAGAGAAGTAACTCTTAGCTGTCATCTTTGCATTTGACAAGTTTTGACCTTACCTGATAGGTTCGGAAGTCACTTGTATTCATTGACCATGCGACTTTGAAATACCTTCTAACCAAGCAAGACTCAAGCCAAGATTGTTAAGATGGATTATACTCTTACAAGAGTTTGATGTTGAGATTAAAGATAAAAGAGATATGAGAACCGGTGGTGATCACTGTCGAAATTAACTTTGCTAGAAGAAGAGCAACCGACTAAGATCGGGAGAGCTCTCGATGATAAACTTTTGCCGTCTCATTGGTAGCTCGAGTTGAATCTCGGGACTACATCATACATCAAGAGTGGGCAAGGTATACCCTTTGTTTGCTAACATTGTCAATTATCTAGCGAGGAAGGTACTACCGGAATTCACAAGTGCGAGATAAGAAGAAGTTATTCACGTTTACGAAGCATTATCATTGGGATGATCCTACCTACATAAGATGTGCCACGATGCCATTCTTAGGAGATCGTCCATGATGATGAGATTCCCGATATTTTGCACCTATGTTATTCTAGAGAAGATGGAAGTCACTATGGGCGGACAAGACATCGGCAAAATGCTGCGGTGTGGATTCTATTGGCTAACAATTAAGTAAATCGGCTTATGCGCTTACAAGAGCTGTCATTCTGTCAAATGACCGGTAACATTTTCGAGCGGAATGAGATGCCCTTTGTAAAGTATCTTAGAAGTGGAGTAATTCGATGTTTGGGAATTGATTTTGTTGGGCCTTTCACATCGTCGAGAATCAAATCGTTACATCTGGAAGCGATTGATTATGTTTCCAAATGGGTGGAGGCAATGGCCTCACCTACTAATGATGCCAGGGGTTGTCTGAGGTTTCTTAAGAAAAACATTTTGGCGAGGTTTGGAGTGCCCGAGCCATAATTAGTAGCGGAGGAGTCATTTCGGTAATAGGTTGTTTGAGAACTTAATGTTGAGGTATGTGGTTAGACATAAGATTGCCTTGACATATCACCCCTAGGCGAGTAGACAAGTAGAGGTCACGAGCGAGAAAGATTAAGAGGATCTTAGAAGATTGTGAATCCCACAAGGAAAGACTTGTCTTTGAATTTAGATGATGCTCTTTGGGCGTTCAAAGCGACTTATAGGACCACGATTGGGATGTCACCGTATCACGATAGTATTTGGAAAAGCGTGTCATTTACCGGTAGAACTCGAGCACCGGCACCAGCTGTAGCTCTGAGATTTCTAAATATGGATGAGAATTTAGCGGTGAAAAGAGGATGCTAGAGTTGAATAGATAGGAGGAGTTTAGACCTCAAGCGTATAAGAATGCAAAGATTAACAAGGAGAGAGCGAAAGCGTCACACGCACGATAAAGGATTCTCAACCGCACATTTCAAGTTGGACATAAAGTGCGGGTATATTATTCGCTTCTTCGTCTTTTTCCTGGGTAGTTGTAGTCTAGATCGTAAGGACCACATGTAGTCACAAAAGTTTTCAATTCAGGCGCCTGGGCAGACTTTCATATTAAACGGCCACAGGCTGAAGCATTACCTAGAGCACAAGTATAACCATGAGTTGGAAGTCTTTACGTTGGCCGGGCGAATCTGAATAAATGAGCCTTATTAGTACAATGAATTTGGTGACTATAAACTCAAAACTATTTCTAAACCCTTATTTATTGCTTTTGTTTATTTTGAGTCAATAAATTAGAATGACAATCGCAAGATATCTTCGGTCATCTGGCTAGAGATATATGTTGTTTTTTCCTTCACGATTCTCATGTGATACACTCATAAAAGTTTTTGCGTCTTGCTTAGGCCAATAAAAGGATAAAGTGGCTTAAACTGTTTTTACGCATTCCTCCGGTATGCACAATTACCGCCACCTTATTTTCTTATTGCCCTTCACATGTTACTCACAGTTTTCGGAAGTATTTTGGAAATCAGGTAACAACTTGGAAGAGGAATGACCTTGGAGCTAATGATTCTGCTCTGGGATTCGCTTTGACTCAGCCGACCTATTCTAGAGCTAAGTACCTATTCTTTTCTTTATTCTTTGTTATTGGGGACAATGTCTATAATAAATGGGGGGTAGGAGGTCTTAGCTGGATAATCGAAAAAGGGAATAATTTTGAAAAATTTAACACAGTTTTTAGCTTGCTTATTGCACGTTTTCGAGTAAGGAATCGGTAGAAAAGGAGCCCAAGTTCAATTTGGAGCTAATGATTCTGCTCCGGGATTAAGCTTTGACTTCGATAACCAATTCTAGAGCTAAGTACCTATTCTTTTCTTTATTCTTTGTCATTGGGGACAATGTACATAATAAGTGGTGGGTATGAGGTCTTAGCTAAATAATCGAAAAAAAGGAATAATTTTGAAAAATTTAACCTTGTTTTTAGCTTGCTTATTGCGTTTTCGAGTAAGGAATCGGTAGAAAAGGGCCCAAGTTCAATTTGAAGTGAGCTATAGCATATTCAATTTAGTATGGAAGAATGAGCATATGTTATGTTGCATGAAGTAGTAACTTATTAATCGTTATTCTATCATTGCACTCAATATTTAAGCACATAGTCTGAGTGAGAAGTGTTTAAGATTAGACGATGAGTTGTTTTAACCGGGAATCATTATTTGTTTGACTATATACTTTAACAAATTGTTGTAAGAAAAGGGAAGCAACTTGAATGCCATGATGACGGTCAAAATATACCTGCAAAAGCCATCAACATTATCCTTAAATTGGGCCGAATAATATACATTTTATATTAAATCATATGGTTATATTTATTATTTAATGTTATGTGATTTATAAAATATAATTTGGTATTTATCCATTTTTTATTATTTAAATGTGATTTATTTGAAATTATTATTTATTTTGTAGATTGAGATAATTTTGGAGGATAATTATAAATGGAAGAATCAAACTACAAGATAAATCCAAGCAAATACGGATGCATTAAAGATAAAGATCGGATAAGCACGGAAAAGAGAGTAATGCAAGACAAAAGTCGGCAAGCCAATAAAAAGAGTTGGCGCCGACTTAGAGAAGGGGCATGCATGAAGGGGGCGAAGTGGCCTTTTCCTAAGATCGGTGGGAATTATCCTAATGTATTTTCAACTCCTTTTAGATTTAGGAAAACTATTTGATTGGTTTAGGTTTATCCTCGTAAATTTCTTTCTATATAAATGTACATGCACACGCCATTTACACACACCACACAATACAAACAATTCATAATAAAATCGTCGGTTTTACTTGGAGCAGTTTTTACAAGTTCTTCAATTATGTAAGTTCTTGTATTTATTTTCTCTTAGTTTCGTTTAATTAATTTTCCCCAATCATTATGTATCGTTTGAGATTATTATTTCTTAGTTAAATGATGTAGATCTAGGATTAGGACATGAGGCGGTGGGGATTTCTTGTCTATGAGGATCCACACGCCCACGTCCATGTTTTGTGATCTGCGTATGATTTTATTTTGATTTAATAAACGTGTTTCTAGTAGGTATATATAATTACTTTATGAGCTTCTATTTTATCCGATAAGTATAGAAAGCGCTAAGATCTAGGTTTTTCGCGCGTCAATCTAGCCATGTCTTTATGGTGTGATTGTCCACTAGAATCTCTTGTCTTAGTAGGTATGGCTCTGACTACGTCGCTCGTCTGTTTTAATTAAAGCGTGTAGTGAGGAAATACCAATATAGTGCTCTAGGTCGGCTCATGAATTGATCTTTCGGGACTTCAGTGAGATCTAGATCTGTGTTATATTAGGAATTGCGCTTTGATTATCGTAAATCGTAGATTAACATGATACCTAAAAGTTAGTGTTAATGGGGCGGAGGCGATGCGATCTCTTAGGAAATGCGCTGAAAAAAGGAATGTTGCCTAGGTGAGGAATACGGTTAATATCGGCATCCCTAGTTTTGTAAGCGTGCAAGTCATATGAGATGGAGGCGCGAAAAAGCGAAGTCACGTGATGTAGCATAGTGATACGGATGGCCTACCGGAGCTAGATCTAGTTTGGGGATGACTCCGTAGCCAATATAAAGAGATACGAATCGGATTAATAGTTGTCGAGTCTAGTTTAATTATATATAGTCTCTACGGATCCCAAGCGATGATGTAATAATTGGGGAGATTAATTATGTTGTATTTATTTGTGTTGAGTCGTGTCAATTTATCTTTTCTTGTTCTTTTGTTGGTCATAGACCGTTTTATGTGTTTGACATGCTTAATTAATTATTTATAAAATGATCCACAATTTGGTTCCCTGTGGGATCGACCTTGATTCGCTATAGCTATACTACGATGGACCTAGTCCTCTTGCTAGTATTAGTTTTGGTGGTCAAGTATTTTAATTTCACTTGATCTACGTCATCATGCCATAAGAGGTAACCGGGACAAAACGGGCTTGTGAGAGAAAGAGAAAAAAGTGAGGAAATCTGCAAGTTTTTTTTTTTTTTTTGAAAAATGAAAAAAAATATATGCAATCAAAGCGATAAGGAAGCGAACTTCGTGTAAAAGGGCACGACCCTCGCATAAAAGAAACAAGCGAGGACTTAAGACCGATGATTAGTCCCCGAGTCCGCCCGGCCCGATTAAGGTACCATGTTGTGTAACCAAGTCGAAGGCAAGATGGCGAGTGTATGAGCGCGGTATGTTAAGATTGTGTGGTTAGTATAACTTGATTCTCCTCACAAATGCACTATCATGGTGATTCATCACACGACACATTGATGCGTGGTAAGTAGTGATTAATGGGGAGCTTATGGATTGTGGCTTAATGTATGTTTTGCGGAAATCTTGATTGAATATGTGCTAGTTGATGGAGATTGCTCTTGGGGGTACATTCCACCTTGATACTACGCTTTCGACGAAGAGCAAAAGGCTAGTGGGGGTAGTTGATAACGGTTAAAATAGTCTATCCTACAGCATCAACATTCCATCCATTATGAGCTAAAAATAGTTGTTTCGACCTATAAATATGAACCATTTGATTTGAATATCGTATGTTGGGTTCGTGAGTCAAGAAATCTGCACTTAGCGTTTATTTTCCCTATTTCGATATTATTTCATGCATTATTTGGTTATTTGCAGTATACGAAATATTGGGCTGAGCATTGTGGACGAATCTGGAGTGGACTGAAAGAAAGGATTGGGCCTAGGGTATTCCAGAACCTTCCAAGCTAAGTCGGTAGAGAAAAATGGACAAAATTGCCCTCGGTTTACCGAGGATAGGCATCTACTTACAGAGGTTCCAGAAGTCTTCAGAAACATGTTTTCTTGGACGAGGGGTAGAACTAGGTGTTTCTAAGTCGGTTTATGTAGCTATAAATAAGATGCCTCGCCTCAGAACTAAATGTAACATTGGTAACATTGGTAGCACACAACTATTACAATTATTATGCAATAAAAATTCATTGTTATCTATTTTATTATTTTATGAGATCAGTCGGAGAGGCACGAAGGAGTCGCCTTTGTGGGAGAGATCGAGTATGATTTTCTGTCTTTTTCAAGATGTATATCTATCGTTGTTCTGTTCGACTAGTATTTTTTAATTGTGTATTTAGTTTAATTATGTAGTAGTTAGTTTAATTTACAACATGTGTTATAGATCTAATTCGTTGGTGAAGAAATAATGAAATAGTGATTGCGTTCTAAAGATCTGCGACGGTCTATATCGCTAGATCTGAATACCTAGTAAATTACTAGTTCACCGGCTACGTAGATCGATAGATTTAATTTACATGTTAGTAGTCTGATCAACTATTTGCATGTCATCGTAAAACTAGCATTAAATACGAATAGTGAAGTATTAGTTTGGACATTATCTTGATGGACCCCATGAACGTGCTGGTCAGCGTCGACAGCTGTCTAGGCGGGTTTGCGGTATGAGTTAGCTCTCAATATCGACAACTCTAGTTGTTTATGCGTATGGGCTATTATGGACCAATTAAGGAGGGTAGCTTGCGTATAGATTGTCTACTACTATGGTCAGAGTAGATAGAGTTAGGAGTTGTACCCGTAGCTGAACAATGAATTAAAATTCACCAAGGGGGAGGACTATTGCATTTGTGGGAGGAATAACTAATTACTCATAATTGAACTAATACCTTAGAAACTCTTGTTGCATTCGTTTGAGCTAGCGTAATATTAGTTTGTGGCACAAATGGCACCAAATTTTACTACTGTCTAGATTATAGTTGGTCGTACACCGTTAATTGTGACAAGCTCAATCTTGATAATTGGACGTTCTTACGAGTCTCTGTGGGATCGACCTTGACTCGCCAGTACTCTACTACGATAGACCTAATCCTATTGCTAGTAAGTGTTTTGCACGCGATCAGAGGTTAGGGTTTTAGGGATTTGTACCTATAAATACCAACTGAATTGATCATTGTAAAGTGTGTAATCAATCTGAATTTTAGTGCATAATAAAATATCTCTTTTCTATCATTGGAATAGTCGCCACAACGCCAAGAATCATGTTAAATCCTTATGTTCTTCTTATTTGGGTTATTTATGTGATTATTTACCGTACATTGCATCTGGTTAGTTATTGCATCTGGATTCCTGTCCTGTTATAACAATATTTTATATCTGTATAAACTTTGAAAGTGCTGATAACTATAATATGTTATTTTTATATATTAATGGGCAATGGTCATTCATTGTTGATTTGATATGGTGTGAAAGGAGAAACACAGAAGCGACCGGTTTCGGCGTGCAAATAATGCATGTGAAGCAAAGAAGTGAAAACAATATATTCTGCTTGAATGTTAAGGGATCAGTCAAATTAAATAAAAAAACAAGAAAAGTCCAAAACAAACCGTGCAATAATTCAACATTTTGTGACATTGGTCAGACACACCGCCCACACCTCTTTCATGTCTGTCTTCTTTTCATTATTATCACAGGGGGAAAGGAAATTGTGTTTGAAGTGAAGAAGATATGTATAAATAAAAATTAAATGGTTTTACCGTGAACAAAAGACAATTTGGATATAAAACATATAATAATTTTTCAGATGGACAAGTCTTTCTTCTACTGCAATTTTACATTATCTCTGCTAATCAATTAAGAATATATATATTGATCTAAACGTCGGATATGGTATTTCTTTTACCATGTTGTTCATTCTTTCGTTTGCCTTATTTTGAAATCTCATTTGAAAATTTTCTTATGTCTCGTAAAAAATAGTGTAGCAGTGGATTCGGAGTATTAACACTGACACTTCAAATTCAGACATCGGAAACTAAAATTCTGAGAACACAAATCAAATTAAAAGTCAACAACTGCAAATTCAAAATCAAATCAAGAGCTAGTTGGTGTAAAGTGATAAGCATTATCTAGGGTTATGAATTCAAGTTATAATGGTGTCTATCTGAGTTCGATTTGAATATAAATTGTATCTTTATCTTCTAGGGCTAGCTAAAATTTATATCTGTATACAATTATGATGTATAAATAAATCACTACCGTGGTTATGTTTGAATGAGAAAGATTGATTATATTTTTCACTTCCATTGTTCTTCGTTTTTCGCTTTTTCCTCCAATCCTTGATTTTTTTCCATGGTATCAATGCCCGCATATGCTTAAACACAAAAACAAATCCATACAAATCCACAAACAGATCATATGATTTGTCAAACACACATCAAATCACAAGCACAAGATTTGTCAAATTCATTTTTCAAACAACAAACCACACACGGATCACTGAAGATCTGTAAATTTTCTCTTTAAAAAACAATCAATTTGAAAACACACAAACAAAGCACTTCAAGAAAGGCTCACCTAACGTCTCTACTCTTTCATCTTTGACCACTATACTTTATCTTATACTTAGCACAAACACAGCCAATGATGAGTTCTAACTCATCAAAGCACAAGGCCAATCATAAACTTCCAACGATCACGTACTTCTTATTTTTAATAATTCATCCGGTGCCGGAACTAAACGCATCAAAACCTATTCATGGCTTTGCTATGTTGATTTAAGTTGTTTATATCATTATCAGAAGGTCAGGAATCAAACCCAACTTCCTGAACATGAAAATTCACAAAAGCATGCAAAACAGCATTTCTGGGCCATTGGCCCACTGATGACGGTCAAGTAATAAAATACTCGATACCTAAATAACCAACTAGCAAGCTAGAGAACTAGGTTCATTCGTAGTATAGCTAGATAGAGTCGATGTCGATCCTACAGAGACTCGGCTTAAACAAGTACAACGTTATTAAACTAAAAATATATTAAAAGCGGTCTCCGACCAACAATAACGTAGAAATAAAGGTTGACACGATAGAAAACACAAAGACTAACAATACGACACAAATACTAAAACACTTATTTTTATGGGTTAAAAAAGACTTTAACAAACGGTATTGATTACGCTAGTAGTAATTACTCCCCCATATATGTATAACTAAGCCGAGACAGAAAAGACATTAAGGTTGATTATATTTTGGCTACGGGAGTCATACCCTAAACTGGATCTAATTCGTGAACGGATAGAAGATCCCTAGGCTTGATTACGAATCCTTCCTTGGACAGGATAGAACATCATATAACAAGCATGCTATACCAAACTAGGCATGCCGATCTAAAATCGTCACATCATCTAGGAAACCACCGTGGACGGGTTGGCACACCACCAAAACGATCGGCTAACTAATGTCCTAGTAACATGACAATTTTCACAATATATCATATTAATTACGAGAACGATGTAACAAATTGGCGGATCTATTACATGTTTATATGAAAAGCGAAAGCACGCAGCGTGGCGAAGTCGTTCACGAGAAAATTACTAGAATCTTGATGGCTAGATCTAACCATATAGACCATGATAGATCTAGACCGGTGACTCTTGAATTTGCTCGTAAAAGCGCCTTCGTGCGGCTTAGATCTACATGAATATGGGTTTGTTAATTAACTACATCACGAAATCAATACACAAACGACTACTCCATAACTGAAATAAATAGATTTACTGAATAAAAACTACATATTTGGATAGACATTACCTCGTGAGCGGAGGGTCCTCCGATCCTTCAATGCAATCTCTAATCGATGAATCCATCGCCTCCGGGATGAAGAAACATATTATAAAATAAGAAGAACTATATTGATAAACTAAAAGTATTGTAATATTGCGTTTCTAGAGTGTGTCAAATGAAATTCGTACAGCTCTATTTATAGGGGTTCAAGCTGATTCAAAGATATATTTCAAAATATTAAAACAATTAGAGATAACTCCCGGCCGATCTCCCGACGAAGCAGGACTCGCCCCCAGCGAGATAGGGGCTCGCTGCCAGCTAGTTCAATGATCTCTGATTGGCTCGCTGGCTTCTCTTGTTCCTTACTCCACGTTTCGTGCTGCTCCGGTATTTATCTTCAATGCAATCCGATTCTGCTTTAAATTCCTTTGATATTTACTTCCTCCGATAATAGATATCTTCCGATTTATCGCAATCTACAATATATATATTTATCCCAAAGTAAATCATATTTAAATAATAAAAATGGATAAATACCAAATTATATCTTATAAATCACACAACACTAAATAATCAATATAAACATGTGATTTAATATAATATATATATATTATTAATCTTGATTTAAGGAAAATGTTGATGACATTTATGGGTATAATTTGACCATCATCAACTACCCCCCACTTAGACTTTGATCGTCCCGAACAAAGCATCAATAAGTCATTCCCCAAGACAACATTTTCCATGGTCAAATCATACTTACACAAGAAACTCGAGTCAACTCATACCATTCATACTCATAAGGTATCAATTATTCACTACTTGCTATGAATCGAAGTGATGTGTGCATGTGCATTAAGTTTTATATATTCGTGGCAAGATTAAAGTTTATGCCAACTTTGCGGTCTTAAGCTACCAACATCAGCATTCCCACTCCTTAAGCCTCGCAATGGGTAAATACATGGTGCAATAAGCAAGAGCATCATCCATAAGGTTTTTGGACTCGGAGACCGAGAAAATACTCAAAGCCTCTTAAAAAGTTGAATTTCTTCACATTTTCATAATTTCAAGCTTTAACACCTCTCAAGAAAGAAACTTACTTTAAAGGTAAAGTATGCATTGCAAGAATCCTCCCCTCATTTGATTAGTCAATTGCATTGAATATTACCCACAAAGCGGGGGCTACTTTGGTAATGTTACTACAAGCCCCAAGATGTTTAACGCATTGTTAAAACACAGATAATTCTCAAGCTTATTACTCCGCTTTGATGGCGGAAGATAGGAATACATCGTGAGATAAATATCGACACTAAGTCTACATAACCAATCATCTACGCAATGTACACATAATTTCTTGATTATTATAATTCGATGCGATGAATCGTCGATTCAAAGATTGAGTAATCGAATAATAAATAACTACTTGCAATGATCGGCATGAATATCCTTAAATTTACATTCACATAAGTATAAAATGATCACGTACTCATTCAACTTGGTTCCTTCCGTACTAATTCCATGTATAAGAACTCACAATTCTAAGGGTACGAGATACTTAATTTGGCATTTGTTCAATTTTTTTTCAATTTTCACCGTTTCATTAAATTTTCAATTATAACACATCGTAGCTAAGTCTCCTACCCCCCACTTAAACTTGGCATTTTCCCCAATGACAAAGAAAAATGAGAATTTAAGAAAACGACTTAGCTCTGGAAACGGCTCTCAAGTGGATGCAGAACATCGAAGTAATCCAAGCACGTCGTGGAGAAGCAAACGAAAACATGTTTAAGCAAACCAAACAGAAACTCCACGATACCGTTAATAACATGTCAATGGAATTTATAAAATAATGTGGCGGTAATTATATATAGAATATCCAAAAACAAATTAAACCACTTTATTTCATACCACCAATGACAAGGAAAACCAAAGAGTTAAAACTACAAAACTCACATGGCGGCTATCAAGGAAAAAACCTCGTTTATTCCGAACTGAGACTCGGAACATGGCGAGATGAAAAAAATCATAACAGTCTCATGCTACTTTATTAAAAGCAAAAACAAAAACAAATCAAAAATATAGTTTTAAGAAATAGTTCTATGGTTATAGTCGTTAGCTCGACTGTACTCACATGATGGTCTAGTTGTAACTAGGATTTCCTAGAGTAAGTACTTCTTCCTCTCTATCAAAATGATTCCCGAGGTAATGCTTTAATCGGTGACCATTGACCATAAAAGTTTTTCGATCATCTAGGTGACTTACCACTGCAGCTCCGGAAGGAAATACTTTACTCACTTTATAAGGACCAAACCATCTTGATTTTAGCTTTCCCGGGAAAAGTTTCAAGCGCGAATTGTAAACAAGAACCATATCACCCACCTTAAAGGTGCGGTCAAGGATCTTTTTATCATGAAATCTCTTAGTGCGCTCTTTATAGATCCGAGCATTCTCGTAAGCTTCAATGCGAAACTCTTCTAGGCGAGTTAATTCCAACAATCTCTTTTCTCCGGCTGAACTTTCATCTAAATTCAACATACGAGTAGCCCATAAGGAACGGTGCTCAAGTTCAACCAGTAGATGACACGCTTTCCCAAAAACAACTGCAGTGCGGGACATACCTATGGAAGTCTTATACATGATCCGATAAACCCATAAAGCGTCATCTAACTTCAACGACCAATCTTTCCTTGTTGGGTTGGCGATTTTTTTTCCAGGATGCGCTTAATCTCTCGGTTCGTGACCTCAACTTGACCACTTGTTTGAGAATGATAAGCGGTAGCTAAGCGATGTCTCACCCGTGCTTGGCCATTAACTTCTCAAGCGGCTTATTACGTAAATGGCTCCCATTATCACTAATGATAGCACGAGGGATTCCAAACCGCGTGAAGATAGTTTTCTTTAAAAACCGCAGTACAACCTTCGCATCATTGGTAGGTGAAGCAATAGCCTCAACCCATTTAGACACATAGTCGACCGCCACCAAAATATAGCGGTTTGAAACAGACGAAGTGAAAGGTCCCACAAAATCAATACCCCATACATCAAAGATTTCTGGTTCTAGGATACTCCTCAGTGGAATTTCATTTCTCTTCAAGATATTGCCCGTCATTTGGCATGAATGACATGATCTAGCATATTAGGTGTGCGGTTGTGTAAAGATTTGGCGATAAAAACCACATTGGAGAACTTTACTTGGCAGTCTTGTCCCTCCATAGTGTCCTCCCGCTTCATAAGTCTGGCAATGTTTAAGTATATCAGGGAATTCACTCTCAGGAACACATCTTCTAAAGATGTTGTCTGAGCAACGCTTAAAAATATAGGGTTCATCCCAATAATAGTGTTTAAGGTCCGCAAAGAACTTCTTCTTTTGCTGCTGGTTCAAGTCTGGTGGCAAATATCTCCCGGATAAATAATTCACATAATCTTTAAACTATGGTTGTTGCTTCTCAGCCTTAACAACCTCACTTCGCGAAGATATTTCGGCGCAGTCACTATTCCCTAAAAAGGTAGGGATGGATTATAATTGCTCATCGGGGGGCTTTCCTAAGCAGGTTTTTTCAGTTCCAGAGGGTGTAAATGCATCCTCGGGCTCTTTCTCCTCATCCCTAACATCCTCTACATTTTCCTTGTTCTTTGGGATTGGTGGAGTAAGCTCCTTTTCACTTCTAATCATTATCGCATTCACATCCCTAGGGTTCCTAACAGTGTTGTTCAGAAATCCCCCAGGAGGTCTAATTGACAGTTGTTCAGCTAATTGTCCTATTTGATGAGAGAGATTCTGGACTAAGGCTTCTTGGTTGGTGACTTTGGCATCATTCTTTTGACAGTATTGGTGAAAGTTTGTAGCAAAGTCAGTCATGGAATTTGCTAATTGATTCACAGTGTCAGACATTGTGTTACTCATCTTTTCAAGTGCAACTTCCCAACCGTAAGTTTGAGCTTGCTGAGGTACATAAGTGTTGTGTGGTTTTACCCCTTTATTTGGATCATTCCATCCGAATTCAGGGTTTTCATGATTTGGTTTGTAACTGCCATATTGATTCCCCTGTCTCCCAATGTAATTGGCTTCTTTAGTACCCGCATTCTCTAATGGCCTAGTCGTTTCCATCCCTTTTCCAGTCTCTACTCGTTGAATCCTCTCATGCATACCATCCACCTTATCATTTATAAGTAATAGAGTATTTAGGATCTTATGTGATACATCCTCCTCAAATAGATTATCGGCCATCTTCACAGTTGCTATTTCACCACCTCTCCATTGGCTATTCATTGCTATTTGCTCCATCTTTCCTTGTGCCTCATTAGGAGATAAAAGAACAAACGCTCCATTGCTGGAGGCGTCTCCTCTTATCTTCTCTGTACCCCTCAATCCATGGTAGAAGGTTTGCATTAAAATCCATAGAGGGATATCATGATGAGGGCATTTCCTCATGGACTCCTTAAAACGTTCCCAAGCATGATCAAAACTCTCCCCAAGTTGCAGCTTGAACCCCAAGATATCTTGGCGTAACTTAAAGGTCATTCCTAAAGGAAAGTACTTATTCATGAACTTTTGCAGTAATTCCTCTCAGGTCATGATTGATCTACCCTCAAAAGAGAAAAGCCATTGCTTAGCTTTATCTTTCAAAGTGAAAGGGAAAAGTTTTAGCTTAATGTTATCCTCAGGAACCAGTTCTGGCTTCACGGTACTAACGATCTCTAAGAAATTCATCACGTGAATGCCAGGATCTTCATTCAGGAAACCATGAAAAGTGGAATAGTTTGCCACCATTTGAATGACATTAGGTTTCGGGTGATAAACTTCAGCAGCATTTTCAGGCACTACGATAGCAGGAATGAATTGTTCAATGGTAGGCGTTGCGTAGCTTTGCAAAGTGCGCCTTTCCCATGCAACCACAGCTTGGTTAAAAAAATTTGCATTATTAAAATTATTTCCATTTACCTGGTTGGCTTCATTTAGTAATCCTTCCATGTCTGAGTCAGATTGATGTGCTCCTTCAGATTTTTCCTCGCCTTGCTCTTCGTTTGGATCCTTAGAAATCCGGGTAGCTTGTTTGTTGTTTTTTTATTTAATTTATTTGCAAGACAAAAACAACAATAAACAATTAAAATACGCTAAGGCTACTGCCTTTGGCGAGACTCTAAAATAGACAAAAATAAAATTAACAGAAACAATAAACAATTAGAAACTTTAAAGGCTAATCATTTAACTATACTCAATAAATAAAAACTAAACTAAAACAGACACTAAAAATAAGAAAAATACAAAAACACAAAGCGTAAATCGTGTAAAACAAAGCAGCAATGTAAAACCGCCTAAAAAGTGGTGTGCCCCAGTAATTGCACTGCTCTTTGCCGGTGAGCCTGTTTGATCTCGGGAATCGCCTTGATTTGTTTTACGACTCTTACAGGTTAATTCTATGTTATAAAAACTAATTAAATAGACACTATTTACGAATCTACTTTAATAAAATAAGCTATACTTAATTTAATGACACGAGTCCCCGGCAACGGCGCCAAAAACTTGATGACAGTCAAGTAATAAAATACTCGATACCTAAATAACCAACTAGCAAGAGAACTAGGTTTATTCGTAGTATAGCTAGATAGAGTCGAGGCGATCCCACAGAGACTCGGCTTAAACAAGTACAACGTTATTAAACTAAAAATAGATTAAAAGCGGTCTCCGACCAACAATAACGTAGAAATAAAGGTTGACACGATAGAAAACACAAAGACTAACAATACGACACAAATACTAAAACACTTATTTTTATGGGTTAAAAAAGACTTAAACAAACGGTATTGGTTACGCTAGTAGTAATTACTCCCCCATATATGTATAACTAAGCCGAGACAGAAAAGACATTAAGGTTGATTATATTTTGTCTACGGGAGTTATCCCCTAAACTGGATCTAATTCGTGAATGGATAGAAGATCCCTAGGCTTAATAACGAATCCTTCCTTGGACAGGACATAACATCATATAACAAGCATGCTATACCAAACTAGGGATGCCGATCTAAAATCGTCACCTCGTCTAGGCAACCACCGTGGACGGGTTGGCACACCTCCTAAACGATCGGCTCACTAATGTCCCAGTAACATGACAATTTTCACAATATATCATATTAATTACAAGAACGATGTAACAAATTGGCCGGATCTATTACATGTTTATATGAAAAACAGAAAGCACGACGTAGCCGAAGTCGTTCACAGAAAATTACTAGAATCTTGATGGCTAGATCTAACCATATAGACCATGGTAGATCAAGACCGGTGACTCTAGAATTTGCTCAGAAAGCATAACCAAATGCGGCTTAGATCTACATGAATATGGGTTTGTTAATTAACTACATTACAAAATCAATACATAAACGACTACTCCATAACGAAATAAATAGATTTACGAATAAAAACTACATATTTGGATAGACATTACCCTCGTAGACGGAGGGTCCTCCAATCCTTCAATGCAATCTCTAATCGATGAATCCATCGCCTCCGTGATGAAGAAACATATTATAAAATAAGAAGAACTATATTGATAAACTAAAAGTATTGTAATATTGCATTTCTAGAGTGTGTCAAATGAAATTCGTACAGCTCTATTTATAGGGGTTCAAGCTGATTCAAAGATATATTTCAAAATATCAAAACAATTAGACATAACTCCCGGCCGATGTCGGCGACGAGGAGACTCGCCCAAATGAGATAGGGGCTCGGCGCCAATGAGTTCAATGATCTCTGATTGGCTCGCTGGCTCTTCTTGTTCCTTACTCCACGTTTCGTGCGACTCCGGTATTTATCTTCAATGCAATCTGATTCTGCTTTAATTTCCTTTGAGATTTACTTCCTCCGATAATAGATATCTTCCGATTTATCGCAATCTACAAAATAAATATTTATCCCATAGTAAATCATATTTAAATAATAAAAACGGATAAATACCAAATTATATCTTATAAATCACACAACACTAAATAATCAATCTAAACATGTGATTTAATATAAAATATATATTATTAATCTTGATTTAAGGACAATGTTGATGACATTTATGGGTATAATTTGACCGTCATCACCCATGCCCATGATTCATAGGCATGTGCCCATGAATGAAGTACTTACTCATTTATCATCAGACTTTGTCATTATCATCAAGGAAGACCTAGCCTCTGTTTTCTACTTGTTCTCCGTTATAGAATGCAGGGTCTCCATTCACAAAAGGAGAGTACCATCATCGACCGCACATGTCACTCATGTACAATGAATTCCCGATGTGGTGCAAGACACTACCGATCTCAAATATCCGGTGTGGGACAGGACATCTATCATCCTTGATGGCTGACATATATAACGCAGGTCTTCCTCTATAAAAGACATCATTTACATTACGCCCATTGGGCCTCCACTTACTGCTACAACCTGGATAAACTCTTGATGCACAACATCATCGCTGATTGAACCACTATCTCCACATAGTATGCTATATAAATAGATCAGCTCCCTCTCATGCATGGTATACTTTATATGCTTATCTCTAAACGCAAAACTACTAATACTCCACCTTACTGTCAAATCACTGATTTGAGCATCGGAGGGTTTTCCTAGAGGAAAAAACTATGGGACCCATAACAACTTGTTCACTTTATAAGTACATGCATGCCATTGATCATAAAGCAAAAGCTTACTCAATAGGTCTTGATGGTCGGATATTCACTTGGACGATTTGAAGCATCGTCAAGTAATAATTGATCTAGTAATTGGTTACATTTATTATTGTCCAATTGATTTTGAATTGTTAATCTTAATTACTAAGCCGTAATATATTTTTAATTTTTTTTGAGCAACTAAGCCGTAATTTCTGAAACTTGTATTTTTTTTTTTCCATGGTTCTCGTGTGGGATATCAGGGAGCCCTATCCAGTGAAATCAGCACCCTCTAGTGATTTTTTCATAAGTGAAGATCAATAATTTCGTTAATTTTACGCCGCTGTCAAAATTTAAACAATATGGTCATAAAATTGGTCAAATCGTTGATATATCTCTTGTAGCAATATTTTATTTTATTTTTGAAATTTCAATGATTTTGAAATTTTAACCGCACCATCCAAAAGTTAAGGAAATCGCCAACTTTCTCACTCCACTATAGAAATCACTGTGGATGTGGATCATTTTATTTCTAGGGATGGGCTACATTGTTAGAGGAAACGCACTGATATGCCTATAGCTCTCTTACATTTTATTCTTGGCAGAAAATAGCTTTATTAAATAGTAATATATAGAAATAATGGAGTAAAAATGGTTGCTCAACTTCTTGACAGCATCACACTTCCCTTCCACCTTTGGCCCTTGGCAGTGATGGCCATCTCTAGTTTTTTCTTTCATGGCAGTGATAGATTATTAATTTTACAAAGATAATGTGGTTAACAGTATTCTGATTGAACTAAAATCATAGATAATTTAATTCTCAAAAAAATGATTGAAAATTTTCTTGTTATTTTAGTCGATAGCTTTAATATTTTTTTACAATCACTACACAATCTAATTAATTACACATCAGCAACACAATTCTTCTACATTTTTCAACCAATAATTATCCTCCGTATCACCTGGTATGGTCTGATTCAAAGGGTCAACTGCTAGGCACCATTACACTTGCTGTAAAATTTTGATTTTCGCAAAAGGGCAGACGTGTCTTTTTGTAAAAACAAAATATTATATTTTATTATTATTATGGATTTAATGTAAAAAATAATAATTTATGGGAATAATTGTGATTAATGAGATTAATTATAATAATTAATGGTGGGAGTTATTTTTAGGAAAACATAACTTCCCATATTCATAAAAGTTTTCTCAGAAGGGGAGTTTTGGCTTTTCATGATCATCAATTTTCTTCCTCCAAAAAACAAAAAAAAACAAAAACAAAAACAAAAAAAAAAAGATCTTCAATTTTCTTTGAGAGCAAAAGAGAGGGAAAGAGTTAGTTCTTCAAATTTCTCACCTACTCCTTCATCGAAATTCAGATTCAAGAAAGAATGAGCGTGAAGAGGGTTTTCTTTTGACATCAAGATCACCAGGATTGGAAAAATGTATGGATTTGCCCTACTTTGAGAATCATCAAGTTTTGGTTGTTCTAAAGCCTTTAATTCTTAGTTCTTTTGGTTTAGAAAACTTTATCACAATTGAGTGTGGTTTAATTGCTGATCAATATAGGTTTGGGTTGAAGTTTTGTGAGAGAGCTGCAATTGCTTTGGAATTTAACTTTGGCTTTTTTGCTAACAAGTAAGAGGCTCCTTCTATTGAATAATTATAGTTTCATGGTGTTAAGGTAGAGTCTTTGGTTTGATTTTTTTGTTAGATCGAAATCATGTTTAAGATGTTGTTCGGAATATTACATGTTATGTTGTGTTTTAGACTTGTATTTGTTGTTGTTTTATTGGTATATTGCTATCAAAAGTTGAGGTTTTGGGTTAGAAATCATAAGATGTTGAAAAGGGCAATTTTGGGGGATTTTGACCCTTTAGCGCGTGCCGAAGTGGTCCCAGAAGTTGACATAATGTACTGGGAGCTTATAGCGTACACCAAAGGCGTTTAGTGCATGCCAAAAGTGAATAGAATATGTGCAGAAAGATCAAAGACATTTAGTGCGCGCCAAAACGGTTTATCGTGCGCTGAAAGAGGAACATAATGTGACAGAAACTTCACAGAGTTTTAGTGCGCTCCAAAAAGGGATTTAGTGCATGCTAAACTGAAACATCAAGCTTCCCAGGATTCTATTCAGGTTTAGCGCACGCCAAAACCTCCTCTATTGTTATTTTGGTTGTTTTGAGGCCCGAATCTAGTTTTGAATGTTGTTTCTTGATCTAATAACATTAAATGAACATGAACAAGCCATGATTAAGCTTCTAATGCGTTTAGTTCTAGCACCGAATGGATTCTTATAGAGAATTAAAGTTCGGGACCGTCGGAAGAGCATGATTGGCGTTGTGCTTTGATGAATTAGTACTCATCAATATATGTGTATGTGTGAAGAATGTTGTGTCTAGCTGTCTAAGTGAGGGAGTAGAATTGTTAAGTGAGTTATGCATTGAAAACACTTAGGTGGCTAGTTAATGATTAATAATATACGTACTTGTGTAGTTAAAAACCTAAACATCATGTTATTCTTGGTAAGGCATATGTCTATATCGCGATGTGATGTGTGGCCAGTAAAAGTGAATAACTCCATAGGTGACTAAGACCTCAAGTACGGAGGGACTTTGCCGAACACACACACTATCGGGGCTAGCCCGTGGCTATTGATCATGCTGAAAATGGTACTATAAATCGAACCTTTATTTGCCCCGAATCATGCACAATTGATTAGTGATAGATGGAATATTGTACGAAATACGTTTCGATTGCCTGAAGACGGTTAGTAATTCTGCATCTTTACATTTTATCCGATATTTGGTACTGTTATGTATGGTTTTATGTGATCTTCATGAGTACCATATTATGGGCTAAAGGAGATGGATCCGGATTAAAGGAAGACACATTGGGCCAAATTCAGAAGAAGTCAATACGAAGTCAAACTGTAGCCGCAGCCGTGGCAACTTAGAGGACATGAAAAGAAGATGGCCATAATCTGCATTAAGTCGGTTAGGTTAGATCAACTACATCAGTTTACAGCTCTATATAAGGTTATGCTAGTTTATTGTAACATATACCTTATTATATACAACTCATATCGACTTGTTCAATATACACTTTTTCTATGAAATAAAGAAGTTTGTTATTTTCTTTGAGTTCGCTGATTGGTTATCTCCGCCAATCCATCAACTAGCTTGAGTTGATCAAGATAATCACCATTGATAAAGGTAAGAAGCTTTGAACATTCCTTCGTATTTTGATCAGGGTAGATATAGTTAGATTAATGTGTTGTAATTGATCTGCATGTCTAAACGAATCGTAATTAACTAGAGTAAACAGAACAGAATGATGTAGATTTCAGAATTAGGAACCATCGCCGCAGGTCCTGTGACGGTCTATATCACATCATCCCCCTAATCTAAAGATTCGGCATCAGCTACGTTAATCGATAGATTTAATTAATAGTAGATTAGATCTTGCCAATCTTCTTAATGAATTCATATATTCACATGAAGGACATGCAAGGTGAAGTGTTAATTAGTACATAGTCTAATAAATCCCTAGGAACGTGCTAGTCAATCCACCATAGATGTTTAGGGAGGTACTCAGTTTGAACCGGCACTTTCTAATACTTATTGCGTGTGAATGAATACAACCAATGAAGGAGGTTAATGCAGACATGACGCGTCACTCGTCCTTTCAATGGAAGTAGATAATATTATGAGAGAGCACCCATAGCTAAACTGAATTAGAAAACATTCTGGTTGATCTAGTAAATTACGAGGAAAAGTAGGCATAACAATTAATGACACCAAGTTAGGAGATCGGAAAAGAGAGATATACCAATTTCCTTTTCTGTATTTATGTTGGTCAATGGACCATTGTCTATTCTCTTGTTTAGATTTAGTGGGTTTTATCGAAGTTGCAGTGTCTATGTGGGATCGGCCTTGAATCGCATCTACTACACTACGATTGACCTAGAACTCTTGCAAGTATTTCATGTGTATTAGTGGCTTACACGCAAATCAAATTTTTTGCGCCGTTGTCAGGGACAATGGCCAATATAGATAATATGTTCATTAAATCTAAATAATAATTATTCGTTTGTTATTTAGTTTAGAGTCTGTCATGTATCATCCTGCAACGTGTTACGATTAGAAAAAGGGAAACAGTTTTTGAAGCCGCGACATGCCTTGCCGCAGCCTCAAAAATCTGTAACTCTGATTCTGATCACTTCTCTGTTTTTCTGTGTTCATCCCAGTATGTTACTACTTAGTAGGTCCATAACAGTTGGGTCTAAGCCCAACTGAAGAAGGAAATTACTAACCGTGTTCTTGTTTTGTTTTGTCTGTTTTGTAGGGATACATAACGCTTTCGGATATCACTAGAAAGATCAAAGAAATTCCAAAACCAGCTAGCACGATGCCACGAAGACTCATAAATGTCATGCCCATCTCAATGTACCCAGGTTTGAAGGTATCCGAGCAATACCAAGAGGGAAAGAGGAGAGTGGAACAAGAGAAGGAAGCAGCCGGAGCTGAGGAGGAACGGGAGCCAACCTTACCGAGTACGAGACCTATAGATCAGGTGAGTTTCCTATTAAGTTAATTGACATGCCTTCTACGGACTCCGATCCTAAAGAGGATCCGGATACAATGTTCTCTGACTCGGAGGATTACACTGATTCAGACTTGATAGAGAAATTAAGAGACCCTGGTACATTGTATCTCCCAGTCTTGATAAATGGAGTATCTTTAGGACTGGGAATGTGCGATTCAGGCTCTAGTTGCAACATTCTCCCTCTTTATCTGTGTAAGCATGCTAAATTTAAGGTCGAGTTGACTGAGACGCGCAGTATGCATTTCGTTGATCATGAGATCGATATGCTCACCGGCACGCAAAGAAACTGTAAGCTCAGAGTGGAAGGTTTCTAGTTCCCGGCTGACTTTGTAGTTATGGACATCCTCAATGTTTTGAGTGCAAACGTTCTGCTACGACGTCCTTTCTTAGAAACCAGCTGAGAACTCTTGGACTACAACAACTATGACATCACGCTTAGGGTCAATAATGATGCAAAAACCTATACAATCCTAGAGCCACTTCCCAACTGACCAGGACAGTATTGCGTCAACTCGAATTCTAGAGAAGTTAAATTTGTTGAGATAGAGGATATCCGAGATAATATGAGGCAAGTGATAGTAGAAACCAGAGAGCAAGAGTTTTTGACAGTTCTACTCCGAGAAAAGGATGAGAAGAATCACAACAATGCGTGAAGGGAGACGGTCAGTCTTGACGAATCTGCCTAGCGTAGTGACGGTTTGAAATCAAAAGAGGAAGAAGTGATTTCTTTACGCAAAAAGGTCAAATCTGTCAAGGGTTTATTGAAAAGGTTCAAGAAGTAGCGCTTCTGGATAGAAAGGAGGAATGCATCCACTTGAGAATAAAAAGCCCAGGGAGTGCATTCATAGAAAAAGATGGAAGACGCACCTCGATTAAGGACTCTCGAGTGCAATGCTAGAGGGTGAAAACCCAAATATCAGAATAAGTGAGAGTCGAAACAAAGTCGAGCCGGCAACTCTAAATTCAGAACTAATTTCTTACCCTTAAGATATTTTGAGTCAAATAAAAGTAGCGGGATTGGACAACAAGCTTTTTTCATCCTACCGTATCCTAAGGTTTTGTGCTAAAGGATAGGGGGCAGGTATTTTACTTATTGAGCCGTCCGGTGAAGTAGGTTAGTCGAGTCGGAGAAGAAAAGACTGAGAAAGGCAAGGACTTAGGCTATGAGGAGTCAGTGCTGATTGATAAGAAGCAAGGATTGAGTGAATGGAAGTTGTTTTAAGGTTTTAAGGAATCTGGAAAGAAAACTCTCAGGAAGCAGCGAAAGAACCACCCTGCAACCGCGAGAGTACTTAAGCCCGGTTCCCGAGGTTTAACTAAATTTTGGAAAGTCAGGATGGCGCATGGACAACACTCGATGACTTGGAAATATGATAGGGCAGGGAACCGTCCCATCCACCCTCTCCACCACTCCAACTTTTCCTCATCCTCATTACTCCCCCATTACTCCACCTCTCGTCAATCCTATCAATCTCTCCATCAATCCACTCACCCACCATTAATTCTTTCAATTCTTCCATACAACCTTTTCAAATTCTAACCATTTCAAATTTCAAATTCATCTCATTTTATTCTATATAAACCACCCTTAACCTCACCATTTCTTTCATCACTAAAATCATTTCCTCTCTTCTTCTTCTTCTTCACAAATTTCAGCCAACACCACAACCATACCACCACCATAATTTAGCCACTACATCATCAAATCCACCATTTCCATATACCAAACCCTATCTCTTCCCAAAATTGCTACTATCAATTTTGGATTTCTGCAAAACGGTATAATTTCCATTCATAAAAAGTTGTAGAAAGCTCCTAGAAATTTACAGTCCAGAAGATCCGATTCTAAGAAAGCAGCGAGACACCCTTCGTATCAGCGGCAAGGATTTTCAGACATAAACAGAGTCCAATTCAAGCAATTTAATGGATGGTAGGGGCAACCCTGTTCCAAGACGTAGAAGAGTACAACATAGGCTTCAGGGCGATGCCATGCCCACTATAAATGGTTTCGACCAGTTTGCCTTTGTTGCTATTTATGAGTTGTTTCGAACTCATTGGAATAACATAGCGGTTGCTAGGGAAAGAGGCGTTGACCTCAATGATTGTGGTGACATCATACCACGTGTGCTTCAATTTCATGGCATAGCGGATATGGCTATCATTTCGGTTGTTTTCAAAGCCAACATCGTCCGTGAGTTCTATGCCTACGTAGCGGCCAACCCCAAATATCACGTTGCTATTGTTTGAGGGGTCCATATTGATTTCTCTATTGAAAGTATCAATGCCCACTATGGCATAGAAAATGCCTCACTTCATGATGAGGAGTTCATCGCTGCCACGAGAGCGCTTGATGCTTATTTCTAAACACTATAATGTGCAGTGGGATTTTGGAGCCAACAATTTCTCGACTACCTTCTACTCAAACGAGCTGGCATTGGACGCTCGTATGATGCAAAGATTTTTCATTACCCATCTTCTATAGAATGCTCACGTAGATACCGTGACTTGACCGTAAGTCGAGCTCATGTACTATCTCGATATCTAGAATGACATGAAGATCAGTCTGTTGATACATAGCCGGATTTTCCAGGTTGCCGGGACAAAGAGAGAGATTTTACCGTATGGCAACCTGATAGATGCATTTTCCAAGGCAGTAGAGTGCCCAGCCCTGGCTGCTGATGAGAGAGTCGAGCCACTGCCAATCCTTGACAGTGCGGCAGTCCAAAGGACGGGAAGGCGTGTTAGGAAATCAATTGAGTAATGCAGCGGAATTTGAAAATTGATTTCCCGATCCATGATCGTCTCCGTTTAAACAATAAACATATAAGAGAGGGGATGGTACTATTACCTTGGTTTATCTAAAAGATCGACGCTTTGACCGTCCGGTAGGAGTAGATGTCTTGAAAGCGATCTAAGCGTCCGGCCTCTACCAAGAATCCACACGATAACCTCGCCGGAATCCCGCAAAGGATTGCTATTAGAAAAACCCAACTGCAAGGTCGGCATTTTCTCTCTCTCAAAATCTCACAAGAAGCTCTCTTTTATTTTCTCAAGAATTCTAAACTCTTGGAATTAAGATGTACAAAAGAGCTAGCCAACCCCTTATTTATATAGAGCAAAGTGGCGCCTCATGCACTATTAAATTCCTTGGGGATTAAGCCTTGTGTTAATTAGGGAGAAAGAAAACATTTTCCTAATAAAATAAGGAAAATCCCATAATTGATTTATCTATTTTATTTAATATCTTATATTAAATATTTCCAAGATATTGTCAATCTAATATTGGCTATCTTTATCTTATTACCATAAATCTATTTTCCCAAAATAAATTAACATCCAATATCAATATTATGGTAATCTTATTAATTAAATTGCACAATCCAAGTGTATCATATACACTTCAAGTTGGCGCCCTAAGTTGCCAAATTTTGGCACCCGGAATATTCTTTAACTAATATAATGCTATGATTAATTAATTTGCAAAAGACAAGTATATCATATATACATGATTTTCGACATATATACATGTATCACTATACATATTTAATTAATCAACATAATTAATATCTTGTATTATATTTATTCATAATTAATAAATACCACCATATTAATTTACCACTATATTCATGAGATAAACTTTCCTTATTTGGTCATCAACTATAACCACATTTTTATCCAACTCGATGTTCATATGTGTGTGACCCGATAGGCTTCCGAATATGTTGGCGGTAGACATAAGACGCAATTACGAAAATGCCCTTCACATCTAACGATCACGGATAGCTTCCAGAAACACGTCTGTAACCCCCAATCATCGGAAGAGTCAATACGCAATGACTACTACTTTCAAGTGCTCGGTTAGCGTGTAAATAGAATCCTATCGTTGTAATAATATCCATACGGTCGTACGTCGAGTGTCAAACATTAACGACCGTATCTCATAATCTGGATATCATGCTCTCTCGAAGTAACTCATTTACTTCCACTTTGCAAAGATTCACGAGAGTAAGACATTCCTTATAAGAAGGCCCTTTCGGATATTCACCCCTACCATTAGGGTACACGATTCCCAGATAACCTAACATGTATACTCCGTATGCTTGAAGATCACACCCGATCACTACCGCATTAGCGCCCATGGTTGAGAGAAACCTCAATAGTGTCAATGCATAACAATACACTTTGTGATGCCATGTAGACTACGGTTTTAAGGATAATTACACGGCCGTCACAAAGTGTGACACTTAATGATGTAAGTGGGTCATCTAACGCACACATTCTCTAATACACATCCACGCATACCCACGTGTCTCTACACTTTGATAGCGAGATATATTCATTCCCTTAAAGATGTAAGACATCTAATCACGTGATAGTCTCAGACGCACTATCAATGCCCTATTTAATAGTACATCACCCTAGAGACATATAACGTATCAAACTTATTAAAGTGATTAGAGATCTCATCAACCATAATCGCCTATCATGGTTTCTCTACCATAGTTTAATTCTATGGATGTTATCCTATAACAATTCATAATTGGTTCTTTAAAAGAACAAATATATGACAACATAAATGCTATTTTTATATATGTATAATCATAAAGAAATAGCATAAATGATCCGACCCGGTCGGATCCAGTCCAACCCGATTGGGTTTAGGACACTATTTCAATAATCTCCCACTTGGCCTAAAACTAATCACTCGTACACACAAGACCAAGTTGAAACACAAGAATATCATGCAATACTCGCAACCAGCCCTAGCCGTGAATGGATCGCTATCCGTGGGGACTCAGACTATCTTTATATCTTGCTCCAAATTACCAAGTCAAAAGGAACTGCCTCAACACACATGAATCTCCAACGAGACCTTGGTCCTTGCTTCAAGAAATGAATCCAGCACTATATCAGCTATATAGTAAAGGTGGAAAAACCACACAAGGTTCAAAAATGAACCTTCTAGATCCATGTACAGCTTCCACGGTGCCTCTAAGGCAATACCGTATTTTTGGCTCAGTTGTAGAATTCACAATGATCTCTTGCTAAGAACATTTCTAGCTCACTGTATCACTTGAACAAAGTGACTGAAAACCTAGACTGTAGCTACCACTCGCCTTCATAAGACTCAGGATACATGCATGTAAATCTATATTCATCCGATTCTAGTTTCGATAAACTAGAAACCATCCTTAAATCATTTAAGGATATTCTCAACATTCACCAGATTTACTTTCATTCTTGCTCATGACTCTTCATGGACTATGAACATCTGGCATCATCTTTCACCTTATCTTTAGAACTAACGTCCTAACATAGATAGATCTTGAGAACACCGGCTAGCAGTATCTCCTGTCGCGATCTATGCTAAACTCTTTTAGCATCATATCTATATAGGTAAAATATAATCTAACAGCAGTTAAATCTATCACTATAGATTCTTATTTCTTAAAATAAGAGCTGCTAATCCAAGTGCATTCGTAAAAACCTTGAACTACCAAACATTAATACTGTGACATGGGGAGATAATTCCCAAGAGATATATCCAATACCTTACTCAAAATTCGTAACACACTCCCACTACATTGGGCATATCCCTTCTTTTGACTAAATCAAACTCCTTTGATTATCAAACAAAGAAATCGTCTAGAGAAACTTGTTTGAGTCCATAAATGGATCTTGCGGGCTCACATATCACTTTACTGTCCATGCACATCGAGCTGTTTGCCCAACGTCATCAACATTATCATATAGCCATGTTACGAAGTTATAACAAGTATAGTCTGAATAGCATAAAGATAATTATTAGGTTTACACCTCGTACCCTTCAGCTGTCACTTTGGCCTTATGGCAATCGTATTACCATCCATGTCAGCCTTTCAAGGACATTCCCTCTAGGTAAGACAGACTCGGTTCACAACCTTGTTGTCACTGATGGAATCTAATTCAGATATTATGGCTCCTGGCCATATCTCTCAATCTTGCCTCTCAAACATTCCATCACAAGTCATGAGATATTCATTCTTCAAGATGAACACATCAGCAGCCTTTATCAAGCCACAGACTTATAGAACATTTGTGTACACTAAGCATTGTTCTACACCTCATTACTATATGGCGCCTGCTCACGTTCCTATGGTTGAATCTCTCCTTGTGGCTCTCAAACTCTTTTGAGATCTCACCTACTCCCACTATCTCTTTTGGAAGACAGCATGTTTGGAGACAAACATTTTGTTCCGTGGGAAAGTAGATAATATCTAGCGTACTTGCTAAGATATTCCACAAAGTTGCATATGTCGTACTAGGCTCCAAGCCTTTCTGACGTTGCCTATGACAACATCAAATCATCGGTTAAGATAGATTCGACATTATCCCCTTCCATATCTAATATGGAATTTATTCAACCTTATTCTTGGAACTCGGTTAAGTATGTGTTTTGCTTAAGGGCACTATCCCGAAACGTGTAAGGGATAGTTCGCATGGCTGACTTCACACCTTTATCGTATAAAGTGTTGTTTCCATTTTAGAAACACAATCTAAATGCGTATCCAAGAATGGCATCCTTCAAAAGGGAATTTTATTCCTTTTCAGACGACTTCTGAAACACCCTCCAGTCATTAATTACTTCAATCCAATTGAAGATTAATTCCTATATTTCATTTATCTCATATTCATACAAGCTCGAACTTTTCGGGCTTTCAGAATTGTCGTACTTCAATAAGTACATTCAACTATTTCTAAAATAGTCCATGAGAGAGACAAACAATTATTTATGGTACAAATTGTCATAAGCCTACAAACATCAATATGTTTAGGCTTTAGTCAATTTTCTAGACTTTATAACCATTTTCATAAAAGGGTATTTTAATCTTCTTTGGATAAGATACGTATAACCCACATGATTCATAATCACATGGTTTAGCATCATCATAATGACGTTTGATTACACGCTCTCCTTCCATAGAGACTATGTCTAGAACAACCACAAATCTTAAGGATAATAGCCATACAAATACTTAGTTGAGATCTCATCACCTATATCAACTATATAGAGACATTAATCTAGTATGTTAGATTCAGTGACTGTTCAACCTTAACGGAATAACATTTATTCCTTACAATTGAATATGTCTACTAAATCCTAACAAGTAACTGAAAATCATGTTCTTCATAAGAACCGGAACATAATAACATTTATTTAGTTCCCTTAGCAGTTTACTAGATTCAGAATAAGGTAAGTGTTACAACGTTTGCTTCACCTTCCAAATCTGCATTTAATCTTTCTAATTTAATCACACTCCGAGAGTTGACTTGAGTTTAGATGATTAATATCAACTTACTTGCTTAGGGTAGAGACTTCGATAAGTTCTCTTATTTAAGAACATGCCCTAACTTTCCATTTTAATCCTTCAAACTCTTGTAGATATTTCTTAATTTAGTCTTCATAAGACTTAAGAAAAATCACAAGAATTTTTGTCTTCAATTTTCTTCCATAAAGAAAATCCAACGTTTGTTAAATAGTTTATTTAACCTTTTGAAGCATATTCAAAACATGAACTATTTAATTTACTTTCAAGCAATGATTAAAGAATTAAGTCGATACTTAAATCTTACAATTTTGAAAACAACCTTTCCAAAATTTGACGTGGTCATCCTTATCCAATCCATCTAATGTTTGAATAACCATCATCGTATGACGGAGTGACCCAATGGATATCGTTATGTCCAATATGTGAGCTTCCGTTTAAAGTCTTAGAGGACTCCATCAAATATGAAGCCTTTTTGTCTTTGACTACTATAACGTACTTGCTCGTTTCATTGCTTATTGTTAAAGGATTAAAATCACTTAACCAACTTGACAACGTTTCTCAAAAGGTGACAGTCATAATTTGGTTTTACTAATCGAGAATTAGAACATAAATATAATTTGCTAAAACTACAACATAAAATAAAGATAAAAGAGTGTTGTTGTTTATATATTGCAAAATCAAAGATGGTCTTTGAGATTATGATTTTGCTCCCACTAGTCAACTACTCTCAATTGACTTTCATGAATTTTCCAAAATTCCTTAGTGGCTGGAATCCTGTCTAGTTGACTCGATCCCCGATGTGGGCCGATCGACCGGGTCAATTTCGACGGGTTGGTACTTCTTACCAATCGCGTCCAACGCGACTTCCAATGGTTTGACTAGTCAACTCTTTGACAATTTACATCGTCTATGTGATAGTCAACCTCATGTCTCTAAAATCGCCGGTCCCGACGTGGGCCAATCACCGCAAGATTCTTAGTCGAAGTCGTAACTCCAAATATTCATGAGATCTCATAACGATCATATCTCGATAATAACGATATACCCATGGTAGGTCAACTCCTGGCATGGGCCAATCAGTTGGATCCGAACAAGGGCTCTTCACCATCACTATAATATTGGGAGACATATTATGACTCGATTTTTGTTGTGGGAGTAATTTTAAATTAATTCAATTAATTAATTTTATTTACTTACGGTCTCATCTATTACGTGCATATTACTACAATATCATATAAATTAAAACATACACAACATTCGCGCACAATATAACCGGCATGATCATGGACTTTCCTACAAGTGCGGTTTCGATACAAACCGGCTAAAGCTGGGCCACAACTAAGGGTAGCCACAACCACCAATGGATCTTTGACATGCACCATCTCCATGGATCTTTAATTTTTCTGTCTTTCTTTGCATCTTCGACTTTGTCTTCAATGCATCATTACATAAAATCTAACTATTAAATTTTACACCCGCCGCATTTTGAGGGGAGCTAACGGAATGGGATAATGCAAAAATAAAACTAGGTCACGTTCTTCATAATGGCCTAGGAAAAAATAAAATCCAACAGAAAAATAAACCATTCACATCTATCCTACTGGTCGAGTCCATGATCAATCGGGGTGCATATAATCGAATTATATTAACTATCTAATCCATACAATCAACATCTTATGAAAAAGATAAAAAAAAATTAAATTTTAACTACTTGCGTCTTTATAGTATCCAATCAATTAATTAATCAACGTTTAATTAATTAATAGCCTTAATCGAAATAATATTAACCACTAATAATAAATCGATTATTAATTTTAATTTTCTACTTTAAAACTATTTTAAATAAAATTAAAATCAAGTGGGTCTCTTTTTGTTTCTGTACTTTTGACTCTTAATCAAAAGGATGCATTTGGTTTGATCAAACCAAATTTAAATGCATCCTAGGCCTTTTCTAAAAATCAAATATTTTTAGAGGAGGCCTAGGCCCTTAGGCATTTTACAAAATCAAATATTTTGGAAGAGGCCTAGTCCTATTCCAAAAATTTTGAATGGCCTAGTATTTAGTTCATAACCAAAACCTATTTCTTCCCAACAAATTGGGTGAAGCCACATGGCTTCCCAATGGCCAAACTATTTGAGCCATTGGTTAGTCACATGGCATCAACTAAACAAAAGAGAAATTACCAACCATGGACGATATTGAAAACATAAGGATGCACAAAACAAAAATTAAAAGGGGAAAGGGAGGCTCGGCCGACAGCCGCCGGCAGCCCGAAAGCCACCGCTGCTGCTGGCGTAGCTATGGAGGTGATGCCGCAGCCACCCAATCATCTTCCTTTTTTATTCTCTTTCTGTGCATTAATTACGAATCAATATCATACATGATTTAATCTATTGGATCTTCTTATGCGAATAAAAGATGCTTATTGCTTAAGCTCGAAGACCGCTCTGATACCACTGTTAGGAAATCAATCGAGTAGCGCAGCGGAATTTAAAATTTGATTTCCCTATCCAGGATCGTCTCCATTTAAACAATAAACACATAAGAGAGGGACGGTACTATTACCTTGGTTGATCTAAAAGATCGACGCTTTGACCGACCGGTAGAAGTAGATGTGCGCGAGCCGTCCAAGCGTCCGGCCTCTACCAGTAATCCACACGAGCACCTCGCCGGAATCCCGCCAAGGATTGCTATTAGAAAAACCCAACTGCTAGGTCGGCATTTTATATCACTCAACATCTCACAAGAAGCTCTCTTTTATTTCACAAGAATTCTAAACTCCTAGAATTAAGATGTACAAAAGAGCTAGCCAACCCCTTGCTTATATAGAGCAAAGTGGTGCCCTATGCACTATTAAAATCGTTGGGGATTAAGTCTTGTGTTAATTAGGGAGAAAGAAAACATTTTCCTAATAAAATAAGGAAAATTCCATAATTGATTTATCTCTTTTATTTAATATCTTATATAGTAAATATTTCCAAGATATTGCCAATATCTAATATTGACTATCTTTATCTTATTACCGTAAATCTATTTTTCCAAAATCAATTAACATCCAATATTAATATTATGGTAATCTTATTAATTAAATTGCACAATCCAATTGTATCATATACACTTCAAGTTGGCGCCTAAGTTGCAATATTTTGGCATCCGGAATATTCTTTAACTATTATACTTCTATGATTAATTAATTTGCAAAATACATGTATATCATATATATACATGATTTTCGAAATACATATATGTATCACTATACATATTCAACTAATCAACATAATTAATATTTTGTATTATATTTATTCATAATAAATAACTACCACCATATTAATTTACCACTATAACCTTATAGCCTTGAGGTAAACTTTCCTTATTTGGTCATCAACTATAACCATATTTTAATCCGACTCGATGTTCAAATGTGTGTGACCCGATAGGCTTCCGAATATGTTGGCCGTAGACATAAGGCAAAATTACGAAAATGCCCTTCATATCTAACGATCACGGATAGCGTCTAGCAACACGTCCTGACCCTAATCATCGGAAGAGTCAATATGCAATGACTACTACCTTTCATGTGCTCGGTTAGCGTGTAAATAGAATCATATCATTTGTAATAATATCCATACGGTCGCATGCGTCGAGTGTCAAACATTAACGACCGTATCTCATAATCTGGATATCATGCTCTCTCAAGTAACTCATTTACTTCCACTTTGCAAAGATTCACGAGAGTAAGACATTCCTTATAAGAAGGCCCTTTCGGATATTCACCCCTACCATTAGGTTAAGCGATTCTAGACGACCTAACATGTATACTCCGTTTGCTTCAGTATCACACCCGATCACTACCGCATGATCGCCCCATGGTTAGGAGAAACCTCAATAGTGTCTAAGCATGACAATCCACACCTTGATGCCATGTAGACTCCGATCTTTAGGATAATTACACAACCGTCACATAGTGTGACACTTTACAGTGTTTGTGGGTCAGTCTAACGTACGCGTTCTCTAATACACGTCCACGCGTGTCGGTCAAGTGTCTCTACACTTCGATAGGCGAGATTTATCCCGCCCTTAAAGGCGAGAAGACATCTAATACGTGCTGAGTGCAGACGCGTCTATCAATGCCTTGTTTAATAGTACATCAGCCTAGAGTCATTTAAGTATCAAACTAATTAAAGTGATTAGAAATCTCATCAACAATAATCGCCTATCATGGTTTCTCTACCATAGTTTAATACTAAGGACGTTATCATATAACAATTCATAATTGGTTCTTTAAAAGAACAGATATATGACAACATAAATGCCATTTATTATATATTTATAATCATAAAGAAATAGTATAAATGATCCGACCCGGTCGGATCCGGTCCAACCTGATTGGGTTTAGGACACTATTTCAACAAGGCGGAGGAGACGTGTTGCGATACCGGCACAAGGACGTGCTCGGCCTCAACAAGAATTTCAAGCTGAAGTGACTCTGGATGTTAGCCGATATGCGAGGAATGCTGATACATATGATGACACTCTCCAAAGATGTCCATATGCCCCACCACCACGAGCCCCTAGGCACATCTTCTTCGGGGGCCGGCCCTTCTTCTGCAGCACCATGTCCTGTTAGCGAGGACTACGAGGACATAGACTCTGATTAGTCCCCTTGTTCTAGTCATTTTTAGTTTTTTTTTATTCTCCATTGTTGTTTTTATTTTTCTTTTGTTATCTATTTTAACGACTTTGCAATGCATGGCTTTTCTTTTTAATAAATAAAGTATTTTATGGGTTAAATTGTTTGCATTTTATAACTTCATTTGCTTACTGCCAATCTATATTTTATAATTGTGTCATCTCTACTTTGCCCGAGTTTTGTATGCCAGAATTCTATTGCAGATATTCCCAGACTTTTCACAACATTGAGCCCAAGACGTTTTCGATAGGGATTCATTTACTTCGCTCCACGCTTAAACCAAGCTAAGTTCCTTTTCGTTATTAATCTTTTCATCATTAGGGACAATGCTTCGATTAAGTGGGGGTAGCAACGTCACTTAGCAATTGACTATGAATTTCGTCAATATTTGTTGAATTGTCACGAGTCTTGTCGATGCATTTATCACCACTTAGTCTTTTCGAGTCGACTTAGACCTTTGGAAAGATAATTAATTACATCTTTGTTTCATGAACGAAATAAAAGTCGTGTCACTCTTGAAGTAGTAGCGTATTAACCGCATTTTCTTTTTATGGGCCACCCTTTTACGCACGTATAAATCACTTCTTCAGTATGTAGTATAGATGACACATTATTCAATTTAGTGTGGAAGAATGAGCATGTGTTATGTTGCATGAAGTAGTGACTTATTAATTATTATTTTACCATTGCATTCAATTTTTGAGCACGCAATCCGAGTCAGAGTATTTGGATAAGATGAAGAGTTATCTTCGACCGAGAATCGATAATTGTTGGTGGATATACTTATAACCAATTGTTGTAGGATGATGGTAGCAACAATGAGGCCACAAAAGGTAAAATGGGGGACACAATCTGGCTTAAGTAGAGTGAGAGAAAAATAGTGAGAAATCGCCAAAAAAATATATGAATATATGTTTATATAATAAAAGCGTTGAGGAAGCGAACTAGTAGCAAAAGGGCACGACCCTCGCATAAAAACAAAACAAATGAGGACTTAAGAGTAATACTCGGTCCCCAAGTTCGCCCGGCCCAAGTAAGGTTTCTTGTTGTTTTCCTGAGTCTAAAGGCAAGATGAGCGAGTGTGCACATTGATAAGTAAAGGTTGTCGGGTCGCAGTAACTTCATTTTTTTCTTGAATGCATTATCAAAAAAGTTATGACACGACACACAAATGCATTGGTAGGTGATGATTAATGGGGAACTTATTGATTTGTGCATGATATATGTTTTGCATGAAATCCTTGTTGATATAATGTGATTCTGTCACCGTCACTGTTTGAAGAGTTTTTGCACACACACACCGTCACTTATGGATATGAGTTGGCATGGTTCTTATCTCGGCTTATGACACATAGTTGTATGTTAGTCCGGAGTTGAGTTTATTTCGCCTTTTTGTTTGAGACAACCAAATGCTAAGTTGGGGGAAATTGATCACACTTAAAATGGTACTATAAATCATACCCTTATTTTCCCCGAATCATGTTCAACTGATTAGTGATAGATGAAATATTGTACAAAATACGTGTTGATTGCCTAATACCGGTTCCTCGGTTAGTAATACTGCATCTTTACATTTTATCCTGATATTCTGTTCCGTCTCGTTTTATGTGATTTTTAGGAATACTATATTATGGGCTAAAGGAGATGGATCTGGATAAGAGGAAGAGACATTGGTCCAAGTCGGAAGAAGTAAATACTGAAGTTTCTTTGGACGAGAAAAGTGGAAAACGCCGGAGGTCATGGAAACCCTACCCACAGTCACGGCAACTTGGAGGACACGAAAAGAAGATAGCCATAATCTGCATTAAGTCGGTTAGGTTAGATCCACTAGGTCGGTTTACAACTCTATATAAGGTTGTTCCAGTCTATTGTAACATATACCTTATTATATACAACTCATGTCGACTTTTTCAATATACACTTTTTCTATGAAATAAAGAAGTTTGTTATTTTCTTTGACTTCGATGCTTGGTTATCTCCTCCAATCCATCAACTAGCTTGAGTTGATCAAGCTAGTCAGCATTGATAAAGGTATGAAGATTTGAACGTTCCTTCGTATTTTGATCATGGTAAATTTAGTTAGATTAACGTGTTGTAATTGATCTGCATGTCTAAATGTTAGGAACATTTTATTATGTTTTGATTATGGCCATACTAGCTGTTATAGCAAGCCTGAAATAAGTTAGAAATCTATGTATAAGTCTTTATTTAGAGTCTGACATGTTGTATAAGTTGAGTCAGGCAAGTATTGTACTAGTTGGTAGGATGGCTAAGTAAAACAGAAATCCGGCATAGGAAAGGCAGCCATGTACCAGCAGAGAAGCATGAAGACATATGGTCTGACTAATAACTAGGGAATTCTGTTATGACCTTGGATAAGTCTAAGTTATATTTCAAGTGATGAAATTCATTTTTTAAATATGGTGTACACTGATCTTACACAAGTCAAGATCAGTGAAGTGCAAGAAATGCCTCGAAAGATCAAAGAAATCAATAAAGCGTTGAAGCGGCTAAGTGAACTGTCTCACCGGCTTAGTAAATGAAAAGTTGTTAAGGAAGAACTAATCACTATGTCAAAGCAAGAACTCTTAACCGGTCAAGTAATGACCAAGTGAAGGATCAGCTGATTAAGCTATATCATCAATACTTATTCAGAACGTGAAAGATAAGGAAGATTCAGAGGATCAAGCATTAAATGCACAATCAATCAAGGACTGATTTTATGATGAACGTTTGAAGAAAATCATGATCACTGAAATCAATGAGGATATAATCAAGGGGATTCAAGGATTAATTCGTAATTATTCCCACATTCAATATCCAACGGACTAAAATTCAAATCAAGGCTATAAATAAAAGGCATTGTGAGACAAGAAAAAAATGATTAAATTACATAAGAACAAGCGAAAAACTGTCAATTTGAAAAGCCCTCTATCTGAACTTAAAGGACATATCTAGAGATCAACTCAACAATCAGAGCTAAATTTCCACATCAAGCACTGAGATTGATCAATAGAATTTGTGAATCCAATTCACACCAGTCAAGCAACTGAATCAGAACCATCTGAGAAGGAAGTTGTGTTTGTGATGGCTGCTGAAGGATTTGTTCTCAAGGAGCAGTGTTGAAGACTGAGTCACTGTAGCTTTTGAAGCCAGGAGTGATAGTCTTGGAGATTGTGAAGCTTGTGTAGCCAAGGACAATCTTGCTATTGTATTAGTGAAAACAATAGTGAATTACTCCAATCATCACAGGAGAAGAGTGGATTAAGGGATTACACCACCCTCAACCCCTATAAGCCTTTGTGTCAATTTACTATCAGCACTTTACTTTAATCACATACTTACAACATAATTCATAATTTGTGTGTGTATATCCTACTTTCAAATATCATTAAAAGAAGGGACTTATCCGCTGCCCAAAAGCTTTTATATTGAGAATAGTTTTTGAAACTCCAGTATAGTCATTCACCCCCCCCCCCCCCGACTATACTTTACCTTTCTCTGAGACCAACACTAAACGAATCATAATTAACTAGAGTAATCAGAACAGAAAGATATAGATTTCAGAATTAGCAACCATCGCCGCCATTCTTGTGACGGTCTATATCGCAGCCGTGACAACCCTAGGTCTCCTTAATCTGAAGATTCGACGTCAGCTACGTTGATCGACAGATTTAATTAACAGTAGGTTAGATCTGACCAATCTACTTATTGTCTTCATAAATTAACATGAAGGACTTGCAAGGTGAAGTTTTAATTAGGACATAGTCTGATCAATCCCTAGGAATATGCTAGTCAATCCACGATAGCTACTTAGGGAGGTTCTTGGTCTGAGCCGGAACTTTCTAATACTTATTGCGTGTTAGTTAATACAACAAATGAAGGAGGTTAGCTGCACATAGACGTCTACTTTCCTTTCAATAAAAGTAGATAAGATTAGGAGAGAGAACCCGTACCTAAACTGAATTAGAAAATATTTTGGCTGATCTAGTAAATTACGAGGAAAAGTAGACATACGATTAATGACACCAAGTTAGGAGATCGAAGAGGAGAGATATGCCAATTACCTTCTCTGTATTTATGTTGGTCAAGCGACCATTGTATATTATCTTGTTTAGATTTAGTGGGTTTTATCTAAGTTGCATTGTCTCTGTGGGATCGACCTTGACTCGCATCTACTATTCAACGATTGACCTAGTACTCTTGCTAGTATTTCGTGCGTGTTAGTGGCTTACACACGGATCAAGTTTTTGGCGCAGTTACCGGGGACAATGGCCAATGTAGATAATATGTTCACTAAATCTGAATAAGAATTATTCGTTTTTTATTTAGTTTAGAGTCTGTCATGTATCATCCTGCAACGTGTTACGATCAGAAAAAGGGAAACAGTTTCTGAAGTCGCGACATGCCTTGCCGCAGCCTCGAAAATCTGTAACTCTGGTTCTGATCACTTCTCTATTTTTATGTGTTCATCTCAGTATGTTACTTGTTAGTAGGTCTGCAACATTTGGGTCTAAGCCCAGCTGAGGCGGGAAATTGCTAACCGTGTTCTTGTTCTGTTTTGTCTGTTTTGCAGGGATACATAACACTTTCAGCGATCACTAGAAAGATCAAAGGAATTCTAAAACCAGCTAGCACGATGCCACGAATACTCATAAATTATGTGCCCATCTCAATGTACCCAGGTTTGAAGGTATATGAGCAATACCAAGCCGACAAGAGGAGAGTGGAACAAGTGAAGGAAGCAGTCGGAGCTGAGGAGGAACGGGATGGCAACCTTAAAGAGTACGAGGCCTATAGACCAGTTGAGTTTCCTATTGAGTTAATTTATGTACCTTTTACTGAATCCAATCCTGAAGAAATGTCACAGTTAGCCGTTGGTTTCTTGTTAGGAATGGCTGAAAATTGGATAGATGCAATAGAGAGTAGCCGAGGAAAGATCACAGAATGGAAGGTGTTCAAAGAATTGTTCTACACCGAGTATTTCCCACCTTCGGTCCCAGCGGACAAAGCAAGCAAATTATTGAACATTAGACAAGGTCTACACATGATGGTTACTCAATACACTCACCGGTTCAATGAGTTGGGAAGGTTTTATCCCGAGATCATGGGTAAGGAAGAAAAGAAGATAGCCTTGTTTTTGAATGGATTGTCTCGGGAGATACAAGATGGCATGTTGGGAGCGACACCGAGAACCATGGAAGAGATGTTGAATAAAGCATTAGAGGTTGATACTTTTAAGAAAAAACCATCAGTTGTTGTTGTTGTTAAGAGATCGTTTGGGGCGAGTCAAAGTAGTATCCTTGGAGCACCACATCAGACTGTGAGTAAGATTGCAGCACATGTAGCAGCTACACCATCAGCAAGCACATTGTTTTGTCAATAGTGCAAGAGGAATCATTCAGGTGAATGCCAAGAAAATGCAAGTGGCTGTTACAACTGTAGAGATGCGGGGAAATTTGCTAGATCATGTCCTACTAGAGTTGGTAAAGGGAATCCAAATCAGGGAAGCAGAAAAGGAAGCATGAGTCGGCCAGCGAGAGTTTCTGCATTGGATGCGAAAGTGGCGGAACCGGACAACAATGTTATCTCAGGTACCTTAAGTTATTTATTTTATGAAAGTACTTTTATAGCACGTTAAATCATGTTATACTTGTATTTAAATAAATGAGTTTACTTTCTAGGTGGGGATGGCAATGGGTATAGGTGAGCACAGATTGTACTATATCCATGCCCTACCCATCATTTTTTCCTACCCATACGTTACCCATTACCCATGTGGGTAGAAGTTCTCTTACTCGTGCCCCACCCATGTGGATATCCACGGGTCCATGGGTATCCATGGATATTTGGTATTATCATCCTAATTTCATATGATAAGAAAAGTTGAGTAACAACTGTTGCATAAATACACAAAATCAAGTCTTAAAATATGTGTTAAATCATAAAAACCTGATATTTCAATGTGTTTGCTCTTTGTCATTGTGTAACAAAATGTTTAATACTTAGAACGTGATACTTGTTCTGTAAGGTAAGAAGTTTCAGACACGACAACTGACATATAAATAATACAATCTATTGAATGAAGGAAACTCATGAATCATGATCATGATTCATGACAAAATATCACATAGACTGCTTCCCAAATACAACAGAGGTGATAAAATATGTTTATATTTACTCAAAAACACAATTAAATTCATCCATTTCATGAAGGAAAAAAAGAAACATACAAAAGTGCCTTAGACTTCCAAGATCGGAATTTCTTAAAATATATTAGATTAAGCATCTTGTCAAAAGAAATATCAGATTAAACATACAATGAAACAAGTAAAAACATAAGATTAAAAATATCTCACATATTAACCTTGATTTTGGCTGCATGAATGGTGAAGGAAAAAAACATACTAATAAACACTAAAACGGGATTGACACGGATTTTGGGTTTGGCAATTGATATTAGGAAAGAATAAATTAGATTGAAGAATATATTATTAAAAACGAAAAAAACAACAGATTAAAAACAATTGCACCTTTCAACATTGATTTTGACAGTACAATAGATCAATTTCGGTAGAAAACACTAGGTTTTTTACCTTTACATTTATTTGTTTTTGTTATTTTATTTATTTTTTAGTGGGATGTTTTGTTCTTTTCTTAATTTTTAGGTAATGTAAGTAGTCATTATTTAATCATTATGTGTTGTGTGTGTGTATATATACATACCGTGGGTCGGGTGGGTATTATGATGGGTGGACAACACATGTCATACCCTACCCTACCCTACACACGGTGGGTTTTGGAAAATTAAACTCATACCCTCCCTTACTCTAAAAAAATACCCTACCCTAGCGGGTAGGATCGGGTGGATATCCACCAGGTTGGAACGAAATTGCCATCCCTATTTCTACGTACGGTAATATTAGAAATTCTTGCAGTTATGGCGTTGTTTGATACCGGGGCATCTAAAACCTTTGTGTCCACTAAGATTGTGATATAAACTGGAACTCGTAGGATCGTTGATGAAAGCACAGCAAACGATTCAGCTTTGAAAAGTATATTTTTATGTCTTTTTGAATATATATAACGAAAATAACAAAATGATATTTAAATACTCCATATCAGAATATTTACTACGGTGATCCCATCTCAGGAACACCAACCAATTACCCCGTCTCAGGATAATCGAAAGAAGTCCAATCTCTGAAAACTTCTTGAAAGAAACCCGATCTCTGAAAGTTTCTTATGATAAAAATTCAATCTCTGAATTTCAACCAAAATAGTTTTTTTGATTCAATAATAAGCTACCTATTCAAATACAAGGAAATGCCTTATATATGCTACAGACTCCAAATCCAATTGCCATTTTAGCAATGTGGGACAAAATAATAATAATTAATAATAATAATAAATATAAAAGACAATTAACCAATGTCGGATAATAAAAGACTAATTAAAAGACTAAATAAAAGACTCAATCTTCCTCTTGAATTGGGCTACATCATTCCCGCCCGCTTCAAAAGGATTCGTCCTCGAATCAACCCGGATCGAACACGAATATCGTGCTTCCATACGTCCACTCAACCACGGAGAAACTCAGAATCACAACATCACAAAAACATGGAATGGCGCGAGTGGAGAAATCAGCGACAACAAAATTCAAAGGGCGGCAATGCTGTAAATATGGATCCACATATACATGTGGCGCTTGTAACGTTGTCAAATCAGCAACTAAAATTGCTGAGTGCACCTTTGGACCATCGGATTGCACCGGTTCGGTCCCTGGTTGGACCACAATCGATTCATCAAGTAAGTCCACAGGCATAGTGATTGGGTCAACACCAATATCCACCTTGACGTCGGCAATCTCGTCAGAATGGTCGGGTACCGGTAAAGGAGAATCAATAGTAGCAACTGGAACAACATCATTAGTAAGTGCATTAGGAAGCTCAATGAACTCTTCCGTGGCTGAATCAACAATAAGAATGTCTTCCTCCTCATGTACCACAGCCGTAGGGGGGTTGGGAATAACCCGTTTATTCGATTGGGCACGTGAAGGAGAGAATTTGGGCGGTTTGCCAGCCATAGCTTCTTCACGTGTTACACCATACGGGATAAAGAAAAGTTCATCGTCCGCCTTCCACTCTGCGTCTAATTTCCTCCAACGTTCTGCACATTCTAATTTCCGTTGTTCTGCCTCTAATTTACATTTGTTCTCGCCTCACAATTTCCGTTGCATAATACGTTCTAATTCGCGTCGTGGATCGAGGTTGTCATGTAATGCATTAGGCGACCATAATTTCAAAGCATGTCTTCGATCGGATTCAACTTGATGTCGCCTCGAAAGATCGTATGGATGTTGTCGAAAGTTGCACGTAGTTTATCCATTGCAGCAACTTGCAAATAATCTTCCAAGAACACAGCAGATGATTCCTCGCAAGAACAGAATTTCAGGACTAAAAACGCAGTTTTTTATGATGCTAGGGTTGTACACGATCTGCACAAGGGTTTCTCGGATTTCAAGAACAGCTAGGGTTGCGAAAATAGCAGCAAAATTCGATGACGTAAGGAGCTTTTGAGTGCGGCAGCAATTAGGGTTCTTGGTGCTCAAGAACGCAGCAAATTTCTTCAAATAAACGCAACAGCTTTAATCGCCTAATCTCTGACGGCACTTGTACCAAACAGTATGGAATTCGGAAAAACACAAAGAACAAAACTTGTAGAGAACGAAATTGTGGTTCAGACTGTTAAGTTTCAGAATTTTTGGAAAGGTATAACCCACTCAAATTGAATTCGTAAACAGATCACTCCCGGGTTATGGGTTTTGACATAAACAGTCAACTAGGTGACGGCGACTATTGTGCAAAACCGGTCGGGACTCTGAGAAAACTCAAAGAATCAAAGTTGTAGAACTATGAATTTCCTATGTGCTCACAAAATTTCATTCAATTCCGACCACTACAACTCCCTAAAAACAAAGTCGACTACAAGCTGTTCCAGAAAATCGAGCAGAATATTCCGATCCGAATTTGATCAAGATAAAATCAGAAATTGCAAAAGTGCCAAAGAGACAAAAGACATCCAATACAAAGTTCTATCTATTGGTAAATTTTTAGAATTTTTAGATATGATTTGATTAGGAAACGAATAGAACGAAATTCGTAAAGATTCAGAAAATACCAGCAGATTATGAACGCAGCTATTTCGGATGCTTTGATTACCTTGTGATAACGGTCGGCCAAATTAGGGCTTCTTGATGATGATCAAGAAAGGATCAAATGCAGTGACAAGTGACGAATATAAGGCTGCGATTAGGGTTTCTCGGAGAACAAGAACGCCAGGAACCTAAGAAAACGCCGCAGATTTACATCAAGAACGCAGCAATTTATTGTTGCTTTAATCGCTGAGCTCTACGATACCACTTGATATAAACCGGAACTCGTAGGATCGTTGATTAAAGCCTGTAAAACGATTCACTTTAAAAAGTATATTTTTATGGCTTTTTGAATATATATAACGAAAATAACAAAAGGATATGTAAATACTCCATCTCAGAATATTTACTATGGTGATCCCATCTCAGGAACATCAACCAATTACCCCGTCTCAGGATAATCGAAAGAAGTCCAATCTCTGAAAACTTCTTGAAAGAAACCCAATCTCTAAAAGTTTCTTATGATAAAAATTCAATCTCTGAATTTCATCCAAAATAGTTTTTTTTTATTCAATAATAAGCTACCTATTCAAATATAAGGAAATGCCTTATATAGGCTACAGACTCCAAGTCCTATTGCCATTTTAGCAATGTGGGACAAAATAACAATAATTAAAAATAATAATAAATATAAAAGACAATTAACCAATGTGGGATAATAAAAGAATAATTAAAAGACTAAATAAAAGACTCAATCTTCCTCTTGAATTGGGCTACATCAGATTGCTAAGAAACTAAATCTACCTTTAGAAACCTTAAGAAATTCTTTGGAAATAACTACACCTTAGGAATGTAACTAAAGTGACTAAGATTATATCGCAAGTGGATGTTCGTGTAGGAACGTATCGGTATAAGAGTGATCTAATAGTGTTGGACTTTTGAGACTTGATGTAATTCTTGGTATAGATTGTCTATCCAGAAGAATTATGTGCGCTTGGATTGTAGAGAAGAGAGTGATCTTCAAAGTACCAAGGAAATCGTCTAAGACTTTTCAAGGTAATGTTTACAAGCCGAGCAAGAATGTCATCCGATAATATCATCAGTTAAGGCTATTAAAGCATGTCAGAAAGGTTGTGAAGGACACTTGTTGTATGAAACGGACGTTGAACAAGTTAAGCCTACATTGGAGGAAACTCCAATAGCGAAAGAGTATCCCAAGGTATTTCCGGATGAGTTACCAGGTAATATGCCGGATAGGAAGATTGGGTTGGAGATCAAGCTTGTTCCAGGTGTTGTGCCAGTAGCTAAGGCACCATATAGAATGGCTCCGGCTAAATTGAGAGAGTTGAAGGCACTGTTGAAAGGCATGCCATAAAGGAATATAATTCATCTAAGTACTTCACCGTGGGGAGCTCCTATTCCATTTGTTAAAAAGAAATATGGTAGCATGAGAATGTGTATAGACTACCGAGCTTTGAATATCTAACCATCAAGAATAAATACGCTTCACCCATGATTGACGTTTTGTTTAATCATTTGCAAGGAAAACGGGTATTCTCAAAGATTGATCAACGGTCCGGATACCATCAATTAAAGATCAATGTGGCTTACATACCTAATACAGCTTTTAGTACGAGGTATGGACAATATGAGTTCTTGGTTATGCCTTTTGGACTCACTAATGCTCCATCAGCCTTTACAGATTTAATGCATGATTTTTTCATGCCCTACTTGGATAAGTTCATGGTTGTGCTTATTGATGATATCCTTATCTACTCAAGATACGGGAAAGAGCATGAAGAACACTTAAGGATTGTGTTGAAGACTTTGGAAGAGAAACATTTGTATGCCAAATTTTTAAGAGCGAGTTTGGTTGAATCGGGTAAGCTTTTTTGGCACACGTGATTTTAGGGATAGCATTCAAGTGGATCATGCAAAGATAGAGGCGGTTGAGAAATGGCCTAGACGCATTACATGATTTCAAAGGTAAGAAGTTTTCTAGGTTTGGTTGGATACTATAGGAAGTTTGTGCAAGACTTTTCCAAGATAGCCATACCACACACCAAACTCACACAAAAGAATTTGAAGTTTGAATGCACTAAGAAGTGTGAAAGGGATTTTTTAGACTTTGAAGGATAAGTTGACATCAGCACTGGTTTTAGCAGTTCCTGAGAACTTTGACAACCATGATGTCTACACCGATGCTTCGGTACAAGGTTTGGGTTGTGTGTTCATGCAAGGAGGAAAAGTAATTGCTTATGCATCTAGATAACTAAAAGTGCATGAGAAAAATTACCCAACACATGACTTGGAGTTAGCAGTGCTAGTGTTTGTTTTAAAGACTTGAAGACACTATCTTGATGGTGTGAAAGCAAGAATTTTCACTGATCATAAGAGTTTGAAGTACTTCTTTACCCAATAGAATTTGAACATGAGGCAAAGAAGATGTTTGGAGTTTGTGAAAGATTACGACTTAGATATTCAGTACCATCCGGGTAACACTAACGTTGTGACAGATGCATTGAGTAGAAGAATGGTTGGTGCAGTTTCAGTGGTTTAAGATGTGGTTGGACAGTTTGACGGGATGAGTATCCGGGGTTTTGATCAGTTTGGAGATCGTCAGTTTGTGGCTACATTGTTGGCTAGATCGGAGTTGATGGATGATATTGGGGAAAGCAAGTTGAAGACCCAGTGTTATTAGACTTGAAGCGTGTTGCAAGAGAAAAGCCTACGGTTTGTTATGTGTTATAAGAGAATGGTAATCTTTGGTACCGTGATCGGTTGTGTGTACCAAATGTTGGCGATTTAGGGCATAGAATTATGGATGAAGCACATAGAATTGATTTTGCTGTTCATCCAGCCATCCAAGAGCTACCAAGATGTATAGGGATTTGAAGGAATGGTTTTTGTGGCCTTCAATAAAGCTAGAAATAGCCAAGTGTGTGGCAGAATGCGACACATGTCAGAAGGTTAAAGCCGAGCATAGAAGACCAAGAGGGATTCTTAAACCCTTGCATATCCTCAAATGGAAATGGGATAATATCACCATGGTCTTCATCACCGGGTTACCTAGAACAAAGAGTGGACATGACATGATATGGGTGAAAGTCGACACACTCACCAAGTCCGCCTATTTCTTGCCAGCTGAGATTGATATGTCCTTGAAAAAGTTAACTACACTATATTTGGATAATATTGTGAGGTTTTATGGAGTGCCTATATCGATAGTTTCTCAACGGGTCAGTCGGTTTATCTGTAGGTTTTGGAAGAATTTTCAAATGGCTTTGGGTACAAAGTTTGAATTTTTCATCCTCAAACAGACGGACAGTCCGAGAGAACAATTCAAACACTCGAGGATATGCTAAGGGCATGTGTTTTGGAGGTAGGAGGATCATGGGATGATTACCTACCGTGGCCGAGTTTGCCTATAGTAACAGTTATCGCGCTAGTTTGGGTATGCCTCCGTTTGAAGCCTTGTATGAGAGAAGATGTCGAACATCGTTGTTTTGGGATGAAGTTGGGGAGAAGCACGTCACCGGGCCGGAAATGGTTGAGCAAGCTGAAAAAAGGGTTGCGTTGATAAAGAAGAATCTGAAAGCGGCTCAAGATTGACAAAAAAGTTGGGCCGATGTTTGTAGAAGACCGTTAGAGTTTGAAGTTGGTGAAAGAGTTTACCTCTGAGCTTCACCAATGAAAAGAGTTAAACAGTTTGGTCAAAAAGAAAAGTTATGTCTAAGTATTGTTGGACCATTCGAAATTCTTGAGAAAGTGGGACCATTGGCTTACAAGCTTAAGTTACCGAAATCAATGTCAAGAGTTCATAACGTCATCCATGTTCGATGTTGAATAAATGTTTGACGAAAACGGATGATGAAGCTACGGTTGATCCAGAAGTTCTCCAAGACAATCTTTCATATGAAGAGAGCCCAGTTAAGGTTTTGAACCAAAAAGAAAAGATGATTAAGAGAAGGTTAATTCCTTTGATTTTGGTGCAATGGAGCAATCATTCACCGAACGAGGCGACGTGGGAGATCGAGGATGATATGATCCTTGAGTTTCCAGATTTTCTTGATTTACCAAGTACGTCTCAGTTTAGAGGATGAATATTCCCTTAAATGGGGAGGAATGTAATATTTGATTTTCCAAAAGGGGCAGGCGTGTCTTTTGGCGAAAACGAAATATTATATTTTATTATTATTATTATGGATTTAAAGTAAAAACAATTAAGAAATAATTTATGAGAATAATTGTGATTAATGAGATTAATTATAATAATTATGGTGGGAGTTAGTTTTAGGAAAACATAACTTCCTATATTCTTAAGAGTTTTGTCAAGCGTTGTGCCGACTACTCCAAAGACAGAAAAGGAGATATATTTCTATGCATAAAATTACAAGGATTTTCACACCTTGTGAAACACACACACTTTATTGATTACAACATTGGTATTTATAGATACAATTCCCTAAACCCTAACCGCCATAAGATCTTTGTCGGAACTACCATAAATATCCCAGATGTGGACCCCGGCTCCAGTTGTTATCCACCAGACAAAAATCAGCTTTAGACTCACTTTCCAGACTTGTAATCAAATGCTCAGATATAGAACTCAGTTATAATCTGCAAAACACAGCAGACCAAACTGACTTTTGACTTTGGAAGAAACTCAGTTTGCACTACACCGAAACTGAATTTCACATAACTGAATATACTTACTGAACTTACCATCATTCTCAGTCTTAGTTTCTCAAATTTGTTCCACCAGTTTATTCAATATTTTAGAGATCAAGTCACCAAAACTGACAATCCCACCTTGACTTGAACTGTCATTCACAGTCAATCAGATTGCATAATTAGATGTACTTGTACTAGATGCATTCGTCAATGCCAGGATGTACAGTACCAGACTTCTCCACATAATCCACTCAGTTGATATGCCCTTAACTGAGTATCCAGATTTCAGTTACAAGCTTTGAATATTCGGCAAGTCCAGACCATTAATTTGAAACTTGCTCATTGAATCTGGTTTAGTGAACATATCGCCAGGATTATCCTTGGTGCTGATCTTCTTCACTACAACCCTCTTCTCATTTCTCAGAAAATGACACCTCACATCAATATGCTTGGTTTTCTCATGATGAACCTGATCCTTAGCTAGACAAATTGAACTCAGACTGTCACAATAAATCTCAGCTTGATCTTGATGTAGCCCCAAATCACTGACTAGTCCTTTCAACCAGATACCCTCCTTGGCTATTTCAGTAAGAGCCATATACTCAGCTTCCGTAGTTGATAAAGCCATTGTTTCTGAAGAGTTGATTTCGGTGACATTTGAATTCCCCAATGTGAAAACATAACGGTCATTGATTTTCATCGTCGCGTCACTGTAGAATCAACATCACGATACCTGAGATCGGTTCTTGAGTATCACCTCCATAAATGAGACCAATATCGTGTACCCCTAAAGATCCACGAACATTCTTTTCACGACTTTCCGGTGTTCCTTTCAGATTGAGCCATAAACTTTGTCGACAACACCGATCGCTCGAGCGGATCAGGCCTAGTGCACACCATGGCATACATCGGCCGCTAATTGCACTAGCATAGGGAACTCTTGACATGTCCTTCTCTTCTGCTGACTGTGAAGCAAAAACTGACAATGAACATTTGATTCCATAGTAGTATATATTAGCTTAGCAGCTAACATGCCAAACTCTGCCAAAATCTTCTGTATATAGCCCTGCTGAGATAAAAACAGTTTCTTCTGACTTTTATCTCTCCTGATCTCTATCCCCAAAATTTTCTTGGCTACACCCAAATCTTTCATTTCAAACTTAGCACTGGGAAGGTCTTTCAGATACTGTACATCGGACTTTTATCTTGTAGCTATCAGCATGTCATACACATATAACACAAGATAGATATATGATCCATCTTTCAACGGACTGTTGTAAAAGCAACAATCATAAGGACTTCTGTTGTAACCCAACTGGATCATGTAACTGTCAAACCTTTTATACCACTGCCTAGGAGCCTGCTTCAGTCCATACAAGGACTTCTTTAACTTGCACACAAAATCATCCTACCAGGAACTTGGAAACCCTCTGGCTGAGTCATGTATATCTATTTGTCTACCTCACCATGTAGAAAATCTGTCTTCACATATAATTGCTCAAGTTCAAGGTCTTGTTGTGCCACCATTGCTAGTAACACTCTGATTGAAGTATATCTGACTACTTGTGAGAATATCTCATCAAAGTCCACCTCTTCTTTCTGACTGAACCCTCTTGCAACCAAACGTGCCTTATACGTAACTCCTTCTGCCTCAGTTATTCCTTAATTCTTCCACGAAAATCCATTTGCAAGTGACAACTCTCTATCGAGATAGATGTTTAACTAGATCCCAAGTCCGATTTTTGATAATGACTCCATTTCATCTCCCATGGCGACAAGCCATTGAGATGCTTCGTAACATGTCTTCGCTTCCTGACGTGGACGGTTCAAAAATATCCACTTCATCTACAACTTGGAGTGCTATCCAACCATATCATCAAACCCATACCTCTTGGGAGGTACCCCAACATTGGATCGTCTAGCTCTGCTAACAGCTATACTTTGCTAGCCCACAGTCTCAGTTTGACGCTCAACTAATATTTGCACAGCTGACTGGCTTGGATTCAGTTCTGGTTCAGTAACCAGTTTAGATGAAGACTGACTTGAATTAGTTGATTGTTGTATTTCAGCTGACTCCACCTGAAGCTCCACCTTACTGTCAGTTTTCTCAGTTTCAGCACTAGTTTTAGACTCAGTTGTCTCTCTTACTGATGAACTAAGCATAGATCAATTTTCATCGAAAAGTATATATCTGTTGAGAATAACTCTGTTTTTTTGCTGAAGACCAAATTCCGTACACCTTTACTCCATCACCATACCCCACAAACACTCATTTCTTGGCCCTTGGTTCCAGTTTCTCTTCACTGACATGATAGTAGACTGTGCTTCCAAATACCCTTAGAACTGAGTAGTCAGCAGGCTTGCCTGTATACATCTCAATTGGTGTTTTGAGACTGATCTCTGTGTGAGGACTCATGTTGATTAAGTAGAAAGTTGTGCTTACAGCCTCTGCCCAAATCTCCTTGACAAACCAGAATGAGAGAGCATACATCTTGCTCTCTCAAGAAGAGTTTGATTCTGCCTCTCTGCTACCCCATTTTGCTGAGGAGTATTCCTGACCGTATGATGTCTGGCAATACCCTCATTTCTGCAAAACTCATCAAACTCATTTCAGAAGAATTCCAGACCATTATTTGTACGAAGCCTCTTGATCTTCTTCCCCAAATGATTTTCAACTAGAGCCTTCCATTGCATGAAGCTCTTGAATGACACAAAATATCTGTGACCACCCAATGACTCCACCTTTGATGGTCCCCAACAATCAGAATGATTGTAATCAAGTGATGACTTTGTGTTGTGTACCCCTTTTAAGAACTTGCATCTATGAAGCTTCCCAAACACACAGTGCTCACAAAATTCCAGATGCTTGACCTTATACTCCCCAGAAGATATTTCTAAGAAAGAACACGCATCCCCTTTTCACCCATATGACCCAAGAGTATCATGTGCCATAGTTTTGTAAGGCATGGACTGATGAATCTCGGCGAGATGCCACACCAGTGAGAACAGACCTTGATTGACCCTTGTAGTATATCTGAGGTCTCTTTCTTGACTCCCTTGAGAACCAAAGCTGAATCTTTATAGACCTTTGAGCACTCCACTTTCACCCTTGGCCTGAATCCTCATGTCTAAAGAATCGAGAGATACCAAGTTCTTTGTCATTTGTGGAACATGTCTAACTTCACTCAATGTACATAATCCTCCATATTCTGTCCTCAACTGAACTGAGCCAATCCCAACTACATTACAGACCTTGATGTTTTCCATAGATATATGACCATCATCTATCTGCTGATAACTTGAGAACCATTCTTTGTAAGGCAAATATGAAAAGATGACCCAGAGTCCAGAATCCACACATTTGTTTGATGTTCTGACTCTTGATCGCATGTAAGTCACTAACATCGATATTACTAGCAAGAATACTAGGTCCATCGTAGTAAAGTAAGGGTGAATCAAGGTCGATCCCACAGAGACAATGCAACTCAAGCATAACCTATTCTAACCTAATTAAGAAGATACATATATGGTATTTGACAAACAATAGACATAAATAATATGTTGTATTCCCCCCCCTCTTCCTACGATCTACTAACTTGGATTAGTTAATCCTTATGTTTACTTCCCCACATAATTTCCTTTAATTAATCGAGTGAGCTTTTAATTTAGTTTTAAGCTACAGGTGCAACTCCTAACCCTATCTACTCCGACCATGGTAGTTGATAATCTATACGCCGGCTACCCTCCTTAATTGGTATGTAATAGCCCATACGCATAAAGAACTAGAATTGCCGATATTGAGTGCTAACTCATACCGTTAACCCGCCTAGGCAGCTATCGACACTGATTAGCACGTTCCTACGGTCCATCAAGACTATGTCCTAACGAACACTTCACTATCAGTACTTCATGTTAATTTACGAATTAAGAATACTAGATTGGCCAGACCTATTACTCGTTTTAATTAATTATGTCGATCAACGAAATGACGCTAAAACCTCGAATAAGTTTCCTAAAATTTGCCTCTCGTAAACCGGTATAGACGCGCGGTTTTCCGGTTGCGCTTTTCTTAATTTCGGATCTACATTGCTCAATCTTTGATTAATCTAAGTAAATTATGGGGTCGTTAAACATTCAGATTAACTAAAACACATAAATACGAACAGATTTACCATATTGAAGACAAAAGTAACGTTCAAAGCTTCATACCTTCAACAATGAGGATCTAGCTCGATCCACTCAAGCTAAAGAGGGTAGGGAAGGGAAGGAACCCAAAAAATAAACTTTAAAAGATTAGGAAAACTTTATTTCATCAAATTGTATAATGTATATAATAAAATATTGAATATAATTGAATTCTTGTTGCAATAATCGGTTTGCGGCTTTATATAGATACAATAGCCGACTTATGACTCTCAAAAACCCTAACAGACCTAGTAAATGTGGCAGAATCGATTTCGTGTTCCTCATGACCCTCGGTTTATCGGGCCTAGCCCACGGTAAACCGAGCCTTCAATTCTTCTTTTTCTCTGGCAGATCTCTTCTTGGTCTTTATTTACTTGGCCCAACACTCTTTCCTGCGGTCTAACCGTCCTTATATGCTCCGGATTTGATACATCCTAAAAATACACGAAACACGACAAGCGCAGTACCAAACTTTCGGAAAATAACATGAGATGCAGAATTACGAACCTAGGAACATACACATAGCATTTAACATATATTCCATATAATAACGAGCCTATATATCCTCTCTTTGAGCATAATTCGGGTGAATAAAGGTATAATTAATTGTACTATTTAGGGCGTTATCAACTCTCCTGCCAATAGAACCATATCCTCATCTGAATCATGCTCAGCTGCCACAGCAGCTGTGTCAGAACTGTTCTCCTGTTGTTTCTTCCTCTTTGGACAATTGGACTTCCAATGTCCCTGCTCCTTATAGTAATTGCAAACATCTGTGGATTTAGGGCCTTTTGACCTTGTCTTCTTGGAATTTTTCTTCCTAGACTGACCATGCTCCTGTCAACTGCTCCTACTGACTACTTGTCCAATAGCCTAATTGTCTGTCCCAGCTACCTTATGTTTCAGCTCCCTGGCATGTAATGCTGAACTCACATCCTCCAAAGCAACTGTATTCTTCCCAACTATGAAGGACTGCACAAAGTTTTCATAGAAAGCTGGTAATGAAACCAGCAAAATCAACGCAGCATCTTCATCTTCAATCTTCACATCAATATTCCAGAGATCAAGTAATGTTGTGTTCACTGATCAAGATGATCTCTCAACTGAGTCCCCTCATGCATCCTCAGGCTGAATAGCCTCTGCTTCAGCAGCAACTTGTTGGTCAATTGACTTAGTCATATATAGGCTTTCAAGCTTCAACCATTACATGGCAGTGGTGTCTTCCTCAGCAACTTCTGTGATAACATCAGCAGACAAGCATAACATGATGGTTGAATGTGATATCAGATAAAGAATTCCATAATCCTTGTTGTTTTTGTTAGTAATATCATCCGCAGCGGAAGCGATTTTAGGATCTAGATCTATAATATATACGTAATAAAATAACTAGATTTACATCTACAAGGGGGTTGTAGATCATACCTCTTGGATCTCAAAATCCAAGTTGAAGAACCGCAATAGGATGAACGAAGGAAAGCGTGAAGAGCACCACGATCTTCCGTGACGTGTGATCCAAGCAACTCCCGGTGGAAGGAAATTCTCGACTCGAACCCTTCCGATATGCTACCGGAAAAATCTCCAAGATTTTCCCTTATTCTCCCTTGGTCGAAATTTTCCTCTCTCTCTACAGAGGTAGAAGTCGAAAATTACATGTGTGTTAAGGCTTGGGAGAACTCTCTTTATATAGGAGAGTAAAACTTAGCCTCCAAGGATTTAATAATTAATACAAAATCAATTATAATAATCCCATTAAATAAAAGATAATCCCATAATATTCTAGAACAAATCTAGGATAATATTTATCTTTATTTCTTTCCATAAATATTTATCCAATAAATATTTTGTGCATATGTCTTATTAATACACAAGAAAACTAATTTCTTGTTTCTTAAAAATATGCCATGGCCAAAATTCATCATCATTGACCTAGTCAATGTTATTTTAAACTAACACACTAATTTTGCCAAGATTATGAAAAATGTCTTTTCACATATTTAATTATTTAGCCCAACTAATTTAATAGTCCACTAAACAATTAATTCACATATCGTTTTAATAAAGTCCAACAAGAACTAAATTAATATTATTAGGATTCGACGTCTGAGAATAGCTATGCTATATTAGGAGGCACGTCGGGGACCATGGACTAATAATCAGCGGCTCCGATAAATCAAATAAATAATTATAGAATAATTATATTCGATAAATCAATCATAGGAATATGCCACCATAATCCCGTGTTCGCACTCCTCCGATTATGAGATTATATTTATCTCTCACGAGAATAATAATAAGCGTCCATTGATATAATCATTACATATGGATTAATCCTCCATAGAATTTATTCATTCTAAATCGGGAAGTTACCGTTAACCCTTTTTAGAACCTCTTATCCTTATTTACCATTAACCCCTAGTGATCAATTAATTCATACAACTCACTGGTGGTGATCAATCGGTGTGATATGAACTCGCGCGATCGATCGGTTTCTAGGATTAACAAATAAGGAATCTTTCTACTTCCATAAATGGAAGGAATGGATTAGATATCGTGATAACACGGACTACTCACTCAATCCAAAAGATAATGCCAAGATGGGGTAATTCGGACCACAGACTCGGTGTAATCCTTAACCGTCAAGTCAAACCTCATGCGATTCAAGCGGTTGATTGTGATCACCTCGAGATTAAGATATATCCATAAATATGATCATCCATTGATTCGATAAGACTTCGATTACGGAATTATATCGTGAACTCTAATCAAATCGGTCCACCTTATATGATATATCTATCATATATAAATGCCCCCATTAGGTTCTCTTAACCGAAAGTCCGGATAAGGCAGTCCACACCTATTGCGTTAGGCGCATTAATAGCACGTTAAAGGAGAGACCCGATACTCTCGATTAACTTCACTACGGGCTAATTGTATTTTAAGTACATCTTCACTAACTCAATCCTCCCGTGTATATACCATACACCGAGTTAAGTGATTACATAAACGATATACTTAGGGTTTTTTCGTAGTGTAAATACTATTGTCACATCGGTGATTATGAGAATAATAAATATGAATAATAACGTCAATTCATTTATTAAATAAAACAATTACAAAAATTGTCTTTCGGGCATCACACCTAACAGTTTTAACAAGCCCCGAATCTTGATTTACCACAAACTGAAACTGTTCCTCCCTATAAATTTATCAATCTTCACGTTCATTGCTGACATCATTCTAATTAAAGAACAAACATTTGATCACAAAATCCTAGCACCGGTCTTGGTGAAGATCAACTATGTTCAACCTGCAACTTCTCGATCTAGATCTATGAACCAACGCTCCGATGCCAGTTTGTTAAAACACAGACGAGAAGCTTACAGTTTAAGAAAGATTAAAACAGTAGTAATGCAAACATAAGGTATGGCAGAAATTGATAAAACACAGAAACAAAGAGAACACAGTGATTTAACGTGGTTTCCGGCGTTGTGTCGACTACTCCACGGACAGAAAAGAAGATATATTATTATGCACAAAGTTACAAGGATTTTCACACACTTGTGAAAGACACACACTGCATTGATTACAACATTGGTATTTATGGACACAATTCCCTAAACCCTGACCACCATAAGATCTTAGTCGGAACTGCCATAAATATCCTAGATGTGGACCACAGCTCTAGCTGTTATCCACCAGACAAAACTCAGCTTCAAACTGACTTTCCAGACTTGAAATCAACTACTCAGATGTAGAACTCAGTTATACTCAGCAAAACTCAGCATACCAAACTGACTACTAACTTCAGAAGAAACTCAATTTGCACTTCACCGAAACTGACTTTCACATAACTGAATATACTTACTGAACTGACCATCATTCTTAGTCTCAGTTTCTCAGATTATTTCCACCAGTTTATTCATCAGTTTAGAGATCAAGTCACCAAAACTAACAAAATTTGACATCAAGATCACCAAGATTGGAAAAAATAGATCCAACCATCTGCTTTCTCGGATGAGGTTCTTGGACCATATTTTGGTATACCTAGGAGGGAGACTAATGGTACATTTAGACATTCTATTATCTCACCTTACTTGTGCTATCAAGTCAGCTTACCAATATTTTATTTTTTATTATTTTTTTTATAGTTTTTTTAGGTGATCAGCTACTTGCACCACATAAGTGATCATAACTTAATCAATATCGAACACAGTCACCACATTAACTTGTCGCATAAACTGTCGTAAAATTGCACTCCATTGATCCCTAACTTCTTTTATTAATGGTCGCATTCCTCTGAACTGAAAATGTTCTCGTTCCTTCATAACCTTGCCTTCTTTAACCTTGATGACTGGTTTTGATCACGTTTCTATTTCCTATGTAAAATCGTACTTGCTGCTCCAAAAATTCTAAAAAAATTCCACCATGTTGAAATATCTCTTATCTATAACTTTCTCTTTACTTCAGTTTGTATTGTTCTGAAATTACGAGGTTCATAAAATCTGCAGCAGTACAACCTTTTTAGATTATATTTCGGGAACGATACCCATATTAAAATGACCTGATTTTTGAATATGTTACAGAGGATACTCTAATAATATACATATTTTCTTTTTGTCTCACGCCCAAATTCCTCATAGTTTGAGCCCAAATTGGAAATGACGCAGCCATGCCAAATCTGAAAATTTTCCAACAGATATCAACAATGGGCATGATCAACTGATTTGACCCCCAATTACTCATCCAAAAATCTTTATTTTTGAGTATCGTCTAGAAAACTCTTATATCTATAATTTTTATCTTCTCCTCCTAATCAAAATCCTTACCGTTTGAGCATTACAAACCGACATTGCAGGTCTGCGATTCTTGACAGCAATATAGAGCTTATCGCCAAGATTCCTTAGTAGCGCCAAACAATTAAGCATTACCTGATGGTATAATTCGGTCAAACTTAGGTCATTATGCGTCCATTAAGCTTCTATCACTCATTAAACTTCACATTTAATCCCTGGGGTCATTCTCGGTATCCATTACATCCACCGATCAACTGTAATGACCCGTTCAAGTAGGGAGAAAGAATCAGCGTGAAGAGGGCTTTCTTTTGACATCAAGATCCCCAAGATTGGACAAAGGTGTGGATTTGCCCTACTTTGAGATTCATCATGTTTCGGTTGTTCTAAAACCTTTAATTCGTAGTTCTTTTGGTTTAGAAACCTTGATCACAATTGAGTGTGGTTTAATTGCTGATCAATGCGGGTTTTGGTTGAAGTTTTTTGAGAGGGTTGCAGTTACTTTGGAGTTTGGCTCTGGTTTGTTTCCTAACAAGTACGAGGCTAGTCCTATTGAATAATTATGGTTTTATAGGGTTGAGGTTGAGTCTTTGGTTTTCTTTTGTTGTCAGAAATCATGTTTAAGATGTTCGGAGTATGACATGTTCTGGAGTGTTTTAGACTGGTATTTGAGGTTGTTTTATCAGTATTTTGCTGTCAAAAGTTGAGGTTTTGGGAGATATTGATAAGATAATGAAAAAGGCAATTTTTGGGTGATTTCGACCCTTTAGCGCTTGCCAAACTTGTTTAGCGCGCGCGAAAGTTGTCAAGGAAGTTGACAGGATGTATTGGGAGCTTTTTGCTCGCGCCAAAACTGAACAGAACAGGTGCAGAAAGATCAGAGAGTTTTAGCGCGTGCCAAAAGGGTTTAGCACGCGTTGAAAGAGTAATAGAATTTGGCAAAACTTCAGAGAGTTTCAGCGCGCGCCAAAAAGGGGTTTAGCGCACGCCAAACTGAAACAGAAAGATGCCCAGGCTGCTTTTAGGTTTAGCACGCGCCAAAAGCGTTTAGCACGTGCCAAAACCTCATGTTTCCTGATTTAGGTTGTTTTGAGACCCGAATCTAGTTTTCAATGTTGTTTCTTGATCTAATAACATTAAATGAACATGAACAAGCCATGATTAAGCTTCTGATATGTTTAGTTCCGGCACCGAATGTATTCTGACTAAGAGTTGAAGTTCGGGACCGTCGGAAGAGCATGATTGGCCTTATGCTTTGATGAATTAGTATTCCTCAATGTCTGTGTATATGTTAAGAATGTTTTGTCTAGCTATCTAAGTGAGGGAATAGTGAGCTATGCCTTGAAAACACGTAGGTGGCTAGTTAATGATTAATATTATACGAATTTGTGTAGTTAAAAGCGTAAACATCATGCTATCCTTGGTAGGGCACAAGTCTTAATCTCGATGTGATGTGTGGTCAGGAAAAGTGAATAACTCCATAGGTTACTAAGACCCAAGTACGGATGGACTTCGCCGAACACACACACTATCGTGGCTAGCCCGTGGCTATTAGTGTGATCCACTAATAGGTTGCACCCAGTTACTTCGTGGTGAGTCGCACCATGCGTAGTGCCCTTGGATACTGAGGTAACAAAGATAAGCTAAGCTAGAACGAGTAGGATCCCACGACATTATGATGAGCATTAAGTGAGCTCACAGAGTGAAAGTCGGTCACATAAAGATAACATAATAATAATGCGAACCTTTCGTTATGAAATAAATTATTCAATAGCTTCTACCTCTCTAGTAAGTATCTTCGCACTTAGCTCTATTGCATGTTTGTTTTGTGCTTTGTGGCGCGAGAAGATGAACAGGTTGAGCCGGAGTTCGAGGATGACTTTGAGGATGACATTTGATGCTATGCTTGATGATGTTCTATTTCTTTTATTATCTACGTTGTATTAAATCATGCACTTTTCCTTTTCATTACAAATGTTGTATTTCATTTTGAGACTATAATAATTAATAAGTTGTTGTACTTTTACTTGGAGACATCGTATATTGTAAGTCTTAAATGTCGTTGTAAGATATTCATTTATATCTTTAGTATTGTTGTTTTTATTCTACAGTAGCGATTTATGGTTTTAAAGTCTTTTTTAGTATCTTTCGATCACGACGACGTAGAGTTTTACATATATATTGAATTTATTTAATAGTATATGTGATCGAACGTTATTTTAGGATAATTAATTCCAGATCCGATAACGACGTTATTGTTGCTCTTATCGAAGGATTTTCAGACAGTAATCCATTTGATAGACATTCATTCATACTTTGGAACCCAGCCAAGATATTAAATTTCTTTTTTTTTAATGAAGAAATTAATTTTTTCGTTCTGGAAGTCAAGCCACATGCCAAAGCTGTTAAAATAATGGCACTCGGAAAGTCGGAAGAGATAGTAAATTAGATATATAGTTTTATAAACAGTGATGATGGATGTGTACCGAACTAATGCAAGCTAAAAGACAGACCGTGATGTTGGCAGTTGTCCACTAAAAAGAAAAAAGTCGCAAGATTGAATACTAACATATATATAATTATAATAATAATAATAATTGTATCATGTTTGTGAGAGGTAGGTAGGTTACCGCTTCTGTCGACTTTACGAGGTTTCCTAGGTTCTTCGGATTTTAGCTACATCTGGAAATATTCCCTACTCATCCAACATCATACTGTAAACTGGAATCACCCTTTTACGAGTTCATAGTGTTATTCTTTTTTTAATCTCTAAAACCATAATACATCCTTTAAAAAAAAAAAAACAAAAAAAAATAAATAAATAACCATAATATTGTTACTTATGACAGAGGAGGTCAAATTTCTTGTCACATGCCATAAATCTCATAAAGTCCTAAACGCTGATTATTGGTAGATAAAATCGATGTTTAGGATTAGAGCCCCACTTCATACTTAAAGGCGGACCTATGGCGGGGGGAGGAGTGTCTGAGTGTCGACTGATCGATCTCCTATTTAGACCACCGAAGGTCGGCTCGGTCATCAGAGGCAGTGAACGCAGCTCGGAATACAATGGTCTAAGGGGCTCGACGCAGGTCGGCAGCATTCATTATCCGATATTACGCACATGCGTTTGAATAGAAGATAAATATGGAAAAAATCATTTGTCATAAAAACTATGATCTAATTAATTAAACTACTATAATTATCTCCTAAATAATAGGGATTGACACAGGATAATCCTTGAAGGACACGAGATAGAGTCCACAATGGACACGGCACAGGCATGCCTAGGACAAAACGTCATCTATATAAACAATCCCAAGAACTACGAAGAGACTTGATTCCTGATCAATTACAGGATGCGTAGGCAACTTGGAATTCAATACGTAGGCTGGTGAAGCAATCGGCGGCCATGGACGCCGCTACCCGACAAGCCATCCTCCAGGCAGCCACCCAAGGGGAGGATCTTAAAGAGAATTCATAGAAGGATACACCTCATCCTCCTCCTGATCCTAAACACGGAAAGCGGGATGATAAGTTTTCTACTTCAAACCTGGGGAAAAGACCACTCGATCCCCGAGCATTGGAAGTGGCTAGAGCAAAGCTCGACGCCATGGTAGGAAGGAGATCTAACAAATTCTCACTCGTGTCACCATTCACGGAACGGGTTGAAAACTTTCCCCGACCTACAAAATTTAAGGTGCCCAAACTTGAACCATACGACGGATCCAAGGATCCATAGGATCACCTTTTTCAGTATCTAACTCATATGAACCTAGACTGCACTCTAGACGAGATGAAGTGCAAGGCCTTTCATGCGCTACTCATGGGCAGGGCCCGTGAGTGGTTCAGAAAAATCCCAGCAAGGTCGATCTCCGCTTTCCAAACACTAGGAAAGATGTTCGTTAATGCCTTTATCACGGCTAAACCATTCCAGAGGAATGCTACACACATTCTCACCATTAAGCAAAAGAAGAAAGAAACCGTGTTGCAGTACTTGAAGCGATTTAATGATGAATCTTGGTAGGTCCGAGACGCAGACGAGCATCTCTTGGTAACTTTCTTCATTGAAGGACTTCGAGAGGGAAGACTATATGCTAAGATGAATAGAAAACTCCCTCGTTCCATGGAAGAATGCGTGGACGTAGCCTACAAGCATTGTTAGGGAGAGAAAGCAAATCGGTTAAAGCGAGAATCAGAAAGAGGAGAGTCCAAAAAGGACAAGTCTGAATAAAAGTCTGACAAGAAGAGGAAGCCGTTCTGGGACCGCATGACGGCACCTGTCACAGATCGGCTAGGCAAGAAAAGAGAGTTACAGGAGCAGGTTCTCGCTAATATGGAAAGGAAAGGTCTGGCCCCGAACTCTGCCTCCGATGAGAGGGCCTCCGGAGAAAAAGGACCAGGCAAGTTTTGCGCTTATCATAGAGATGTTGGCCATGATTCAGAGAGCTGCAAAGCCCTACAAAGGGATATTGATGCAACCATTATGGAAGGAAGTTGGACGAGGTCGTAGACCGATCCCAAAATACAAAGCCCAATGTTAGAAGAGACTATAAACGAATGAAATATAGTCAAGACAAGGGCAGGCAGGACGAGCCGCAATGCAAAAAAGGATCGATCTCCGGATCCAGATCTACAGTTTGACAATCGTCCGATTAACACGATTAATACCATCTCCGGTGGGCCAAGCAGCCCAGTTCAGTGTGCGGACTAGGACAATATCAGGTCTACTGGTCCTTCAATGCCCAATATAAGGTAACAATTTTTGGAGAATAACCTATGGCCTGAGGGATTCCCTCTATTTGGTCATGAACAACGAAGGATTGGTGATCGAAGCAGTGGAGAACAAAAACCTGGTGAAACGGATTTGCGTGGATAATGGAAGCACGGTAAATGTACTATATTAATCTGTCTTCCAATTGATGAAGCTAAGGGATTCCGAGCTAACATATGTCTCTACACCGCTGTTCGGCTTTGCTGGACCTTCAGTTCATCCGGAGGGGATGATCAGGTTGGCCACCACGTTTGCAAAAGAACCAAAGGGCAGGACCTCTTATGGTAAGTTATGTCATAGTTAAGGCCCCGTCTACATATAACATAATTATGGGAAGACCGGCATTGATTGATCTTGAACTGTCCTTTCTCCAAATTTCATATTAGCTTAAAATTCCTTACTATTAAGGGTTTGGTCAAGATTAAAGTTGGCGTGGAAGCGCGCGCGGAAGCTGCTCTGACCATCGTCTAACAAAATAACGGTACAACAAGTTGTGATTGAAGAGTTGATTCCGGAAGACGAGGAGAATTAGTCCTCATATGATAAGGTTCAAGAGGTCGACTTTGGGGATAATTAGGCGGATCTCACGAGAGAAGATCAGTCCTGGATCCCAACTCCGCCCAAGATGCTACTTGTTGATCTTCTAAGTGAGTTCAAAGATGCCTTCGCCTGGAAAACCGAAGACACGCCAGGTTTGTCACCCGATCCAGCCCTACACAAGCTAAACGTTGATCCGAACATGAGGCATGTTCGGCAGAAGAATAGGCACTTTGCCCTAGAGAGGATCGCAGCAATTAAGAAAGAAGTAACAAAGTTACTTGAGGCCAAGATCAAGGTTGTATACCCGTTTGGTTGGAAAATTCGGTCCTAGTTAAAAATCCATATGGGAGTTGGAGGATGTGTGTAGACTTCACAGATCTTAACAAAGCATGCCCAATGGATCATTATCATATGCCCAAGATTGATGGTGGTAGATTCAACCGTTGATTTCAGGTATTCACTTTTTTAGATGCTTATAAGGGATACCACCAGATTTCCATGGAACCCAAAGACGTAGAAAAACTTTGTTTATTACGGAGTTCGGTACATATTTCTATGTCACTATGCATTTTGCCCATAAGAATGCTGGTGAAACTTATTAGCGAGTAGTCAACAAGATATTCAATGCGCAGATCGGCATATGTATGGAGGTTTATATGGATGACCTTCTAATCAAGAGCAGGACTCCTGATCAGTATCTAATAGATGTTAAAGAATTTTTTGAGGTACTCAGGCAGACTCAGACGAAACTCAACCTGAAGAAAGTGCATGTTTGTGGTCAGATCAGGCAAGTTCCTAGCATATATGATTTCCAAAGAGGGGATTAAAGCTAATCCACACAAGGTTGAAGTATTGAAGAATATGTCCACTCTGAAAAACATCAAAAAATTCCAGAGGTTGACAGGGCAAATGGCTGCCCTCACTAGATTCTTGTCCAGATCAGCACATCGTGCCCTTCTGTTTTTCAAGTTCTGAGGAAAGCAGCTCCGTTCCAATGGAAAGATGAGTGCGAGAAATCTTTTCAAGAGCTGAAATCTTACTTGGCCGAACTACCAACTCTGGCTTCTCCCTGGGAAGGAGAAACATTGTTGGTCTATTTATCAGTATATGATGAAGCCATAAGCGCTAGATTACAGTCGAGGAGAAAAAGAATGCACAAAGACCAATATTCTTCATGAGTAAAGCACTCCATGGACCCGAGGTCCGATATTCTAATGCAGAGAAGCTGACTCTAGCCTTAGTTCATGCTTCTAGGAAGCTAAGGCCCTATTTCCAAGCTCATCTAATAGTTGTGGTTACCAATCAACCGCTTGGCAGTCTTATACGACACGACACTTCAGGACGATTAGCGAAGTGGGTGATAGAGCTAGCGGAGTACGACTTGGACTTCCTCCCCCGCACTACAATTAAAGCTCATGCCTGATCCGATTTTCTAGCCGAAGGGACGGCCATTACCATAGAACAAGATTAACTGAGCAACACTTCTGAACAGTGATCTTTGTACGTCGATGGAGCTTCTAGTAAAGAGAGAGCGGGCGCAGGTCTCCTACTCATTAGCCCTAAAGGGGAATAATTTCCATATGCATTGCGTTTCATTTTTCAGGCCACTAATAATGAATCCGAATACGAGCCCCTGATCACCGGGCTTAACTTAGCAGCTAAGCTCGGAGCATAGAATTTGCAGGCATACAGTGATTCCCAGCTGGTAGTTAACATGTTAAAGGGGAATATGAAGCCAAAGAAGATCCAATGAAGAAATAGTTAGCTAAGGTTCAGACATTATTAAAAGGATTAACGATGTCCACATCAAGCCGATCTCTCGATCTCAGAACAAATGAGTTGATGCGCTTTCACAGTTAGCATCAAATTTTTTATCCGACAAAAAGGTGCTGGTTGAACTACTTACAGAATGCAGCTATGACAGTCAGGCATTTCAACTTTTTACGTAGAAAGATACCTTCATGGATCCCCATCGCATCTCTATCTAATGGATGGAATACTCTCAGCAGACAAATCGTAGGCCAGAAAGCTAAAGTTCTTGGCAACCAGGTATTCGCTTTCCAACGAAGTATTATACAGAAAATCATTCATAGACCCATGGCTCAAATATGCATCAGAAGATGAAGGAAATTTTCTCCTTCATGAAATTCACTTGGGCTTCTGTGGAAACCGTCAAGCTCGGACTCGGCGTAAGAAAATATCGCATGTTCGGCTACTATTGACCACTATCATGTGAGACGCTCAAGAGCTCGTCATGAAGTGCGATTGCGCCAGTGCCACGACAACTTATCCCATCAAGCTTCTCGACCAATGGTTCCAATAGCATCTCCATAGCCCTTTGATTAATGGGGTGTTGACCTTGTTGGACCTCTTCCCGAGCTTGAGTAACTTCAAATTTTTAGGTATGGCGGTGAGACTACTTCACCAAATAGGTGGAAGCAAAAGAAATCCCTACGATCACTACCAAAGCCATTCAAAAGTTTCTTTCGAAAAATATAATATGCCGATATGGAATCCCGAAGACACTGATATCAGATAATGGAACATAATTCGAGGTTAGAACTGTCCGACATGGTGTTCCGAACTGGAATTACCCAACACTTCACCTCTGTTGGTCATCCAAAAGCAAAAGGGGCCGGTCGAGCAGACCAATTGGCAGATCAAGACAGGTTTTAAAAATAGACTTGAAGAATAAGGGAAAAATTGGGTTGCACATCTACCCAACATATTATAGGCATACCGAAGTACGCCGAATGCCGCAACAGGAGAAACTCATTTCGCCTTATCATATGGATGCGAATCAGCCATCCTTACCGAGATTGGACTCCCCTCACCTTGGCCGAGCTATATTCAGATATAGAACAAGAAACCGAGCTCAGACACGCAAAGGATGATCTTGAGGAAGCTCAGGACGTGGCCTTCTGATGGATGCTGGTTCTTAGATCTAAACGAGTTAGATCTACGCGCAGCGGATGGATCACGACTTATACATCACAATACATAATTAAGGACTTAAACTACTACAAGAGGGTTAAGATCATGTTACCAATAGTAGGAAGAGAAGCCAAGATCTTCCGATGTGTTCTCCAAACGGCGGTTGGTGGACACCCTTCTTGATACACGAACCTCCTCGATATGCAACACCAAGAAAAACTTGGAGTTTTTCTTCTTCTAAAAAAACCCAAGACAAGAAAACTAATTTTTTTCTCCTTTTCTATGTGGTGGTCGAAATTTCCACTGCCAATTACACTTGGAATAACTCTCCTTTTATAGGAGAGTAAATCCTTGGTCTCCAAGTTTTAATTAATTAAATAAATAATTGATTAAATAAAATAAAAAGATTTTTTCCTTAATGAATAATTGTGGCATATTATTGACCAATAGGAAACCAAATAACATGTCATCCAACCAATCACATAACAAGAATATCTTTTATTTTCCATAACACAAGAAAATTAATTCTTGGGCTAATTAGAGACATAAATGACGCCACCTTGTAGGGTTTTTAGCCCACATAAAATGTCTTTTATGTGTATTATATTATTTAGCCCAACTAAATAATATCCATGCATATCAATTAATTAGCTCAGCCAATTAATTATCACTGAGGCCAAAATAACAAGATTATTAGTCCGAATTACAGAAGCCACATCGGGGACCATGGACCTATAACCAGTAGCTCCAATAATTAATTATTCATCGAACAGAATAAGCACATTAATTATTAATTCCGGGATTACGCCACCATAAACCCGAAACTGAACTCTACCGATTATAGATGTATACTTATACTCAATCCATAGAGTGAATACGCATCCATTGATATAATCACTACATACGGATTAACCCTCCATAGACTGTCCATTCTGAGTGGGAAGTCTCCGTGAACCCGACTCAGAATATCTTATCCTTATTTACCATTAACCCCCCGATGATCAATTAGTGCGCATATCTGACTAGTAGCTAATTAGTCAAATGTGAACTCCCGGGATCGATCACTTTCTTAGGGCTAACAAATAAGGGATTGTCTCACTACCCCGAGGAAGGAATGGATTCCATGTCTCTGTGAAAATCGAACTACTCACTCATCGAGGAGATAGTGCCAATGAGAAGTGGCTTGGAACACATATCTAAGTGAACCGTAACTAACACATCAAACACTACCCCGAGACAAGCAAAGCACCACTCGTGATCACCTCGAGGATTAAGGTTGATCCATTTATGATCATCTAATGATTTAATAAGATTCCTCGATTACGGAATTATACCGAGAAATACAGATTAAATCGGTCCGATCTATATGAATGCCATCATATATAAATGCCCCACGTAGTACCCTCTACCGACGGTCCCGATAAGACTATCACACCCTAAGGTGTTCTGGGCGCATTATTGGTGTTTTAATCAAGAGACCCTAAACTCTTATTAAGTTCACCACGGACTAACAGTTTAAGTATATCACCACTAACTCAATCCTCACGTGTAATCCGTATTAATCGAGTTAAGCGATTACATACTTGATATACTTAGGGTTTGCAAGTGATGTATTACTTTACAAGCACAAAGCAAGTAATAAGGTGAGATAAATTCTGTCATCCATTATTAAAAACAATTACACAAATTGTCTTTCGGGCACTACACCTAACACCTTCATCAGGATGGCCAAATACAAACAGAGGATTTCCCAATACTATAACTCCCAGGTGAAACACTCATATTTTAAAGAGGGGGATTTAGTACTGAGGAAAACGAATTCAATAGACAGGGTCCTCTAGGCAAACTTGACCCGAACTAGGATGATCCCTACAAAGTGGTAAAGTACACGGCAAAGAGGCATACCAGTTGCGATTCAAATGGCGGGACCATTACTCATGGTTGGCAAGCCAACAATCTTCACAAATTCTATGTCTAGTAAAGCGTGTTCGGACTTTAATAAGTTGTTTTGAACATTTACTTTAATAAGATCTACTTACCAAAAATACATGATAATACAATTATTTCCTTTTTTCCATTTAGAAGAAAACTAGCAACACGTATCCATTTTACACCGATAAAATAAAATTCCACAGCTATTAATTATATATCACAAAAAACTTTAGTCGCATCAAAATAAGGTCAAGACAAGAGAAACACTCTATGTATTAAAAATTGATACTTAAATTTTAAATGCATCGTATAAACAATTTCTGAAAATCGCCACTAGCTCTGACATGTGGCGTGATCTTCTAAAGATCACTTTGTTTCTTGTCGCGATTAGTGTCTTAATCATTTAAAATAATTTCGTTAGAACTGTATCAACCATGTCTTTGTCCACGACCATATTGAAAATTGAGTCACATTCACTACGGGGACCAGACTGTCATCAAATAGTCGGGACAAATGAGTTATATCAATAATAACTCATTATTTAAATTTCATTATTCCACATTTTGTGTTTTTTATATAACTATCATAATAAATCACTTTAATCGATTCTGCTATTTAAGGAGCATATCGTTACAATAAAAGTGAAATTATTTTTCTCAAACGGTGATCATGAAAATCTCATGATATATTCAAGTAGATTTCTTATCTATGAATATTAGATCACTCATGGAAACATACCAATTTAAATCGACTTTAGGTCTTTCTCTGAATAATGACTTGTCCACCTTTTTATTTTTATTAATCTCATATGGAGTTTTATGCGTATTCAACATGTATTTATGTGAATTTCATATTCACTTTCGTCATTGTTTGCCATGTTCATTTATGTGAATTTCATATTAAATTTTTTGAGCTTATATTTTCATATGGATTTCTGGTCCATTATATGCTCGTTTCAAACATTGATCAACTCCATGTGATAATATGTTCTTTCCCAAATTGTTTAAAAGACAAACTCTTGTGTTTCGGATTTTAAGCCTTCAAGGCTTCACATGAGTGATGGATATCGATTATTGTGTGGTTCGAAACATCGTGGTATTTCATGTGCTTATTTATATTTATTTTGTTGAGAGATGCTCCTTTTCAGGTGTGTTTTGGATGATTTTCAGGTTTTAGGAGCTCGTGAGTTATAATGGAGATAATTGGAATGTTTTGACGATTTTTTGGAGATTTTTAGAGAAACCTCAAGGTGAAGAGAAGCGATGAAGAATATTTGATGTGATCGACCTGTTGCGGAATGCATTTATGTGTCATCGAGTATTTTCACCGATCTCATGTTAAATATCTATTATTAATAAAATGGCCAATACTTGGTTTTTATTATTAAGGATTATTATTATATTTTAGGATTAGTGTATTAGATTTTAGTTTAAATATAGAAAATTAAAAATAAAATAAGTGGGCTCGGCCCAAATTAGGATGGCTACTATTAGCAGTACTTTTGTAGAAGTATTGGCTGTGAATTGCTGCGACTACTATCACCAAAAGGACGGACAGAAAAGAGAAACGACGGCTGCAACCTACTATTTTTCCATTCAATTGTGCGAATAAATCAAATACTATGTCATCTCTTTGATGAATTATTTGGCATTTTTTTATAATATTGGTTAGTTTTTAATTTCGTTTATTTTCAGTTAAAGTGTTATTGAAATCTCGATTGATACGATTGTGAGACCTAATTGATTTCATCATCATTGCTTTCTTGATATTTATTTGTGTTACGGACATAAAAATTATGACTATATTTGATTTAGTTCTTCCTGCAAGATAATTAATTCAATTGTTTAGTTGATTGCCAATTAAAACGATAGATACGTCAACGTTTATTGGTTTTGATAGAGTGGTAAGTGATATGATTTTGCCGGTTCATAGCCCGTAGAATCTGTTAAGATGGGCCAAAGCCCAATTTGATATTAAGTTGTTGCTTTGTTGAATCCCCCATCGGGAAATTAAAATTGAGCAGCCAACTTTTAGTTGTATTTAATAGGATTTAGCATATTGTTTTTTGGTGTACCAAGGTATCATTGATGTGTATCAATTAAGATAAACTCTCAATTGCCTTAGCTATTTTGGCTATTATTTTAGGCTTCATGAGAGGTGTATCTTTTGTAATCCTTCTCTATAGTAATATTTTATGTTTCGCCCGTGGAATAATCTGCACATTGCCGGAAACCAGTAAATTTGGTGTTTTGTCTTTTTCTTTCCGTTTGTTATTTTGTGTTACCGTCGTTAAGGGCTATCGCTCGGTTTGTTTTAACCTAACAAACTGGTATCCGAGCCGAGGTTTTTTTAGGTGTTTTTCGAGAGCCGAGATTTTGAGGTGTTTTTCGAGAGTCGAGGTTTTATGTGCCGAGATTTTTGTTGAGATTTTCCGAGGTTTTTTAAAACTGGCCACTGTTGGTCCCTAGGAAAGCTAACACAAGTTTAGAGGGGGGGTTGAATAAACTTGTCCCTAAACACTGGATTTAGAACAAATTAAGGTTCAGTTAAAACTTGTGTGGAGTTAAGCTGACTAAGCTAAGTTCAAGTCAAACTGACTTAAGCTTAAAACTGAGTCAACCGGCAGCGGATATAATTCTAGCCTTTTTTCTTGATCTTGTTATTCTATGTGAAAGCTGAGTGTGTTAAACTGAATTCTAAAGAATATCAGTTTGTAAATTGTGAAGTGTATAACAATCAATTATCAAAATACTGTAGATAATTGCTAAGTAAGTAAATAAATGCGTAAAGTAAATAAGGCAAGTATTATAGAGGTTCCAGGTGGTGTAATCCTGTACGTCCTCTCTTCCCCTATGGTGCGGAGGAAAATTCCACTAGAACTTTTTGAGGTGAACTGTTACAAAAAGTCCTAAAGAATAGTCATTGGCTAATCCCTAGCTTCATTATCTAAAGAGTTGTAGAATAGGTAGAATTGCTGCTCTTCAATTGCTTGAACACTGGTCCTTGAAGGGTTACGTATGCCTCTTCACCAGCTACCACCACAAACACAGTCTACCCGACTGCTTGTAACAACTGTCCTTGGCGAAACCTTCCCGGTTTGCTTCACAGTCTAAACCTTTGATGTGGAATCAAAGTTGATTCTTGTTTGTGGTTCTTCAAAGTATCTGATTCTTGATAAATTCTGTGTAGCTTGAACACTTGAAGAATTTCTAGATATGATCTTTTTATAGCACTGAGATGATAGCAATTCGAATAAAAAGACTAATGCACAAAAATGCTTGTTGATTCTTGTTAAATCTCTGTATTGTATTGTTCCTTGGTGTAAAGTCCTCTATTTATAGTGTGAGGTCCAACGTTCATCCGGCTTGAATTGAATTGTATCAACGCTCATCTTGTAACGGCTATATTTTTCGACCGTTCGATGTGTCGAGAACTCATCCAATAAAATTGCTTCCTTTGTAACGTTAATTTGTATTATCGGTTTGTTGGATGATGACATATAAAAGCGAGTTCTGATCGTTTTATCTCGAGAATGTCGATAGTCAGTTCCTTGACCGACTTGGAGCATTAATCGAGTTTTACTCTTCTTCAAATATCGATTACTCCATTTTCATCTCGATTATAATTAACTTAATCAGAGTACACCATAAGTAAATATTCTAAGAATTCATTGTCCTTATGAATCTTAGGTCTTCATACAAGATCCATAAAGTCAGTTCAGGTCACCACAATCTTGCCTGAAGTCTAACTTCATAGTCTCGACTTGTAATCTTCATAAGCGAGTTTGAACCTCAGTTCTTGAGTCTTCAATAATCGAGTCGTGACCTCGGTTCTTGATCTTCTAGATAAGTCAAGCGAGTCTGTGTCCTCGGCGAACTTATTTTCTTGATTCAATCTTGGTGTATTTCGAGTCGCTTTATGCATCTTAGTGATTTCGGTTTTCTAGATGACTTCCAGTTTTTCAGTTTTACGACACACTAACTATTACAGTGCTTGTCTGATGTAACTTATACAAATATCAGACTCTAGTAAAACCTAAACATCAGTTCTTGACAACTTTTAGCTTTTCACTATAACATCTAGCTTCAGCACTTCATCAATGAGGTTAAAATAATACTTTGAATAAATATGATGAATTACCATCAAAACATAAATTTTATTTCCAAAAATTTCCACCTTTTTGATGATGCCAAAACTATCCCTAAAAGAAAAGCTTAAAGATCAAAACAATGTAAAACTGGAAACTGGATTTCATTAGAATAAGCAAAAACTGGAATAATTATATTTAGTCCAAATAGTTGTGATTAAAGACTAAGTTTTTTCTTTGCTTTTTGCTGCACTGAGATAAACTTCATCTCTTTGTCATACATACGATAGTCATTTTCTAGCTTGGAGTCTTCCTTTGAAAATGTCTTGTTGTAGTCAACTTGACTTCCTTCCTTCCATTTCCTCCATAGAAATAACTTTGGTAAGCCTGATTCTTTCAAGTAGTATTTTTCAAATTCAACTATATCATCTTTCATTTGTCCAGTCTTGTCTTTAACTTTCAGTTTATCATCAATCCTCTGATTCTTCTTGTGTTGTGCCATCTTCTGATCATGATATTTATCAGACAGGAAGTAGTTCAAGGATTCTTCAATAGTCTTATCCTTGTACTTGGCTTTGATAGGGTTGTGATCTTTGATAAACTTTATCCACAGATCCTTTGTAAGAGTAACTCTTCTATCTCCAGGTTGACTGTATTTTTCAATGAGCTTCTCATCAGTTAACTCTTTCTTTAAGAATTTTGGATCTGATTTGTATCAATCCAACTCGTCTTCAAGTCGCTTCATTTCTATAAGTAACTTCAACATTTCTTCTTCAGCTTCCCCCTTTTTGGCATCATATAACTGATCTACCAGAGCATGGGCTGCTTGTTGATCGGCTGATATACGTTGCTGAGAAGCAAGTATTTCCTTAAGCTGAGTTTCAAACCCATAGATGTGCTGATTCATATGCCAGTGAGCCTGTGCATGTGTTTCCCTGTCTACACCGGTTGAGTCTTCAAGTTTTTGTTTGAGTAACAAAATTTCTGAAGCAGAACTTGAACTTGACTTGTGGATCATCTCTAGTCTTGCATGAACTGAAACATCTGTTCTAGTTCTATAATCCAGATATCCAGAGATGTTTGATAAAAGGCCATTTTGTGTATCTTTTTGACTGATCACGATCTTCAAATTTTCATGAACATTGGCCAACTCATCCTTTGTTAGGATGTCAGAAGGATCATATGTAACTTCTGTTTGACCCTTAAACTGAGTATCATCTTCAATGATCATAAGTTGTTTTTTATCAATTTCATCAGCTGCTTGCTGATTGTCAGTTGTCTGATCATCAACTGGCAAATCTTCATGCTGTGTTACAGTTTGCGTAGCTAGAGGTTGCGGTTAAGTTTTTGTTTGTAAATCTGTAGTTACATCAGCTTCTTTTCTTGATTCATCATTGTCATCATCATCCTTTTTATTTGAAGTGACTTTGGGCGTGGATGATGTGGCTGATTCTTTTCTTTGTGCTAGTTTAGTGAATCTTTTGAAGCAGTTTTCAAGAAATTCCGAAATAGGAAACAGAGTGTATAGATCTCTAACTTCCAATTTCTTCAAGAGTAGTTTCTCTTCAGTCTGTAGACTGACATCACGAGAATCTTCTGGTTTAAGCTTCATTTTCATCAGCTTGATGATTCAATCCGCTTCAAAAGCGAGGGCGATTCTTTCGATCCGATTGGTCTTATGGCGAGAAGCATGGTCGGTGATGATATTTTCTTGTGTAACTTATGTTGTCAGTTGTTGTTGTTCCCCCTCAATTGGTGCTGTCTTACTTGAAGTTCCTGGGTACAAACATCTTACAACTGATCTTTCTTCTGCTGATTCTACTTTGCGCTTGATGCCTTTGTGTTCAGCTTCCTGCTGAGATACAGTTTTCTGCCTGGTTTCAGGTTGGGAAGTTGTTCTTGTTACAGCTTCGATTTCCTATGTAGTCTATCTTGGTTTCTTCCCTTCCTTCAGTTTCTCCAGATAAAATTGAATTATTCCACTGAGTGTCTTCTTCAGTCGGAATCTGTCAACAGTTGCTTGACCTTCAGTTTGAGCTCTTTGTACACTTTCTAATTCAGCTAAATGTTGTTTCTTTATCTGATTGACTACATAACCTACCCAATTGAATTCTATTTCATCCCAAATTATGTTCATCAGATAAATATTCTCTTCGGATAGTGTACTGATTCCTTTGGATTTTCCAATGACATGTTTGCTGAGCCATCTGCTGAGGTGCGCAATTTTTGGATTGAGTTTGTCAACATGACTATCAATTTCTACTGGTTCCTTAGAAAAAGTAAGTTGCTTCAGAAAAGCTTCTTTTTGCAATGGTAGAGTAGTAAAATCTATTGATGTCACAGATGAATCTGTGAAACCAAATAGTGACTTCATAACTCTTCCATTGACAACAATACGTTCTCCATGAACTGTAGTGATCAGAGAGTTTTGTACCAATCACATATTCTCCCAAAATTGCAAAATTCCTTCCACATCACGTGGTTCGTTGAATTTAACTTCTAGAAGATTTCTCAAACCTGGTTGTTTCTGGATTTTATTACAAATCCAACTTACTAACAGAGTATTGTTGCACATTGCATCATAGATATCGAGTGAAAATTCATCTAACTCTGTGATCAATCTTTCTTGTTTTGATTTGTCTGAAGTGGCCATATATGGGGTGAACACAAAAATTGATTTTTGAGAGGAAAGGATTGCGAAGAGTCTGATTCTGTTTTTAGGAAAGAGACGAAAAATTTGAAATTTGACTGAAAATAGTGTGAACGAGGGTTGAATAAATAGGTAGGATATACTGGCGGTTGAGTAGTACAACTTTTCAAATTCCATGATGGTTTGGGTAACCGATGCATGTACTGTTCTGACAGTCGTGGGGTGTACACACAACATTCTGACAAAAATAACTGCAGTAATTAAATGTGATATAACTGCTGTTGATTTTATCATATCAACCTTTGATTAAATTTGACTGGAGTAGAAACTGATGCTGAGGTCAGTTTAAGAGTGAACTTTCAGTTCTGTCAAATTCTCAGTTTCGGTTAATCAGTTAGAGATTGTTGATGTCAATGACTAATCTATTAAGTGAGCGCACCCAACATAACAAAGATTAATCCCCTTGATGAATCACTGGCTTAACTGATTTAACCGACTTTGATTATCCCCAACTAAGTTCTTAGTTTGGCAAATCTTTCTTTGTCCAATGGCTTTGTTAAGATATCTGCCAACTGATCTTCAGTAGGTACATAAAGAACTGTTATATCCTTTTTCTCTGCATGATCTCTTATAAAGTGGTGACGCACATCAATGTGCTTTGTCCTTGAGTGTAGAACTCGATTGTCAGTAATTGCAATTGCACTTGTGTTGTCACACATTATAGGAATCGTTCCTTCTTCTATTCCATAATCTCTTAATTGCTGTCTAATCCATAATACTTGAGCACAACAAATTCCAGCTGCTATATACTCTGCTCAAATTGTTGAAGTTGAGATAGAATTTTGCTTTTTGCTAAACCATGACACAAGTCTATTTCTAATAACCGACATGTGCTCAAGTGCTCTTTTGTCACTTTGCATCCGAATAATCTGAGTCTGAATAAGATATCAGCTTGAATTCTCCTTCTTTTGAATACCAAATTCCAACTCCATCTGTATCTTTTAGATATTTCAATGTTCTTTTATAAGCTGTGAGATGACTTTCTTTTGGTTTTGGTGAAATCTTGCACATACACCGACAAAGAAAAGATATATCGGCCTACTTGTTTGTAAGATAGAGTAAGCTTCCAATCATTCTTCTCGTAAAGTGTTTGATCAACATCTTTGCCTCTTTGTCTTCATCTAGCCTGATGTTGGTCCCCATTGGGGTAGAAATTCCAATTGATTTCTCCATACCAAACTTTTTGATGAGTTCTCGAGTATATTTGGTTTGGAGAATGAAAATTCCATCATCTAATTGTTTGACTTGTAATCCAAGAAAATAATTTAATTCTCCCATCATACTCATTTGAAATTTGCTCTTCATTAAACTTGCAAATTTCTCACATAACTGTTCATTTTCTGATCCGAAAATGATATCATCAACATAGATTTGAACAAGTAGAGTGCTTTCTCCGTTTTTCATCCTGAATAATGTTTTATCGATTGTTCCTTTGATAAATCCATTATCCACTAGAAACTGAGATAGAGTTTCATACCAAGCTCTTGGTGCTTGTTTAAGTCCATAAAGAGCTTTCCCTAGTTTGAAAGCTTTATCAGCTTCATCTTTGATCTCGAATCCATGTGGTTGTTGAACATACACTTCTTCTTCAAGAATTCCATTCAAAAATGTGCTTTTAACGTCCATCTGATATACTTTGAACTTTTTGTGAGCTGCAAATGCGAGAAATAGCCTGATTGCTTCTAATCTTGCAGCTGGTGCATAAGTCTCATCAAAGTCTATGCCTTTCGCTTGAGAATATCCTTTAGCTACAAGTCTAGCTTTGTTTACGATGATATTCCCATCTTCATCAAGTTTGTTTCGAAGACCCATTTGGTTCCAATGATATTCATATGATCCGGTCTTTCCACTAATTCCCATATTTGATTTCTTTCGAATTCATTGAGTTCTTCTTGCATAGCTAGTATCCAGTCTGGATCCTTCAAAGCTTCTTCAATTTCCTTATGTTCAGATTGAGATAGAAAATATGCAATCATTGCATCTAGTTGATGTCTTGTTCGAACGCCTGTTTGAGTATCGCCAATAACTTGTTCTTCAAGGTGATCTCTCATCCATTGATGAACTGGTGCTTGCATCAAAGGGTTTGCATATTGTTCGACTGGTTCTACAAGAACTGGTTCTTGAGTTTCTTCATCTGAATCAGAATCATATTGTTCAGGTTGTTGAGTAGTTGGAAACTGAGACTGATCTGGATCTGAAGATTCTGAAATTTGTAGTCTCCTAATGTCAATCGAGGCCGATTTCGCATGATGGTAGTAGTGAGGCGAGAAAGCGATTCAGTGCATCTTGATTGTTTCACCAAGGAAGTTTGGTTCATCAAATACTACATGTATTGATTCCTCATGCTTAAGTGTCCTTTTGTTTAGTACTCTAAAAGCTTTGCTGACACTTGAATATCCTAGAAAAATTCCTTCATCAGCTTTGGGCTGAAAAACATGAAGTTGATCTTTCCTATTATTTTGTATGAAACATTTGCTTCCAAAAGCATGAAAGTATGAAACATTTGGTTTTCTTCCATTCCAAATTTCATAAGGGGTCTTCTCATGCCTTTTGTTCATGAGAGCTCTGTTCATTGTATAACAGGCTGTGTTAACTGCTTCTGCCCAATATCTTTCAGGTAGTTTTGCTTCACAAATCATCATCCTTCCTGCTTCTTTGAGTGTTCTGTTTCTCCTTTCAGCTACACCATTTTGTTGAGGTGTTCCTGTGGCAGCAAGTTGGTGTAAAACACCATTTTCTTCACAATATTCAATAATCACATTGTTGAGGAATTCAGTTCCTTTATCAGATCTTATCTTCACAACTGATACTCCTTTCTGATTCTGAAGTCACTTAAGTAATTCTGTAAGTCTTTGCTTGGTTTCACTTTTCTTGGTTAAGAAGATAACCCAAGTGTATCTTGACAAATCATCTACCACCACCAATGTGTATTTCTTGCCACTGATACTAATTGGTGTAATAGGTCCAAATAAATCCATGTGTAATAATTCTAGGACTCTGGTTGTTGAATGCTGAGACTTGGTCTTGAAACTTGCTTTTGTTTGTTTTCCTTGTTGACACGCATCACATAAGCTGTCCTTCTTATATGAGATTTCTGGTAATCCAATGACTAGCTGTTTCTTGACAAGTGTGTTAATGTCATCAAAGTTTAGATGACTCAGTTTCTTGTGACACAACCAGCTGATTTCTGATTTGGTATGCACAAGCAAACAGGTTTCAGCAAAGGTTGTTGTCCAATCTACAACATACATATTTTCTTTTCTTCTTCCGGCTAAAACAACTTGAAATGTTGTTTCGCTGACGACAATGCAGAATTCTTTATCAAAAGTGAATTTGTATCCCATATCACAGAATTGACTGGTGTTGAGCAGATTGTAATGTAATCCTTCTACATAAGATACATTCTTGATTGTAAGTCCATTCCTGATTAAGGTACCATATCCTTTTGTGTATCCAGGTTTGTCTTTACTTCCAAAATTGACTTTTGGTCCATCTTTTGCAATAAAATTACTAAGACAGTCCTTGCTCTTCGTCATGTGTCTTGAGCAACCACTGTCAAAGTACCATATATCCTGCAGTAAAAGTTAAAAAAATTTAGGTACCCAACTCTGTTGGAGTCCATGGAGTCGTTTGTCGATTACAACTCGGGAATATATCCTTTTGGGATTCTTGGATATTGTTGCACTTGTTTTCATATATGTAAGCCACACTCCCATAGTATCTATGTTTGGGGTGTGTCTTATTTATATGATCTCTCGAATCTTTGATTTGAAACTTATTTCTATGATGCTTTCTATTATTGAAGCTTGAATAATAACCGTCATTCCTTCAGATCGAAGTGCTGGATGACCTTGGTACTCTTCTTTGCCGAGAAGCGAGATTAGCTCTGCTGAGTTTTGAACTAAAACTTGTGATAAGTTTTACATGCGGAATGAATGTTATTATCGTTTTGCTAATAGATGCGATAAAATTGCAATCATCATCGATTGGGATATAACCTTCCTTTCCCCGAATGTGTGAATCTTTGAATGATTGACATTCTTGGATTTACCTTGATTGTAATTTTTAAGTTCTTGACTTGATTGGTGTTTGTGGATCGGCGGTTGATTTGCCGTTTGGTTTCCTTTAGATGATCTGGTGATCTACCATGTGATTTACCTTTGTTGGTAGATACAGTTGTCTTCTTAGTAAACTGATTTATCCTTTGTGATATTGGCTTTACTGGTTCAGCAATTTTCTCAGTTTGTGGAAGTTGTTCAGCGACAAACTTAACCAGTTGTGACATTTGGTTTAGCAGCCTTGCTAGTTTTATCCTTAGAAGATTGATGCGTATCAAATCCTAAGCCTGTTTTGTCTCCATGCGGCTTTCCTGATTTGAATCCGGTAATTGAACTAGATTGAGCAAATGATTCGATTCTTTCTCTGATGCGATCTGATGAGAGGTGATCTTGAATCTTTTCTTTATCAGTTTTAGTCAGTTTCAACATTTTTAGTTTAGACTTCAATCTTTCAATTTCAAGAATTAGACTTTCTTTCTCATCTTTAATTGATTCATAACCAGCTTGAATAGTTACTAGCTGATTCATCAATTCATCAAGTGTTTCTTCTAATTCTAGATTTTTTGGATTGGAGTCAGCAGTCAAAGAACATGTATTTTGCATGGAAATCTGAGCTGAAGAGTATTTAGAATTGGATTCACATACCTCATTTGTATCTTTCATGTGTGCCATTAAAGTTGTGTCATCTGATAATCTTTCAGAACCATCTTCATAATCTGACTCATCTCCAACAAGGAGTGCTCTCCTTCCAACTCTTCTTGGCGGAGTCTTCTTGATCAGTTCTGGACATTCAGCCTTATAATGTCCAGGCTTCTTGCAGTTGAATAGAGATATTCATCGTCTTTTCTTTTCTCAGGAGTCTTCTTAATGAATTTTTGGGTTACAGGATGACCATTCTTTATCCTTCTGATTCTGCTCATCATTAGTGCCATTTGTTCCTCCATTTCATCCATCTGTTGAAGATTATTTGTGGATGCTTCTTGAGAATCATTTGATGCTGCTGCAAGTGCTGTGGTCTTTGGTTCTTCCATAGCTTTAATTATTGCAGCTGTACTTGTAAAATCTTCACTGAATTCATAAGCTTTCAAATATGAGAAGATTTTGAATGAATCCTCTATGTCAAGTCTTCTAGATTCTTCCATAGCAGTGACCTTCATTTTCCAGCACATTGGTACTTCTTTCAAGATTCTTGTATTGATAACTTTCTTTGAGTATTCAATCTTGAGAAGATCTAATTCATCCATGATAGCACTGAATCTTGTTTCCATTTGGTCAATGGTCTCTCCAGATTTCATCTTGAAATTCTCAAACTTTTGTTTTGCAACAGAAATTTTGTTTTCCTTGATTGAATCTGTTCCTTCACAAACTAGTTGTAGTTTGTCACACATTTCCTTAGCAGTTGTGCATTCTTTCACCTTCAAATACATGTTGCTATCAAGAGTTCTGAGGATAAAGTCCATAGCAACATTGTTGAGATTGTTTCGCTTGCGATCATCACTGGTCCATTCAGCTTTAGGCTTTGCAACTCGAACTTGCTCACCACCAACAGTTTGCATGTGAGTGATCTGAATTGGTCCATCAGTGAGTACGTCCATCATCTCATCATGAGTAGCCGCTAGAAAAGGCTGCATTCGACGTTTATATTCATCAAATCTGTCCATATTGCACATAAGCATCTGTCTTGCAAACTTATTGTTATCCATTATGAGTGAGTGAAAACTGATTGATTAATAATTGAAACTAAGCTTTCTTAAGAGAACAACTAGAGGAGATATAGAGCAAATGAGCTTTTAACAATGACTTGTTAAAGAAACACCGCTCCGATACCAATTGTTCGTCCCTTGGAAAGGCTAACACAAGTTTAGAGGGGGGTGAATAAACTTGTCCCTAAAAACTGGAATTAGAACAAATTAAGGTTCAGTTAAAACTTGTGTGGAGTTAAGCTGACTAAGCTGAGTTCAAGTCAAACTGACTTAAGCTTTAAACTGAGTCAACCGGCATCGGATATAATTCTAGCCTTTTTCTAGATCTTGTTATTCTATGTGAAAGCTGAGTGTGTTAAAATTCAATTCTGAAGAATATTAGTTTGTAAACTGTGAAGTGTATAACAATCAATTATCAAAATACTGTAGATAAATGCTGAGTAAGTAAATAAATGCGTAAAGTAAATAAGGCAAGTATTATAGAGGTTCCAGGTGGTGTAATCATGTACGTCCTCTCTTCCCCTGTGGTGCGGAGGAAAATTCCACTAGAACTTCTTGAGGTGAACAGTTACAAAAAGTCCTAAACAAGTCCTTGGCTAATCCCTAGCTTCACTATCTAAATAGTTATAGAACAGGTAGAATTTCTGTTCTTCAATTGCTTGAACACTGGTCCTTGAAGGGTTACGTATGCCTCTTCACCAGCTACCACCATAAACACAGTCTACCCGACTGCTTGTAACAACTGTCCTTGGTGAAACCTTCCCGGTTTGCTGCACAGTCTAAACCTTTGATGTGGAATCAAAGTTGGGCTGAGAATCAATAAATTGATTCTTGTTTGTGGTTCTTCAAAGTGTCTGATTCTTGATAAATTCTGTGTAGCTTGAACACTTGAAGAATTTCTAGATATGATCTTTTTATAGCACTTAGATGATAGCAATTCGAATAAAAAGACTAATGCACAAAAATGCTTGTTGATTCTTGTTAAATCTCTGTATTGTATTGTTCCTTGGTGCAAAGTCCTCTATTTATAGTGTGAGGTCCAACATTCATCTGGCTTGAATTCGAATTGTATCAACGTCTATCTTGTAACGGCTATATTTTCTGACCGTTCTGATGTGTCAGTAACTCATCCAATAAAATCGCTTCTTTTGTAACGTTCAACTGTACTATCAGTTTGTTGGATGACTGACATATAAAACTGAGTTCCTGATCAGTTTTATACTGAGAATGTCAGTTGTCAGTTCCTTGACTGACTTGGAGCAATAACTGAGTTTTTACTCTTCTTCAAATATCCGTACTCCATTTTCATCTGATTATAATTAACTTAATCAGAGTACACCATAAGTAAATATTATCTAAGAATTCATTGGCCTTTTGAATCTTAGGTCTTCATACAAGATCCATAAAGTCAGTTCAGGTTACCACAATCTTGCCTGAAGTCTAACTTCATAGTCTCGACTTGTAATCTTCATAACTGAGTTTGAACCTCGATTCTTGATCTTCAATAAGCTGAGTCTGTGACCCTCGTTCTTGATCTTCTAGATAAGTCAATGAGTCTCGTCCTTGGCGAACTTATTTTCTTCAGTTCAATACTAGTGTATTCTGAGTCAGTTTGTCTGTCTTAGTGATTTCCAGTTTTCTAGACGACTTCCAGTTTTTCAGTTTTACGATACACTAACTATTACAGTGCTTGTCTGATGTAATACAAATACCAGACTCTAGTAAAACCTAAACATTTGTTCTAGACATCTTTTAGCTTTTCACTATAACAGCTAGCTTCAGCACTTCATCAATGAGGTTAAAATAATACTTTGAATAAATATGATGAATTATCATCAAAACATAAATTTTATTTCCAACAGCCACCATGACGGTAACTAAGTATTATTTTGAGAAGTTCAACAAAAACGTCAACTTTGGGATGTGGCAGTTGAATATGGAGGCCATGCTGATTCAGAAGGGCTTCGATATTGCGCTGCTTGGGAAGGAGAAAAAGCGAGTGAAAATGTCAGATGAGGAGTTTGATGCTCTCGACAAGAAGGCCAGATCAGGTATCATCTTGTGTCTTTCTGATGAGGTTTTAAGAGAGGTGGTCACTAAGGTTGCTGCTAAGGATTTGTGGGGAAAATTAAAATCCTTATATATGAAGAAAACCGTGGAAAATAGGCTTACTTAAGGCAAAGCTTGTAAATGCTTCGTATGTCTGAAGGGTCGTCTATATTATCGCACTTAGATAAATTTGATTCCCTTCTTATGAATTTGAGTAATATAGATGTTGAGATTGATGACGAGGATCAGGCCCAATTGTTATTGTTTTCACTTCCACAGTCGTTTATGCATTTTAGGAAAACGATGTTTTATGGTAAGGATACTATTTCTAACAAATAAATTAAGTCAATTTTGAAATCAAAGGAGCAGATTGATAATGATATAACAGGGGGGAAGTAGTAGTAGTCATGCAGACGTGCTGGTGGTTCAGGGAAAATCACATAAGAATGATGCAGATAATGAAAATTATGTTTTGAATCACATACATAAAGATTTGACGTGCAATTATTGTAAAAAGATCGGGAATATCAAATCTGATTGCTTTCGACTTAAGAACAAAGATAAGCGTGAATAGAAGAAATAGCGTGGTCAGGCTGGTATCGTAGAAGATTACAGTGATGGAGATATCTTCTTTGCTGATGATAAATTAAAGTATGTTGATGAATGGATCTTGGATTCTGGTTGCACGTATCATATGTGTCTCAATAGGGATTGGTTTTCCACGTATGATACAGTTCAAGGTGGATTTGTTTTGATGGGCAACGGCGCAATTTGCAAGGTTGCTGGTTTTGGTATGGATAGAATCAAGACCCATGATGGTGTTGTCAGAACACTTAAGAAAGTCAGACGTGTTCTGGATTTGAAGAAAAATCTCATCTCTTTTGGCGCATTTGAGACTATTGGATTTAGCTACACCGCTGAAGGTGGAGTTCTGAAGGTAATTAAAGGTGCTCTTGTTGTTATAAAAACTTGCAGGTCTGGTGGTTTGTATGTTTTGAAGGGATCCACAGTTATTGGAAATTCTACAATCCGTATGTCAACTCGTTCAGAATTAGACATTAAGAAGCGCCATCCATTTGTTAATTTCAAGCAGTGATTGGACATATTTGACACAGTCTAAAGACTTTGAAGTTTTTGAAGAGAGAGTAGTATTACTATTTTTTGTTTGTGGTCTTTGTCCCAAGGTGGAGGTTTGTTAAGATGGGCCAAAGCCCAATTTGATATTAAGTTGTTGCTTTGTTGAATCCCACATCGGGAAATTAAAATTGAGCAGCCGACTTTTAGTTGTATTTAATAAGATCTAGCCTATTGTTTTTTGGTGTACCAAAGTACCATTCAGATGTACCAACTAAGATAAACTCTCATTTGCCTTAGCTATTTTGGCTATTGTTTTAGGCTTTAGGAGAGTTGTATCTTTTGTAATCCTTCTCTATAGTAATATTTTCTCTTTCACCCGTGGACTAGTTGGCACATTGTTGGAAACCACGTAAATTTGGTGTTTTGTCTTTTTCCTTCCGTTTGTTATTTTGTGTTACCATCGTTAAGGGCTATCGCTCGGTTTGTTTTTTCCTAACATAATCCGCTATCACGAAAATGAATAATCTTGGTTAAAATTAGTCCGGTGGGATTAATACCTTAAACTGTGTCTCTCAAATCTTAATGCTTCCGGGATTCCAAACTCTTATGACCGTGTCTAGGGGTGTCTTCCGGTTAGAGTATAATTAACGATCGTGTCTTGATTATCGAGTTTAGGAGAGCTTGGTCGCTCGGCGGTTGTCGGTGACTATAACCAGTTTATTAATAAATTAGTGAGTCATTCTTGCGTCAATGATCAATCAAGTAAATCAAGGTGGAAATAACTACTTTAGCTGGAGCCTTCTATTATTGATTTATCACTACTTTGTATCGCTTTTGTCTCAATTATTATATCTCTTATTTTAATTATTGCAATTTTAGTAAATTCACAACCTCTTGGATTTCTTTATTGTTGTTCGGAAAGAAATAATCAATCGTTCCCTGAGGAATCGATCCCTACTTCCACTATACTCGTTATGGAGGTTGGAGGTGTTTATTTTTGGTGGTTTAACGACACACCAAATTTTGGCGCCGTTGCCGAGGAACGTCTTTTGTATTATTTCTTTTCGGGACTTTGTTACACTAATTGTTTCAGTGCATGCCTAGATCTTCCAGAATAGGTGAATTGATATTCCACCCTGAAATTGAAAAGAGAGCTAAAAACTGACAAATGAGGTGAAAGAAGCTAAGAGGCAACTCAAGGCATCCAGGTCGTCACCCAGTCTTGCACTAGCTACTGTTCTAGAAGATTCGTCCACTAAAGAAGAGGTGTTATCTGAAACTGGGTCGGAAGAGATGGCTGATAATCAATGGACATTAAGAGAAATGGCATCTCCGAATTTTGATCAACATCCTATATGCATAACATTCCCAGAGATGGACCAGCCATTCGAGTTTAAGACGTCATTGATGTACGCGCTACCTATGTATCATAGAATGACAGTAGAAGATCCGTATAAACACTTAATGGAAAATCATTTGGTTTGTACCACAGAGAGACTCCAGGTATGACAGAGGATCAAATGAAACTGAGAACTTTTGCATACACCTTAGAAGGAAAAGCCAAGAGTCGGTTTTATTTACTTCCATCCGGATCTATCACAACATGGGCCGCAATGAGGGCCAAATTTATAGAGAGATTCTTGATCGGGGTCAATCAGGTTATAATATACTTGACCACCATAAACCAATACTAGCAAGAGGATTAGGCCCATCGTAGTATAGCTATAGTGAATCAAGGTCGATCCCACAGGGAACCAATTGTGGATCATCTTATATACAAACAATTAATTAAACATGTCAAGGACATAGAGGCGGTCTACGACCAACATAAGACAAGAAAAGATAAATTGACACACGACACGACACAACGTAATTAACCTCCCCAATTATAGTCTTTATCGTTTGGACCTAGATAATTTATATAATAAATCGAACTTATTAAGCTTGTCAATCCATTTGTATCTATCTTAGATTGGCTACGGGAGTCATCCTCTTTAACTTGACTTAGCACCGTAAGTCACTAAATCAACGTGATATTGTTACGTGACTTCGCGCTTTTAGTGCCTCCATCTCATATAACTCACACGCTACGACTCTAAGGATGCCGATATTGACCATACACCTCGTCTCAGGCAACATTCCTATGGTTAGGCGTATTTCTAAACGATTACTCAAGCTCTCGTCCAACTAGCAATTACCAAGTTATAGTCTCATGCTAATCTACGACGTATGTATAAGCAGGTGCATGCAATTCCCAAATATAAACCTACCTAGATAACGTTGAACGTCCGAAGATCAATTCATGAGCCTACCTAAGAGTTTTATATCGGTATTTCCTTCTTACACGTTTTAATTAAACTAAGCGAGTAACATAGCCATAGCCATACCTACTGAGATAATAAATTCTATTAAGTTAACCTAACCATAAAGATGTGGCTATTTAACGGATGAAAACAGGGCTCGGTCGACCGAATAGGTGGGCTCGGTCGACCGAGTGAACTCATTCGGTCACCCAAATCAATTTCGTCCCCAGATTACATCCCTGAACGTATCTCTCGGCGTTTCATCATACACAACGGATTAAACAGTAATTCGCACAGTATTCATATAAACTAACATAGATACGCATTAATTAAATCAAGTAGATTCATGAATAAATACTAAGTGTATGACGTAGGTTATGGGATCCCCATAGACAAGGAGTCGCCACATCCCTAACGTCATAGCCGAGATCTACATCATCTAGCTATGATTAACTAATTCAAACGATAAAGCATAATTGGGAGGGATTAATTACTTAAAAGAAAGAAACAGAAAATAAAGGCTTACATATTGCAGCCCTTAAATTGCTGGAAACACCCTCAATAAACTACATTGAATCAAGATATGAATAGAGTGATTTTATTGAATGATATTCTAAGGTATATATTACAATTCTCGTAGCTGCTTGCTTATATAGAGGTTTTTGCCGACTTTGGGTGGTTCTAGAAGGTAAACACGACAAAAGCCCTAAACCGCCCCGAAGCTGACACTCGGTCAACCGAAAGATGACACTCGGTCGATCGAGCCTAATGGTTCGGTCGACCAACCTATATTTTCCATGTTCTACACGTTTTCTTCATTTGCCTTGCTCCCCACTGCACGTTTGCATGTCGATCCGATTACTCTCTCATTTAATGCTCCGATTTCCTTCCTTCCTTATCTTGAGATAATTGATTGAATGACACTAATCTTCTCGATTTGTAATGATCTGTAAAATCAACATTAATCGCACAGTAAATCGGATAAAAACGAGTAAATACCAATTTACATAATATAAATCACATAACATTAAATATTAAATATAAACGTGTGATTTAATATAAATTGCGTATTATTAATCTCGATTTAAGGTCAATGTTGATGACTTTTACGGGTATAATTTGACCGTCATCAATTCTTCACAGTGTCATGGGCTGTTAACATCAGAAATGATATATGTGGAATCAAACAGCAGCAAGGGAAACATTATTTGACTATTAGGAGAGGTTAAACCATTTTGCTTGCAAGTTGCCCACATCATCAGATTCTAGAACAATTACTCATTCAATATTTCTATGTGGGACTTGTACCAATGGAAAGGAAAATAATTGAAGCAGCAAGCGGTGGAGCTTTCATGAACCAAACATGTGATGATGCCAGGAAGCTGATTGAAAATATGGCAAGTAATGTGCAATAGTTTGGCTCAAGAGAATATGTGGCACAAACACTGAATGAGGCACACTTCTCCGCCATTGAACAACGCCTTGACACATTTACATCATTGGTAGAGAAGATGGCAACAATGTAGATACATCAAGTGAAGACTTGTGTATGTTTTATGGTAGGACACCAAACTAACATGTGTCCTACTGTGTCAGATGATGGTATTGAGCAAGTAAATGCGGTTGGTGGTTTCCAGGGGAAACAACAAATGAAGTATGATCCATATTCAAATACTTATAAACCAGGTTGGAGGGATCATCCTCAATATAACCAACCACAAACACCGGCACCTACTAGCCCTCTATAGAAGATATGATGAAGATTTTGACAACTTCGTTGCAACAAACTATACAACAAGAGGTCCATAAAGTGCAGCAGGACCACACGAAGTTTCTAACTGAGACAAGAACATGACAAAGAAATCCTGAGATCCAAATGTCTCAATTGGCCTCCATGATAAGTCAATTACAAGAAAACCAAGGAAAGCTCCCATCACAAGTGCTCATCAATCCAAAGGAGAATGTGAATGCCGTATTTCTGAGAAGCGGCAAGGGATCGCAAAATCCACCTCCTAAATATGAGGCCAGGAAGGAGAAAAAGAAGGAAGATGAGAATCAAAAGAAGGATGAGTCAACTGTGAAGGTAAATGAAAATATTATTTAGACTAATCCTAAATTTGTTGTTCCTCCACCTTTTCCTAGCAGGTTAGCTAAAGATAAAAATGCGGAAGAGGATAAATCTTTGATGGAAACCTTTAAAAAGGTCGAAATTAATCTTCCACTATTGGAAGCCATTAAGCAAGTTCCAAGGCATGCAAAATTCTTGAAGGGGCTTTGTACCAAGAAAATAAAGCCGAAATCGAATGAGAGAGTGATGGTGAATGAGAATGTATCAGCAGTTATTCAGAGGAAACTACCACAAAATGCAAAGACCCATGTATGTATGTTATTCCTTGTGTAATTGGTCAAAAGAGAATTGAGAGAGCTATGTTTGACTTGGGTGCATCCATAAATGTTATGCCCATTGTCAGACTACAAGGAACTTAATCTTGGTCCATTAAAAGAAACAAGGGTAGTAATTCAATTGGCAGATAGGTCGAATTCATATCCTGATGGCATGATAGATGATGTATTGGTTAAAGTGAATGAACTCATTTTTCCGGCAGATTTTTACATAGTTGACATGGATGATAAATATTCACACCACCCATCTCTAGTCTTGTTAGGAAGGCCATTCATGAAAACAGCCAATACCGAAATTGATGTTGATAAGGGTACTCTTACATTTGAGTTTGATAATAAATTGGTCACATGCATATAACATTTTTAATGATGAGAAATACCTGAACTATCACGAGTCTATTTTTCATTTAGTGTCAATGAGTATAGTGTTGTTGATCATGTTGAAATGAACCGTCTGAAAGAGGAGCTTGAGTTGTTGTGTCCAAGGAGTTTAATAGGTGAGGATTTTTGAAAGGTGGATGAGGATGAGTCACTCAGACTTGAGTGGTATAAATGGTTCAAACCTTTTGAGCCGATACATTCAGAAGAAAAAAAGGCCACTTCGGTTTTGAAGGAAATAGGTTGGAGTACATTGATGACGGAAAGCACCTTGGCATTCAGGATATTAAAAGAGTTTCTAGCCATAAATGAGGATTTTATTTTTAATCCAAGGTTACGTTTCATTCCAGAGAAGTTACCGCTGCGTTGGGATGTATGGGAAGCACCGTGAACGAAGAAGTTCGTCTAGCCAAAGACGTGAAAGAAAGGCGCTGATTGGGAGGCAACCCAATATAAAAAACAAAATAAGGGAAACAGCGGGTGAAATAATTATGATGTGATCACATCGATTTTAAGGTGTGTATTTCAACAATTTTGGTCCAAAAACAGTGAGCAAAAAAATAACGAGGTGATCACATCAAATTTGGAGATGTGTTAGCACAATATAAGGCTGAAAAACAGAGAGCGGAAAATAGCAATGTGATTTTGACTTGATCCATCATTATATTGATGTCTTCAGTATCACTAACATCAACGTTATACTCATATTATGTATGATATATAATAAAGTAATTCTATGATAATTGTCATCACATATAAATCATAAAATAAATAAAGTGATCAAACTTTACCTCAACTTTCAATGATCTTTATCAATGATTTCTTGGGTGACTCAATTACATTGCTTCACTATGCTTGAATGTATATTGGGAAAAGCTAATGGTGTATAATCATTGGTAGAGTCTCATGTTGATAACGTGTTATAATATTAAGAAAATAATAGAGGAAGAATAAGAGGAAATACAAAGTGTAGAGAAGAAAGAATATTGCTTGTGTTTATTCCATTAGTAAAAGGGTATTTATAGTAGAGATTACAATTTAAACACAATAATTTTGAATTAATTTGAAATCTAAATAAATCAATCAGAATAATATATAATCCATCAATGATATTATTACATAATACAGAGAGTTTAGGAGGAGATTTTGTAGAAATAAATACACATGATAAGGCTTTTAAAACGTTTTTGAATAGCATTAGGTAGGATTCTCATTAGTTGTTGTTTTTTTTAAATGTATGTGTTTTTTGTTTTTGGGAAATGAAGCGGGTTTGGAGCGGGTCAATCGAGTAACTGGGTTAAATTATCCTTTTAAAAAAATTGTTGAAAATAGATACACATCATAAGGCTTTAAAACGTTTTTGAATCGTGTTAGTTGTTGTTGTTATTGGTTTTTTTTTATTTATTTCGGAAATTTCTTAAGTTTTTAAATTTTTTTGTGGAAAAGAAGCGGCTATTGTTGACATATTTGTTACAATTGTCACGAATTTGTTAGATTTGGATTTTGAAAAGGTTTTCGGAGAGAATTAGGAGGAGATTTTGTTGTTACCAAAATTGAATATTGGATCTTGTTAATAAAAAAACAAAACAATTGCGGAGTGATTTAGGAGGAGATTTTGTAGAAAATACATACACATGATAAGACTTTTAATACATTTTTGAATATCATTAGGGAGGATTCGCATTAGTTGTTGTTTTTTAAAAAAAAATGTACTCGTTATTTATTTATTTTTTGGAAAATGAAGCGAGTTTGGAGCGGGTCAATCAAACAATTGGATTAAATTGTCTTTATATATATATTTATATTTATTTATTTATTTATTTATATACTAGCCAGAAACCCGTGCACGTGTTGAACATGGACATGTGATAGTGTTACGGGATGTAAGAATGAAATAGTTTGTCAAAAAGACGAAAGCAATTTAGTAGTACTTGATCTATGTCGAATTATAGTGGGTTTATTTACTTATTTATATATATGTACCTTTTGCACACAAATTAAAATAACTAATTAGTGATCCGATTTGTATTTTAAAGATTTTAAATGAAAACCGATGTCTCTCACTCTGAGAATTTTCTCTCTATACTAGAGAATTTTGTTTTCTTCCCTTCTTCTTGGAAGTTTTCTTTTGATGTCTTAAAGTATCCTCTCTCTCTCTCCTTTCATGTTGTCTTTTTCCGTTTTCCTTCTCTTCCTTGTCCTCCTTTTGATCCCTGGCCTCTTGCATCTTCTTCCTTACTCCGTTTGTCCTTTTTAGCTTCCTTCTCCCCATCCTTAACCGCTTTTGCTGTCGTATCATGGCTGAAACAACGCAAGAAGAACTCATTTCCAAATTTGGTAAATTCATAGTCTCAGGAAAAGAAAAAATGGCGGTGCAGTTAGAAGAATCTGATTCAGACAATGCAATACAAGAATGTACCTTCGGTATCTTTTTGGAAAAGTCTTATCTAACAAACAAGTCCATGTCAATGGGGTTAGAAATGCTATGGAAAGTGCATGGTCGTTTGTTGTACATTTCAAAACCTGTGAGATGGGCTTCAATTTGTCTTTGAAACGACCAACAAATTGACAGAATCTTGGCTGGTGCCCCGTGGCATTTCGACAACTATTTTTTGGTGATTAGAAAAGGGTTTCCAGACATTGAGAAAGATGAAGAAGCTTTAAGTTATCCCCATGTTGGATGCAGATTTGGAACATTCCACTGTACAGGCTAACAACATCGTGTAGGAAAAGTGATGCAGGTCGTTATACCACCTTTAGGCAGCAGGCTAGGCCGTTACGTCTGATGTCTTGTGGAAATTGACACCTCCAAACCCCTGTTATGAGGGGCGAAGGTTAATGACAGAGGAGAAGAACTCTGGGTTGATTTTAAATTTGAAAACGTAAACTACATGTGTTAGTATTGTGGTACCTTAGGGCACCTTGACAAAACCTGCTTCACAAGGTATGAAGATTCGTGAAAAGGATGCCTGAAATCAAATCAATATGGTGCTTGGATGAGTTGGATCAAAGCAACATCCCTGAGAACCACCACCGGCCGCCGTATGAAAGGTAGGATCGGTGATCATCCGAAACCACCTAGCAGTAGTGTGCAGTTACAAACAGTACCCATTATCTTTTCACCCAAAACCACCTTTCCAGATAAACTAACTGCTGAAACTTCCTCCCCTGTTAGGAAATCAATCGAGTAGCGCAACGGAAAATAAAAATTTATTTCCGATCCAAGGACCGACTTCGTTTAAACAATAAAAATATAACCAGGAGGACAAAGATTATACCTTTCTTGATCTTAAAGATCGAAGCTTTGACCGTCCGGTAGAAGTAGATGTGCGCAAGCCGTCCAAGCGTCCGGCCTCTATCAGTTATCCACACGAACACCTCGCCGGAATCCTACCGGATTGCTATCAGAAAAACTCGAGTACAAGGTCGACCTTTTTCTCCGTCACAATACTCTCTCTAAGAAGCTCTCTTAAATTTCAAGAACAATTAGCTCTTGGAATAATGATGTACAAAAGAGCTAGACACCCCCTTTCTTTTATAGATGAAAGTGGCGCCCCATATTGTCCCAATCTGATTGGGAGAAACTTCCTAGTAGATTGATGAGCGAGAAAAATATTTTCCTAATAAAATAAGGAAAATCACTATGATTGATTTATCTCTTTTATTTTAATATCTCATATTAAATAAATCTAGATATTTTCAATATCTTATATTGAATATCTTTATCTTAATACCATAATTCTATTTTTCCAAAAATCAATTAACATCCAATATTAATATTATGGTAATCTTATTAATTAAATTGCACAATCCAAGTGTATCTCATACACTACCGTCTGTGCCCCATATGTCAATATTTGCATCCGGAATATTCTTTAATTAATCAATATAATTAATATCATGTATTTAATTCATTCATAATAAATAAATACCACCATATTAATTTACCACTATAACCTTTATAGTCTTGAGATAAAACTTTCCTTATTTGGTCATCAACTATAACCGCATTTTAATCCGACACGATATTCATATGTGTGTGACCCGATAGGCTTCCGAATAAGTTGGCCGTAGACATAAGCTGCAATTACGAAAATAGCATTCACCTCTAATGATCATGGATAGCGTCTAGCAACACGTCCATGACCCCCAATCATCGGAAGAATCAATACGCAATGACTACTACCTTTCATATGCTCGGTTAGCATGTAAATAGAATCCTATCGCTGTAGTAATATCCATACAATTGTATCTTGATCGTATCCCATAATCTGGATATCAAGCTCTCTCGGAATAACTCATTTACTCCTACTTTGCAAAGATTCACGAGAACTAGACATTCCTTATGGGAAGGCCCTTTCGGATATTCACTCATACTCATAGGGTACGTGATTCCCAGATGACCTACATGAATACTCCGCATGCTTCAGTATACTCAATCACTACCGCATGATCGCCCCATGGCTAAGGAAAACCTCAATAGAGTCAAAGCATGACAATCCACGCCGTGATGTCATGCCTACTCCGGTCCTAAGGATAATTACACAACTGTCACATAGTGTGACACTTAACAGTGTAAGTGGGTCAGTGTAACGTACGCATTCTCTAATACACGTCCACGTATAGTCCAAGTGTTACTACACTTTGATAGACGAGATCTATCCATGTCCTTAAAGACAGAAGACATCTGATACATGCTAGTCTATTCGTACTATCAATGCCATGTTCAATAGTACATCAGCCTAGAGACATTTAAGTATCAAACTTATTAAAGCGATTAGAGATCTCATCAACCATAATCACTATCATGGTTTCTCTATCACAGTTTAATACTAAGGGCGTTATCATACACACATTATCACAATTGGTCTACTAAATAAACAAAGTATATAATAACAAAAGTGTTTATTAATCATAATAAAGTTGTAACATTAACTTAAATAGACTGTAAATGACCAGACCCGGTCGGATCCGATCCAACCCGATTAGGTTTAGGACACCTATTCAACACCCCCACCCCACTCTCCATTCGCAAGAAAAAAGGTCTTCCCCCCGGGCCCACCACCCACTCAAACTCCCACACCAGCCAGCCCTTCAACCCCCTGTCTCCATCCCTTCCTTCCACCTCACGCCATGGTTGCTCTCCTAACAAATTATGGTTCTTCCAACTACCTCATCTCCTCAATCACCCATTCTCCCACCCAAAATAATCCCAAACCAACAATCCGAGCTCTTACCATGTGTCTCTTTACCTTCCACCGATGTTAACACCAATTCCGTATCTATTCTACAGGACCTCACTACCCTGGAGGATGTGGAAATTCAGGAAGAAACTCCTTTTAGTACTGAATGTAACCGGTTTCCTGTAAAACACCCCCACCGCGTGTCCAACCAAACCCAAACCCCAAAAGGTGTAATTATTGAAGAAATTTTTCTGGTCAAAAGGAGAACCTCATGCAAAGAAAGTTCTATTTTGATGAATGCAGACTTAGTACAATAGAAAAAGAAAGCAAAAGCTGACTTTTCTGAGGTGGAGGAGACCGACCTTGATAGGTCTCCAACACCACAATTAAGGCCATGGTGTGGAATTATCGAGGGGCGGGGAACCTCTTGACAGTTTCCCAATTGCGAGAAGTTCATAAAAACTCATTCCCCGGAGGTAATTTCTCTCATCGAAACGATGACCGAAGGAGATAAAATCGGCCAGCTAGTTCGAAAACTCGGATTCCAGAATTTTGTGACAATTGATGCTATTAATACAGGTGGTGGCATGATTTTGATGTGGGGCAACAACATTCAAGTAACACAAACCTTGCATACAGACTTCACCAGTGAGTTACAAGTTTGGGACCCTGAGGTAAACAAATCTTGGTGGATAATTGAACTAATTTTGATAAAGCAGTGATCACTCATTATGAAACCCAATCCTCTGTCCATTCTATCCTTCTATTAAATTCAATACCAAGGTTTAATAAATTCCCCAAGCGATTCTGCTTTGATGAAAGATGGGGTGACAAAGAGGGCTTCCTAGAGACCGTGAAAGAAGGGTGGCAACCTGAAGTAAATGGATCAAAATTGTATAAAGTGAAGGAGAAAATAAATGTGCTGGACCTCAAGACATCACCCAATTTCAACCTATTAGCCTTCGTACCATCTACTACAAAATCATCTCAAAAATTCGAGCTAACCGCCTCAAATCCGCCCTTCCTGCCTGTATCTCCCCTAACCAATCAGCCTTCGTTCCCGGCCACCAAATCCTTGATAACTAGGTAATAGCCCATGAACACCTCCATCACATGACGAGAACCAAAAGGAAGAAAGAATGGTATCTTACGCTTAAACATGACATGGAAAAAGCTTACGACAGAGTTGAATGGCAGTTCTTAGCAAAAATTATGAACAAAATGGGCTTTTCCAAAAAATGAATTGATATTATTCTTGAATGCCTCTCATCCACATCATTCTCTTTCAATATCAATAGAGACTTAGCAGGTTACGTTAAGCCATCTAGAGGAATCCGACAAGGAGATCCACTCTAGCAGGTTATTTCTATTTTGTGCACAAGGATTGACATCTCTTGTTAACCAAGCTGAACTTAATAAAGAGATCGAGGGTATGAAAATTGGCAAAAATGGTCATTCGGTTACTCATTTATTTTTTGCGGATGATTATTTGTTGTTTTGCAGGGCTAACCAAAGTCAAGCACAGGCGATCCAGGAGATTTTAACTAATTAGTATAACCAGGCTTCGGGTCAACATGTCAACTTGCACAAATCGCCGATATTTTTCAGCAAAGGCATGAGTGATACGGTGAAGACGTGAAGTAGGAAGTGGTGAATTCCCTCCTAGGTATTTGTGTACAACAGAACACAAAATACTTAGGCCTTCCGTTAATTTTGGGCCAGAGTAAAAAGCAGATCTTCGACTGTTTAAGGACAAAGGTGGAAAGCAGAATCAAAGGATGGAAAGCCACCCTTCTCGGCCAAGCAGGGAAAGAAATCCTTCTCAAATCCATCATTCAAGCTCTACCCGTTTTTACCTTGTCGATTATTAAGATACCGGTAACCATTTGCAAGCACATACAATCTCTAATGGCTAAGTACTGGTGTAATGAAACTGAAGACAAGAGAAAAATGCATATGGTAAGATGGTAAAAATGTATGCAACCAAAAGCAATGGGTGGGTTGAGTTTTAAAGATCTGATTTATTTCAACCTAGCAATGCTTGCTAAATTCCTTTGCAGAGTGCTAACAGCCCCAAATCTCCTAGTATCCAATACTCTTAAAGGTAAGTATTTCCCTAATACTTCCTTACTTCAAGAGAAACCAAAAGGAGGTTCATCTTGTGTATGGTCAAGTTTACTAGCAGCACTTCCGGTTCTGAAAAAAAGCCTAAGGTTCAAAGTAGGAGAAAGCAGAAGTGTGCACATTTGGGATGATCCTTGGGTGCCTAATGGTCCAGCCTTTAAAACCATCACACCAAAACCATCTCCCTGCAATATCTCGGTCATTAACCAACTAATACATCAAGGAAAGTGGAACATTAGCCTTATGGAGGAGATCCTTTTACCTGTTGGTATGGAGAATATCAGAGCAATTCCAATCAGCTGCACAGGAAGAGCAGATAAAAGAATTTGGCATTTCACAACTCATGGAGCCTACACTGTAAAATCCGGGTACCAAGTTGCTCTCCAGTTGCTGTAGGAGGAGAAAGCGAGAAGCTCACATAATACTTCAGCCTCAACTAGCTTGTCTCCGCCCAAAGAATTTAGCGCTCTATGGAAGGTTCACCAAACTCCAAAGGTAAAAATCTTTTTTTGGAAATGTTTAGTCAATAAACTGCCAACAGCTTCTGTACTCGCTAGAAGAATCCCAGGTAATGACCATGTTTGTAAATCATGTGGTCAAGAAGAAGAAACCCTTGAACATTTTCTTATTCATTGCCAGAGAAGCCAAGAAGTTTGGCGTGTAGCCCTAGTTTCTTGGAATGACTACACCAACCGAAATTTCAAGATTGCAGATTGGTGGAATTCAGTCTCCCATCTTACAGCAGCAGATCGAGGTTTGGAAAGGATTGGTATCACTCTTGCTCTTTTCTGGCGGATTTGGAAAGCAAGGAATAAATGGATCTTCCAATAACAATTTGATTCAAGTACAGAAATTGCTAATTGGGACTCTTTGGATTGGCAAGCTTTTTTGGATGCTCAAAACCCCCAGCAAGAGCTGCTGATACCTGCGAGCCAGTCTACTCCTTCCCCAAATCGACCTAGCTCCATGACAATTGCTAAAACCCTTTATTTTGTGGATGCCGCATGGTCTTCAACCTCGGGTGCTGGAGGTATCGGGCAAATCACCATCAGAAATGGATTGATGTCGGAAGCACGTGGGTCTCGCTTAGACAAAGTCCAATCTGCAGGTGCAGCTGAAGCTTTAGCGATTAGAGAAACTCTCATATGGTTGAAGGATAAAAATACAAGGAATGTATGTATCTTTTCAGATTGTGCAAGTCTAATTCAGAAAATAAATGATGGTGGGCCAGCTGATGTGGACTTAGGAATTATTTTATATGATATTTGGCCTTTAGCTGAAGGCGGGTTATCTTTTAAACTTGTTCCTAGAGGAAAAAATCTAGCTAGTCATGATATGACTCATTTTGCTAGTAAATTGAAAGGAGAAGTCATTTGGATTGACCCTTTCCTTCGTGGCTTCTTAAAGCCGTTGTAAATGATGTTTCTTGATTTGGTATTTCTTTCTTCTTGAAAAAATAATAATTAGTGATCCGATTTCAAGTGAAATAAGATAGAAATAAGTGTAAAAAGAAAGAAATAATACATCATATAATGCATTGAAATATATATATATATATATATATATATATATATATATATATATATATATATATATATATATATTCCTTAAAGCCGCCGGTATCCAAGACTAAGCGCCCGGCTAATTGTAATTCGTCCGGGTCGTGCCTGCAGAGCCTAGCTCTTATTCAGGGGTAAGGCTTGGCCAAAAGCTATTTTGACACCGTGCCTCAGAGGTGATTCGAATCGTTGACCTCCCTAGACACTATCAAGTCACTTAACACTTGTATTGCATTGACTTTCTTAGAAAGAAAATACCAGGATAGAACAAAAGAAAATGGTAAAATGAACTATAATACTGGCGGAGGGGTTATGACGAAGAAAAATATCATCGGGTACAAATCTCGGCCATATAATCTAGTGGTAACTGAATCAAGGGTCATATTAAGAAAAAGTATGAATGAGGGGATGGGTTTTTTTGGGTGCTTTAGACTGAGCCTGGGATGTTTTCTCCCAAGTTGCCTACGTATCCAAAGAGTGTATTGGAATCAAGTATGCCGTAGTTCTTTTCAACGTTTATATAGGGAACACTTATGCCCTAGGCCTGCATAGGCCATGTCCAATATGGACTCTCTTTCATATCCTGCAAGGATAATTAAATCATATTTATCCCTTGATTGTAGGAGATAATCTCTGTATTTAAATATTGTATTTAAATGATAAAGATCGGGCCCTTAATGGCTTAAGATTCTTTCCATAACTATCAAGATAACCGTGTAGTTATCTTCATATGCTCTAGCCGACCTACGGTGAGCATCCGAGGCCAATATGGCCGAGCTGTGCAGGTCCACCTCTATCTCATCCTGACCGACCTGTGGTGGACTGAGGAATAACCTGGTCAGTTCCACCCCTAGGGGTTCTGCTCGGCCTTTGGACTTATAGCCCTTTACACTTAGGACCGTAAGAGCATTTTCCTTGATGTTTCGGGTGTTATGTGGATAACACGTGGCATGGTTAAATCCGTCCTCATCATAAGCTCCCTAGATCTAGATGAACTCTTGAGGTCAGGTCGGATCTGTCCTAAAGCGTCCCAAGCTTTCTGGGCTTGATCAGCCCTGTTTAGAGTTCGGCTCCTGTCTTAATAGAGTAGAAATAGTCAACCGTTCCAGGTGGCATAGACTTTTCATAACTTCAGCCATAATGTTTTTGAAAACTGAGGCGTTTCCCACCCACTACATGGAATGGTTCTCGAGGACATGTTTGGGGGTTACAACCCAGTCATATCAACCGTCTGTCGCTGTCACTTCATGCATCCTTCTTGCAATTAAAGACTAAAGGGCTCGCATCACTTTGTGGTTTCTCCTCCCTACTTTTACAAGTAAGTTCTGACATTTCTAATTGATTATTTCTCGCTATTGTTTGACTTCATGAGAGGTTCAACCCCTTCTAATTCCTCTGTTGAAGAATTATTTGCCTCGGAATCGGATGCCGAAAACGAAAATCCCCTAGCCAATCCTACTCTAGCTTCCTCTTCTCGTCCTTATTCCGGGCCTTTTGATCCTGTTTTTAGGCATTCGATTCGCATTGAGACCCAAAGAATGATAGGAAGCTATGGAATGGAATCTGTCCTTTCCAAGAGCATCCTAGACTATATCTACCAAGAATATAGGATAAATAGGGAGGTGTTTGCCCTTATGCTCCCCAACGACCCTCGTCATTATTCCGATCGACCTCGGACGGTTTTTTCATGGTTTTCAAAGGCCAATTGAAGGGCGGATTGCGATTACCAGATTTTGCTTCTCTGTAAACCACTTCAGGGGTTTTCACCAAATCAGGAAGCATCCAAGAACTTCCGGATGGTATCAGTTTCCTCGCCGGTCCGGTGTCCGGGCGTATAGAGTTGACGGTCCCTTACCGTCCGTGGGTTGGCGTGCCTGCTTTTTCTTTGCTCGGAATAGGGGGCATACCAAGCTGAGCCGGTGGAGGTCTAACGACCTGGATAAGGACGCTACCCCCGAAATCACTAACTTTACCGAAGTTCAGGCACTCCTGGACTCTGGTGCCTTTATACTTACCAAGGAATTATTGTCCCAGTTGATTGGGGCAGCTAGGCTCGAAGAGGTTGGGCCTGACCCATATGTACCTCTCAGCGCTAAGGACCAAACCACGAGTAGGATTCAGTTTATAGCAACGTTTTGTATTATCTTGGATTTTTTGATACTAACCCTACTTCCTCTTTCTATCTTTTTTGTAGTGGCAACTTTTGCTGGTTTACTGGACGTTGCAGGAGGAAAAAAAGTTGGTGAGAACGTTTCTTCAGAGAGAATGCATACTGAGCAGCACATCCTCTCCTGAACTGCGGGGGTCGTTATCAATGCAGTGCCCGTTAGTGCCGTCATGGCTTCGACACACCCGGGGACTCAGCAGGAAGTCACTCCATACACCTCCACCCTAAGGGTGGATGTTGCGGCTCTTACCATCGACATCCCGGATGATGATGAGGATGATGGTGAGGGAACCGCCCTGAAACGGAGGAGTCGTCATGGTGCTAAAGATGACCGGCTAAGGAAGAGAGGCCGATCTGATGCCTCCGTAGATCGGACCCCTGAGCTAACTGAGCTGGAAGAGGTAGAGGATGAAGAAGATCTGGAACCTGACCCTCTACTGGAGATGACCAACGAATAGTTGGCTAACGAAGGGATTAGTACCATTGAAAATGTAAGTAACTTTAACAATTTTTCATGGTTTTGCCCTCGAGTTTTGTACCTTCTAAGTTTTATTTCACCCCTTCTACATGGGTCTCATGTTGGAGAAGAGACTTTCAAAAGGTTGGCTGCTTCCGCTTCCTGTATAGAAAATTTAAGGAAGAGGGTTACCGACCTAAAGAATGGATATTCAGGAGAATGAATTAGAGTTTGTAGGCCGCTATTCAAGAGAATGAATCTCTTAAGAAATGGCTTCAGGCTCAGGAGATCGAACTGCAGAAGTTGAGGTCTGTATATAAGGATTCTCTTGAATCCATGAGGGGGGGAGCACTTGGCCGAGACATCTGAAATAGGACAGGTCATCGTCAAGCTTCGGGAAGAAAAGAACGCTTTGGAGTCCGAGCTCACTGCAGCCCTTGCCCGTATAATCAAAGGGTATAAAGCGTCACTAGAATTTACCGAGGCCCTGAACCTACTGCTCGCCCCTGCAGCCTGTGGAACTTATACAATGGGGGTAAACGATACTTTGGTTCAATTCCCTGACCTGGATATTGCTCGTCTTCCCCACACAAATATGTATAATTCGGGTATGGATAAGGTCTACAACGACCGTGTCGAAGATTTTCGGAAGGGGGAGTGCATCGTGGCCAAGCATGCAGTCCAACGTGACTCCCTTTAGATGTCTCACAGATGCCCCAGATCGGACGTTGCAACGGGCAAAGTTCCACTCTGGGCCTTAGATTTTTGCCTTGTATATATATATATATATATATATATATATATATATATATATATATATATATATTTTTTTTTCTTTTTTTTTTTTTTATGGTATACACGAAAATGGCTTAAATGTGAACGAATCATAATATAATATATGGAAGTTTTTGCAAATTTTTCATATTCTGCAAGTGTCTTAGTACTTACTTGAGTACACTTCTTCTCTGATCTTTTGATCCAGTCCCCCCAGTGTGTCCTTCGATAAATTGTGACTTTTGAGTGATACACTTAGCATAAATTTTTTTCTTGTCTTCATAGAATCGCGTTGAGTCCGACCTGTAGAAATCAGCTTGTCCGTCCTGCGGACTTAATGAAATTACCTTGAGTCCGTCCTGCGGAGCTCAGCTTGTCCATTCTACGGATAAAATTACACCAAGTCCGTCCTATGGATCTCGGTTTGTCCGTCCTACGGACTTAATAAGATTACACCTAGTCCGTCCGGTAGACTTCGGCTTGTCCGTCTTGTGGACGTAAATAAAATTACACTGAGTCCGTCATACGGAGCTCAGGCTATCTGTCTTGCGGTCTTAATAAGATTACACCGAGTAAAGCCTACGGACTTCGTCTTGTCTTTCCTGCGGACTTAAATAAACTAAGTCCGTCCTGCGCAGCTCAGCCTGTCCGTCCTGCGGACTTAATAAGATTACACGGAGTCCAACCGGCGGACTTTGGCTTGTCCATCCTGCGGATAAAATTACACCGAGTCCGTCCTGCGGACTTCGTCTTGTCCGTCCTGCTGACTAAATAAGATTACACTGAGTCCGTCCTGCGGACTTAAATAAAATTACACTGAGTCCGTCCTGCGGAGCTCAGCTTATCCATCTTGTGGACTTAGAGATTTTGTCCTTTGCAAACTTTATACATACATGGGACCTGCCTTTGGATAAACAACATTCTTATTGCATAAAATAAAGTGTCGAAAATTATAACTTTCATAAAAAAAACAACCACCAAGTGCAAACTTATTCATAAAAAATCCATAAACAAGAGAAACAAAGTACTGAAGTAAATGAATAAATTAAAAGTCTCAAAGAAGTAAGAACATAAAAGAGATCATTGTTGCATGTAACTCACTCCGGCTTGGTCTAGCAACTCCCTTACTGCTGGTCATTTCCGTGTAACAGCTCCTCGCCGCCTCTACATCTCCTTTGATTTCCATTGAACCCTCCACAGTGGGGAATTTTAAGCTGATATACGCCGGAGAGATCACAGCTCGGAGCTCGATCAGCGCCGGTCTTCCCATAATAATGTTGTAGGCTGATGGAGCTTTTACCACTACATAGTTAACCATCAGCGTCTTGCCCTTGGGCTCTTTACCAAATGTTGTGACAAGCTTTATCAGCCCCATGGGATGAATAGAAGGTCCTGCGTAGCCAAAAAGTGGTGCAAACACGGGCGTTGATTCTGAATCTTTTAGCCTCATTGACCGGAAGGCCGAATAGTATAAGACATTAACAACGCTCCCAGTGTCCACGCAGATTCGTTTTACCAGATTCTTATGAACTTCGGCCTCGCTAACCAAGCCCTCATTATTAGTTACCATGAGGAGTGGGTCTTTAGGGCCATAAATCACGGACTTTCTGACCTGCCCATTCAAACCTTCCAAACTGATGCTAGGGTCGCATACAATAGTGTTGATCGTGTTGATTGGGCGGTTGTCGATCTTTCGATCAGCGTTGGGAGTTCGATCTCCTCGTCTTCACGGTTCTTTATGCCGGTGCCGATCTTGCCGGTATGTCCGGTGTCTGAAATCTCTTTTACCTCGGTGTTCGGGGTCCTTAGATCTATCCACCACCTCATCCAGTCTTCCTTCCATTATAGCAGCGTCAATGTCTCTTATTAAATCCTCACACTCTTCAAAATCATGCCCCACATCCTTGTGGTAGGCGCAAAATCTACTCTGGTCCCTTCTTTCCTGGGGCCTCTCATTGGTGGCGGGACTCGAGCTATACATTTCCTTTCCATGATGGCAAGAACCTGCTCGCGTGATCGATTTAGAGGGATAAAATCCCTCTTTTGCAAAGCACCTTTATTTCCCAACCGATCCGTGAATGGGGCTGTCATACGGTCCCAGACCACCTTTCTCTTCCTGTCAGACTTATCATATATCTTCTCTCTCTTAGACTCTCATTTCTCTAACTCTTGCTTCAGCCTATTTGCCTCTTCACCTTGGTATTACTTGTACGCCGCATCCATGCATTCATCCATGGATCTGGGGAGTTTGATGTTCAGCTTAGCATCCAGCCTCCATTCCCACAGTCCGGCTATGAACGAGGCAATCAACAGGGGATCAACTGCATCCTTAACTTGTACAGATTCTTCATTAAACCACTTTAGGTGTACTGGAGGACAGATTCCTCTTTCTTCTGTTTGATTTTAAACAGATAGGTGGTGTTTCTTTGAACGGCTTAGCCGTGATGAAAGCATTGAGGAACATTCAACCCAATTCTGAAAATTTGGAAACTGACCCCGGTGGAAGCTTCTGAAACCATTCACGAGCCAGGCCAGTCAGTAACGTAGGGAAAGATTTACACTTTATCTTATCTGAAGCGTTAAACAAGCTCGTCTGTGTAATGTACTGAAAAAGGTGCTCTGATAGGTCTTTGGAACCATCATATGGATTCAATTTGGGAACCTTGAACCCTACGGGCCGATCATAATCCTCTATTTGTCTTGTGAAAGGTGAAGCAAAGGAGAAATCGTCAGACTTTTTACCCATCATAGCGTTGATTTCTGCCCGAGCTGCTTCCCTAACCCGGGCATCCAGCGGTTTCTTTCCCTTATTTGAGACAAAGGCCTCTTCATCTTGTTTGTTATTCCCTTGATGAGAGGGCATTTTCCCTTCCGTACATTCCTCTACATTGCCATCTTTTGGCTGTACCGCTGGTAGGATAGCCTGTCTGGTGGCAAGATGCATTGCCGCCAATTGGTTGATAAGAGCTTGATGCGCTGAATCTAAGGAAACCTCCTCGTTTGTTGTGCTTGGTTCTCAGAGTCAACATTCTCCTCTTTCTCATGACTATCGTTTTGACCATTCTGGGCATTTTCAGCTGCTTTCTGCTTACGTGTCTTCGCCATTGATGCAATTAGGTTGAATCTCAAACAATTATCAGTAGAAGGCACTCCTTCTAGCGCCAATTGATGAACCAAAATTTCATCGGGTACAAATATAGGCCGTATAATCTAGTGGTAACTGTATCAAGGGTCATAAATAGAAAAAGTATGAACGATGGGATGGCTTTTTAAGGGTGATGTAGACTGGCCTAGGACATTTTTTCCCAAGTTACCTACGTATCCAAAGAGTGTATTGGAATAAAGTCTGTCATAGTTCTTTTGAACATTTATATGAGGAACACTTATGCTCTAGGCCAGCATGAGCCATGTCCAATATGGACTATCTTTCATATCTTTGCAAGGATAATTAAAACATATTTATCCCTTGATTGTAGGACATAATCTCGGTATTTTTAAAATTTTATTTAAATGATAAAGATCAGGCCCTTAATGGCTTAGGATTCTAACCATAATTATCAAGATAACCGTGTAGTTATATTCATATGCTCTAGCCGACCTGCAGAGAGCATCCGAGGCCAATATGACGGAGCAGTGCCGGTCCACCTCTATCTCGTCCTGACCGACCTGCGGTGGACTGAGGAATATCCTAGTCAGCTCCACCCCTGGCGGCTATTCTCGGCCTTTGGACTTATAGGCCTTTGGACTTATAGGCCTTTGGACTTATAGCCCTTACACTTAGGACCGTAAGGGCAATTTCCTTGCTGTTTGGGGTGTTATGTGGATGACACGTGGCATGGTTAAATCCATCCTCATCAGGTTACAAATCATTTAATCATTCTTCCCGTCAATGTCAAACACAAACACATAGAACGCTATGCTTCCTTATCTCAACATCTCTCATCCCCCCTCCAAAACAAAGAGTTGTTATAACTTCACATTGGCTGGAAAATAAAATACTTTGGGCCACAGATGAGAACATTACACCATAAAATACAATGAATCACAACATTTACATATTTGTTCAAGCGACAAATTTTATGGTGGTCAATGACTATCAAACTCAATCTTGATTTGGATGGTTGGCAATTGATCCACATACATACAATCATTTATGTGATGACACGTGTCCCTTGAGTTTGGTGGTCATTAAAGCTTTCATTAGAATGAAAAAAAATCCAGTTGTATCATACACACCTATGAATTTTCATTTTTGTTTCGCTGTTGTTTTGGATTGGTTGTTCTTTTTCTAAGATTGGGTGAGCGTATGTAATTTGGTAACTTTTCGACTTCTAGTGCTGACGATGTTGGATCTCATCGGTGTGATGATCCGGGCCTTATTTACCTATTGTCGACCTGTTTAGGATAAAAAGTAAAGAAAAAGATTGAACGGGGTGGTTTTTGCTTAGGTTTACACTGAGCCTGAGATAATATTTATCCCAAGTTGCCTATGTATCTTATAATTATTTAGGAATCAAGTCTCTTCGTAGTTTTGGGATCGATAATATAGAGGCCTTATGCCCTAGGCATTCTTGTGCCATGTCCAAGGTGGACTCTATTTCGTATCCCCCAACGATTGGCTTTCACCGTGTTAATCCCTTGATTTTAGGAGATAATCACAGGATTTGAATGATAGGATCAGAGTTTTTATGACTGAGGATTCTTTTCATAGTTATCCCTTATATTGGGCACGTGTGTTAAATAATGGGGATTGCTCTGGCCGATTTGCGTCGAGCCCCCGAGGCTGCTATGGCCGAACTGTGCTGACCCAACTCCATTGTACCCTAAACGACCTGCAGTGGACTGAGAAGTGAGCCAGGCCGATCTGTTGATCTGCCCTTAGGCTTAACGTGGGGCCCTTGCCCTTAATGTTGTACTTTATATGTCTTATTTAATGCTTAGTCTCTGTAGGGATGACACATGCCAGTTATTTAAAAGATCACTGCAACGATCGACAAGTAAGACGGAAGTGCAACTAAAATAAAATCCTATGAAATAATACACAAGGTTGAATATCCATTCAACTATTACAATCATTCTTTACAAACCAAAGGTACAACTGCCTTAAACTATTACAAAAGAAAGAGGAAGATTATATACCATTTACAACATAAAGTAAGAAAGATAGACTTCAACAGCTACGACTTCGGGAACCACTTTAATGCGATCTCGAACTCAACCTACAACAAAACCATATTTTCGGGGTGAGGAAAACAACTTACTAAAGGGTAAGTACAAACGTACTTAGTAAAGGGTAGAATCACCAAATCTACACCTACTATAACATGAGGATTAACATTAACAACAATACTAATAATATCACAGGGCAAGTCAAACAACTATGGTTACATATATGTTTCACTCGCTCACCACACTTTACTAGTCTCACTGGTTGACTCAACCATATAAGATATTTGTTACAAACTAGTCCAAGGACACTTTACCGGGTAAGAATACACCGAGACATTTCCTCAACACCTCTAAAGGACATGATAGCGCTGAATGCTATTCATGTGGATTATTACGCGAGTCCGGTTAGATATCTGATCATGTGGAGGCATAATAATATTGTGAAGCGTGGTATAAACGTGCCTCATTAAGGACTAATATGTTTTAGCTTTTAGACTCGTCAAGTACGTATTTAAGCGTTTAATCTAACCACCTAAGATCATTGCACATAAAAAGGATTCTTATGGACCACTATACCTTAGACGAACTCTACATTACACTACTTAGCACATTGCACATACATATTAGATTCTAATCTAATACCCACGAGGCTAAAAAATAAGCTTTCCGGTGATCTCGAGTATCTCCCCGCAAAGGGTCTCCATAAGGTGCTGAGCCGAATACACCAGAAACCGAACCCGTAACTTCATCATGTTACATTTATGATGTTGAACTCAAGTCAACATCTTATAAGGCTAAGTGTAGAGTGTTCCAATGCTCCCGTGAGACACGGTGCGGAGTCAAAGCCACTAGAACGCGTACACCTAACTTTACAACATATGACAAAAGGCTCTAAACTAAGGCATGCTTCAAAACAGGATTAAAAACATGATTCTACTAAACTGGGCACTTTGGCGCGCAATGACATGCTTTACCGCACGCTAAAGGCCTTATGACCTCTTTGGCGCGCGCTGACAAGCTTTGGCGCACGGTAAGAGCCTCGGGGTGCATCATGTCCGTTTCTGTTCAACTTTGGCGCGCGCTAAAACTAATAGAAGCATCCTGATTCTCCATGTTTCACTTCAGCGTGCGCTAAGGAGCTTAAACACAGATCAGAAAGTCTCTGTTGGTGTTTGGCATGCGCTGAATAGCCCCGATTTGCAGATTTGATGCTCCAACATCTACAAAACAAACTCATTTCGATTCTAACACTTAAAACAACACTTTCTAACAATTTCTACTGTATATACACTAGATTCAAAGCTCATAACTACTATAGATTCGATGAAAAACCCCTTACCTCAACTCCTTAGACCAAAAGATGATTCTTCAAACTTGAGCTTCAAGAACACCATGAAGAAAGCTTGAAGATTCAACCACCAACTCGAAAACCCGCAAACAAAATAATGTTCTACGATTATTACATCCTTTAAAACATTAACAAGCTAAAAAAACACCCAAGAACACTTATAGATTTAGAAAATGTGCTTTCGAAACTGTTACCCGATCAGAGAGAAACTTGTATCAAAACGAAACTATCGACAAGAAAAGCATTTTGGTGAAGATGGTTTGTGATTCCGACGGTTAGATTGACCGGAAAGGCGGAAGCACCTTCTCTTTTCTTCTTCTCTTTTCTTTCTCTTTTTCTTCCTCTTTTACTCTGTCTCATTGTAGGAAATTTGGGTGGGAAAAGGAAATGAATAGGGTTTTGGGTTAAAGAGGTATTTATAGAGGGGAAAAGGAAATGAATAGGGTTTTGGGTTAAAGAGGTATTTATGGAGGGTGGTTAAATTCCCGTTTTGCCATTACTAGAAGTTACACGTTTAAAATACCATAAATGTCTTTTATGTTATAAAACTAATATAAGAAAGAACAGAAACAAAGTAATAAAGAGAAAGGGGAAATGCTTGTGTATTATTCCAATGATATAAGGGGGTATTTATAGTAGAGATTACAATGTGAACACAATAATCTGAATTAATCACAAATCTACTTAAATCAATCAGAATAATAGATAATCCATCAATGATATTATTTCATAACACTCCCCCTTGGATATCTATTATTTAAACATACAACAGATATGATATGCCTCATTAAAACCTTACTAAGAGAAAACCCAGTGGGAAAAAATCTTAGTTAAGGAAAAAGAGTACATATTTATCTGTTTGATTTACTCCCCCTGAACCAAGCGTCAATTTCGATATTTCAATTCTTTGCATCCCAATGCTCTTCAATGGTCTTTCAAATGTTGCGATCGATAATTTGTCTTGATAAATAATTATCGGTTGACCGGATCATTTGCAGACGTCAATCTTCTCATTCTTTTGCAAATCATGAGTAAAGAATAACTTGGGTGAAATATGTTTTGTTAATCTCCATTAATATAGCCTCACTTCAATTGAGATATGCAAGATGCATTGTCTTCATGCAATTAAATAATTTCCATTCTCATCTGGACAATGTCTCAATTGATTGTCTCGATCGTAGTTGCATAACGTATATGTCATGTACTATTAACTTTGCTAGAAAAACCCAGTGGGAAAAAAACTAGACAAGGTAAATAGTTCATGTCATATGCGTTTCTATGTGTTGCACTAACTGCCTCGTTAAAAACCTTTAACTAAGAAAACCCTTTGGGAAAAACTTGGTTAAAGGGAAAAAGAATCTGATCATTGTGCTTAAAATAACTTTGAAGTTGTCGCTCCACGGCGACAACATCTACTTTATGTAATGCGCATTAAAGTATTATAAACACATTCTGTTCCAAAACAGATGTAGAAATGATTTTAGTGAACAATTTTTCTAGATTGTTACTAGAGCGCACTTTGTATATCCGTACCTTCTGGACTTCATGTAGATAATTGAATGTAGGGGCTAAATACTGTCATGCCCACTACTCATTCGGGCAACACATGGAACTCAGTCAGCACTATAATTATAAAAACAATGGGGAAAGTAATACAATCGCAATTGCATGCGTATATTCCACTCTCACACGTCGTAGTGCTATAAATTCATGACACAAAGTTTGAGTTACTTATATATACTTTCCTCAATAGAACTATACTATAGACATATTACATGCAACATGAATGTTAATGACATTTTTAACTTAACGGTATGCATCTTTGCGATTGTCATATAAACTTGTTTAGAAATCCACCAAGGATTTTCATATCTATATTAATGTCCAACGACCCATAAATATGTGGTCATGACATATGAAAACTCAACGTTACTGCCAGATATACTAGTTAGCGGAACATTACATTATCTATAATGGGAGAATATATTTGATCATTAACAAACAAATATTTCTAATTCAAACTCAACCTCAATTGCTTATTTCATTTTTACCTAGTCTACGAGTGTTTACGGCACTCTGCGAATGACTTAAATCTTGGATCCGGATATAATAATAGCAATTAAAGAGGCAAATATGTAAATCGCGACTATTATATTTTATTATGATTTCTCCCATAAAATTCATTGCTAATTCGGTATTAGCATAAACCAATTCCTTATCAATGTCTGGATTGGTTGTTCCGCAACCCCAATATTTAATCATTTGATGCACGTGCAATTTTGTTTTGGGGTTTTCGTCTACAAGACGAATCTCTTTAAGAGATTTCATGAGTGGTGAATATCAATAATAAATTGATCATTCTTCCGCGGATTTTTATCTTTAACACCGATCGGTCTTCTACGCTTCTGGCGTAGAGAAATATCTTCAATCATCTTGTTGGTGCATTTGTAAATAGTCACTCATTTAATTTCAATATAGGCATCGGCATATTACTTGTTAAATACTACAAGTAAGATTATTTTTATGATCGATTAAAGCGATCGTGGAAGATCGTTTATCTTGTTAAAATTTCTCGGCATTCTTTTATTCTAACATGAGATTTTCTTTATCTCCCCCTAATGCCGAGAATCGATCTTCATCGAACATGTTGCACCGAGCTATACATTGATGCTCTTTTATTCGCTTCATGCGATTTACACATATAAAACATAGTGGTTTCAATTAAATATCTCATTCTATGAGATTTTTGAAAGCAATATCTCTCTTGCGCTTCATGCGTTTAATATATCACTATGTGATTTTAGATTCTTCAAGAATCGTTCGAAAAAATTCACGTTATATTTAGAGAAATCACTAGAATGAGACAACGGACTTTTAGTTCGTTTCTCCCTCTTTCTCGGAAAATATTTGATATATGCAAAATGTGCATAATCTACGTACCCTTCGTGGGTTTCATGTAAATGAATAATATATGAACTCATGGTTCATATATGTCTATATTTGTCACGAGATATAATAGATTTTCCTCCTCTTATTCTCGGACAACACTTTTTCACAATCGGTATCTAGAAAATTTACAATTACCCGTGACGGATTCAACATTTTAATGTTAGAGATCCTCTTATGCGGGTATCAACAAATTTCTTTAATATTTTCCGATTTGGGGAGAAGCATTATCTCCTTTAGAGATATTTTATCAATTCTCACAATGCTTATTAGGATGATTAAGTCAAGCAGATTTTGAATTAATAATAATATTCACAATTAAACAACACAATGTATCATGTAAATGATAATATTGACAATCAAACAACACAATGTATCACGATTCCTAAGACAAGCAATTCATATAGGATCTATTACTAGAACAACTCAAGGAATCCTCGATAACTGAAAAGTCGGTAAAAATTATATGTCAATAGACACTATATTACCAAAATGTGATCACTTACATAATAAATGGCAGCAACTTTTCTCGACTAAATGCATGTTTCTATCGTATATTATGAATAGATAAATCATGCATTACATAGAGCATAGTATTAAAGGTGATTTGATCTAATAATGTGTTCAACTTCTCAAAAGTAATGAGAATGAGTTCAAATATGTCTAGAATTAAGTAATAGTCTATCAAATTCTAAAATATTTTAGTGAATTAATATGATAGAAATGAATCGTTATATTGAAGAAATCTTCACCGTTGATTAGAAAATTGTATTAGTATAAATCGATTTTCTACAAATTGAGAATATCAATTGGCCGAGTAAATCTATTCTTATGCAAAAGGTGTATGAACTAAGATGCTCACGAAAATTGGCATCGAAAGATACATTTTAAGTTCAACACATTTAATCATCTTATTTAGCCATAAGCGAAAATCAAAACGATCATTGAAAATAGAATAAAGTCTTATCAATAGACTAAGTGTAGAGCATCCTAAACAAAGAGTTTTGGATCTATAATTATTATTATAACACACTAACCCATATCATATCATTTTCAATGCAGCTACCATTTCACATTAACCCATATCATTTTCAATGTAGCTACCATTCGAGTTCACTTAATATTGCTAATATGAGAAGAGTATTTTATATGTGTCAAGAAGAATTCATCTTAATGCCCATAAATAAAACCAACCTATCGTATATGAAGATCACCATTGTATTATTAAAATAAAAATTACCATCAAAGCTGTGTGTCAACTTAGAGGAATTACATACCACAAAGAGAGGGATTGCCAATCATCGAGAAAAATGATTAACTGAAGCCAACTAACTTCAAGTTGCGAAGTCAATTAACTTCAAGTTGTGATATTAGTGGCATATCAAAATCAAATAAATAAATCCACAACCTCAATTTGACATAGTGACATATTAACCAAAATATTGGCTTTGTCTCAATTAATTGGCCTTTTGACATGCAGCATATCAACCAAAATATTGGCTTTGTCTCAATTAAATGGCCTTTTGACATGGCAGCATATCAACCAAAATATTGACTATTAATTGGCCTTGACTATGTTATGATTGTCATTGTGATAGGAAACATATTTTCCACGACCATGGCATGATTGTCATTGTGATAGGAAACATATTTTCCACTACCACGGCCTCTACGATCTCCACCGCGACCACGACTTGCGCCAAAATGGCCAAAATTTGCGCCAAAATGGCCAGCCATAATTTGAAGATTTTGTCGCATTCACTTTAGGGAATGGACTTGCACCAAAATGGCCAAAAATTGAAGATTTTGTCACTTGCACCAATAGGACGAGACTCGTGATTTTTCATCGTGATTTTTCATCAACAAGTTATTCAATCTTCAAGGGTATAAGATATTAAAGTCTCTTTCAAGTCTTTTCAATGGACTTCATGTCTCTGTGAATGACACTCTTACGAGTATTTGGCATATCCGACATTCAAATATGTGAATTTCATATTCACTTTTACGATTGGATTTCAAATCCATGTATATGCTCGTTTCAAAATATTGATCAACTCTATATGATCATGTCTTATTTCCCAGGCCAACTATTTTGTCTCAGATATTCAGCCTTCAAGGGTGAATATATATGAGTGATGGATACCAATTATTGTGATCGATCCATCATTATATTGATGTTATCGAAATTTATAACAACAATATTTTATCACTATCACGTGTAATGTAGAATAATACAATCATAGTAGGATGCAAATAAATTAAACAAAGTTACCACAAAATTTTACCATTGATGTAGCATTGAAAATTTTAGATCCGAGTTTTTTTTTTTTTCATCCTGGCATCGGATTCCGATATTTTTCTTCTCATCGACTAGACCACCAATTTTATTTCAACCGTAGCATGTTTCTCCTGGTGATGTCATGCATCGATCATCGGTCCAATGCTTAGAAAAGCAATGTCTGATTTCTTGATATCTGGATAAAAAATGAATCTTTCGGTTCCACCAATTCCGCGACCGGGTGGAGGATGGCTATGTTTAACCATGGATCCCATCGTCACTTCTTCTTCAAGTTTCTGTTTCACATGATGAAAGCTCTGATTTATTTAATTCAATAACAAAATCATTAGAAAGAAAAGCATTATATTGAAATTGATAAATAATAGAGAATATACTGTATTATTATCCGTCGAACCCAGTCATAAAAATTAGGAGGGGTTGTGCTTCTACTGTGACCGAAAATTGTTAATATTATATCTATAACCCAAAAACTAGATCACTGTTGATCCACTATTCCAATATTATATACAATGCATAATTCGTCATAAGGAAGATTTAATGTAACCGAATATAGGAGTCTGGGAAAAAGGGCAAGAAGTCATTGTATCAAAGTATTGATCTTCAGGACGATGAAAAGAAATCGAAAAAGAACTTCCCTATCAATTCAATTGGTAATCTTAAAAATGATGAAAATAAATCGAAAGGGAACTTCCCTGTTAATTAGTGTGACTATCTCTCAGGCTATATAATCAGATCCACTCCATCTCATCAACGTTTGATATTTTCCAACAAGATTAGCTGAGGTCAGGTGCCAACCACGGAGACGATTTTGATAATCATATTATGAAGTAGAAATATAAACATGCTCATTAATCTAATTAGAGAGATACTTCCCAGATCTATAAAGATGAACTTGTTGAAATGGACGATGGCAAGATCGGCAAACTTGTCAAATATAATTCTTGTGTTGACACAGACAAATTGATGCTGATGCAAATTGCATAATCATCTCCATGGGTTTAATATTGATTCTTAAAAAAAAGACAGAGACTCGTGCTGATAACGTGTTATAAAACTAATATAAGAAAGAACAGAAACAAAGTAATAAAGAGAAAGGGGAAATGCTTGTGTATTATTCCAATGATATAAGGGGTATTTATAGTAGAGATTCTGATGTGAACACAATAATCTGAATTAATCACAAATCTACTTAAATCAATCAGAATAATAGATAATCCATCAATGATATTATTTCATAACATTTTAACATTTATCGTAACTCTATTTATTTAATTAAAACATAACCCATTACGAATAGCAGGGGCAAATCCACCCCAATGGTAGGGGCACTCCCCCCCCCCCCCACCCCTCCCCCTCGAATCCGAAAAATACACTATTATGTAAGTTGTGTATTTTTTTGCCCTTCTAAAAAATTTACACTTACCTATAGTATGGCCCCCCTCACCCGGGATCCTGCGTCCGCCCCTGACGAATAGCGGGTCACACAAAATTGTAAAACAACTTTTATACTTTTTACGGAGATATGGGTATCACAATCGTGACTATAACATATCCCATAAAACCGAAGAAATAAGGGTTGGGTCTGCCAAACTTGTGGTTGAAGAAAACAATACGAAGGAAATTGTGAGCCTACACATTTACATATCTATATGCTTCAAATACATTATGAATGGATATTTGACTTTTAAGCAATTACCTAATCTTCGGCCGATAATAATACAGATGGAATCATGGAACCAGTAAAAGTTTTATCAAATCACATTTTTATTTTTATTTTTATTTGTATTTGTATTTTGCCTTTCAATTTTTTTATTCATTAATTCTATAACTCAATTCAGAATCAATTGTAACTTGAATGTTGATAACTTTAATGACTTGATTTTAATCAACAAAAAAAGTTTAAATGTATTTTTTTTTCTGACCCAATTTTAAGCGGAATGTTGATAATTTTGCTCGCTTCATTTTAATCAAAAGTATCACATGAATTTTCTGATAAATTATTTTTCCAGAGTGAAAAAACTCTAAGTTGATTAATAATATATTCTTCTTCCACAAATGTTAGTGGTAGGTAACAAGTTAATTTTTCTCACCTGTCAATACAGTTCTTGCTCGGCTGTCAATATGGTACCATTATATGCTATATACTACTTAAAATAGCATGGAAAATTTTACTATATATATGCTTAGAGTTATTGCAATGACTAATTTCTAAGTCAAACTTCACATTCAAGTGATGCTATACTTTTTTATGTGATTGCTTGAAATTGTAAAATGCTTTAAATTTGCTAGTAAGAAGTCACACTCATATAAATGAAGGAGAGTCTTTAATTTTATCGCGGAACATGCATCTATCGTAACATCACGTACACTTGTGTATGAAGATTAACTTTTGTATGTTTGAAGGTGAATATTCGATTGCTGCAAAGTCAAAAAAACATTATGAATGGATATTCGACTTTTAAGGAATTGAATCTCAGTGACACAGTGTCTCAAAAATAAATTAAAGTGTTGTGCCAATAAAGACTTCAGAAGTGTTAGTATTGTACATTTTCATGTACATCTTTGTTGTGGATGAATATATATGCTATCTAAAAGGGTACGGTGAAAAGTCCCTATATAATTGCCGTAAAGAACCTTTTGGACAAAGACAGAGCCATGATTTTAGTTTTGGTGGGTTAAATTATTGTACAACATTACTTTACAACGTAGTGTTTTAACAAAACAATTAAAAAAAATCACTCATTTGTCATAAGAGTAAATGGCTAATAAATGCACATTATAGCTCAATTTAGTTATAAAGGATTTAGCTAAATTAAATGGTCGGTAAATTTGGTGAAGTAAAATTGGATACTGGGTTGTACTGATTGAAAATAATTGATGAATTGAGTTAGACGCAACGTTAAAATCATAATTCCACTTACCCCATAACATAGGTCTATTCACGCTTTTAGGTTATGTGTGTGTCGTTTTTCAGTGTTGATAATGTAAAAAAAAGGGATAAATTCATAAATTAGAAACTCAAATTATTCCCTTCAAAAAAAGAAACTGAAATTATTCAAATCCATCGAGAACTAGATGAAGCATTATCACCAATTATGTAAAATATCTACATCCATTAAAAATATAAGTAAATCATCCAATTTTTTTTATTTGATCCTATAATATAAGTCATTCACAATACCAAGAGAGCATTAATGAATATTTTTCCTTATCTTACCCCTAATTTATATCAATCCAACCACTTTTATTTACTTCACAATTGTTGCATTTATGATAGTCAAGGGGTTTATTAGACATTTTATCCCTACATTAATTACATTTAACTACTTTCTTAATCAATGTGAAAATTCTAGGATGACTTATATTTTAGACCGGAGATAGTAATATATTTCATTTTGCACCGCATATACCACATAAATATGTATATTCTCCATTCTAATTATATATCGTAATGATTATGATACATCTCATCCTAAATAGAGATTTTAAAAGTAACCAATGCCTTTGTGGGCAGGAGGATGTGAGATGTTCTGTAATTTATACGTGTTTTAATTAACATGTAACTCTTTTTAATGAGTCACCTCCAGAAAAAGAAGAAATGGAGTTGGGTTTGGGAAAGCTAGCTGGATGCTTACCCATAAAAAAAAAAATTATTGTCCCTTCACTACTTTCGAATCACTGCGTCTGCCACTGTGATGACTCTCTTTATTCACTAATTTTATGTTGGTCATGATGTAAATGTTGGACCACCATGTCCTCAATTTTAAAGAAATTGTTTGGTGGTTTTTTTAAGGGCTCATTTTAAATCTAATAAAAACGGTTAAAGCACTAACTATGAGGGGGCCCCACCCCGATCCACATGAATGTCGGGAGAGGTTAATCGAAGTAGCTGCAGAGAGCTCAGTCGAGGGCTTCTTTGGTTCCCCATCAACTGAGCAGTGTTATCAATCGGAAATCAACCAGCTTTACGGGAATCGAACCGTGACGACCTCCAGGCAGGGTCCATTGTCATTATAACTTGCATTTCCTCACCACTAAGCCATATCCAGGGATTCATTTTAAATCTAATAATTCTAGCAAGTGCATGGTTTAAAAAGGACAAAAATATGCAATAGAAATCGGTGACAATGGAAATATAAAATGGGTGATAAGGACAAATCTACATTCATAACCCCAAATGCACTGCATTTCTGCAGATTATTGGCGCGCCTCAAATCTAATATCTCATTATCACGAGTAGAATAAGGACGTGTTTTTTTAGAAAAAATTTTTACTATCCTCATTGCATATTTACAGGTTGAAATTGTCAATTTTAATAATAAACCCTAATTTCTATTGGTTTTGGTTATAAAATATGATTTGATCCATGATCAAACTAAAATTTGTGCTAGTAAATATACTAATTAGTAATTACTAAGGTACTCTCTCTAAATCCAGTTTTTGGATATGCTCTTTTATGTCAAAAAAATAAAATAAAAATTTGTTTTCTTCAGTGTCTCATGGCAATGAATATGAAGTGATAAATAGTGTTTGACTAGCAGGTAAGTGCCTAATTCTTCAACAAACTATTGCTAACCACTCAAATCTTACATGCATATGCCTATTATCCTATACACATAATATTAACGTTATTATGTCGGTCTTCTATTTCTATATATACATATGCATGCTTTTCTTACAGAACGGGTATTACAACACAACTTCAATTATTTTATGCCCATAAAAATGTCACCCATTTACACCACCCTCACATTACACCTTGCTGCAGCTCTTTTTCTCTTCTTTCATGTCCAAAAACTTGTTCAATACCTCCACGGAAAAGCCACCGGCCACCGCCACCGCCGCCGCCGACTTCCACCGGGGCCCACCGGATGGCCAATTCTAGGTGCCCTTCCTCTTTTAGGCAACATGCCACATGTTACGTTTGCTAACATGGCGAAAAAGTATGGCCCGGTAATGTACCTAAAAGTCGGTAGCCACGGCTTAGCAATAGCGTCGACACCAGATGCTGCTAAAGCGTTCCTCAAAACCCTCGATTTAAATTTCTCGAACCGTCCACCGAATGCCGGAGCTACCCATTTAGCCTATAATGCTCAAGACATGGTTTTTGCACATTATGGTCCCAAATGGAAATTGTTACGTAAACTCAGTAACTTACACATGCTAGGTGGCAAAGCCTTGGAAAACTGGGCTGATGTTAGAAAAACAGAGCTTGGTTATATGCTTAAAGCCATGTTCGAATCGAGTCAAAATAATGAGCCGGTGATGATTTCAGAGATGCTAACATACGCCATGGCCAACATGATAAGCCAAGTTATACTTAGCCGTCGCGTATTTAGTAAAAAAGGCGCGAAATCAAACGAATTTAAAGATATGGTGGTCGAATTAATGACGAGTGCCGGGTATTTTAATATAGGTGATTTTATACCATCAATTGGTTGGATGGATTTGCAAGGGATTGAAGGTGGAATGAAAAGATTGCACAAAAAGTTTGATGTTTTGTTGACTCGATTATTGGATGATCATGAAAGAGCGAGTCATGAGCGTAAACAAAAGCTCGATTTTCTTGATTTTGTGATTGCAAATCGCGATAATTCTGATGGTGAAAAGCTCAACACCGACAACATCAAGGCTCTTTTATTGGTAATGTTTATATTATACATTTTTTTCCCTTCCAATAGCTCCTGGTATCCGGAACCACTGGTTCAACATCGAGGATTTTTTTTTTTTGCTTTTTCGTCTTTTTTTTATATTATACACTTTTAGCTAAACTTTGAAACATTTTTAGTTCCTTGTACTTTTCATAACATAAATGCTAGTTTTATAACAAACTAGCATAAAAAAATTAATTATCACAAGTTATTTTGTGGTGTAAAAGTCTAGGCCACGGATACTTCATCTTACAAGTGTCGGATATCGATACTCGACGGATACTAGATACATATTTGAGACGAATTTAAAATTCGAAAAGTTTGATACACGTATCTTGAATATTGATAGAGGTATCCGAACAACATGATACTTAAAGATTTAGTTTGAAACTTCCTATATGTTTACGAGCATATATATATATAATATTGATAGAGGTATCCGAACAACATGATACTTAAAGATTTAGTTTGAAACTTCCTATATGTTTATTGAGCATATATATATATATATATATATATATATATAGGAGTTAGATTCCCTACATACCATACTATCCATACATACCTACATACCACTTAAATTAATAAACCAAACCAATTTGAATTACCCTTCCTACCCTTCCTCCTTCTATTCGGTCTTCTTCTTCCTTCGATTACGCCTTGACCTTCCTTCTTCCCTTCTCTCTATTGTTGCCTTCTTGCACATCTATTTCCTTTTCGGTGTTAATCGAACATAAATGCTTCGATTCTCTACGCATTGTAACACGCCTTTCTTTTTTTCTGAATCGACTTTGGTGATCGCGAACAATAACTATTTTTGATTATTGTTTTTTTGCGTACCATAGCAATGGATTCGGAATCGGAATATGATGATGGAAATCTGGCGATGGAGAATACTCAAATTGTTTTGTACACAACTTCAATTTTGGATGAAAGAGTACAAAATACACCTTATCAAGCAGGTAATTTTTCGATTTGTGCATTTTTTCCTATTGTTACAATCTCCTGTCTGAAAGTCAAGAAATTTTGAATCTTGTTGTAGATAGTATTCAGGTTCACAGCTTGTTGTTTAAAGAATAGAAAGAAAGCAAAAATGCTCTGTTTTTTGATAGGAAAAATGTGTGAAACAAACAAGGGATGGTTTTATCCGACCCGATTTCACGCTTAAAGACCCTTAAAATATAACAAATTGAGAAAGGGAGAAAACTGTACCTTCTTGTTGTCTTCCAAGTTATCACTATTTGCATTGATACTAACTGACAAAAATGTTGAACCTTGTAGAACGAACCTCCCTTGCAGTGACTTATCCAGGATTAGTATTAGGGGTCTAGTTTTCTTAAGGGCAAAAAAAAAAGGAAAAGTCTACTGAACAATATCTACTGTGCAAAATCATGTAGTTCATTATGATTATTAGGTACATCTAGTTGGGGACATGTTGTACCTTATTCTGTAAATCCATAACTGTACCTTATTTTTTCCCCAAAAAATTGGTGTGAGGAGAGGAGAGGGAGGGGTGTTTATCCCCAAACATCTTGTTAGATATGTCCCTGCTCCCTTGCTTCCAGAAATCCTCACAATTAACCTCTGGAATGTCCAATGAACCAACTGTTGCACATTAAATATACTAGAAGTTCAGTTTTCTAAGATTTGAACAGCAACTGAGAATGGCTTAATGCACTGTTGGGATTGGGGAAAGTCCCGTCGTTTATTGAGACCCAAAAATCACGCCAGTTTATGCTTTGGCTATCTGAATGGGAAAGATGGTTTTATCAAGGGAATGGGGTGGCGGGAATCTGAACTCTAGACATACCAGGAATTACTAGTTGTTGATTTAGTGCATCTGGTTGTTATTTTTTAATTTTCGTTATCATAACCTTTTCACTCATTACGAAACTCTGAATTAAGTGAAGAAATCAACACTTCTAGTTTGACAAGTATGGTAGTAGCTGACGTTGTACCTGACATAAGTACACTAGGTGAATTTTCTTATAATTTTACTTCTTCTTCCATATTTTTGATAGAATATCATGTAAAATAAATGAACGGGTGTGTTTAATTTATCATTCAAATAATGCAGATATTGTGGAAGGAATCAACTATGAGTCACCTTTAGCAGAAGAGGTAGTCGAACAATATGGTACTATAGGTAATAGTTATTTATGCTCTCTTTTTACGTTCAATTGCATCTTATTAGTATTTTAGTGCATCTAGTCACTTTTAATGTGCATCTGATATTAAATTTTAATGTTTTTATGAAGCTACTCCTGTCGTCACTAGAGACCCTATCAATCAAATACCCTATGTTCTAGAGAATTTAAAGCCGGTTGTAGGGATGTTGTTTGATGACCTAAGATGGAATACGGTTTTATAGGAAGTATAGTGAAGTCGCCGGGTTTAACATCGAGTTGGATATAGAAAAACATGGTAAAGGACCTAATGTAAATATTATATACAAGCGTTGCGTATGTAATAAAGCGGGGATAAGTAAGCCGATTGTGGAAACAAAGAAGGGTTCCAATAACTAGGGTTGGTTGTCAGGCTAAAATAGTTTTCAAAATAATAGAAGATGGTGTAGAGGAAGAGAAAACAGTGAAATACATGGTTGCTACTTTTATAGAAGGCCACTCACACCATCTGAATACTCCAAATACCATGGTCCATTTGAAGCAAGCTAGAGATATAAACATCGTGCATAAGAAAATGATAATTGACAATGCAAAGGTAAATTTTGGGGCGACCAAGTCATTTAAGATGTTCAAGGAACATGTAAGCGGTTTCCGTAATATTGGTGCGTCATTAGAAGATTTTAAGAACTTCTCCAGAGATGTCAAGAAATTTATCAAAGAGTATGATGCATGAGATGTTAATTGAAAAGTTTATGCAAAAAAAAGCAATGTGTCTTTGCATTCTACTTTGATTTTGATGTGGACAAGGATGGGAATTTGAGCGAGTATTCGGTGATCTATTGCTATAAAAACTACATGCTCTTTGGTGATCCGGTTTCGTTTGATACAACTTTTAATAAGAACCAATATAAAATGGTGTTTGGTCCATTTACGGGTGTGGATAACCATAAGAGATGTGTGGTCTTTGGAGTGGTGCATTATCAAATGAGACCACAGAGTCATTTGTTTGGCTTTTTGAAAACTTTTTGAAGGCCATGGGTGGGCGTTATCCAAACTTCATAATAACGGATCAAGATCCGCGATCAAAGCGAGGAATAGAAAGGGTCTTTGGAGATAAAACGCAACACAAGTTTTGTGTGTGGCATATAATGAAAAAGTGACAGAGAAAGTAGAATTCGGCTACATGTAAAGAAACCAACTTTCTAAAAGACATTAATGCTTGTGTGTGGGGCGATGACATTGAAGTCACAGGAGTTTGAGCAAAAATGGGCATCGATGATTTCGACTTACAAATTGCATGATAATGAATGGTTGGATAGCATGAAGAAATTATGTGCCTATTGGATCCTGCATATTCAAGGGATTTGTTCTTAGGAGGGCTTATGAGGGCGACCTCAAGATCGGAATCTGAAAGCAGTTTCTTTGGAAACTTCACTAACCCCAATTTATCCTTGGTTGAATTTTACATGAGATCTGAGGCGCAATGGATTCTCAACGATGGAAACACTCCAAGTTGGTAGTGATTCCAAAAATTCATCGCCTCAACTTATTACCCCGCTTGAAATGGAAGAGCATGCTTCTAAAATATACACCCTGTTATATTTTACGAGTTTATTGAGGAGGTAAAAAGGCTGCTTGTTTTAGATGTGGGTTTAAAAATAGCACTACTGAGATGGTGTGGTAGATACTATTATCATCACGGACCGGGACGGGAATAAGGATTACATAGTCCAATTTGTTATCTCTGAATATAAATTGGTATGCTCTTGCAAGAAGTTCACGAGAGAAGGTCTCTTGTGTCGCCCATGCGATTTGTGTGTTGAAAGATAAGGGTTTTGATGAAGTTCGAAAGAGTACTTGTTGGATAGGTGGATGAAAAGCGCAACTTGTCACCGGTTTTAGTGTAGATGGAGCGTTACTTGTTGATTGTTCAACATTAGACACTAAAAACAAAAGATTGGAGAGTTGTACCTTTGAAGCATTTGCTTGTGTATCTATGGTTGAAGACAATGAAGAAAAGCGGATGAGTTGTTGAAACTACTTCAGTAACTTTAGAGAGAATGTCACAGCCAGGCGTTAAAGATTGTTGTGAAAATCAAAAGAAAGAAAAAGTCAACAAAGATGATGAGATTGAGAAATTGCTAGGAACAAAACTTCCAAAAGAAGTTACTATACTTCCTCCAAAAGCAGTCAAAAACCAAAGTGCGGAAGATCGGGAAGAAGGATTATTTCGGAAAAGGAAAAAGCTATCGAAGAAGCGAGCAGGGGACCCAAGAAAGTGCAACTATTGTGGTAAAATGTCATACCATGACTACAGAAATTGCCCCACACGCGTCTCTCTGAGAAAGATGCCACAACGAAGCAAGCAGTACATAAAAGTGTTGTTGAACATTCCACATTTGCATTTGTATTAGGTTATTTGAACATAAGAAATTAGAGGGTCATTATATTTAAAGTGGTTATAATAGTATATTTATTTTTGCAGCCTGAAAACACAGACATTGGTGGGAAGATATATGAGATGATCGATACTGCTCTATCAAGCAACTAGGAGTAGTTCGAGAGCTACAGGGGTGTTCTTGTCATGATTATATATGTCCTAGTTGTCAAGTAGTCATTACTTTTCCTAAGATACAATATTTTGTATGGTGATTTATTCTCTTTTGGGTTTCAACCTAGTCTTTGGTTATCTATTTGGTTTCTATAGTTGATTTTGATGCAGTTGTAACTTTGTTATGTTTGCCTTCTTACTATGTATGAATTTGGATCCCCTATTAGCTCATGATCTTTTGCTTTTGATTCTGTTTATTGTTAATTTTTGCTTTGCGTGTGTTGTTTTCCGATTCTGCTGCTTGTGGGGGTTGCAAGCAACCAGACCTTTGTAAGGTAACGATGTTTTACTGTATGCTTTTTTTTATATTTCGATTCTCTTTGCTTTTAATGATTTTAGTGCATCCGATCGGTATTTTAGTGCACTGGTTATTGTTTGAGTGCACCTACTTATTGTTTGATTGCAGCCGATTACTTTTAGTTCGATTTTCTTTTACCTTTAATCTTTAATCTCTATGGATAACCGTCTCGAAAGGAAAGAAAGAAAAAAATAATCATGGAATAAATCCTAATTGCATGAATTATTTGATGGGTTGGTTGAATGAGTGCATATGTAGATTCACTTTAGACTCATTTCACTTTTAATGATTTTAGTGCATCGATCACTATTTTAGTGCACTGGTTATTGTTTGAGTGCACACTAGTTATTGTTTGAAGGCAACTGATTACTTTTTGGTCCGATTTTCTTTTACCTTTAATCTTATAATCTCATGGATAACCGTCTCGAAAGGAAAGAAAGAAAAAGAATAATCATGGAATAAATCCTAATTGCATGAATTATTTAATGGGTTGGGTGAATGTGTGCATATGTAGATTCAATTTAGACTCATTTCACTTTTAATGACTTTAGTGCATCGATCACTATTTTAGTGCACCTGGTTATTGTTTGAGTGCACCTGATAGGTGTTTTAATGCGTCTCCTTACTATTTTAGTGCACCATATGTTGGTATCTTTTAAATGACCAGAAAGAGTAAATATTAGTCTAATTTATTGAACAAGTGCCAGAAATATAAACTAGAGAATATGATCCCTAACGCAATCTCATAAAAACATTGACATCCAAATTGTGCAGACAATTTTGTTTCCAAATACATACATGAATACATTTGCCATTCACTTTGTTCAAATACTGAAGACCTTGTTCCAACTAATTCAGACTAAAAACCCTTTTAATAACACTGACTAAAATCAAACACCTGCAAAAAAACAAAAAACAAAAAAAATCATAAATCCTACAAAGTGCAACCTGAGTGCATCCTTGATAGAAATTTTAATGTACATAATGCATTTTTAATGTAACTACTAAATTCATAAAGAAAAGTGTTTATTAAAATGTTAAAAAAATTTAAAAAGGTCTTTTAAAATATTGCTCTCGGGATTTAGATGTATATTATTAAAAGACATAAAATTTGTTACCTTTCGAAAATTCATATCCCATCTGAGTAGATCGAGCATTGTGCGAGAACGGTATTCATCCAACTTCTGCACAAAGAATCATAGATAATATTATGATACAAAATTATCATAATTAAATAAATCATTAAATCAAGTTGACTATGCATACCTTGAAATAATTTGTGTTGGTCCATAACGTTTCATCAGTTGTAGCTTCCAAAAATTTTAGTACATACACTCCACAATCATACCTTACAAATTGAGCATAGAAAACAAGCAGGCAATTTTTTTTTTAACAAACTTGTTTCATGCCTATGTAGAATAAGAAACATAGGAAATTATATATAAAGCTGAAGTACCCATTCTTTTCTTTGGGGCACCTTAACATTCACCACTTCAAACTTGTTCATCCTTTTAACTTATCATAACCAACAAAGTTTTTCGTCGATAGCTTGACTCAACATTATAAACCTTGCAAAAGTAACACGATAAACTCAGTCACCAAATCAAAAACAAAACCTCATTTCCATCTTTCACATATATATACAATCTAATTCGCACATGGTGCACACACAAAGAAACACCTATATATACTACAACCACGGCCACATAACACATAACTCACATAATTTAGGTGTGAGTAATATAAGCATGCAGATTCAGTTTTTGAAAGAGTATATAATACTGATATAAGTGCAGAATTGAAACAAGCAGGCAATGTATAAAGCTGATGATAAAATGAATGAAACAAGGCAAGTGTACAACTATATCACAGTTTTAGATTACAGATCCAGGTACTATAGAATATCAACAATTCAAGGTCAAATTACTAACTGAATAAATACATATACTAGCACATATAAGGGTCAAACACAGCAGTACTAATATATTACAGAAAGAGTAACTGGATCAATAAGTACAGCAAATTACAAATGAGTACAGGTTCAGCAACAATAGCAGATCAAGGTATCAGCAGAGAATAGTCAATTACAACAGATTAACAAGGGAATGGCCTGAACACTCAGCTACCTAAACAATCAACAGCCTATGATATTACAAGGTATTGAAAGAAGGATCCGACAAGGTGATCCCGTGTAAGTCGCTTCTACTAGCAAGAAAACAAGGTCAAAAATCGTCAATTACTGATATTTGTAACCGACTAAAGCTTTGATTATGATTCAATTCATGATGATCGTAAGTCAAAAGTTCATATTCTTCAGTACATACACTCCAACCAACATTCTCATATTTACCTTAATACAATAGCATGATATGTCAAGGTTAACAATAGTGCATCTAACACAACTAACAATACATCTAGCCCACCTAACAATGCATCTACTAGTGCATCAACAATTACTCTTTTGAAAATAATCACAGCATGAGTAAATCATTAGCGTAATACTTAAAACTTATATGTATGTTTTACACAAGAAAAAAAACTTACCACTTCACTGGCAAACTGATTCTTTGCAACCATTTTCTTTTTATGCATTAGTGAGTCTAAGATGAATGTTGTTTTCTTCTCCAAATCACAAACACAGCAAAACCAATGGTCATCGTTTAATAAAGGAATAAACACCTGTGCAGTGGTGAAGAAAAAGAAAACAAATGAACAAAATGGTACGGTATAACGTTACAAACTCTTGTTTGATGCATAAACATTATACATAGTTTTTTTTTTTTTTACTTTTTTGATGTCTTTTCCATCATTAGGCATGTAATGCAACTTTATATATGCATTGTCAAGTGTTTTTCTTCCATCTGGCTTCAAATCCTGAATGGTAGAAAATGCAAGTTAAATTCTGAGAATAAAACATTCTCAGGAAACTATACAAATCTGTTTGTGTTTAAAATTTTACCTTAACAATTGTAGGCATAAAGAGAAACTCGGATTTCAAAAGAACATTTAATTCCAACAATATCAATCACCTAAAATACGATAAGTGTTAGAATATATAATGAGAATGAAATGAAGAGTTGTTTGACTGCACCTGGTTATTGTTTGAGTGCAGCTGATTACTAGTTTTTTTGATGCTTATAATGTATTGATTAAAGGATGTCAGAATATATAATGAGAATAAACATAGTAAAGCTTTAGAATTAAACTAAAAAAAGTTTGTAAATGCAAGTAAACTTACATTATACATTATCCACTGGCGTGGCTTTAAACTCATCATCCCTTTTCGAGTGACTTGCATCCATTCGGTATCGACAAGACTAAAAATATAAGTAAGACGATTACATATTGACAAATAACCTAATAAGCAACATAAACACATAAATAAAAAATTTCTTACATTGATGCATGGTCGCTTTTACGAACAAATTCGATAAGATGTGCATCCGTGTATTCTATACGATTTGAGAGGTCTTTGGTGACTATTACATGGAAACAAGTGTCTTATATTAGAAAGACGGAGTAAGCTAGTACATAAAAGTATAAGAACACATGTTATGAAAATGGTTCAAATTACCGTAATCCGCAAGTCATAGAGTGAGCAAATTGTTTGATTTTAAAATTCAGGATGTTTTGGTCAGAAGTCAGGATCCGAAAGCATGCTCTACAGCTAAACTTCTTCAATTGAGCACTCTGAACAATATAACGAGTTCCTTCTAGTGAATTTTTTTGATTGAAATGAATATTGTAAAACAAAGTAATTTTAAAACTAGTTCTTACATCTTTAAAGCATGGAGTGTATCCTTGCTTCATGCCTTTGTAGGTGTCCATGAACCGCATCATGTAAACACCCGAATCTACACCATCAACAATATAAGGTTTCGGCACGAACTCCTGAACATCAAACCTAAAGAGGTTTTCACAAGCTTTTCCTTTCCCTTTCAATATCTTACCCATGAAAGCCAACTGTGTCAAATACGAATAAAAAAGAACATATTATAATAAAAAAAACTTATTAGATAATGGGTACAAAAAAGTTGAAACACATACCACATGTTTTACATAGACACCATATTTGACCGACTTTGGTTTCATAGCATGAATAACTTCAAGCTTTGATTTTGACAAGTTTGCACAAAAGAGAATAGGATTGGGATTGACGTGTGTAAGGTGGGGCACAAAAATCTGTAGGTACAAAAGTGGACATGACTTCAAAAAACGAAAATAAATTTTAAATAAAAATCATATACTTTACAATCTCTTTACCAGGTCTACATCATTGAAATTGATCTCCACACCATCAGTGGGCTGAAAAAATACAATGTTTGTTAGAAAATATAAGCATAAAATAGACGTTTTTAAATTTAAAAACATAGCATATAAGAGCTTACATCAACGGATGATGACAAGTAGAGAAACAAGCGTGGGGGAATCACTAGACTTGTTATATTCTCCTTGTTTAAAATGTCACACAGACATATATAGCTGAAGGAGAAACATTATCTCCAACAACTAAAGATTTCAAACTGAAGCGGGTCAATTCATGTTTGCCCTTTCTTTGAATAGAATTTCCCTACACAAAAACAACATGGTAGATAATGCATAAAGCAGAAAAAAGAAAATATTCTAATGCATCTAATATAATAAACAATGCATCTAGTACTTGAAAAAGTGCATCCATCTACTAGCACATGTTTCTCAAACTCACCAAGAGACATCTAAAACAATAACCAGGTGCACCAAACTAGTTACCAGGTGCACCAAACTACTTAACAGGTGCACAAAAACATTAGCACTCCGAAAAGTGCACATATCACGAGAAGAAAATACATATAGTAGTTCAAAATGTGAACTGATATGTTAGAATAAAAATAATTGTAAAATTAGAAGACAAACCTCCACATTACGACTCTAAACATCACCTTTTAAGAGGTCAATTTGAATTATCGAACACATACTCAACTACATCAATTTGAATTATCGAACACAGACTCAATTTGAATTATGGTACCTTTGGCTAAATAATAACACTAAGAGCATATGACAGTGATATAACAAAAAACAAACCTCTCATCAGAGTTGTCTAAGAGAGCATAATCAATCACATACTTCTCAAGCTTAGTCAAATGAGAGAAGATGTCAATGTTCCTCTGCAAAAATGGTGATCGATAAACATTAGAGCGAACAACGTTCCGTTTCGCTTTCAAATTTTCCTCATGCTCAACTTCCCGAGGAGGTGTCCTTTGTACCACTTCCACTTGCAAATGGTCTTTGGTGATGGTGACTAGAAAATGAGTCTTCTTCATTGAGAGCAACATCAAAGGCTACAGGTGATGCGTTATATGCACCATTTCCACTATGTGTACCACTTCCACTTGCAAATGCAATTCGTGATGAACGCCTAACACAACTCAAAGGAGTGGCTGTTTCAGGGGGACACTGCTGGCTCCCTTGGGTGGTCTCTTGGGTGGAGCCAAAATCAGAACCCAAAAGATCGAAAGATGGCACCGTAGGGTCGACAAAATGAACCTTCTTCTTCTTTACCTCTCCTCTTCCATTGGATGCTTTCTAAAGTTTTTTCAAGCTTGAGGAACACCTCCGATATGGCTTCCGTCGATTATTTCGCCAAGAAGATCAAGCATTTTCAACCTGAAAAGGAGTAAAAATTTGATAACATAGCTTAGAATAAGAAAGATGATGACAATAATGATAAATAAGAAGATAGAGAATAGCAATATGCCTTTTCATCATTTTCTCATCTCTTTCAACTTCTGTCTATCTAACTTTTCCTCCTTTTGGCTAGCCGCCACATTGCCTTCCTGTCTGGTAGCAATATACCCATCACAAACTGCTTCTGCCAGAGAAGCCATCTGCTTAACAAAATCAGAATCAGAGTTTTTCACAATTGCTTTCCTCAACTGGAAAGAAAAGTTATCATACGCCTTGGCAAACTCCAATGCCGCTGAGCCAACAACTTAAACGAAGAATTATCGTTTCGATCTTCTTTAGCATCGTTCTTTCTCCTCCTGCTCATCTTTTTTATCCTCCTTATCCTCCATTGTCTCTTGCTTTTTATCCATCTCGTCCATAACTATAGGACCTTCACTGACCCTTTCCAAAACCAACATCTTTTTTTCTTCCTTCACCCTCCTTCTAATTTCATCATTGCCCCAATTTGCAAGCGTTGGGAAGATACGTTCAACGATCCTCCATCTAAAAACAACTCTGTCAAGATATATAAAGACCAAAACCATTATCGGACCCTTATACACAAACGTAGAACTAGCTTGATGATTACCTTTGCCAACCATCTTTTGCCAATTACAAATAGAGGTAACCGGTACGCTTTCTAGTAAATGAACACCAATTGAAATTCGATGCATTTGCCGGATCTCCGCCTAAGAATTTCAAAACAAGATAAGCGATCTGTGTCCCCTTAACGCCCATCAAAAGTGTAGATGCGATATAAACTATAAAATTTCTCTTGAATTCCACACCTCCCGCTCATTTGTGAAATTAATTTGTCCAACAATGATCTCTTCAAAACTTTAGGAATACAACCAAATCAGTAGCAACCATTTCTTTTTTCCTCTAAAAAATCTTCTGATTTTTCACTCGTCGTGGCTTCATACAACTCAATGGAACCCATTGGTAGCCCAGTCGCAATATGAATGTCCGTGTCTTTTATTTGAAGTTGATTGTTCATCAGTGAACATGCACTAGTGTTAAAGTCGACAACAACCGAGCGTCTTTAAGGCGTAGGAAGCGTATCCGTTTTCAACTTCAACAGACCACCAAAACCAATGGCCTCAATGTCCCGTATTTGCTCATCACTTGGACAACTTTCAATAAATTTTGTGATGGCACAAGGAGACATCCTGGTTTTTAAAGTAATGGCTTTGCTTGTCGAAGGTGAATCGTTGTTATCTTCGCTTCATCTTCTTGAAATTTGTTTGGCATTACCGAACTTCACACACTCTCCCGATTGTCATTAGCTAACTTCACAATCTCCTTCCTCTTCATTTGTCACAAGTTGCATTCAAACAAAAACCCCAAAAATCAAGATTTAAAAGCGGATTCAAACAATCAAACAGAGTATAAAAATCATAAAATTAAGCCATCAAAACATCGCAATAAAACATGTAACACGTGGCCTCAGGTGACCCCAATAAGGAAAAAACATGTAAACAAACAAAGCTGGCAAGATGTGCTTCAAGTTTCAAGAATTTCATTAATAGCGAGCAATACAGGCGCAATTTCCTACACAATCATGCAAAAGTACACCAATACTATCTAAATTTTAGACAACACCTTATGATTATTATAGCTCATGGCAAAGTAAGCTTTTGTTATCTGAGAAAGATAGTATGTGTTCAGCATCTAATGCGAGGAAGGCTAGGGGCGGTGATTCTCAACAAACTAGAACATAAAAGAGGTAATGCATTCAACATCTAACACAAAATAGGCTCCATTACACATCTAGAAAAGTCCAAGCCTAATTCCCTTTTGCATCACATACCACTTTGCCTATGAGCTCTTTGAATCGGCAGGAAACTTGCAAACATTGATAAGTAAGAATACAAAACCCTACCACTTTAGACTATCTTCACAATTGAAAAAGAAATGAATAAAAACACATTAAGTAGCTTGAAATAACTGGTCGAATCAGTACCACCATCAAAACTTATACTAATAATCCCTATAAACAAAACACTACAGCACGTTTCACAACGTTTATGTGACATTCGAGAGATTAAACCATTAACCAGAAGGAAAATCAATGATTAACCAAAAAGAACAAGTAGACATGAGCAAATTTGTACCAAAGAAGTGTATCCGATTAACAAACATCCAAGGAAATGTGTCCTCAACAAGCAAAGTAAACCAACAATTAAAACAAACAGAACCAAAAAGAACATGAACAATACCAGACATTTTATCCCCAAGACCAAGAGAAGCAACAAGCTTAGACAAAGATCAAACCAGAGTATAAAAATCGTAAAATTAAGCCATCAAAACATCGCAATCCATCAGACTATCTTCAAAATTGAAAAAGAAATGAATAAAAACACAGTAAGTAGCTTGAAATAACTGGTCGAATCAGTACCTTTAGATCAACGAGGAGAAAGGAAAACGTCTCGAGAGAATTTGATGAGACAACAATCGCAATGTCGTTGTTCTGAACTCGTCGTCGCCGGAGTGCAAGGAGGAAGGAGGAAGGGTGGTTGGAGCGATGTAGACTTCGGAAGTTGCGAAATTGTAGACTTCGGAAGTTTGCAGAACCGAAGGAAGGAAGAGGAAATTGCGTGGTGGGTTCTGTTTGAGATGAGGAAATCGAGGATTGAGGGTTTTAATTACTAGTAAGTACGGTAAGCATGGATATAGAGGTATGTATATGAACCGAACCGCTTTTACGGGAATCGAACCGCTGACCTCCAGCTTAGGGTCCGGCTGTCATTATAACACCCCGCTCCTCACCACTAGGCCATATCCAGGGGATTCATTTTAAATCTAATAATTCCTAGGCGCAGTGGTTTAAAAGGACAAAAAATAGGGGGCAATAGAAATCAGGACAGTGGAAATATAAAATGGGTGATAAGGACAAATCTACTGTTCATAACCCCAAATGCACTGTTTCTGCAGTGAAACTGGCCTCAAATCTAATATCTCACTATCACAGTAGAATAAGGACATGTTTTTTTTACCCGAAAAAAATTTCACTATCCTCATTGCATATTTCTAGGTTGAAATTGTCAATTTTAATAATAAACCCTAATTTCTATTGGTTTTGGTTCACCAAATATGATTTGATCCATGATCAAACTAAAATTTGTGCTAGTAAATATACTAATTAGTAATTACTAAGGTACTCTCTCTAAATCCAGTTTTTGGATATGCTCTTTTTATGTCAAAAAAATAAAATAAAAAATTTGTTTTCTTCAGTGTCTCATGGCAATGAATATGAAGTGATAAATAGTGTTTGACTAGCAGGTAAGTGCCTAATTCTTCAACAAACTATTGCTAACCACTCAAATCTTACATGCATATGCCTATTATCCTATACACATAATATTAACGTTATTATGTCGGTCTTCTATTTCTATATATACATATGCATGCTTTTCTTACAGAACGGGTATTACAACACAACTTCAATTATTTTATGCCCATAAAAATGTCACCCATTTACACCACCCTCACATTACACCTTGCTGCAGCTCTTTTCTCTTCTTTCATGTCCAAAAACTTGTTCAATACCTCCACGGAAAAGCCACCGCCACCGCCACACGCCGCCGCCGACTTCCACCGGGGCCCACCGGATGGCCAATTCTAGGTGCCCTTCCTCTTTTAGGCAACATGCCACATGTTACGTTTGCTAACATGGCGAAAAAGTATGGCCCGGTAATGTACCTAAAAGTCGGTAGCCACGGCTTAGCAATAGCGTCGACACCAGATGCTGCTAAAGCGTTCCTCAAAACCCTCGATTTAAATTTCTCGAACCGTCCACCGAATGCCGGAGCTACCCATTTAGCCTATAATGCTCAAGACATGGTTTTTGCACATTATGGTCCCAAATGGAAATTGTTACGTAAACTCAGTAACTTACACATGCTAGGTGGCAAAGCCTTGGAAAACTGGGCTGATGTTAGAAAAACAGAGCTTGGTTATATGCTTAAAGCCATGTTCGAATCGAGTCAAAATAATGAGCCGGTGATGATTTCAGAGATGCTAACATACGCCATGGCCAACATGATAAGCCAAGTTATACTTAGCCGTCGCGTATTTAGTAAAAAAGGCGCGAAATCAAACGAATTTAAAGATATGGTGGTCGAATTAATGACGAGTGCCGGGTATTTTAATATAGGTGATTTTATACCATCAATTGGTTGGATGGATTTGCAAGGGATTGAAGGTGGAATGAAAAGATTGCACAAAAAGTTTGATGTTTTGTTGACTCGATTATTGGATGATCATGAAAGAGCGAGTCATGAGCGTAAACAAAAGCTCGATTTTCTTGATTTTGTGATTGCAAATCGCGATAATTCTGATGGTGAAAAGCTCAACACCGACAACATCAAGGCTCTTTTATTGGTAATGTTTATATTATACATTTTTTTCCCTTCCAATAGCTCCTGGTATCCGGAACCACTGGTTCAACATCGAGGATTTTTTTTTTTTGCTTTTTCGTCTTTTTTTTATATTATACACTTTTAGCTAAACTTTGAAACATTTTTAGTTCCTTGTACTTTTCATAACATAAATGCTAGTTTTATAACAAACTAGCATAAAAAAATTAATTATCACAAGTTATTTTGTGGTGTAAAAGTCTAGGCCACGGATACTTCATCTTACAAGTGTCGGATATCGATACTTTCGACGGATACTAGATACATATTTGAGATTTAATTTAAAATTCGAAAAGTTTGATACACGATATCTTGAATATTGATAGAGTATCCAGAACAACGTGATACTTAAAGATTTAGTTTGAAACTTCCTATATGTTTACGAGCATATATATATATAATATTGATAGAAGTATCAGAACAACATGATACTTAAAGATTTAGTTTGAAACTTCCTATATGTTTACGAGCATATATATATATATATATATATATATATATATATATATATATATATATATATATATATATGTATGTATGTATTTTTTTTTTTTATTATTTACCGTTTAGTCTTTATATTTTTATTATTTATTAATACACCCGATCCGTATCCTATATATTGGTAAATTCACGTATCTGCGTATCTCGTATCCAAACATGTAGCCAAAGCAAGGGCTAAGGGGGCTAAGCCCACCGACGAAAAAAAAATTCTACAACAAAAATCGTATATAATCCAACTTATATCATCAAAACATTTTATTTAAGCCTACCCGATTGTTAGAATATACTCCACTAGCTCACCCGATTGTCCGAATATACTTCACTAGCCCATCCGAGATCCGATTTCTGGCTCCGTCGTTACTCATATCCACGTATCCATACACGTGCATGCTAGGTAAACGTTTGTTGTGAACTTATATATTCATAGCTATGATAACTAACTAGTAATGTTTTTTTGGCCTCTGTTAGAACTTGTTTACAGCTGGTACAGATACATCATCAAGCATCATTGAATGGGCACTAGCAGAACTGCTAAAGAATCGGACCCTCCTGACCCGAGCCCAGGACGAAATGGATCGGGTAATCGGTCGAGACCGCCGTCTTCTTGAATCAGACATCCCCAACTTACCATATCTTCAAGCAATCTGCAAAGAAACATTCCGTAAACACCCTTCCACACCATTAAACCTTCCAAGAATTGCATCAGAGCCATGTGAAGTAAATGGGTACTACATTCGAAAGGGACTCGGCTCAACGTCAACATATGGGCGATTGGAAGAGACCCATCGGTTTGGGGGGATAACCCGAATGAGTTCGAACCGGAAAGGTTTTTGTATGGGAAGAACGCTAAGATTGATCCACGAGGAAACGATTTTGAATTGATCCCGTTTGGTGCTGGACGAAGAATTTGTGCAGGAACAAGAATGGGGATATTGCTTGTTGAGTATATTTTGGGGACATTGGTGCATAGTTTTGATTGGAAACTGGGATTTTCTGAGGATGAGCTTAATATGGATGAGACATTTGGGCTTGCTCTGCAGAAAGCTGTGCCTTTGACGGCCATGGTTATTCCACGCCTTCCTCTTCATGTTTATGCTCCTTAATTGAGAGATTTAATTTCATGCTTTGTATTTTTAATAATTTTCTTAATATGAATTGGTGGAGGTTATCTAGTTCTGAAAAATAAGAATGGATTTGTTTATCATCATGCATGTGAAATGATTCGGCCAAAAAATTGAGTTATATTAATTCCAAACTTCTTTTTTTGAAGGTTTTTTTTTCTAATTAAGTGCTATCAAATGCCTAATCATGTACTTGGTACATTGCTCTAATGGTTTTCACTAAGGTCTTAACCTGGCTACCCAATGAGGAGTTCAAGGTTCGAACTCTGCTTGGGACGTATGTGTTATTCTTTCTTTTCCTAAAAAATAAAAATGCCTAATCATCCCGGCTTAACTTCATCTGAAGCGTAATATTGAAAAATCTATATAAGATCTGAGATGAAATTCCTTGAATAAGGAAATTAAATAATAAGACCGACTATATATTATTCTTATTCGGTCATGAAAGGAATAATTCCTTGTTTGTTTTCCATTGATCATTGCCAAAATATATACAATTGTTTTCTCTATAATCGTGCTATACAAATCACGGTATTAATTACAAATTATATGGTAATTAAACGGTATTAATTTCAAAATATTTACACAAAATTTTCTATATTCTAACACTCCCTCGTAGTCGAAGAGGAAGACTAGTGTGAAAATCGTCAAAAAGTACGTGTGGTAAGCCTTTAGTGAAAATGTCGGCAATTTGATGGTGAGAGGGGACATGGAGTACTCGAACTTAGCCACGGGCAACCTTTTCACGAATAAAGTGAAAGTCCATTAATCACAATGTGCTTGGTACGTCGATGTTGAGCAGGAATTCCGGAGAGATAGACAGCACTTACATTGCCATGGTAAACGAGCGTAGCTTTTTGGATGGGACAATGAAGTTCCAAAAGTAAATTGAAGAGCCAACATGATTCGGAAACAACGTTTGCGACGCCTCTGTATTCAGCCTCGGCACTAGAGCGGGACAAAGTAGGTTGGCGTTTCGAGAACCATGAGATAAGATTATCGCTGAGAAAAACACAATAGCCTGAGGTGGAACGACGAGTGTCAGGACAACCACCCCAATCAGCGTTAGTGTAGGAGATAAGACCGGAAAGCGAAGAGGGTTGGAGATGCAACCCATAATGGAGAGAGCTCTTAAAATAACGCAGGATTCGTTTGAGCGCGGCCATATGAGAGTCATGGGGAGCATGCATATGAAGACAGATTTGTTGTACTGTATAAGAGATATCCGGTCTGGTGAAAGTAAGACACCGTAACGCCACAGCAAGGTTGCGATAATGAGTGGGATCGGCGTAGGCCGAACCAGATGAGGAACTGAGCTTAGAGTGGTGTTGGACTTATTTTTAAGTTTTAGTGATGAGTGCCAGACTAGCTGTTATAGAGCAAAGGCAAAAAGATGTCTAGATCAAATGTATATGCTTATTAGAGTTTGATCTTGTATAGGTTTGATCAAACAAGCACTGTAAAAGGTCAGCTGACTTTCATCGTGATGAGACTGTCTATATCGATAGGTACTGAGTCAAGAGACTAGTTTAGGAACTCTCTTGAAGGCGGAAAGGTGAGGCTCAAACTCAGTTATTGAAGGCTAAGGGATCAAACTTAGTATTTAAAGTCAAGGATATGCAATCAGAATTTAGGGAAGTCTTTGATGACCTAAACTGATTATATATACCTTGTGTACAAGGTCTAAGTTCCACAAGTTAAGTGGTGATTGGAGCTTAGTTATATTCAAAATGGTGTAATCTAACTCACAATAAAAAGTTAGATATAAGAGAAGTCAGCTGAAGTGTTTTTATAAACACAGCAAACTTGGAACAGCTGACTGATATGTATTTAAGCAGACTTACATTCACAGGAACCTGCTGATGTATATTTCGAATTAATCAAAGGTTACATTGGAAGATTACAAAGAAAGGGACAACTAACATCCTCTAATTTTATCAAACAAATCAATGGTTAAGATTAAAGGGGCGTTGGGAAAAGCGAGCTTTATCCAATGGATACAAGTCAAAGGGGTGACAGATCGAAAGCGTCAAAAGCATTACAGCGATTGTCGATCTTATGAACAATGATGTGAAAGCAAGTCAAATAGGACAAATCGAAACGGCTATGTTTGAATTTCAAACATAAGTCACAAGGATTCCTACCTATAAATAGAGGACTCCAAATTCAGATACAAGTGATGAACATTGATAAAAATTAAGGATCTATCTTGAGCTATCAAATTTAAATCGATCAAAACACCTGCTGAACCTACTAAGCATAAAGCTACTGATCTAGTAAAACTCTTCAAGTGTAATCTGCTTTCAAGCTACATCAAGTTACACACTTGAAGACCTCAAGTCTTGATCATTTCATCTCGATCAAAGCTCTTTGAAAATTTGAATCAATTACTTGATTCAAACTTTCTTTTACAAGAAATCTGCTGAAGACAGTGAAGCATCTTTGGGTGTCAAGGACTGTTGTTTGTGGTGGAGCTGGTGAATAGGCAATTCTACCCTTCAGTTTGTGAAGCCATAGTTATTGGTGAAGGACAAGCAACTTAGGGATTTTTTTTTAATCGCTACCTCAAGAATCTCTAGTGAATTACCTCCAACATCACAGAGAGAAGAGTGGCGGCGAGGATCACACCACCTGGAACCACTATAAAATTGCCCACTTACTTTGCATTTATTTATATTCGCATTTACTATATCTAACACATCAACCTCTTGAACTAGCAACTAAATCACACACATACACTACTGAGTATCCAATACTTGGTATCATATTTTAAAAACAAGTAATAAGGCTTAATTTAAATATATTCCGCTGCAACAAATTCAATAAAGTCAATAGTCGAGACTCGAGCATCAATGAACTCATGAAGTTCTTTGAGTTTGTTAACTCCAAAAGGTTTTAAGTGTTAATTTTATTCACCCCCTCTAAACTTAACCAAAGCCTTTTCAAGGGACCAACAATTGGTATCGGAGCAGTGCTTCTATTCTGAAATAATCCTACTTGTTGTGCTTGTGAAAATACTTTGAAAACCTTTTCAAGTTTCTGATTTTCAAAGCTTTGCATCATGGATAACAACCAATATGCTAGAACAATGTTGATGTGTTCCTTAGATCGTTTTGATGAGTATAAACATAGTATGCAGGCTTATCTAGCTGCAACACATGATGAAATTATGGATGTGCTGACTGATGGACCACTGGAAATCACAAAAGCCATAACTGTGGATAATGAAACTCAGTACATTCCAAAGCCAAAACCATTACGATCCTCTTCATTGGTCAGGCAACGTGCATCGATAACAAAACCTTCATACTCCATCTACCAGGCAAGGCGAAGCATTGAGGGCCAAGTCGACTGCCCCTCAACTCGTAGCCCGTTTAACTAGGCAGCAAAGTCATAAGTTATAGGTGAAGAGTCCGCAGTAGCCAAGAAGCATGCCAGCTCGCACATCATGAGCTTGACTCGTAGCTTTATATTTACGAACTGCATGTATTCTTTATTCCCACCATGTAACCACCGACTATGTAAGCCCTATAAATAAGCGGCACCATTTACCCTTCAAAGCGACAACACATAATAGAAAAGCAGGCTAAGCTTCACCAATTTGTCGCATGGATACTCTCTCTCTTGCATGTATATTGTTCTTGCTAATCTTCATTAGCATTTCTTGAGTAATACATAACCATAAACATCAATACTAAGCCGAGATATCCCCATAAACACACATAAACCGCACTCATGATAATTCCGACAATATCAATCGATATTAGATATAATTTTTCGATAAATGAGAGAAGAATTTAGGTGAAGAAGTTCAATATTGATGACAATCCTGGCTTTGATATGCTCACTAAATTTGTTACGAGGAGCAAGTTTCGATTGTGTCTATACTTCTTTGAACCTATGTAGTTGTTAATGACAAGTCGAAAATGAGCAAGTCGACACATCACGTCTGGCACTTGGTTGTGCATATATTATATTTGTTTGCATGGAGTTCTGGTCAATGTGGAGTATTGTTGGGTGCATCGATCTAATGTGTCTGAATCTGTTTGGTTGGAGTTGAATATGAACACGCGTCTAAATACACAACTGAGCATCACACCTGATGTTCTCATCTGAGGTAAGGTGATCAAGTATGAATCTGGAAATCAAGTCTGGTCTCAGCTCCATCTTCTGAATTTGAAGACACCTTTGAATCTCATTTGAATCTGAGAGGTTCTCATCCGAAGTGTAGTTGACATCACAGAGTTAGGTCTAATATGGAGAAATCACATCAGAAGCTGTGTAACTTTGTCGACTAGGTTTTAAGCACTACAAATATGTATGTTTTTAACCAAAGGTACAAACCCGAATCTTTGTAAATTTCTGGTGATAACAAATTCCTCTGTCTGTTGATGTAATCAACACAACGTTGGCGAACCACGTTAAATTATGTTTTGTTTTTAAGGTGACCTTTATGTGCATCATATTTGACGATCCAAAAATCGTCACAGTGATCTTCTATGCTCGTTCCCTTGATTATAACCTAAGGATGCTTCAAGATAATAAAAAAAAACGCGATGATGGAGGGTGATTTGAGTTGTTTTAGGCGCACTTTGAGATGTTGTTTCTCAAGTCGCCTACGTATCCAATGGTTGAATTAGAATCAAGTCTTCGTAGTTCCTTGGGATTGTTTATATAGAGGGCTTATGCCCAGGGCTTGATGTGGCGTGTGCGTGATTGACACTAATTAACGTATCCCCAAAGGAAAAAGATTATGATTGATTGATCCTTGATTGTAGGAGATGATTAGGATATTCGAATATTAGTATTAAGTGATAAAGATTGGAGCCTTTATGGCTCAAGATTCTATAATAGTTATCGATTATTATTACACGTGAGGAATAAGGTTAAGACTTGGCGAGCCGACCTACAAGGTCGAGAGATGACGGCCGAGTCCTCACTAACCCAAGTGAAGGACGAGTCTAAGGGCTCGACCGACCAGCTGAGGCCGGGACTGGATTTCAAGGGTGTCCAAGATTATTAGAGATAGAGGGGAACATCCGAGCAGATAGCGACTTGGATGCCTAAGTGCGCCGAATGCCAGGTCCGAGAGGGACCTCCCTTGACCGGTTAGGTCAGCCAAGGGTAGGTTAGGGGTTAGGTGCCGGCCGACCCTAAGGGGTTGGGAACTAAGGTTGAACGCACCTATGATAATCAGGGATCGGTCCCGAGCATTGATCTCGAAAGACACTACTGGGGAGTACTCGAGCCAAAAAATGGGAAGACAGGTATCGTTTCTCTTCCTATATCAAGGTTTGAACCACCAAAGAGGTGCCACGTGGTAGGCCCATTTTTAAAGCAACATCATAAGCCCCTAGATCCGGCCGACCCTTAGTTGGTCGGTTCGGATCTACCTAGGTGGTGGTTTGACACGAATGTTTTAGCTTGTAGATTTTGAAATTGGACTGGGAGTTACCAGCTGGCAGAGCTAGTTATGACACAATTATATTTGTTCTGGGAAACGAGGCGTCGTTGCCCACTAATATTAACGGGGACCGTTTATCAAGGTAAGTGGAGAGTTATAAACCCGTCAGATCAATCGTTTCGTAACCACGTTGGGTATTAAACCAGGAGATTTGCTACCGATTGCCATTCATCATATTTTATCCTTCAAACTCGATCTTGCAAGTAAGCATTTCTTCCTTCTCGTTCTGGTTTTGTAACTCGACTTCTTTAGATAAAACTTGGTTTCCCGGAACCCTAGAGTCGATGGCCATAGCGGATAGTAGAGATATTGGGTCGATTTTGAAGCAAGAGGATGTGAACGAGATGTGTGAGAAGTATAGGATTGACAGGGCAATATTTGCCCCCCAGCTGCCGTCGGGAGATCATTTATCTGCTCTGGACCCGCCGGAGGGTTTTTGTTCCGTCCACCGGGAGTATTTTGAGGTGGGGCTAAGATTACCTTTCTGCCCTGCCCTTCTGGCGGTGCTCCGGCACTACGGGCTAGGGATATCTCAGATAGCCCCCAATGGCATTAGGGCCGTCATAGGATTTGCGATTTGGTGCAGGTTGTTAAATATTAGATTTAGTGTATATAAGTTTAGATACTTTTATCACCGGATAGGACTAAGGGGCCCATCCCTACCGGTACTATTTTGCCAGAAGGCAAGGGAAGTCTTTTAGCATCCCCATCCTTCCTTCCGGTTGGGACTCCTTCAAGCGATGGAATGAGAGGTTCTTCTATGTGCGACACGACGGTCACACCGAGCTGAGCGTATGGAACACGGCTGATTTAGGCGGTGATGAGCGTCCGGATCTACTAGAGTCTTGGGTGGAAAAGATTCGGGAGTCGGGGTACTCCATCGAATGGAAGGACTTGTACGGCAATTTGATCTTGGCTGCTCGGCTGGAGGATGCGGGCCCTGACCCTTACGTGAAGTTTACTAAAGCCGAGTGGCAGCCCTGTAGGACTTTATCCCGTTCATTATGTTATGGTATTGTATCTTTTATTGGCATATCTATGTTTTCTATCTGGCTAATCTTCTTGCTGGCATTTGCGGTGGCCGACTTTCTTGATTTGTGCGCGCCCGGTGGTTCGAGAGCTGACTGCGGAGGATCCGACCACAGAGGGTGTGGATGCTTCCGCCTCGGTTCCTCCTCTGGAATCGATCGGGACGGAAACACTTAGCGAAGCTACAAAGAGGGGATTGGTCCCTAGAAAACCACTTCGCTCGAGACCGACCTCTCACGAAGGTCGATCATCAAAGAAGAGCAAGTCGAAGGCCCCCGAGGAAGGTCAGGATGAGGGGTTCTTGAGCAGAGCGGGTGGCCGACATGCGGATGAGGAGCTAGCGATCCTGGGTTGCAAAAGCATGGAGCCGTACGTCTTGTCCTTCATTCCTTATATTTTAGTGGCCGATTATCGATTATCCGGATTTTATATGTTGTTCAGGGTGGCACGATTGGCCAAAAGGTTTTTCGGAGGCTGGGCAAGGCCCTCGGCGGATTTAATCGCTCAAACAGCCAAGGCGCCAAAGCTGCGGAAGACAAAGGGATGAACTTAGGGCGCCTATCCGCCTTAAGGATCTGAAATGAAAACCTTGCAAGCCCAGCTCCAGGCTCGGGAGAAAGAGTTGAAGTCTCTGGGGTGGTGGTAGAGAGAGAAGAAGGCAAGAGAGCGAGAGCTCGGGGACCTCGGGGCGAGTGGCCGACACGGAGGCCAATATCTGCGGCTCGGTGCGCCGAAGCCGTTTGGGAATACAAGGCTTCGGCTGACTTCACCGAGGCCCTGAAGGTGCTGCTGATCCCCGTTCTCAATCATGGGTGTACTTTGGGGGTGGATGAGGCGAGGACTCAGTTTCCTGCGCTTGCTTTGGATGACCTCCCAAAGAAGGCTTACTATAAGCCGGGGATGGACATGGTCTATACTGAACGCGTCCACGATTTCCGAGTGGGGGTGGACATAGTAGATAAGTATGTCACCCAGCCAGCTGCTGCGTCCGGGTCGGCTCCTCCCTCTGAGCCTCAAAAGAGTCCTACTCCTGACTCTAAAGTTTATTTTTTGTTTTTGAAAAGTAGTTTTTTTGTATTATGACTCTGTCGTGATTAATGAAGAATTTATTTTATTTTTGTTTTTGTTTTTTGTTAGTTTTGAATTATATGTATGTGTTGGTTGTTTTGTTATGTTGTTGTATGGGTATGTGTTGCCCCCCAGTATGTCATTCATTATTCTTGACTTGTGAATGGCATACTTTTTTAGTTTAGTGTTGTCGAGCTTGTCGTGTGCGTTCGGTTCGCTCAGGTTATAGTCGGTTATGCCAATTTGAGGTTTGTTCTTATTATTTTTTGCATATACGACCGAGCTTTATTCATGAATTCGGTCTTTTTTCAGATTAGCTAAGGGCACACGGGATCGGATCAGGTCAGAGAGCGGAGCTAGATCCGATCGCTTTCATTAAGAATGTAAAGTTATAAGGGCGAGAGGATCTAGAGCTCAAAGAGCGGAGCTAGATCCGATCGCTTTACTTGATAGTGGAAGGTCGATCCCGAATTCTAGGATCGGACGTCCATAGACTGGATATTACTTCCAAGCGAGTTAGGGTAGCTTTATCCATATATCAACTTAAAGTAAATCGTACCAAGTCAGATTGCCCGTAGGACTAACTGAGCAAGTTTAGGTGACCTATATCTGACATTATGAATTAGCGGTCTATGCAAAGTTTTATAGACGAGCAGGGCCAGGCTAGTGCTGACTTCTCGATTAAAAGCATGGCGAACCGGTCGAGTTAGGCGACTTCGCATGTAGTTTTTAAGGACGAGCGGGGTCAGGCTAGTGCTGACTTCTCGTTTAAATGTATGGCGAGCTGGGCCAGGTCGAACTGACTTCTCGCGTGAGGTTTTACTGCGCAGTACGTGTTAGGTGAAACTTAAGGGCGTATAAAGTGAGACATAACAGACACCGATATCAATCAGAGTGCGATTAACCAAAATGAAATCATGTGGAGCCGATATGAAAAAATGGTGCAGGAATAAATTGACAAAAAGCCAATAATGAAAAGTACGAACAAGAATTAAATTGCAGAATTTAAAGATAGTTTGAAAAAACGATAACCAATAAAGACTTGCCGAACTAGTCAGGCAAGAGTGATTCATTTTCCCTTGATGGTAGCTGCATAGCAACTTCGAGCGACCTCCATGTCTCCTTTGATTTTGACCAACCCTCTGGCAGTCGGGAACTTCAGAGTGATGTGTGTTGGGGAGATTATAGCTCGGAGATCGATCAGAGCAGGCCTTCCCAAAATAATGTTGTATCTTGATGAAGATTTGACCACAACGTAGTTGACCACGAATGTCCTTACGATGAATCCTTCCCGAACCGTCGCGAGCCGAATCATGCCTAGTGCATGAACCGGGAGACCAAACAAATCAAACAAAGGTCTTTGAGACCGGAATGAGCTCGGATTCCTTAAGATTCATTGCACGAAAAGTCTGTAAAGTAAAGAACATTAACCGCGCGCTACGGTGTCCACGCAAACTCTCTTGACCGATTCTTGTTGACCACAACCTCAATGACCAGGCCTTCGTTGTTCGGGACCAAGGAAGCGGGTCATTTGGCCCATAGCCTACTTCACGAAGCGAATTTGATTTCTCTTGTTCTCTTTGCACGCCTCCATCCGGGCGCTTAATTTACCAACTTCAAAGACAACGCGAGAGTCTCCACAATGGTGTTAATGGTGTTGATCGGGCGGTTGTCTGTTTGGTTGACCATTGTGGGGCCCGATCTCTTCTTATTTGGGGTCGCCTTGTCGGTTACGATCACGGCTATAGTTTCTCTCTTTGGTAATCCCACGCCTCGGCGTTCGCTTATAGTGGGGTCGGTCCACGACCTCGCCTAGCAGCTTTCTTACGCAATTCTTTGCTTCCACATCGCGTTAAAAGTCTCTCTGAGTTGTCCATTCGTGCCCGGTGTCTTGATGGTAGGTACTGAGAACTTGCTCGATCCCTTCTCTCCAAGGGGCTTACCATTAGCGGTGTAGGGTCTTCGCTGGACCCTTTCTTTCCATGATCGCCAGTACTTGTTCTCGAGGTCTGTTTAACACCGGGAAGTCTCGCGGCTGCAGGGCATTTCTCTTTTCCGGTCGGCCCGTGGCCGAACAGCTTGCGCGATCCCCATAGGATTTTCTCTTCTTGTCGGATGTGTCTTCCAAACTTGTCTTTCTTAGGCTCGGACTTCACCGCTTCTCGCTTCACGCGATTAGCTTTCTCTTGAAAATGTTTGAATGCCACTTCCAAGCACTCTTCAGTAGGTGTGGGAGCTGCTTTATTCGATTTGGCGTATAACTTTGCCTTCACGTAGCCCTGCTACAAAAGATGCGATCCGAACTTGATCGTCGGTGTCCCAAACTTGCAGCGATTCTTCACTAAACCGCTTAATGTATTGCAACGCAGTTTCGTCTTTCTTCTGTTTGATGGCGAACAGGTGGGTAGCATTCTTCTGGAACGGCTTCGCCGTAATAAACGCGTTGAGGAACATCTTTCCCAGAGTGTCAAGGCTGTAGATCGTCCTTGACGGTATTTTCTTGAACCATTCCCGAGCCCGACCAGTGAGTAGCGCGGGGAACGCTTTGCACTTCATCTCCTCTGGGGCACAATCGAGATTTATATGCGTGAGATAAGGGAATAGGTGATCCTGGGGGTCTTTAGTTCCATCGTAGGGCTCTAGTTTGGGGATCTTGAATCGGGCTGGCCAGGGGTAGTTATCGATCTGCTCAGAAAAAGGGGACTCTAGCGCTAGAAGTGTTGACTTTCTTCCCGCTCTCGCCTCTAGTTCGGCACGAGTGCCTGGTAAGCGAGGGCGACCGATTGCCTTTGTAGGTTTGAGGATGACGATCGGTTTTCTCTTCTATTGCTCTTAGGCTTCGGGGGGGAAGGTGTTGGCTGCCACGATCCATCGTTAGGATCGTCTTCTTCCTCCGATTCCTGACCTTGGGAGTTCTCTCCAGATGAGCCTCCGTTTGAGTGATTCATATCCTGTGAATTTTCGTTGAGGGGGCCTTCTTCTTCTAGACCTTCCCAATCCTCATCTTCTTCATCCTCTTCTACCAAGACAGCATTGAGAACGGCTTCCTTCGTGGCTTTATCCAAAGCTGTGAGTTGATCAACCAGCATCTGGTGGGTTGTGTCAAGAGAGACATTTTCTCTTTGTGTCGATTACGGTTGTTTGCGTCGACTACGATGCATTGTTGGCACCATTACCATTAGCGACTGTTGTCGTGTGTGGTCACCATGGTTGTCCTGAAGCTTTTCACGAGATTATCAATCAAAAAAGGACCCTCGCTACAGCGCCAATTGACGATCCAAAAATCGTCACGGTGATCTTCTATGCTCGTTCCTTGATTATAACCTAAGGATGCTTCAAGATAAAAAAAAGCGATGATGGAGGGTGATTTGAGTTGTTTTAGATTGCACCGAGATGTTGTTTCTCAAAGTGCGCCACGTATCCAATGGTTGAATTGGAATCATGTCTTCGTAGTTCCCAGGGATTGTATATATATAGAGGGCTTACGCCGCAGGGCTTGATGTGATTGACACTAATTAACGTATCCCCAAGGAAAAGATTATTATTGATTGATCCCTTGATTGTAGGAGATGATTAGGATATTCGAATATTAGTATTAAGTGATAAAGATTGGAGTCTTTATGGCTCAAGATTCTATAATAGTTATCGATTATTACACACGTGAGGAATAAGGTTAAGACTTGGCGAGCCGACTGCAAGGTCGGAGATGACGGCCGAGTCCTCACTAACCCAAGAAGGGCGAGTCCAAGGCTCGACCGACCCGCCGGAGGCCGGGGCGGATTTCAAGGGTGTCAGGATTATTAGAGATAAAGGGAACATCCGAAGTGATAGCGACTTGGATGCCTAAGTGTGCCAAATGCCAGTCCGGCGGGGACCTCCGCTTGACCGTTAGGTCACCGAGGTAGAGTTAGGGGTTAGGTGCCGGCCGACCCTGAGGGTCGGGAACTAAGGTTGAACGCACCTATGATAATCGAGGATCGGTCCCGAGCAGCGATCTCAAAAAGACACTTGGGGAGTACTCGAACCAAAAAAAGGAAGTCGGTATCGTTTCTCTTCCTACATCATCAGGTTTGAACCACCAAAGAGATGCCGTGGTAGAGGTGATTTTAGCGGCGATGATATTGACTCAACCGATCGCACCATGATAAAATCGGCGCTTGTGAAAGTCGGTTTTGAAACCAAAAACTGAATTTCTATAGAGTCGATTCTGAAAATTTTGAGAATCAACCTTAGAAAATTTTTTATTTTTTTTTTTTTTTTCTTGAAACCGACTTTCATAAAGTTATTTCTATGAAAAGGATGTGGTACACCGTCACGTGGAACACCGATCGAATAATAACTTGTTAAAATTTACTCTGTTTTATCGAATATGTCAACCAAAATTACGACTTGTGATGAAAAAAATGTGGAGACATGTGGTTCTGAAAAGAACACGAAGTCTTCTCCTGCTTTATGAACCTTTCTTTCCAGATTCCGGCACTTGGACGATCGCCTCTCCTGTTCGGCATTACGTCAAACACTTTACGTGCGGCGAAGCTTGGAACTATTCGTCGGAAAATGGATCATTACCAATTGCTTGGACTGCACAAAAGCGCATCGAAAGAAGATATAAAGAAAGCATTCAGGAAGCTCGCCCTCCAATTTCATCCCGACAAGCACGCCGACTCGCCGGAACAAGTCAAGGCAAACGCCACAGTCAAATTCAAGCAGTTTTCTGAAGCTTACGAGATTCTATCTGATGATCGGAAGCGCTCTGATTATGACACTGGCCGCTATACTAGCCGCAGCTCCTCATCCTCATCTTCATCTTCATCATCATCTAGTAATTATTCCAATAATAGAAGTTATTATTATCACAGGAGGGAAGGGAATTATGGCGATCGATATACTGGGAATTGGGGAAAGCGTGCTGATCTAGGTCTGAGGCTTGAGATTTTTGCAAGATATTTAACTACTCGCAGTTTTCTTCTCAATGCCTCTTTTGCTTGGTGAGTTTTGCTTTCTGTGCTTTCTACATTGCTACCTTCATAGCATTAATCATGTATGCCAAATTTCATTTTATTTCTTCTGTTGATCAGAACCTGAGAGATAAACATATATATATATATATATATATATATATATATAAGGTGTAGTTATTTAGTAAAATGAATATAAATAGCATGAGATTAGACTATTATGTGATTTTGTTTTAACATTTTCTTGGTTGTTGTGTATTTTTGTCTGATTGAAACCTTTTCTTAGTATTTTGATAGGTGGTGCTTATGCTATTGATGCTGCCAGGGATTCACTGTGGAACATGAAAAATAATGGGGTATGAAAGTATGATCTTTGTTGATTGCTGCTTGCATCTGGTTGCACTAAAAATAGAGATTTCTCACAAGTAGGATTAACAAGATCAAATAATTATGGATCACAAGTCACAACAAGGCTATTTATTGTGTTTCTGTGTTTTACATGGTTAGTGAATCATTGAGTTTTTGCTCCATAGTGAGATATGTTGTAGAAAATACTCTTACTGCAACCCCTAACCTTAGGTCCTAGGCATCTTCATGCTAGTGCTTTCAGTTGTTAAATGTTGGTTTCGTTTTGTTTTATTGTTCTTTTGCATTTTTTCAGTTGTTTCCTGGGAAAACATGTTTCTTTGCTATCTAAGTGGATTGTTTTTTTGTTGGTGTTTGGCTGGGATCATATTTTTATCCGCCAGTTCAACCCATTTGTAATTAATGGAGTTGTTTGGAAGCTTGATGTGTGTATGCTAGGCTAAAGCGTGCTTATACACTTCAAACATTTAAATACGCTTTTTCTTGCATTTGCCAGACACTGTAGTCAAATTTGGTGCTTTTATATCATGTCGATATGCTTCTGCAGTTAGAAGAATTCTAAGTCATTTGAAAGCATTGTAATATGTAGTTTAAACACAGATGATTAAGTGCTTCATCAATTGGTTCAGTGGTTTGCATTTGTAGACTGCATTATGCCAACTCATAGTCTCAATGTTCTTCCCTTTCTGTAAATTCGAATATTTTGTGTTCTTTTATATCTTGTCCAGATTTTGAGTTTTGACTTGGGAAACGTATGATCTTCTGGTGTGTAGAAATCCTTTGAAGAGGCCATGGAATCCTTGGAGCGTGCAAAAGCAGATAAAGATAAACCATAAAGATGTTCGTTAACTGCATACCATCCGGCCGGTGGTGTGGAAAAACAGTTCAAAAGTTCATCAACGCCCCAGTGCCGATTTGCAAAATGCACTTAGAGTTCTTACAGGCCTTTTATGGAGAGCAGTTTCACTTTGTGGATGCTGGGAGTAGATGAATAGTCTATATGGCAAAATCATGTGGCTAGTAAGGCCACATAAATGAGTGGTCTCCTGTATATCTGTATATTTGTATAAGAAGCTCTTTTTTTTTGTCATAGAAGAATAACCATAGATTGGATTTTGCATTGAGATGGATCATTCAAATAAATTTTAGACATCGTTAATGGCGCTTCACATCGATTCTTTCAGGCTGTGCACCACGCCGAGTAAATTTCGAACTTTGTAGATGTCGAAATCTGTTTTCAACCCTTCCAGAGTGGAACAAGCGCCACTCGTCGCAATTTTGAGCTTTGTAGATGTCGAAATTTGTTTTCAACCCTTCCAGAGTGGAATTTTGTGCATAATTTTGACTCTGGGAGGGTTGAAAACAGATTTCGACATCTACAAAACCGAAATTTACACGAGGGATGGTGCCCGAGTAAATCGCGTGTGGTGCCATTAACAATGCCCATAAATTTAAGGCTTGTTTGGACATGGGATTTTTTCAGTAGATATGAGTGTTGATTAAGCTGTTTGGATTGTATCGGGCATTGTGTTGAATAAGTATGGTAAGAATAAAGTGCGAACACACTCTTTTAACTTCTGCATACATTGTAGACAAGCAAGTGTGTACAGAAAATCAAGTTCCTTTAACTTAATGTTTTTTAACATTCCTTTTTCCAACAACACTATTCTTGTCCTTGGTACTCTTGTAATCTTCTATTCATATCTTCAACCATAGCATATATTTCTTCAGCTTTTGGATGCGCTTTGTCGCCACTCGAGAACTCATGCATTGCTCCATCAATTTCAATAATACTTGTACCCGGCATTTTCGTAACACCATGTCCTTTCATCATATTTCTCATTGCAATTGCATCATCCCATCTATTGATACTAGCATATATATTCGACAACAGCACATAATTTCCGCTAGTTTCCGACTCTAATTTCATCAAATTCTCCACGCGCGTTTTCCCCTACATCTGCATCCCCGTGAACTCTTGCTGACCCAAGTAACGATCTCCACAAAACTGCACTAGGTTTCAAAGGCACCGTGTGAATCCTTTCTTCAGCCTCCTCTAACCGCCCTGCTCGGCCCAAGAGATCGACTAAGCAAGCATAATGCTCTATCGTAGGCACAATTTTGTAGGCCCTCTGCATCAAGTCAAAGTATTTGCACCCTTGGTCAACTAACCCTACGTGCGAGCATGCGTTCATTACCACTAAAAAGGTCACATCATCGGGATGAAGTCCTCTCACTGTCATTTTCTCAAACAACTCAACTGCTTCAAGTCCATGACCATGAACTGCTAAACCTCTAATCATGGCATTATAACAAACTGCATCCCGTTCAGGCAATTCGTCGAACAGGTGATAAGCGAATTCTGGATGTCCACAGTTTGAATACATAGATATCAAAGCTGATCCAAGATAGCTGTTTAGCTTTATTTTCTTCTTGGTTAAATACAGATGTGCCCATATCCCTTGACTAAGAGCACCTAAATCAGCACAAGCACTTATCAAAGCCACCATTGTTACTGCACTGGGTTTAACTAAAGCCTTTTGCATTTCAAGAAACAAATATAATACCTCTGCTGATAAACTGTAATTATCGTAAAAATCATCAAAAGTAGTGTCCAAAGCGCCCTTGTCGTTTTGTGCATAAGCTGAAAGTATGGAATTCCAAGAAGCTAAATCAGGCCGGCTTATTTGATCAAAAAAGTATCTGCAAGAATCAAGTTTTCTACAACAAGAATAAAAATTAAGCAACGACGCTTGAACAAATTGGTCAAACGGTGGATCAAGAAACTTCAGTACATGACCATGTAATGCTCTGCCACAATGCAACCACATTGCCTGACCACAGGCCTTGAATAAGGAAGGGTAAGTGTAACTATTCGGCTTGAGAGATGTATGACCGAGAACAAAGATATACTGACAAAATGCTTCGTTAATTTTGTCCCTTTTGATGAGGGATGTGATGAGAATGTTGTAAAGGAAAATTGTGGGATTTCGGATTTGGTTGATTATGGTGAATGCATAGGATAAGGTTCGGGACAGCGTAGTGGAAGCTTGTAAGAGGAGGCTTATCGTAAAGGTTTGGTTGGTGAGGCCAGTTATGATCATTTGAGCATGGATTTGCTTCAGGGTTGATATGCTTTTGCATTCTTGCAAGAGTTTGAAGATTCGGTGGTGATTTGAAATTAGGGTCGATAATTTCATGACAGTTTCACGCAACTTAGAACGGTTCCCATTTATATCATCAAAGTCTAACTTTTGGTCATCAATCTGTCAACAATCATCTTTATACTTGCTTCCAGTTGAAACACAATCAAGGATTTGAAGGAGCAATTTTGTATGCTAGGGCACGAGACGTTCATCTCCTTGCTTGCACATAAGGCCCTGCAAAACCAAGTAATTCAAGCCTTACAAATTGAATCAATATAGTTCATAAGTCTACCAATACAAGTTAATTGAACAGAATATATTGACATTTATCTTCCATATTGTTAGTAAATGATATATGATGATATTATGTGATACAGAGCACGTGGAAAACGTAGTCCTTCGAAAGATGTTTCATCCCACGCAAATGTCACAACGGAAAGAAAAAAAAAACCGAAAATCTCTCTCGGGGATACGATTGGAGGTTGTTTGATTCAAGCGGTGACTAGTTTGTTCAAACATGAGACACTCCGAAAATTGAACTAATGATGCTTATGATCTTTGGAAGACTTTTTTTTTTGTCAATCTGTTTTAGGCGAAAAAGTCTGCCCGAAATGACACAAATCTACACAAAACTTTGCAAAAGACAATCGACACCACTCTTCGTAGGGCTATTTCCCTTCGGCTAGTGTTGTTTAGCTTTCAACAGCGTTGCCCCCTCGATCCTCTGAGGGGAAGTTATCCCCTAAACCTACTACAACATGACCGGGTAGGTCGATCCGTTTGGTTGGGCCAACATTTCAACATTTATCTGGATGGGAACTCAAATCACTAAAAATATGCAAATTATGGAAAAATACGTAACTTAGGCTAGATAAATGTTGGAAAATATGCAAATTCACTATAATTTTAGGGCAAAATTGAGCATAGAAGCAAATGTATCATCAGTAATTTAATAATACCGGATAAAATTTCAATTTTTTTCAAAATTTTCATGACGTTATTCTATAGCGCCAAATTACTATAAGACAGCAATCTATATTCACCTGAAAGCCAAATTGAGTGAAAGCTATAGCAATATCTATTAAGAGTCAAACAAGTTCAGACAAACTACACTCAGACAACAAAGACTCAGACAACGATAATGCCACTCATACACAACAAAAGATAAACAGCTCGGTCCAAAATTCAAAAATGGAGTGATAAGGATGGAATTCAATAAATCCGGAATTGTGAAGTGATAAAGCTTTATCTGAAGCTACAATCTTTCAAATAGAGTGATAGTTTATCTCAAATAGCTTTGAAATTCAATTATGTACTTGCTCAATAAATTAGGATAAATTCGCATTTATCTTGGATTTATCTTTTAGGGTTGAAATCAAACGAGTCTACATGTTGACAGACTCTTAGGATTATTTGTATAAATAAACAGCTTGATCAATTGAATAAAACAGAACAGAAGAGGGATTTACCTTCATCTGCGTTTCTTCTTGCTGCGTTTTTTTAGTTCTTCCGCTTTGCCTTTGATTTCTTTATGGTATCAGAGCCTGTTTCTGCGCAAACAAACACAAACAAATCATAAATCACAAACCATACAAACACAATTTACAATCTGCAAACCAAACAAAACAGCTCCAGTGAAAAACAGCTCAGCAAATCAAAAACAAAAATCAATTCAGAGCACTGCCAATCTCAAACAAAAACAAATCTCACACAAATCTCACAAACGCAATAAACCATGGCAACACTTTCCTTGAATGTCAGTGACTTCATCACCTTGAAACTAACTCAAAGCAACTATCCACTATGGAGAGGAGCAAGCTCTAGCTCTTGTTGAGAGTCAAGATCTTGTAGGACATCGACCAATGAGACACATGCACAGATCGTTCATCAAAGCTCCGAGAAAGTTGAGTCATCCACACCAAATCCAGAGTATCAAAAATGGAAGAAATCGACGAGGTTGTTGAGAGGATGGTTCATTGGTTCACTCTCAAAAGAATCACTAGGCTTAGTGATCGGTTTGGACACATCTTCGGTGTATGGGATGCTCTAAAGAGTGCTTATGCACAGGACTCACAGAAAGGAATTTACCCTCAAGCAACAACTAACCTACGAAGAAAGATGAGGATAAATCCATTGCAGATCATATAAGGAACTTCAAGGGTTGTGTGACAACCTTTGTCGCTATTGGAAAACCAGTTGGGGATTCTGAAAAAGTGTACTTCCTTCTCACCAGTCTAGGGCCAAGCTTTTGAAATAATACACTGTGACTTATGGGGTCCAGCCCCTATTAAATCCATTGGTTGTTTTTCTTACTATGCTAGCTTTGTGAATGATTTTACAAAATTTACTTGGCTTGTTCCTTTAGTACACAAATCTGATTTCTTTGAAGCTTATGTCAATTTTGAAAACTGTCATCAGACAATTTGAGACATACATTAAAAAATTTCATTCAGATTGTGGTGGTGAGTTTGTTAATACTAAAATAAGTAGTCACTTCAAAGCAAATGGTATTGTCCATCAATTGTCTTGTCCCCATACTCCCCAACAAACTGTGTTGTAGAGAGAAGACATAGGACAATCAGAGAGTTAGGTATGACCATGTTGTTCCATAGTAATCTGCCATTGTTTTTGTGGACTGAGGCCTTTGCCACAGCAGTGTACAGTATGAACAGAACACCATCTTCTTCACTAAATGCTGAATCCCAATACCACAGATTGTACCAAAAGGATCCTATCTACTCCACACTCAGAGTGTTTGGCACTAGGTGCTACCCTTACACATGGGACACAAGACAAAACAAATTTGACCCTAAGACAGTCCCATGTGTTTTCATAGGATATAGCATGCAACACAAAGGTTACAAGTGCTATTATCCTCCAACCAGAAAAATCATCATCTCAAGACATGTAGTCTTTGATGAGTCCTTGTTCCCTTATAAACCACAGACCAGTCAACTGGTAACCAATCCTCAAACCAACCCTTTAAGTACCTTTGAAGATTGGCTCCAACCCACATCAAGACACACACTTCACTTCCACCCTCATATTCCTCAAACTACAACTCATACACCAACTCCTGTCCCAGATATACCCATACACACCCCAGAAAGTGAATTCACACTTGCAAACCTTACTCAACCTGATCTGGGCAGTCACTTACAAGAACAACTAGACTCAGACACCACAGACACTACTATGCATACTGATACACAGTCTGACTCTCTACATAACACTGAACCAAATAGCACACCTCCTACATCCCCAGATTTCACACCTCCTGCATCTCCAGTCCATTCCTCCACTGATAGTACCGAAAACACAACACCACCATCCTCACTGAGAAAACAACCTTCTTGGCACTCATGCCATGACCACTAAGGCCCTGACATGGAATCTCGAAACCTAACCCTAAGTATGCCGTTACCATTTCCACATTCCCTAGTATACCTAGGGAGCCCAGAAATGTCACAGAAGCCTTAAAACACCCTGGTTGGAAAGCTGTCATGTTAGAAGAACTACAGGCCCTACATCAAAACCAAACCTAGGAGTTGGTACCTAGGCAACCAAACATGCATATTATTGGCTCAAAATGGGTCTTTAAAGCTAAACTTAATCCTGATGGGACCTTGGAAAGACTAAAATCTAGACTTGTGGCTAAGGGATACAACCAAGTAGATGGTGTAGACTATACAGAAACCTTCTCTCCAGTTATAAAACCCAGAACTGTCAGACTAGTACTAGCAGTAGCTCTAAGCCAGCAGTGGATTATTAGACAACTTGACGTTAAGAATGCCTTTCTCCATGGCTTTGTACATAAAGAAATCTATATGTCACAACCACCAGGTATGACTGATTCCCAGTACCCTACACATGTGTGTAAACTAAATAGGCCCTATATGGTCTCAAACAGGCCCCCAAGGCCTGGTTTGGCAGGTTTAGCTCCTATCTTCTTACATATGGCTTTTACTGTAGTTTGGTTGATCGCCTGATCCCTCACTATTTGTCTTCCATTCAGATTCTGGTTCATTATTTCTTTTATTATATGTGGATGACATGTTATTGACAGGATCTAGCCCTCAACTCATATTTTCCTTCACTCCACTCTGAGTTTGCTATGAAGGATCTGGGCACATTACATCATTCTTGGAGTTGAAATTTTCTATGCAGGTTCCACTATGCACTTGACACAGACACACTATGCCCTCACCATACTTTGGAAAGAGCAAACATGGTGGATCGCAAAACCAGTGGGTACACCTCTGCAGACTTAAACCACAACAAAATGATGAATCAACACTATTTGATGATCCTACCTACTACATACTGATTAATTGGAGCACTGCAATATCTAACATTCACCAGACCAGACATTGCTTATAGTGTAAACTATGCTTCGCAGTTTCTACCGGCACCTACTCATGCCCATCTCAAGATAGCACATAGAATTCTCAGATATGTCAAGGCCACATTGTCACTTAGATTGGAGTTCACAGCAGACCCACACATGGTTCTTACAGCCTACTCAAATGCAGACTGGGCAGACTGCCCAGTCATTAGAAGGTCCACAACAGGCTTCTGCACATTCCTAGGACGAAATCTTATTTCTTGGTGTGTCAAGAAACAACATACCATCTCCAGATCAAGCAATGAAGCTGAGTACAGGGCAGTAGCCAACACAGCAGCAGAATTGACATGGTTGCAATATCTCACACAAGATCTGCGTATCTCTCAGTCAAAGGTTCCAACTGTCTATTGTGACAACCTAAGTGCACTCTACCTAACTATCAACCCCTGCTTTTTCATGCTAGGACGAAGCACATTGAGCTAGATCATCACTTTGTGAGGAGAAAGTGGCCGAGGTAAACTTATTACCAAGCATATTCCTGGACAGCACCAAGTGGCCGATCTGTTTACTAAGCCAGCCACCAAATACCTCCTTCAACAGTTCCTCAGCAAACTATGCCTTCGCCCCAGGCACAGTTTGAGGGGGGTATTAAAAGTCAAACAAGTTCAGACAAACTACACTCAGACAACAAAGACTCAGACAACGATAATGCCACTCATACATAGCAAAAGATAAACAGCTCAGCCCAAAATTCAAAAATGGAGTAATAAGGATGGAATTCAATAAATCCGGAATTGTGAAGTGATAAAGCTTTATCTGAAGCTACAATCTTTGAAATAGAGTGATAGTTTATCTCAAATGGCTTTGAAATTCAATTATGTACTTCCTCAATAAATTAGGATAAATTCGCATTTATCTTGGATTTATCTTCTAGGGTTGAAATCAAACGAGTCTACATGTTGACAGACTCTTAGGATTATTTGTATAAATAAACAGCTTGATCAATTGAATAAAACAGAACATAAGAGGGATTTGCCTTCATTTGCATTTCTTCTTGCTGCCTTTTCTTAGTTCTTCCGCTTTGCCTCTGATTTCTTTAATATCATTCCCAAACTTTACAATAGCCTTATCCACAATCTCAAAAGCCAATTTTTATCATAGATTCATGTCTTCCACAGTTCCACATCGACCCCAAACCTCTGCAAACACAAAAAGAACACACCTTTATTATAAACCTCAACATCCCACAATCCAAAACCAATCCAACAAAACTAACCCATATATTTTTTACTTACAATTTTACAAAAAGAAAGTTCATACCTGGAACAGCCCATTCGAATAATTAGAATGTTTTTGCCTGGAAATCTGGAATTGCTTGCAAAAATTTGACTTAAGGAGACGAAGAAAACTGTTTTTGCCAATCCAATTGCCTGGAAGTCACTAAGTGCCGAAGTCGAATTGCTATGTGACTACGTCGTCACCTGCTTGCTGCGTCCGTTCTTTTTCCTTTCCTCTAATCGTTTTTTTTTTTTAAATGATTAACGATGAAAGAGGGGGAGAAATTTTAAAAAAAAATAAAAAATAAAAACATTGGGTGGGCTGAGGTTACATTGCGGCTCCATGCCCAAAAAAAAAAATAATAATAAAAATAAAAAATAAAAAATTATTCGCACCACAGTAAATCTATCGATGTAGCAATCTATATTTACGCCAAACCTAAAAGTAAACCTACATTTACACCATATTGATTTTCAAAAAAAATTTAATTCTTTATTTAAACCACATTATCTACCTTCATACCATACTTTTAAACTATTTTCATACCAATTTTTTTAATTACACATTAGTCCATCAATTTCATCTACTTTATATCTCACACCCCTACGTACATACCCATTATTTTCCTCCAAGAAATATCTTCTTCCTCATAAAACCCTTAAACACCACACCGTCTTCAAACAAAATCACCATCTTCATCATCTTCATCCTCATAAAAATTTATATACACCTAAGTTGATTATCGCGAAACAAAAATTAATACCCGGACCAACCCGACCTGTGTTTATTTTCTTGCAGGTTAACGTGACAGTGGCAGCATTCTTACAAACATTTGCAAAGATCATTGAGAACCCAGAAAGCTTATAATGTAGAAGATTGATATCCCTTGGATATGGCCTAGTGGTGAAGGCGTGGGTGTTGTAGTGACCGCTCGAACTATAAATTTGGAGGTCGTCGGTTCGATTCCCGTAATGGGGTTGATTTCGATTGATAACACCGCCGGTCTGCGGTGGTTGACCACCAACCCGTGTTGGAGCTACTTAGTTTACTCGATTAACCTCTCTCGTAATCCTGTGGGATCGGGCGAGAGGCCTCACGGTTAGGGTTTAACCGTTTTTATGTAGAAGATTGATTATTCATGTTTAGTTTCTTCTTCAAAAGATATAACTTTGACTATATATATGACACGAGATCATTTTGCTGCAGATTCTTAGCATTCTATAGCCTTTTATTATGGTTTTGTTGTTTAAATCACCGATTGGATAATCGAGACCACCGAAGAACCACTATAGTTTAACGCCCCAGGGCACCGGGCCAGTAGCGCTTAAATGAGTCATAAATGTCCGGTCAACTTCTTAGGACCTGTCGTCCTCGCGGCAGTCAAAAAAGGCTAACCCGAGTTGACAATACATTTATGTCATACACTTATATGGGGGTGAGCATTCTACTACTTTTCCAATGTGGGACATTACATTCTCCCCCACTTTTACAATGTGGGACATTACATTCTCCCCCCTTATAAGGGGTGGCGTCTCGCCCGAGCGGCAAGACTGTTCTGGATCGTCCCTACCAGAGGTAAGCTAGAGGTCATCCTTACACCGTCTTCTTGTATGCGGTGCAACAGATATAGTTTGCATCGATGGTCGTCTCGATACTATTCTCATAACGCCGGGAACTGTTAGCGTTAAATGAGTCATAAATGTCCGGTCAATTGCTTAGACCGCCGTCCTCGCTGGTAGTCTAAAAGGGCTAACCCGAGTTGACAAGACGCTTTATGTCTCACACTCATATGGGGGTGAGCATTCTACTACTTTTCCAATATTGACATTACATTCTCCCCACTTTTCAAATGTGGGACATTACAATAGCTCTCAAGTTCATTTCAATCAAATAAAAAAAACTCCAAAATCTTGTCAGTGCAACCAAAAAAAAGTTCAAAACAAAGAAAGAAGCAGCAAAATCGATCCAGAACAATCCCCAGCTTGTAATGCATAGCTTTGTTCACAGATTTTGAACGCTCAAAGATGAAGAACGGCGGCGGCAGGGAACGGTGACTGTGGAAGAAGAAGAACGGCGGAGGCAGTGGAATCGGGTCACAACCCTTGAACACGTACTCAAAGAAGAAGAACCTCGGCGGCAGGAACGGTGTTTATGGAAGAAGAAGAAACGGCGAGAGCAGGAATGGCGGCGGAATTGGGTGGAAGACATAATCGAGGATCAGTGGAGGGGAGCAGACCTAACGTGAAATGAATCGGGTGAAATGATTTTATTTTTGTTTTTTGTGGAGATTTGATTTTGGTGTGTTAATGAGGAGGTTGTTTTGTAGATTTTAAGTGTTTAGTGAAGATATGATACTAAAATAAATTTGTAGTAGTAAAAAGTGATTGGCAATATTGATTTTTTTATTTTGACATGAAAACATGGTGCAAGGTAGATTTTAAATTGTTATAATAATAGCTGTGCGGGAAGAAGTAGATTACATGCTTTTTTATTTTAATGTGGTGCGACGGTAGATTTGTTGTCATGCGAATAAAGACTCTCAAAAAAAATTAAAAAAAAAATTGTTGGGAGGGCTTAACACCCGATCCATATGCTTAGTTACATCCCTTCTAATACAGAAGCGTCGACAAGTGGACGGGAAAACACACAAAACCACCGCGGAACAGAGTGCTCTGTACCGCACTGTCAAACAGTTTGAACTGCATTTTAGCTATTTAGATTTTGTTTGGCAGTTTAGAAATTGTAAATTATATTATTATTATTATTACTGTTCTATCTATCCCAAAATATAAATTATTTTGGATGTTTTTATATAATTTAACAAAGTAGTTGATTGTCATAAATTTTAAGGATAAATGATGAAAATGTTTTTTGACTATCACTAGAGAAAAAGGGAGATTGAGGGAAAGGGACAAAAAAAATTATAAAATAAATAAATATGACACATTCCTTTTTTTAGTTGCAAAAATGATAAAAAAAATTCAGACGGACAAAATTACCCTTATTATAACAGCGCCGTCCGAAAATTAGTAAAAGCAGCGCGCCTCTCTTTCAGCCGTAGTGTTTTATTTGTTTGGGTTTTTTTTGTTTTTTTTTCAAACACCCGTAAATTTTGATTTATAACTCCGATCATCGAAATATTTTCACCAAAATTCATGTTTTTTTTATTCTTTAATTTGAGCCCAAATACGATCGATCTTTCCGACGTAAATTTTGAAAGCGAAAAAATATTCAGATTAACAGAGATTTTTTTATAAACGATACGATGCTTTTGATTTGAATAACATCGATCATCAAAATTGTTTCACCAAAGTTCATATTTTCTACTCTTCATTTTGAGACCTCATTTGTTACCTTTTCGATGTAGTATTTGAAAGTTCGAATTTTATCGCGGCGTTCATATGATAACACGGTAACACGTTTTATTAACAGACAAAATATCACCATTAACATTGTGTAATACAACAATCTATCAAAAAATGGTGGATATCGTAATAAAACAATCTATCAAAGCATTATGGAGATGCACTCCCGGGGAATCAAGAGAATAAAAGCCTAATATTATTGAATATAATCAAAAAGCATATCAGGGGACCGAAAACATTTTTCAAGTTGTTGAAGACCAAAGCAGTATGTTTCACCATCTATAGACCTTTATCCTACAAACCCGCACCACAACAAACTTCATGAATGACGTATGAAGCAGAAAATGCATTAAATAATAGCAGCTCGGCCTCATCAATAGAGAATTTAGGCTCATCCATTTTTGTAAAGACAAAAAAACACCAACATTGCCTCACCATTTGAATCAACAACCTTCAATCACCTAGGCCAAAACCACACCACAACAAATAGTGGAATCATGGAAAGATTAAAACCAAATAAAGACACAATATGCCTGCAATAACACATTTTACGAAGAATACATAGCGATATTAACCGTAACACAGTAACACCTTATCATCACTGTAACACAACCAATTATGTTTTCCTCTTCAACTTCTCAAAACACTTTTTAGACTAATAACCACAGAAAACAAATATACATTGCATTTCTTATTCATTAATGACTGAAATATCATCATTAGTATGCTTCCCAATGTAAGGGATGGGGTTTGCAATACACTACAACCGATTCTTTTTTGATAAAAAAAACATTGCAACATTGCATCTTTATGTATATTTGAACAAAGTAGAAGAAGGCAACAACATGAAGTCAATAAAAGTTTTTGAAGTTTTTCAAGCCTGAAACACTTGGTTTTCTGCTCCAAAATCTGATTTTCAGCCTTATTCTTGGCATATATATGGCTGAAAATCTCACAACACGGTGATATTAACAGTAACACAGTAACACCCCCAAAACTAGTGTATTAGAAAGCTTAATGATATGAACCAAGTGAACAACACAATCAATCTTCTTTAAAACATCATAGATGCATCCTTAAACTGTGGGATCACCAATATTATCAACCACAACATACTTACCATTATTTGTGTTCTCAACAGAACTATTAGTTTCAGCTCTATGGTTATCAAAAGAGTTGACAATTGTAGCTTCAATATCTACCATGGCAGTTTCAAACATGCCTTGGGGATTCCCCTCAACCCCAGTTGCCCGAGGAACAGTCCCAGACTCAATACGCGAATTTCCAGACTCAAAACGCGAATTTTCAGAATTTATAACACTTGAAATGTCCAAAAGAGAAACATTAAAAGTGTTATTTACCTTTGAATTAGTCAAAATTGTACCCATAGCAGACTCTGAATTACGGGAAAAAGTGGAAAAAGATAGCTGTTGAAGTCGGTGGTGGTGCCGCCGCTTTCTACACTGCCTCCCCTTAAATTTTACATTTACCATGTTATTGACCCCTTACCCAAGATGGTACGTCCGCCACTGCCACTAGTGGTGAGTATTCAGGATTCAGGAAAGCAACAAAAAACGACAATCAAGTTGAATAAGTAGAAGACTTCAAAGTAATTGGCTTGATCAAAAGGAAAACTTGCAAAAGGTAAAATACAAATAGAAGAAGAGCAAAGGTTTCAGGGACATGGAACACTTGTTGAAATAAAGTAGAGGTAAAATAATAGAAGGGAAGAAAAAATGTAGGAGAATTACTTGGAAGCAAGAGTAGTCACATGAGATTTGGAGGCCACCGCTCTTTCTACTGTAAGTAGTGTGAGTTGATATTCTGAAGAAAAAAAAATCGGATTAGCAGAGCACTAACAAGATTGTGAGCAAACCATCAACCTTCACTCTGTATTCAAACAACATACACCACTTCTCCTCCGTTTCAACCACAACCAAAAACAAAAAAGCAAAAAAACAAAACACAAAAATGCTCGCCGGAGGTGATCGTCCTTTAAGAATTCTTCAAATCAAGCAGGAAGATAAATCTTTTGCTAAGATTTCTTCAAAAGATCAGAACTCCATTAATGGTGAATCATCTTTCAGAGCCAACTACTACAATGGAGTCTGCGGTGCCGTTCCGTTCACGTGGAAAACCCGTCCGGGGACACCGAAACACGCATTTTCAGAAGAAGTTTCTCTTCCCCCACTTACTCCACCGCCGTCGTATCTCTTCAAACAAAAATCAACCAATTCCCGTAAGAAAATTTCTAAATCGAAGATTTTCAACTCAATTTTTCCTCGATTGTCTTTTAGGGAAGAGAAATTGAGAACCCGTGAAGGAGCGTCGCTTTCATCGTCGTCTTCCGATAATGATAAGGGCTTACGATTGCAGCCATTTGTGTTGCTGCTTCTGCTAATTGGGGATTAGGATAAGAATAGCTTGGTCCTTAAAAGAAAGGGCAAAATAGTCCAAATGAAAATGTTTTGTCCTTAAATTAATAAAAAAAACAAACTGGATTAAAATTTATATACAGGGTGGAAAGTGAACTAAAACATAATATTCTCTTAATAAAATTGTTATAGAGTACTGAAAAGTAGTTGGATTGTTAATAAATTAGAAGTAAGATAGAAAAAAGAGTAATAAATACTTTATAGGAAATGTAAAATGGTTTATATTCTGAAAGAAACAAAAATAGGTAGAATGATTTATATTCTGGACGACGGAGGGAGTAGTATACACGGATACGGAAATGATAGAACTTTTACTCCTTACATCTAACATTACGCAAGCTCAAAATCTCCGACGTTTGTTAACTTTGTACAGTTGCCGGTCAGGGAAATCCATCAATTTCCAAAAAATCATCCATCTTCTTTAGCCATAATACCATCTCATATAGGATTATGTAAGCAATTGACTTTGCTTTTGGAAAAATATTGGTGCGGAGCGGGGATATAAATAACACCAAAAACAGTGGCGGATCCACGTGCCTCGGGGGTCACGTGACCCCACTGGATTTAAAAAAATATATATATATATATATATTTAGCATTAAAACTATGTAGTTTTGTTGTTAAAAAGTGTTGTTTTATCGATAAAAATGATGTTTTAGACTCCGGTGACCCACTGGAATTTTTTTTGGATAAAAGATGTAGTTTTAATTTCTACGACACCACCTGAATAAATTCCCGAATCATGGGTAATGACAAAAAAGAAGCATGTTTTAAACTGGGATGAATGTTGTCAACCTAGGGGAGGGGAGGGGAGGTTTAGGTTCTAAGGCCGGATTTGCACCATTTTAATATGGCTCTGTTAACAAAGTTCTTATGGAGGTTATTGACTCATCCTCTAATCTTCTCATAACAAAGGTTCTCAAGGCAAAGTATTACCCTTCTACTAATATACTACATGCCAACGCTACTTCAGGATGTTCCCATTAGTAAGAATGGATCAAATGATAAATTTGTGAAATGGACGTTAAATCTCTAGAACATTTTTTTTTTTCCTCCTGTGACCGTGAGCGAGCAAGATTTTGTATGGAAAGCAAGTCCGATTCAATGGCATTTTTCATGAAGAATCATCGCCTCGCTTTCCATTCTGGTGGAAACAAGTTTTGGATGTGAAATTAGCCGTATACGACATCGAAAGGATCGGACTTTGTATTCTCTAAAATACTTCAATACAATTACTGTATTATGACTCGTTTGGATTGATGGAATGCAATGGAATGGAATGAATCTGTTGGAATAGAATGCAATGGAATGTAATGATATCATTCCATTACTGCATTTGGTAAGCAACGGAATGGAATTGTTTCTTATTGCAGGATTTATTTTTTCATTCCATTCCGACCATTCCATCGAATTTTTTATGGAATGAAAATCATCCATTTTCATTCCGTTGGAATGAAAACATATTCCATTCTTCTGTTGTCAAACACGCCAAATTGATGGAATGAAATGAAAAAAGCATTCCATTTCATTCCATCCAAACGTGCCATATGTAACGCCCCGTTCCCGGATACCGAGTCCTTATCCGGAAATAGAACGTTCGGCACATATAATATAAAATAAATTCTATACTATACGTAAGTCTCTACTACGTCGTATCGAGTTGCACATTTACGAAAACTAAAAGACTCGGGTGTATTTTTTTTTTGTACAAGATAAAAATAGAACACAATCTCACTAAAGATAGAAAAGATATCTTACAACAGTGAACTTCAAATCTTACAACCGTACGAGGTTCAAAGAAAATAAAGAAATGCAATAAGTATCTTACAAGAAAATACCAAGAAATACAACATGTTTTTGAAATAAAAAGAGTAAATAGTTCAATACATAGGATAGTCTATCAAATAGAAAATAACATAATAACTCGAGCATGATCATGCGTCATCCTCGAAGTCCTCATCAAACACATCTTCCACATGTTCATCTTCTCAGTTCCCCAAACACAACAAAATGCATTTAAGGTAAGTACTAGGGTACTCAGTAAGAACAGAAGCTATGTCTTTAATTAAGTCTTAAGGAAAGATTTTAGAGCTCATTACATTATCTTTATGCGACAAACTCAATTTAGGGACAATCCATTCTCATCAACACTTCATGACTAACGTTTCTAACTTAACTCAAGTGTGTTACACCGGTACTCAAGGACACAACGCATGGTGCTACCCACCACAAGGTATCATTTGCAACCTATCAGTGGATCACACCGATAGCCACGGGGAAAAACCCGATATTATACACGTTCGATGAATTTCCGCCACTACCATTCGGCCTTATATAGGCTGATAGTGTTGTTCACCTTATGAACGCCCACACATCGCGATATAGATAGGTGTCTTACCAAGAGTATGATGGCATTTAATCTTTTATTAAACACTTATGTATATTATTGATCATTAACTAACCATTCTAAAGTTTTCATGTAAAAACTCACTGGGACCAACCCTACTCCCTCACTTAGAATTTAGACAAGACATCCTAACACATACATGTTAAGGGTGAATTTACGTGCTTTATAACGTTATATTTTATAATGTTTCCCCCGACATTCGTATTAATCGCATGGAAATCACGTGTTTAAATGGAATATTGAGCGAATGACATTTTAATGAGTTAATCGCAAAGTTGGTGGATTTGTATGTTTTAATTATGATTTTATGGTTATTGGAATTATGTTACGCTTTGCGGTATTTTTGATATGATGTAGATACATGTTGGAGGCTACATTGATGATCAAATGTTGATATAATTCGAGCTAAATCAAGATAAAGATGGAGAAAAAGAGATAAAGATCAAGAAATCGAAATTCAGTCATATTGGACTGGCGTCCAGGTTCCGTCCAGTGGACGGGCGTTTGAGATATTGAACGGGCGTTTGAGATATTGAACGGGCGTCCAGGAGGGTATTTTACATTCGGCAAGTTTGGACGCTTGAGGTGGACGCCAGGCCAGGCAGGCGTTTGAAGAAAAGCGGCCCGATTCGAAGTTCATTGTAAGCGGGACGGCGTCGAGTAGTAAGCAGACGGGCGTCCGACCGCCGATCAAGCACAACCGACTTAGTTTTGACCTAGCCGCTTAGTTCATCTATATATAGCGAGCTTGTATTAAACCCTAAAATCATCATCAGGCGACTACGATCGACTTTCATAAAAAAACAAAGAATTTGTCTTTCTTTTTGGTTTGAATGCAATCAAAACAATCTTTTGATTTCAAGGTTACTATGAGTAGCTAAACTCTTGGGTTGGACGAACGGGTGAAGCAATTCAAGAGGCGTTCGTTTTTCTTATTTTTCTCGCGTTTTATTTCGACAAAGGTTAGATTTATATTGCGTTTATTTCGTGCTTCATATCGATAGATAAAGCCTGTGATGTTTGTTTGACGATAGTTGAATGAATTCTAGATCACCGCAATAGTAATCAGATTAATCAATTTGTCTAGAAAGCGAAAGTTATCAAATTGTTAACTAGATAATAATAGTTGAAAGAATTTATGCCTATCGTGCTTGAAGAATCAATCTTTGATAAAAGTTGATAAACAAATTATCTAAGATATTAGTAATTTGCGTTTAGTATAAGTTAATCTTGGCCTTAGTTGATTTGCATGCGTAGGAGATTAGAAGCCTTTGCGGTTATCTTGAATTGTGGATCCTTGTTCGCCCGCTTTTCTCCCCTTATTTGATAAACCTAAAATTATTAGTTTTGTGATTTTTTAGCCTAAACTTAAAACGCATTCAACCTCACGTTCTCGTAGGATCGACCCGGAATAATCGCTTTACTACAAGCTTTGCACTTGGAGCGACTAACCGGATTTTTATTACTTGTCTTTTTGTTTCGTTTACAAAAATCCACCACAATACACATACATTGAAGAATCCTGTTTCATCAAAGCACAAGTCTCTCATGTTTTTCCAACAATCCCGAACTTCAACCCTTAGGTGGTATTCATCCGGTGCCAGAACTAAACGCATCAGAAACCCAATCCAGGCTTGTTCAGGTTCTTTTAATCTTGTTTTCATCATCATACCGAAGTTAGGAATCAAACCCAACTTAAACAACTAGAGACACTCAAAAACTAACAAATCAGCACTTCTGGACCCTAGGCATGCGCCTACCAAAAGTCAGGCGTGCGCCTACGAAATCAAAAACACGTACTGAAACTTTGGCAAAATCAGCCTGCTAGGCATGCGCCTAAGATAAGCCAGGCGCATGCCTGGCTACTTTTTCAGCCAAACCAAATCCTGAATTTCCTGTACGATTTTGGACCCAAAGACTAAACTTTCTGCAACTTTACACAGTAAAACAACCACAAAACACTTACTAAACTTCTTATAAACAAGCACAACATTTCCATAACATCATATCAAACTTTTAAAATCAAATTAAAGCCATGGAGAAGATTTCTTACTTGCTTCTAGCACCAAAACTTCCCGACTTCAGAAAAATCTATACATCTTCTCCAAAAACCAACTAGAAACCTATTTGAATCATAACCAAAGCATAAACTAGTTATGATCAAGATTACTAACCAATCTAGACTACGAATTAGATTGATTTTTCAATTACTCAAAATCAAAAACATAATTTATAGAATTAGGGCTTTTTCCTTACCTTCTCGAAACTTGACAAATTTGATATCCAAATGATCCCTGCTTCACGCTGATTCTCGTGGTATACTTTGATCTGAAATCCGTTAAAAGCCTTGTGAGACAATTGGAAAAGTATTTCTTGTCTCTTCTTTTGCTCTCAAAGTCTGAATTTCTTCGTTAAATTTTCTGACAACTATTGTGATTAGTTGGGAGGTTATTTCCCAATTAAAACCTCCCACTACTTAATTGTAATTAAAAACCTTTAATTCCCTTAATTACAATTCAGTCCCCAAGGAAAATATATATATATATCGAGATATATATATATATATACACACACACACTTATAATCATCATTTTTTTTACTTTAAATCCATGAAAGAATTAAATATAATATTTCGTTCTCGGAAATTGACACGACTGTCCTTTCCCGAGAATCAGAATATTACACCATAACTTCAATAAATAATTTGGGAAAAACAAAATTGTGGTAAAGAGAAAAAACAACTCGAAAGAGGAGCAAAAAAATTTACAATAAATGAGAGTATAAACTCTCGAAAAAAAAGGCAAAAACTCTATATGAATAGGTATGACCAATCTAAAATGAGTGCATTTAAAGGCATAAGGGCTACTCGAGGCAGCACAGCTCTTTTAAAACAAGTGTTTACTTTTGGCACCACACATTTTATTTTTAATTGATGATCCTACTTAATACGCCGCACTTGTAAAAATACCAAATATATTATTTCCAGAGTCTTTTTAATATTGTCATTTTATTTATTTATGAATTAGTCCTTCAAACTTACATTAATATATTTTTATTTTCCTTCTAGTAAAGAAATAAAAAAAAATTACATTTACCCTCATAATTAAAACACTTACCCTATCTAAAAAAGATCCAAATGTGGAGTTGGTGGATGTGTAGGTCCAACTATACAGCTGTTAGATGTTAATGTCCAACTACGATACTGTTGGATGTATTACAGAACATTCTGAAAAAGATCCAACTTTGGAGTTGTTGGATGTGTAGGTCCAACTATATAGCTATTGGATGTATTACAGAACATTCTGAAAAATATCCAACTGTGGAGTTATTGGATGTGTAGGTCCAACTATGCAGTTGTTGGATGTCAAGGTCCGATTATAACACTATTGGATGTATTATAGAACATTCTGAAAAATATCCAACTATGGAGCTGTTGTATGTATTACAGAACATTCTAAAAAAGATCCAACTGTGGAGCTGTTGGATCAATCTAAATTTCACAAAAAAATCACCAAATAACACCGGTGAGTATAGAATGTCAGGATCTATCACCAACAGACAACACAAAAAATCATAAGATATACCCGTGACTACAAAATGTCAAATTCTTTGACCAACAATAGATCCTCGATGACTAGACAATGCAAAAAAAAACATATGATATCTTTTAAGCACCGTTTTGTTCAACACCGGCGACTACAAAATGTCAATTCTCTTTCAGTTGCACGCACTTGTAATGGTTTATTCTGAAGTACAGACAAATTTGCAATGGTGGAACAATCTTCAGACCTTCTTTTGTTGGAAAACATGTCAAATTACCGATGTGTTTATCTGTGGTGAGCAAGGTCACCATAGCATTATGCTTGCTAGCAATTGCCATAGAATTGTAGGCGTCTCCATCCAATGTATCCATCACGAGGCCATGCCTTCCAGTCAGTATTTTTAGCAAGTATCTCTGCGCGACCTATCTGTTTCAACGTATCCTCATAATGACCTAGATCTCCTCTCAATTCTTTACACAATTCTTGCCTGATAACAAGCCATTCATCCTCATGCCACCCCAATGCAACAACTATGGCTCGGACTGTGTTGAATGGCTCTGATTCTCCTCCTTATGAATGCGAATCTCTTCGGCTATTAGCTCATCAACACTTGACAGACAATCATCTTCATCATTTTCTTTGGAAGTACACATGAAATAAACAATATAATGTCATTGAAAAAAATTGGGTTGTGTTTACGTACTTCGAGCAAGGTTATGAGGAGGCGAAAGAGAGAGAAGAAGCGATCCTGTTTGGTGGGATGGTCCCCGATGGTCGGATGTTGGGCTTCAAGACGGAATCTTAAGTATTCTTCCGGTATTCCACTTTTAAATAAACAACTCATTTGTAATCCTAATTTCACATGAAGGTCTTACTGTGGCACTGTTGGATGTATTACAGAACATTCTGAAAAAGATCCAACTATGAAGCGGTTGGATTTCAAGGTCTCACCGTGACACAATTGGATGTATTACAGAAAATTCTGAAAAACACATATACACTAATAACCATTTAAAAAAATACTAGTCATAGATAACACATTTTAAAAGAATTTAGGAATTATCTCATTCTTTCCAATTCTGTCATCTTGGAGACTCTTCATAGCTTCTATCGAAACCACTTCTTCATTTGAGGTAGTATTGTTTTCATTTGCAATCCCAACTTCATGTGAAGTCATTTTATCTTCATTTGAAGGCTCAATATGAATAAAACTCAAAAAGGTCCGTACTTTTTTAACTAATGACGATGAGGAAGTGATTTAATGAAGTATTTTATAAAGTTGGTTAGAAAATGATGATAATCACATCTTTATAAACATGGAATTTTTTAAGAGAAGAATAAGATAATGATAATGGTGCTATGAGTAAGAGAGATATGGAATAGGATTGAGAAAGAGATGAAGGAAGAAGGAAGAGGAGATATGTGATGAAGAAGATGAAGAGATAAAGAATTTTGGTGAGGAAAAACAAGTTTGGGGCGATGGTGAGGGAGGGAGTTCAAACTTGGTTATTGTTTTGGAGGGAAAAATGTGTTGCCTAGGGTAGATGGTGAATTTGTAAATATAAAAAGGCAATGTGTTGAATTGTAGTTATTTTAATAAGATTGGAATTTTTTTTCCAAGTGTGGCGCCTTAAGAATAAATGATAATTTCGTAGTTATACTGTTGTACGATAAGTAGATGTAAAAATAAGTGTTGGTGTCTAAAGTAGATTAACATGTGAAAGTGTGGTGCCATCAATTTGGATGCCTAAGTAGATTACATGTTGTGCCTTTAAAAACACCCATCTAAAATTCATGCATGACAATAACATTACTAAAATATCATTTTCTTTGCACCCACTCAATCTACCACTGATGTTACAATATATAGATAAATGAGTGATAGATGCAAGAGAATGTGCATACGCTCAACTCAACTGCCTTGAGAGATCGACTCAGCTCAGCTGACTATAGAGAACTCAGCTCAACTGACTATAGAATTCAGCTACTCAGCTTAGCAGAATATGTACTAGTGTAAATTTCATTCTTTTGTAACTAAATGTAAATGATGTATGAAACCGATGTAGTGAAATATATTCTATAAGTACATCATAATCAACAATATTATAATTAACTTGTTTATTATTTTTTAAGAAATAAAATTTTCATATTTTATTTTGTTTGTTGTCTGACGTATCGATAGAATCGTTGCGGTGTAAATATCGCTCATTTTGCATAACCATACTTGCTCACGATTTCACATACTACAAAATGAAAAAACACCCAAATCTTACCTCCTCACATCTTGGCCTTTGAGCATAAACCCTACAATTGCAGCAACCCAAAATCCACATTTCTCCCGGTCTCAATTTTCAATCTCCCCAACAAAAACAAACAATAGGGGAGGAAAAATGTCGACTACGATTCTCAAAACACCTCTATATTCCGAAGCACGTTTAACCAGATCAAAATGCTACACATCTCCAGCAAAATCTCGAAGGCTTGATTGTGTTTCTTTCTTAAATAGATTGCGAAACCGGCATCTCCAGTTCCCTAATTTGAAGTTCTCCACTGGGGTTTCTGGTGTTGAGAAATTGCACAATCGTTTAGGTCAATTTGAGGTTTTTGCTTCTGGCAATGGAGAATCAGCTGAAGCTCAGACTGAGACCCAAGTGAGGGAGCCAGTTACAGAGACCGATAAGGTAAGTGAAATATTGGAAAATTCAATTTTTCTGGATGATGAATTGTTGGTAGAATGATTAGACTAATTTTACTCATTTTCATGCTATCCGCTCTTTGCTTAAGATGAAAATCAACGCACTGGTTAGTAAAATTGTACTCCGGAAATGTGTATGTGCTGTTATTTTGACAAAAGTATGGTGATACAAGAGAAATAGCGCTGTGAAAATCTGCCATGTTTTGTAATTTTGTGCATTTTGTTTGATAATTTCCTAGGTCTTTTCTTGTTTTTCCATTGTTACAGTAATAGCAATCAATATATGAAAAGATTATACTTTTACAGTATGTAAATCCAATTCGATTTGAAATGAAAGCTTAGTTCAATTGTATGCTTTTTCTTGTGACTGTGTTTAGGCCGTCAAAACTGATTATATGTTTACCTTTATGCCTGAGGTTGTGTGAAATCAGGTCTCATCACTCTATGAGCTTTACCAGCATCTCTTAATATTTTTCCTGTTCAATGTTTACTAAAGGATTGAAAGGTTTATAGATTCCCTTAGTACATATTGAAAGAAGGAAATGAATTTGGAGTTTGCACCAAAGGAAGATGTTTATAAACTTACAGAAAATGCTGTTTTAAAATCTGAGCTTGAGCTGAGTCTGAAAATGTTAGAAATCAGAGAAGGCAGAAATATAATAAATATTTCGTTTGGGCCGAATGTTACTCAATTTCTGATGAGTATCAAAGGTTTGGTTACTCTCTTTTTAATCTTATATTATAACACTAAGAAATGGTTAGGAATTCACATGCCTGTCAAAAATGCCGAAGGAAAAATGAAAGGAATAATTGTTTAATGTGTACAACTACGTTTACATTGATTTCTAAAATTATATATCTGTATTATGTTTGTCAATCACTTTACTGAAGCTTTCCAGTTTCCACAAGGTAATTTTTAAACATAATAATCTTTTATTGTGGAAAATCTTTCAATGATGGAACTGCTATTTTCGTTCTTGTGTAAATATGTTTTCCCGGTTTCTGTATGCCCGAGTCTTTTGCAATTATTTGTATACCATAACAGTGATATTTATATAGTTGAAGAGTTAAACGTATCTGAATCTTGGTCTTTTTCTCTATAATGATATGTTGTCTGAAATAGGTGGTTTCTTGAAAATACAATCACATGATTTCTCATTGTTATCCTTTGTCTAAGGCTTTGAGGCAGTACTGAGTCTCCATTGCTTAAGCAGTAGGCTATGGAATTCTTAATTGGATATTTTATGTTGTGTACATGATGCCAACATGTCTTTGTAGTCAAGGACTGATGCTGCGCTATCTTTGTGAACTTGTGGTTTTGATTTTGAGACGGCCCACTTACATATGTTTTTTGCAGCTTTCTTTATTTCCATGTATGTTACGTTGATCTCCGTCCATCTTGTGTATTTTTTAGAAAGATGGGGTTTGCTATTGAAATTTCGGTGATTGATAAAGTTATACATTATGGATTTTCTAATGCCAACTATCATCTTTAATTTTGCTTTGCAATTTTTATAATAATTTGGTGGTCATTAAGACATGGGCTCTACTTGTAGTTTGCTTCGGTTACGTTGTGGTGGGTGAATGAGGACATATGCTGTTTAGGGGGAAGCACGCTATGGTGCTACCGATATTATATGTAGTCTTATATCGCCTGAGAAATACCCAATGCCACATGATGTCAAATGTTCATGGCTGAAACCCCACTTCCTTTTTTTTTTGGGGGGTTGGATTAAGCTTTCCATGTCTAATGAAAGTTGCTTCTTTTTGCCTTTTCTTTTCCTTCTGTTACGGTTTGAGAGAATGTACTTGGAGGATGTGGGAAATCCTAGATTTCTTGAACAGCATAGAAAGATCACACTTTGCATTCTTGATTATATGTCCATTGAATCTTCTTTTTTGGAATTGGTGTGCAACAGGAAAAAGTAGATTCTACTATTGCCGTTGAAGATGCATCTGTTAACGGAGAAAGCACCGACATTGATGGTTCCGAATCAACAATCATAGGTTATCTCAATCTCTATCGAGATGCTGTAACAAACAACGAATCATCAAAAGCAGCTGAAATAGAAGCTCTTCTAAGAACATTCGAAGAGGAGAAGGTTAACCTTGAACAGAAAGTTGCTACATTAACTGAAGAATTCTCATACGAGAGAGACCGCGTACTTCGTATCAGTGCTGACTTTGACAATTTCAGAAAGAGGACAGAAAGGGAAAGACTTTCTCTGGTATCAAACGCGCAAGGAGAAGTTGTCGAGAACCTTCTGTCTGTTTTGGATAATTTTGAGAGAGCTAAAGCACAAATAAAACTTGGATCAGAGGCCGAGGAGAAAATAAGTAACAGTTATCAGAGCATATATAAGCAGTTTGTGGAAATTCTTGACTCACTTGGTGTTGTTTCTGTAGAGTCCGTAGGGAAGCCCTTTGATCCAATGGTAAGTTTTCCTTATGGTTCTTTAGCTGTTTATATTGGATTATCCATTGCAACTTTTTTTTTTCCCCATTAAAGAAGGTGCTACTAAGCCAACTGTGAAAAGACGAGTTCCATGTGATGCTCGTCTTTAACTTAGACGTGAACCTAACCATATAATGACCTATGATGCACGGATATGTCTGTCTAGCAGCGTGTCCTGTATCCGATATGTATCCAACGCATATACATATCACACTTGGGAGAATTTGTAATTTTTAAAAGTTGGATACATGATTCGGATGTGGATGTCCATAGCTCAGATATGTGATGTGAAGAATCATGTTGAAAATTAAGAACACCAGATAATTTGGTGAATATATTTTCAATATTTACGCATATGCCCTCCACACCCTTATCTTATATTTTCTTGCACCCGCGTATCCTTATCCATTTAACTTAGATAATGACTGGCCAATTTATGGAGACTGTTGCTAATTCTGTTTATTCGGTTGATACTGTTTTAGTTGCACGAGGCCATTATGCGAGAGGAATCTACAGATCACGAAGAAGGCATTATAATCGAAGAGTATCGTAAGGGTTTTAAACTCGGTGATAGACTGTTGCGGCCATCAATGGTGAAAGTATCATCTGGGCCAGGACCGTCAAAGCCTAAAGCAGAAGAAGAAGAGTCAAAAGCAGAAGATGGTGTTGAAGAAAATGGGGACCAAGATTCTGTATAACCCTATATACAACATTTGAAGAGTAATGCACCAATGTTCCAATTTTGTATGTGTGGTGCTAATGTGAACTGAGTCATCCAAGTAAAAGTATAGGGAAAATTATCAAATATTACGGTTAGTAGGCAATGTGTATCTGAATATTGCTGCTTATTATTCATCAACTTTACAGTTATTACTATCATTATCGTGCAATTGGGATGTTTTCCTGATCCTTGTAGTGACAATATTTCAATGTTAAAACACGCGTGTGTCTTTGCTGATTCTAAAACAAACGTTGATTAGACAATCATCTAAAGAAATGATTTGTTGATCCGATGGCGACCTTTCTTTTTGAGTTATATGTGGAACCTTTGATTAATATGATCTTTGTGGCTATTTCCTCGGGTTTAGGGAAACCTATCTGTTTGTCAGTCGAGCAGAAAAGTCAGCTGAGCTGAACAAGACTCAAGTAAATTCAGATGAGAAGATTTTCAGCCGAGAAGAATCATTTTCTAAGTAGAAAAGTACAAGTACGAATAATTATCTTTGCAATATATCTTGAAGATATTATTCATGATACGGATTAATTTGAGACGTTTGATCAAGGAGCAATCAATGGACAAATTTGAATGACGGTTACAAGGATCTTTGGAGCAGAATATTCAAATAATATCAGTGGCTGGCAGCCTGTTACTATCAAAAGGACACTAGCACTGACAGATAATATGGTAGATCAAGCAGGTGCAGATCAGTTTGTTGATGAAGAAGATCGGGATCATGGGTAAGCTATGGTCTTACTGCAGAAAAACTAAAGAAACTGATGGCCCCGCTGAATTCTGATTCCTCTGGACGTGCAGTTAACAAGATCAATACGACCAGTTCAAGGATTAGGTGACATTTGTATGGAAAAACCTATCCAATGGATCTTGGACTCTAGTGCCACATATCACATTGGATATTCTCTAGAGTAATCAATGTGATGTCTTGAAATAACATTATAGATCTTGTGTAGAAGGCTTGAAGTTCAAGTAAATGTGATGGGAAACTTCAAGTATTGAAAAATACAAGGTAATATGATTTCACAATCTAAGATCAGATGAATTATCTAGAATCCAGATTCAGATGAGCTACATTGGACCAGATCAGCTGAATATAATTTCAGTCGAGGGGACAAGTCAGCTAAGCTGAGCAAGACTTAAGTAAATTTAGATGAGAAGATTTTCAACGGAGAAGAATCATTTTCTAAGTTGAAAAGTACAAGTACGAATAATTATCTTTGCAATATATCTTGAAGATATTATTCATGATAAGGATTAATTTGAGACGTCTGATCAATGAGCAATAAGTGGACAAATTTAAATGACAGTTAAAAAGATCATTGGAGCAGAATATTCGAATAATATCATTTGTTGGCAGCCTGTCACTGTCAGAAGGACACTAGCACTGAGAGATAATAGGGTAGATCAGGCAGGTGCATATCAGTCTGTTGATGAAGAAGATCGGGATCTTGGGGTTAGCTATGTTAGGGTTCCAAGGTCTTACTACAGAAAAACTAAAGAAACTGATGGCCCTACTGTATTCTGATTCCTTTGGACATGCAGTTAACCAGATCAATACAACCAGTTCAAGGATTAGGTGACATTTGTATGGAAAAACATATCCAATGGATCTTGGACTCTAGTGCCACATATGACATTGGATATTCTCTAGAGTAATCAATGTGATGTCATGAAATAACATTATAGATCTTGTGTAGAAGGCTTGAAGTTCAAGTAAATGTGATGGGAAACTTCAAAGTATTGAAAAATACAAGGTACTATGATTTCACAGTCTAAGATCAGATGAATTATCTAGAATCCAGATTCAGATGAGCTACATTGGACCAGATCAGCTGAATATAATTTCAGTCGAGGGGACAAGTCAGCTAAGCCGAGCAAGACTTAAGTAAATTTATATTAGAAGATTTTCAACGGAGAAGAATCATTTTCTAAGTTGAAAAGTACAAGTACGAATAATTATCTTTGCAATATATCTTGAAGATATTATTCATGATAAGGATTAATTTGAGACGTCTGATCAAGGAGCAATAAATGGACAAATTTAAATGACAAATACAAGGATCATTGGAGCAGAATATTCAAATAATATCATTGGTTGGCAGCCTGTCACTGTCAAAAGGACACTAGCACTGAGAGAAAATATGGTAGATCAGGCAGGTGCAGATCAGTCTGTTGATGAAGAAGATCGGGATCTTGGGTTAGCTATGTTAGGATTCCAAGGTCTTACTGCAGAACAACTAAAGAAACTGATGGCCCTACTGAATTCTGATTCCTTTGGACATGCAGTTAACCTGATCAATACATCTAGTTCAAGGATTATGTGACATTTGTATGGTAAAACCTATCTGATGCATCATGGACTTTGGTGCCACATATCACATTGGATATTCTCTAGAGTAATCAATGTGATGGCCTGAAATAACATTATAGATCTTGTATAGAAAGCTTGAAGTTCAAGTAAATGTGATGGAAAACTTCAAGTAATGAAAAATATGACCTACTATGATCTTACAAACTAAGATCAGATGAATTATCTAGAATCCAGATTCAGATGAGCTACACTGGACCAGATCAGCTGAAAATAATTTCAGTCGAGCAGACAAGTCAACTGAGCTGAGCAAGACTTAAGTAAATACAAATGAGAAGATTTTCAGCCGAGAAGAATTATTCACTAAGTTGAAAAGTACAAGTACGAATAATTATCTTTGAAATATATCTCGAAGATATTATTCATGATAATGATTAATTTGAGTCGTCAAACCAAGGTGCAATCAATGTACAAATTTAAATGATGGTTACAAGGATCAATGGAGCAGAATATTCAAATAATATCATTGGTTGGAAGCCTGTCACTGTCAAAAGGACACTAGCACTGAGAGATAATATGGTAGATCTGGCAGGTGCAGATCAGTCTGTTGATGAAGAGGATCGGGATCTTGGGTTAGCTATGTAAGGATTTCAAGGACTTACTACAGAACAACTAAAGAAACCGATGGCCCTGCTGAATTCTGATTCCTCTGGACATGCACTTAACCAGATCAATACAACCAGTTCAAGGATTAGGTGACATTTGTAGGGTAAAACCTATCCAATGGATCTTGGACTCTTGTGCCGCAGATCACATTGAATATTCTCTATAGTAATCAATGTGATGGCTTGAAATAACATTATAGATCTTGTGTAGAAGGCTTGAAGTTCAAGTAAATGTGATGAGAAACTTCAAGTATTGAAAAATATGAGGTACTATGATCTCACAAACTAAGATCAGATGAATTATCTGGAATCCAGATTCAGATAAGCTACACTAGACCAAATCAGCTGAATATAATTTTAGTTGAGTAGACAAGTCAGCTGAGCTGAGCAAGACTTAAGTAAATTTGGATGAGAAGATTTTCAGCCGAGAAGAATCATTTTCTAAGTTGAAAAGTACAAGAACGAATAATTATCTTTGCATTATATCTTGAAGATATTATTCATGATAAGGATTAATTTGAGATGTCTGATCAAGGAGCAATCAATGGAAAAATTTCAATGACGGTTACAAGGATCATTGGAGCAGAATATTCAAATAATATCATTGGTTTGTAGCCTGTCATTGTTTGAAGGACACTAGCACTGAGAGAAAATATGGTAGATCAGGCAGGTGCATATCAGTCTATTGATGAAGAATATCGAGATCTTAGGTTAGTGATATATGTTAAATATATAACAAAATATTATTACATTTTATACATATTATTGATTAATTTTATCTAAAAATATTAAAAGATAGTAAAATAACATATAAAAATCTAATAAATACAAATAAATAACATAATACAAATTATAACTTTTGTTGTCAGATTTACCTGTGTTTTTGTTGTTGTTATACAGTGTATTATGTGATACAAAGTAGAAGAATCGGAATCAAATCATACAAAAAATCATCAAGTGGCAGACAAACCCGGCGCAGACCGGAAGAAACCGGTCCACGCCGGATTATGTGATAATTATTCCATGTTACCCCATGTGCGCCTCGACACAAGCGCACTCAAATCGGGTTAACTGGTCCACGCGGATCACCTCAAGCGCACGCGGACTGAAATCACAGCCTATAAATACCTCATTTATGAGGTGAGAAAAAAAACCCGTACCAATATATATATCTCTATCATTATATATATTTTCTTATCTACTCTCTGTAAATATTATTTCAGTAGGCATTCTGCCATAAAAAGTAGTAGTAGTATTGTTGTAATAATTAGAATAATTATTGAAGATTGTTGAATTTATCACTGTTGTGACATTCAGAGGACGAAGCCTCCTGTCAACAATTATAATCGGTAATATTCTGCTGTTATTATGTTTGTTTTTTATATACAATTTTATCTACTAGTCATAATGTATGTAGGCTAATTATACAACTAGCCAAGACATGTAATTGAAATATGTTTCTCTTTTTGGGAAATGGATGATGACTATGTTAAAATATGATTAAAATTTGAATATGATGAATCTCTTTCTACTTGAACTAATTGATAGTCAGTATTGACGTAATTAACCAAGATGGATGTAACCATAACCTAATCATGAACTGACCAGAGACGTTAGGGTATGAGAAAAGGTAGAAAGACCGGAAGGTAAAATTGGCCGTCTGACAAACGGAACCCTCTTTCTTATCCGGGGATAGAATATTTATACTCGAGAGATTATCATGTCAAATCATTAGGTTTAATTACGGTTTTACCAAGGAGGAGGCATAGAATGAATTCGTGCACTCATTATGAGGGAATTTGTTAAAATGAGAGTATACCGTTTCACATAGTCAATAATACTTTAAACAAGAAGATTGGTCACATCCATTAAAACTAAAAGAGATCATAATTCAATAACATTGTCTTGGTTAGTTCTTATTAACTATCTATTATATTGGTATCTATATCTATATAAATATCTGCTTATTTATCATATAAATAACTCTAATTAAAAAGAATTGCGACTTAGATCAAGATAATAATAGCTAATTGGTGTTTAACCACATTTTGAATTACATTTTCATTTTCCCTGAGGGATACGATCTTGATTCACCAGACTAGACTACAATTTGACCCGGTACACTGCCGGTAAGATTGGACACCCAGTTTTAGCCGATCAAGTTTTTGGCGCCGTTGCCGGGGAATAGCAACGTTAATTTATTATGTCTATGGTTACTACTTATATTAGTTCAAAACTCTTGAGAATAAGTCAACACTTTTCTTAATCTCATTTCTACTTTTTGTTTCTTTGGTACTTACCTTATTGGTAAGTAGCCACTTTTACTGTTTTCGTGTTTTTTTTATTTGATGACCCGAAGCGGTAAGGCCCCACTTACTCTTTATAAGCCAGATATAAATACTTACGAAAGGCAGTTAAGAGGAGAAAATAGACGTGGCCAAACCAGCCAAAGACATCTTGGAGACATATCTCCCCAGGAATCATCAATTCGAGGTAAGGAAATGGCCGAGGCCAGTGAAGAAACACCACCTGAACAAGGGCTTGTTCATGGACAAAACATCAATAATCCTAATACACCGTTACAAAATCTTCCACCACCACCACATCTCAATAACCAGAATCCCAATAATCGGAATAATCAGAACCGAAATCAGAATAATCATCATAATAATAACCCACCAAACCCAAGACCAATTTGTGATCAGACCTTGAGAAGAAATGAAACTAACAATCCAATTCGTCTACCTAATGAAGGAGCAAATAACTTTGAAATTAAATCCCATCTTTTTGGTTTGATTGACACAAGAGCTCAATTTCTTGGTGAAGATGACGAAGATCCGCATCATCACCTATATCTTTTTGAATAATTGTGTAACACTGCCAAGAGCCAAGGTGCTCATCGTGAATTGACAAGGATGTCAATGTTTCCTTTTTCATTAAAAGGAAGGGCAAGAGACTGGTTTATGTCACTCCCACATCATTCGTTGACAAGTTGGCGTGACATTCAAACCGAGTTTTAAAACAATATTTCACTCGGTAGGAATTTGGAATTGAAGGTCGAAATTGCTAATTTTAGACAAGGATCCGAGAAACACTTGGAAATGCATGGGAAAGATTTAAAAGTTGTTAAGAGCTTGTCCCGATCATGGTTACTCTCTTGACATGCAAATCCAACTTTTTTGTCGTAAATTGAGAAAGGACTCACGTGCTGATGTTGATCATGCATGTGGAGGCTCTTTGATGATGAGTGAAGCACAAGTTGTTTATGACGCAATTGAAAAAATTTCTAAAAATAACCGAATGTGGGAAACCGGTTCCAGTACAAGAAAAGTAGCATTTGTAGGTGAATCTACATCAAACTCAGAAGTTTTAGCACATCTGGAAAATCTTAGTAGAAAGTTTGATGGCTTACAAGGAAACAAGAATTCTGGCTCAGAAGGAAAATTATTAAATGAATATTCGAATAATGATAATGGAATAGAAGAATCCGAAGAATATTCTAGGGAAGAAGTAAGTTTTCTGCAACAACATAGGAATTTGAATAATGCTTATTCAAACTCATTCAATGCCATCAAAAGAGACCATCCTACCTTTCGTTGGGCTGAAAACCCAAGTAAGCAAGGACAACCACCCTATCCTACTCAATACAAAAGCTCGTACAATACTCAAAACCAAAGTTACCAGGGAAATTCATCAAATCAAAACCATCAATCACCACTCAGATTATACCCACAACACACCACGCAAAGTATACCAGTTACTCAAAGTTCAACTCAGCCCATAGAAGGAGTTGACAAGTGGGAAAAATTAATGGAAAATATGATGGGTGTGATGTCTACCCAAGCTCAGAATATGGAAACCATGATGACTTCTATAGGAACTGTCACTAAGGATATGAGTACTTTGAAAACATCCATGAGTGGGCATGACACTAGAATGAGAACTATAGAGGCATCAGTGTGTAATATGGAAGATCATTTGAGTAGAGAAGGAGAACGAAAGAACAGTAGACCTCCGGGAGGCTTACCTAGTAATACTGAAAGAAACCCGAGAGAGGTGAATGCTGTTATTACCCGAAGCAGAAAGATATATGGAAGTAACGGAGTAGAAAACTCAGGAAACAATGAAGTAGAAGATGATTTGGATGATAAATTCGAAAAAGAAAGCGAGGACGAACCAGAATTCAGTGAAGAAGAAGAAGAAATCATTGATGATTTCTTAAGTCGTAATAATCATGTTGAGACCGAAAAAGAAGAAGAATGGATCAAAGTCCCAAGAATACTGAAAAATCCAAGAGCTAGCGATCTACGGACCTTATTCAATGAACATGTTAAAAAGGATGAAGTTACTAATAGTACAATTCAAGTAGGGAGTAGCAATACCCCAACAAAACAAGTAAAGAAGGATTTTGAACAAATTTCAAAGAAGATAGTGCAGGATCATGACACATGGAAACCACCAAATGCTCAAACATTTAAGGAAGCATCACTTCTAAGGAAAAAGGTAAGGAGAGCATGACTTCAAAACCTGAATTTATTTACCTTGAGTCTTTACCTTACCCACCCAGAGATCAAATTAAAAAGTTGAAAACGGATAAAAAGTATGCACGTTTCCTTGATACATTTCGTCACCTGAATGTCAATATTCCTGTCATTGAAGCATTAATTAAAATGCCTACTTATGGCAAGTTTCTTAAAGATATTCTATCGAACAAAAAACGTTTAGAATAATATGAGAACATTTGCCTTAATGAAGAATGTTCCGCAGTTTTACAGCACAAGCTTCCTCCTAAATTAAAAGACCCAGGTAGTTTTACCATCCCATGTGATTGGGGGTTTCTTGTTTAAAAAGGTACTCTGTGATCTCGGAGCTAGCATTAATCTTATGTCCTATGAGGATTATAGGAAACTCGGAATAGGAAAACTTAAAAACACCGAGATGACTCTCCAGATGGCAGATAGGTCTATTAAACGTCCTAAAGGAGTTATCGAAGATGTATTGGTTAAGATAGATAAGTTTTACTTTCCAGTTGACTTTGTAGTCATGGAAATGGAAGAAGGATTTTCAGCACCTCTTATTCTAGGTCGACCATTTCTAGCTACAGGAAGAACTCTTATTGATGTTCAAAAAGGCGAATTAATTTTAAGAGTCAATGAAGATGAAGTCACCTTTAATATCTTTAAGGCTATGAAACATCCATACAAATCACTAGAATCGTGTTCATTCATAGAAAGCATATCTTCTATGTATATGAATGATGCTGAATCGCAGAATTTTGAAGATAAGCTCGAAGAATGTTTAGCCTTATCTATCTATGAAGGAGACAACCAAGAAAAGAAAGAAATCATTTTTTATCTCGACACCGGAAGTTCTTTTGAGAAACGTCCATGGCATCGTTATTTAGATTTAGAACTAGATGGACCAGTATTGAAACCTTCGGTAGAAGAGCCACCAAGGAATTTGGAATTGAAACCTCTCCCGTCGAATCTCAAATATGCCTTTCTTGAAAATGATAATTTGCTTCCTGTTATTGTCTCATCATCGTTGACGAAGTCACAGGAAGATCGGTTGTTAAGAATGTTAAGACAACATAAGAAAGCATTTGGATGGACAAATGGCGGATATTCAGGAATAAGTCCGAGATTTGTGTACACAAGATCATCTGAATGAAGAAGCCAAACCATGTATCCAACCACAACGCCGTCTTAACCCGAATATGCAATAAGTAATCAAGAAAGAGGTTATTAAGCTCCTAGAAATGGGGATAATCTTTCCCATATCCGACAGTGAATGGGTAAGTCCTACCCAAGTAGTGCCTAAAAAAGGCGGATTCACGATAAAGGAAAATGATAAACACGAATGGATTCGAACAAGGGAAGTCACAGGATATCGAATGTGCATCGATTTTCGTAAATCGAATGAGCATATAAAAGAAAGACCATCATCCACTTCCATTCATCGTACAGATGTTAGAACGATTAAGTGGACATAAATTTTATTGTTTCTTGGATGGTTATTCAGGTTACTTACAAATATTTATTGCAGCAGGAGATAGAGAGAAAACGACTTTCACGTGTCCATATGGAACTTTTGCCTATAAAAGAATGCCGTTTGGATTATGTAATGCACCAGCTACGTTTCAGAGATGCATGATGGCAATATTTTCAGATATGGTAGAAATTTTTTTGGAAATCTTTATGGATGACTTCAGCGTTTTTGGAGATTCTTTTGAAGAATGTCTTCTACACTTAGAACGTGTGCTTAAACGCTGTGAAGACACAAACCTAGTTTTAAATTGGGAAAAATGTCATCTCATGGTATCAGATGGTATTGTTTTAGGTCATCGAATTTCTGAAGAAGGTATTGAGGTAGATAAAGCCAAAGTCGAAGTAATTAAAAAGTTACCTCCACCAGTAAACCTGAAAACTCTGAGAGGATTTCTTGGACATGCGGGTTTCTATAGAAGATTTATTGCAGATTTTTCACACATAGCGAAACCTCTCAGTCATTTGCTTGAAAAAGAAGTACCATTTAAGTTTGATGACGAATGTATGGAAGCATTTGAAACTTTGAAAGCACGATTGGTAACTGCACCAGTTCTAGTAGCACCAGACTGGAACTTACCATTTGAACTTATGTGCGATGCAAGTGATCTAGCAGTCGGAGCTGTTCTAGGTCAACGCCATGACAAAATACTTAAGGCAATCTACTATGCATCCCATACTTTGAACACAGCCCAACTTAACTACGCCACCACAGAAAAGGAACTGCTGGCTGTAATCTTTGCTTTAGACAAATTTCGATCGTATCTCATTGGTTCTAAAGTAATTGTTTATACTGATCATTCAGCATTAAAATACTTGTTAAAAAAAGAAAGATGCGAAGCCTCGTCTTCTTAGATGGATTCTGCTACTTCAAGAATTTGACATTGAAATTAAAGATAAAAAGGGCAGTGAAAACGTAGTGGCAGACCATTTGAGTCGTATGGAATTTGAAGAAGAAAAAGGAGGAAGGCAAGAGATCAAAGATTTATTCCCAGATGAACAACTCCTCATGGTTGATGCTCCTCCAAGTATGCAACTGGTTAAAACTGGTAATTTATCCAAGGAAAGCTCGCCATGGTTCGGTAATATTGTTAATTACTTTACCTGTGAGTATATTCCATTTCATTGGACATGGCAACAGAAAAAAAAGTTCTTTTATGACCTAAAATTTTACTATTGGGAAAAACCAGATCTTTTTCGAAAATGTTCAGATGGTATAATTAGAAAATGTGTACCCAATGATGAGATTTTAAGTATACTATCCTTTTGCCATGATCGTGAGGCTGGAGGCCACCATGAAGGATGGAAAACCGCTTACAAAGTCTTGCAAAGTGGATTTTACTGGCCTACTCTACATAAAGATGCACACCACTATGCAAGGGTTTGTGAATCATGCCAGAAATGGGGAAATATTTCCAAGAAGCACGAGATGCCTCTCCAACCTATTTTGGAGTGTGAGTTATTTGATGTCTGGGGTATTGATTTTATGGGCCCCTTTCCTCCATCATTTGGTAAGAAATTCATTTTAGTGATGGTCGATTATGTATCCAAATGGGTAGAAAAGTGAAGCTCTTCACACGAATGATTCTAGAGTAGTGTTAAAATTCCTTAAAAAAGAATATATTCACGAGATTTGGCACTCTAGGGCTATCATTAGTGACCAAGGATCACATTTTTGTAACCGTCCATTTACAAAATTAATTGAGAAGTATGGTGTAAAACATAAACTTGGTACACCATATCATCCACAAACTAGTGGACATGTAGAAGTATCTAATAGAGAAATAAAAAGAATCGTGGAAAAACTATAGAGTCAAATCGTAAGAATCAAGCGTAAAGACTAGATTATGCATTATGGGCATATAGAACAGCCTTTAAAACACCAATTGGTTGTTCTCCCTATAAATTAGTTTTTGGTAAATCTTGTCATCTCCCTGTTGAATTAGAACATCGAGCCTTTTGGGCTATTAAATTTCTAAATTTTGATCCGAAGGCTGTTGGTGATTATAGATTACTTCAGTTAACAGAACTGGACGAGTTCCGTCTCGATGCTTATGAAAATGCTCGAATCTACAAGGAACGCACGAAATCTTTCCATGATAAGAGGATCTATCTTCGTGAGTTTCATGTAGGTGATCGAGTACTCTTATATAATTCGCGTTTAAAGTGGTTTCCAGGTAAACTTAAATCAAGATGGATAGGTCCATATGAAGTAACAAAAATCTATAAGTCAGGAGCTGTAGAATTAACTGATGGATACACGACTTTTATAGCCAATGGCCACAGAGTGAAGTTATTTGTAAAAGAAGAAGGGATACCTCTAACAAGAGAGGTTATGTACCTAAGCGACCCTCCAGCAGATTAAAAAGAACCGTTTTGCTATCAGCCACAAACTGAGCTGATTCCAGGTACACTCTTTCTTATTTTTCGTTTAAAATACATTTTAGATAGTTTAGTCTTTTACCGGATAGACATAAAAGAACTGGAATGCCTTTTATAAATAGAATAGAAGTTTTTATTTTACTTTTAAAATTAGGTTTAGATAAAGATGTTGCCTTTAAAATAGAAACCTTAGTTTTTAATTTAAATAAAGAACTGATAAGTAAAATCAGAGAAAGACATCTTTGTAATGGAAAATCGAGAAGTGCTATAAAGAGAAGGGCAAGATTCCTACTAAGGTGTAGAATCTGTGGAAAGAGTGAGCACAGTGGAAAATGTGGGGAAAGCACAACCAAATCCCAGGATGAATGTTTGAATGTAATTAAGATGGGAACGACTAGGTGGTTATCCGAAAATCCCGATGGACAACAAAGAGAGAATTCAAACGCATCATTCCTAGGAATTAGGTTAATGGACCGCTATTATAGAAATCTCGAAGATTTAAGAATGATAGAAGTAGAAGTAGATTGAATTTTATTTTCAAAGATTTTATAAAAATTTTATGATAAACTTATTTTTATATCATATATGGTTTATATGATATAATTAGAATTTATCATACCAAAAAATATCACAATAATTTATTTTATCATTAAATAATTTTGTGATTTTATAAAAATATTTTTATGATACAATTATTACACATAAAAAAAAAACACGGATTTTAATAACCCGGCGTAGACCGGACTAGACCGGCCTACGCCGGAATTAAATGAACTTAACCCTACGGGTTCTCTCTTTTCTTCTTCTTCTTCTCCCCAATTTTTTTTACAGCGCCGCCCCTCCCCTTTCTTCCCACCTCTCCACACCATAAAAAACCCCTCCTTTCTCCTAAAAAATTCATTATTTCAACACCTCTTCTATCACCCACACAACAAATTTAATACATTACCCTCAAAGTTGGTGATTTTCGACATAAACACACAACTCCGGCGAAGTGACATATTTTCCGGCCACCAACGTTTTTCTACATCCCTCAAATTTTCAGGTAACCATTTAAAATAATTATTTATCAAGTTTTAAATTTTAAGTATCAATTTTATCATTTTTGTTGATGTTTTTTGTTTTTATATTAATTTTTGTTATTTTCATTTGGTGTTGTTGTCGATACCACATTCGTAGATGGCTGAGTCTTCCTCTCGTAAAAAGGGTTATAAGAAAAGAAAATCTGACTTACCACCTGTAGTACCTGTGCATGAGCCTAGGCCTCTTACACTAGAAGAAGAGGCTATATCCTTTAAAAACACTGCCAGTCCTGCAGCCGTAGCCGCTTTTGATAGATATTTTTCTAAATGTCCAGTGTTACTAGAACGGGGTATAGATTTTACTGCCTTAGGACCTGAACTGAAGGAAATTTTTGAGAGTAGAGGGTGGATGGAAATAGCCCATGAACGTGTTGACCCTGTTAATGCCACTATGGTTGCTGAATTTTATTCTGTCATTTCTGCCTATGAGCCTGTAGATGAAGGTCCTTTGACCTCTGTTTCTCTTAGAAATGCTACCGTCCCTTTTACTCAGTCAGTCATTAATGCATTTTTTGCCATTCCTGAGGTTCCTGATGCGGAAGATTTCTATTCTGTTTGGGGTTTGATCCAGCCTAGTGTTTTGCAAGCGAAGGCTTATGAAGCTCAACAAGCCTTCGACCCATCTGCGACTTGGATTGATAATAGGTTTTCATACGGGGGTTGTATTAAGGATGTCAGAGCTATTAAGATGTTTCTAGGCTATAATATCAGTCCATCTACTCATGTCAGTGCTTTTGGTAGAGATGATGTCATTACTGCTTGGGCAATAGTTAAGGATGTTCCGGTCAATCTAGGAAAATTGATTTTCACTAAGGTTTGGGATTTTGCTCATGCTCGTATTCCGCAAGGAAACATGCCATTTCCAAATCTAATTTCTGCATTGTGTCTAATGGCGAGAGTCCCAGCCTTACCTGCTGACAGAATTGTTTCTGCTGACACCCCAATCATAGGTCCTAGACTTGCCCCACATCCTGCTGGTAAACTTGACTATAATGATCCTAACCGTTAGCAGCGTCAGCAAGCCCTTCGTACTAGAATCCCACCCCTATTTGGATCCTCTTCTAGGCAGCCTGTGCAGAGTCAGGATTATCTCCAATCTGACGCCATTCTTAGTGCAATTGATAGAAGTCAGGCTAATATGGTGTTAGGATTTGACCGAGTCAGGCAGTGGGCAAATGATATTAGAGTTGGAGTTAGAGGTCAGCGAGCTTTTATGAGAGGTCTAGACCCTGCTTATGAGCAGATGTCAGATGATCTGCCTCAGTGCCAGGAAGATCCCTATACCTTACCAGCTTGGGTTCGACCGATTCCTTCGCCTCCTACCTCTCAACCTTACACTCAGGCTACTTCGGGTCAGTTTAGTATGTCAGGTGGTATGTTTCCAGGTGTCACAGCTGCTACTTCAGGATTTGGAGATTACGCTTCGGTTTCAGCTGTCACTACCGGTTTTGGATCGCTTGGATTCGAGAGTTCGGTTACTATGTCCACCATGCGCTCGCAAGATCCATTCTACACCACGACTTCAACTTCCGACTTTGGAGCAGTTTCGACTCAATCCATGTCACAGCCGCCGCACGATTTGAATTTTGAAGACTTCGAATAAACTGGTTAAACTTTTATCATTTGAAAAACATTTGTACTTTGATGACTATTTCCTTTCATTATGTTGTTTTGAACCTAGAAATTTTAACGTTAACGTTTGGTTGATGCACTCAGTGGTTAGTGCACTTTTAAATAATTTCCCGAGTTCATAATAATTTTATAAAATGTTGGTTGTATTAGTAAGGTTTTTTTTTTAAAAAAAAAAAAACAACAAAAACAATTTTTGCAAACAATGCACATTTTCGTCTCTGTCCGTGAATAGTGAAAACCGGCGTACACCGGGTCCCTTCCGGTTTACGCCGGTGTATCACCGACCTGACAGCTATAGAATAGGGTATTTATATCAACAGAAATTTAATAGATTCCGGCGTAGGCCGGAAGAAACCGGTCCACGCCGGAAATTCTATTTATGTCACAGGAACAAATTTTTCCTCTTCTGCTCGAAATTCTATCTATAAGTAGCACCACTTGCTATCTTAAAATGGCACCACTTTTCCTTTGCATCCACTGTCTAATTAACGGTACAAAATGTCTAATCATTCTTCTCCTTCAGTTAACAGTTACTCTCCCCTGTTGCATCCAAATGATGAAACACCGGATATTCAACCTTTATTTTTCAATCCTAATGATTATCCGCACCAAACAGCTCAACACCGTTATCTAGCCAACTTCAGTCAGTCTCCTATTTTGCTTGAGAAGGGTCTTAACTTTCGAAAAATGAACCAGTGGGGATTTCTCCGTATTGAAGGAGGTGGATGGGATCGTTTTGTCCGTACACCAAGAGGCAAGGTCAATGTCACTCTAGTTCGAGAATTTTATGCAGCTCTGTCAGACTCTGTTTCTGTAGAATCGACACGTTTTGTGCGTGTCCGTGGTTGTATTGTACCATTCACTCCTTTTATCATCAATCAAGCTTTCCAAATACCCCCTGTCCAAACTACCCCGAATAGTCATTATGAATCCCAGTGGAATTTGGACACAGTTCATGGTGTTATTGATAAGTGTGCCGAAGCTTTCCAAATTCTCTTTCCAAATTACAACCGTGATCATGTTGTCTCCACTTCAGCTCTGCTTCCTCATCTTCGAACTTGGAAACATTTTATAAATTCACGAGTTTTTCCAACTTTGGACTTTTCCGAGGTTTCTGATGATGAGATGTTGCTATTGTATGCTATACGATTGGAGCCATTATTGACTGGGGAGTCCTGATTCACAAGACGGCCATCAACTTTGCTCTTGGTAGACGAAATTTTCGTCAACCGATGCCATTTGCATCTTTGATCTCTAAAATCTGTATCCGTTTTGCTGGAGTTCCAGAGACTGCATCGGATGAGATCTTTCCTTCCCGTCAACCTCTGCTAGGTCTGCTTCCAGTAGATGTACCAAGTGGCTCATCTACAGCAGAAGATTAGAGGGGTCATTTCATCTGTGTGCGATAGGAGGAGTTTAAATGGTTGGTTTAGAAGTTGGAATAAGATGTTTTAAGTTTTTAAGTTTTTAAGTTCCTTTTAAGTTGTTAGAGTTTAAGAATTTCCTTTAAGTCCGTAAGTTTGTTTAACTATGTCTTTATATTTTGTGTAATATTCATATTTCCTTTAGTAAAAATGTTATGCTTTTATGTAGTCTTTTCCTTTCTAAACAAATAATTTATAAGAAAAACTCGTATCACCTTAATTAAAATGATTCCTTTTATTTTCTACACAACTTTTTCACTCACTTATCATCGGGACGATGACAATTCACTGGTGGGGAATGGAGTTAGGTTAGTAAATAAAATGAAGTTAATATATCAAATACTTATACACTTAGTTTAATTATCCTCAAGGAAATAAATGAAATAATATATAATTATTATAATAAAAATGATATAGTTTGATAGAAATTTTTTTAATTAAGTAAAGTAAGCTTGATATATTATTTCTATATTATTTATATCTATTTTTGATCTTAACAAGAAATTAAGTATGTATATCTAGATAAATAGTATGAAATATTTTTTTTATGGAATTAAACAAAGAATTACTTATAATAAAATTTTAGAATAATTTTCATTTCAATACAAGTATGAAATTGGAATCGGACTAGGAATGATGAGATTTTTGGCATTACTTTGACTAACTAGAGCTAAATAGCCTACCCGAACATAATTTCCAATTTTTTTCCCCACCTCAGCCTTGTAGAGTGATCAAGACCTCACTCGAATTTAGCCATTATGATTAACTAGATAAAACCTATGTTGCACCGACACTCCAATATGGGTAACGTGCGCCGTATCCGACACGTTTCCGACACGACACGCGTCCGACACGCGCCGACACGGTGTCGGACACGTGTCGGTTGATTTAAAATAATGTTAAATTAAATTTTAAAACCGACACGCCAGGACACGCCCCGACACGCCAGTGACACGTCAAGGACACGGAGCGACACGGAGGGACACGTTCTCCGACACACGGCTATTTATATTTTTATATTTTTTTGTATTTTTGTATTTTTTATATATATATATATATATATATATATATATATATATATATATATATATATATATATATAGGGTTGAGTTCCGTGCATACCATACTATCCATGCTTCACGTACATACTACTAAAATAGTGCATCCGATCACTATTTTAGTGCACACAATTATTGTTTCAAAGGTGCAACTACAAATTGAGAGCGGAGGTTTCTAGTTAGGTTTCTAGTTTCTACAAACTCTGCTCCTCAATTTGTAGTTTAGTTTGAAACAATAACAGTGCACTAAAATAGTGATCGATGCACTATTTTAGTAGTATGTGAATGTAAGCATGGATCAATAGGTATGTATATGAACCCATTTATATATATATATATATATATATATATATTTTTTTTTTTTTATATATATATAAATTTATATATATATATATATATACTACGTGTCCCCGGTGTGTCGTGTCCTATATTTTTGAAAGTTGCCGTGTCGCCGTGTCCGTGTCGTGTCGTGCGCCGTGTCCGTGTCGGTGTCGGTGCAACATAGGATAAAACCGACCCTTAACTTAAATTGGTCTACATTTCTTTGAAATCCCGCAAGTATAGTATGTGCTTATGGATAGCGGTGACGACATCGAAATTCAAAAGTGGTATAAGCTGAGATTGGAATAAATATTATTTGGAAGGCAATCTTGTATCAATTGTTGCTATTCTTGGAATAGTTAGGTACTAATATATTTGTTCTCACCTCATGAAGCTTGAAAGATAGTCGATTTTGGCAATGAGTTCGGATATGTTAGTATTGTTATAAAAAAAAAAAAATCATTAAATCAGTGTCAGGATGTTACTAATCAAGATATTTTTGATCAAAAGTTGAAGGTGTAAGTACGTACGACTTGCTTCTATCTCTTTCGATTTTCCTTTCTTATCCTTTCGATTAGCCAAACACCCTGAACCTGAACGTTATAAGCCATTTTGCCAACTACTTGACTTAGTCCTTGATTCCGATAATTCGTATTGTGGCGATTTTAAAGTTATTCTAAATATTTTTATTAAGTAATTCCAGTAGAATTTCATTTTAGATAATATTTTATAACTAATTTATTGAGTTATACACACTTTTTATCTTCTTAAATAATCTTAGATAGATAAAATTAATATAATTAAAATATTGACGGTATACCTTACTAAATTAGAAATGTAGTCTAAATAAATTATATTGTTTTCATTATGAATATGTATTTATTATTTATCGCTTATTTTGCTCGAGGACGATCAAAAGCTAAGTGGGGAATAGTTGATATATGTTAAATATATAACGAAATATTATTACATTTTATACATATTATTGATTAATTTTATCTAAAAATATTAAAAGATAGTAAAATAACCTATAAAAATCTAATAAATACAAATAAATAACATAATACAAATTATAACTTTTGTTGTCAGATTTACCTGTGTTTTTTTTCGTTTTTGTTGTTGTTATACAGGTATTATGTGATACAAAGTAGAAGAATCGGAATCAAATCATACAAAAAATCATCAAGTGGCAGACAAACCCGGTGCAGACCGGAAGAAATCGGTCCACGCCGGATTATGTGATAATTATTCCATGTTACCCCATATGCGTCTGACACAGCGCACTCGAAATCGGTTAATCCGGTCCACGCCGGATCAGTCTCGGCGCACGCCGGACCTGAAATCACAGCCTATAAATACCTCATTTATGAGGTGAGAAAAAACCCGTACCAATATATATATCTCTATCATTATATATATTTTCTTATCTACTCTCTGTAAATATTATTTCAGTAGGCATTCTGCCATAAAAAGTAGTAGTAGTATTGTTGTAATAATTAGAATAATTATTGAAGATTGTTGAATTTATCACTGTTGTGACATTCAGAGGACGAAGCCTCCTGTCAACAATTATAATCGGTAATATTCTGCTGTTATTATGTTTGTTTTTTATATACAATTTTATCTACTAGTCATAATGTATGTAGGCTAATTATACAACTAGCCAAGACATGTAATTGAAATATGTTTCTCTTTTAGGGAAATGGATGATGACTATGTTAAAATATGATTAAAATTTGAATATGATGAATCTCTTTCTACTTGAACTAATTGATAGTCTCAGATTGACGTAATTAACCGATATGGGACGAACCATAACCTAATCATGAACCCACCGCAGAGGCGTTAGGGTATGAGAAAAGGGTAGAAAGACCGGAAGGTAAAATTGGCCGTCTGACAAACGGAACCCTCTTTCTTATCCGGGGATAGAATATTTATACTCGAGAGATTATCATGTCAAATCATTAGGTTTAATTACGGATTTACCAAGGAGGAGGCATAGAATGAATTCGTGCACTCGTATTTAGGAATTTGTTTATGTGAGAGTATACCGTTTCACATAGTCAATAATACTTTAAACAAGAAGATTGGTCACATCCATTAAAACTAAAAGAGATCATAATTCAATAACATTGTCTTGGTTAGTTCTTATTAACTATCTATTATATTGGTATCTATATCTATATAAATATCTGCTTATTTATCATATAAATAACTCTAATTAAAAAGAATTGCGACTTAGATCAAGATAATAATAGCTAATTGGTGTTTAACCACATTTTGAATTACATTTTCATTTTCCCTGAGGGATACGATCTTGATTCACCAGACTAGACTACAATTTGACCCGGTACACTGCCGGTAAGATTGGACACCCAGTTTTAGCCGATCAGTTAGCTATGATAGGATTTCAAGGACTTACTACAGAACAACTAAAGAAACTGATGGCCCTACTGAATTCTGATTCCTCTGGACATGCATTTAACCAGATCAATACAACCAGTTCAAGAATTAGATGACATTTGTATGGTAAAACCTATCCAATGGATCTTGGACTATTGTGCCACAGATAACATTGGATATTCTCTGCAGTAATAAATGTGATGGCTTGAAATAACATTATTGATCTTGTGTAGAAGGCTTGAAGTTCAAGTAATGTGATGGGAAACTTCAGGTATTGAAAAATATGAGGTACTATGATCTCACAAACAAAGATCAGATGAATTATCTAGAATCCAGATTCAGATGAGCTACACTGGACCAGATTTATTGAATATAATTTCTTTCGAGTAGAAGTCAACTGAGCTGAGCAAGACTTAAGTAAATTTAGATGTGAAGATTTTCAGCCGAGAAGAATCATTTTACAACTCCCTCACATTTTTGCGTTCCGGGGTTCTAAGTTGAAAAGTACAAGTACAAATAATTATCTTTGCAATATATCTTTGAGATATTATTCATGATAAGGATTACTTTGAGGTATCTAATCAATGATCAAATTTAAATGACGGTTACAAGGATCATTGGAGCCGAATATTCAAATAATATCATTGGTTGGCAGCTTGCCACTGTCAGAAGGACACTAGCACAGAGAGATAATATGGTAGATCAGGCAGGTGCGGATCAGTCTATTGATGAAGACAATTGGGATCTTGGGTTAGCTATGTTAGGATTTCAAGGACTTACTACAGAACATCTAAAAAAACCGATGGCCCTGCTAAATTCTGATTCCTATGGACATGCACTTAACCAGATCAATACAACCAATTCAAGGTTTAGGTGACATTTGTATGGTAAAACCCTATGTTGCACGGACACGGACACGGACACGCCGCACGACACGACACGGACACGGCGACACGGCTAATGATAAAATTTAAGGACACGACACGGCCCTGACACGTTACATATAATATATATATACACACACATATATATGTATATACACACATATATACATCTATATATACATCTCTCTCTCTCTCTCTATATATATATATATATATATATATATATATATAATTTTTTTTTTCCAAAAACGAAATATTCATTATGCAGCAAAACATGATTACAGGGGGTTACAATGTTGCCTAACATCTATATATACATCATTTCTCTCAAAAAAAATATTCGTACAAGTCTAAACAACTAGACAAAATAAGATATGTAATACTTAAACTCTATCAATATCTAAAATAAATATTTGTTATCTATACGGTGTCAAAAGTAAAAAGAAAATTATGATTGACTTTCAAAATATTACAAATTAAGTGTAAAAACGATTGTCTATAACAAAAAACATATAAACATATACAGAGTAATCAAGATAGAAATTGTATATTTTCAGGTTTCATCAAAAAAAGATTGAAAAAATTGTGTTCATGGGTGTCGGGAGGTGTCGGCGCCGTGTCGGGAGGTGTCGGAGATGTGTCGACAACGTGTCGGATATTAAAATTTTAAATAATATTAATTTAATCAGCCGACACGTGTCGTACACGGTGTCGGAGCGTGTCATGTCGTGTCTTGTGTCGGACACGGCGCACGGCGCCCAGATTGAAGTGTCGGTGCATCATAGGTAAAACCTATCCAATGGATCTTGGACTCGGGTGCCGCAGATCACATTGGATATTCTCTAAAGTAATCAATGTGATGGCTTGAAATAACATTATAGATCTGTGTAGAAGGCTTGAAGTTCAAGTAAATGTGATGGGAAACTTCAAGTATTGAAAAATTTGAGGTACTATGATCTCACAAACTAAGATCAGATGAATTATCCATAATCTAGATTCAGATGAGCTACACTGGACAAGATCAGCTGATTATAATTTGAGTCGAGTAGACAAGTCAGCTGAGCTGAGCAAGACTTAACTAAATTCAGATGAGAATATTTTCAGCCGAGAAGAATCATTTTCTAACTTGAAGAGTATAAGTATGAATAATTGTCTTTGCTATATATCTTGAAGATTTAATTCATGATGATAAGGATTAATTTGAGACGTCTGATCAATGAGAAATAAATGGAAAAATTTAAATGACGGTTACAAGGCTCATTGGAGAAAAATATTCAAATAATATCATTGGTTTGCAGCCTGTCATTGTTAGAAGGACACTAGCACTGGGAGATAATACGGTAGATCAGGCAAGTGCCGATCAGTTTGTTGATGAAGAAGATCCGGATCATATGTTAGCTATGTTAGGATTTCAGGGTCCTGTTGCAGAACAACTAAAGAAACTGATGGCCCTGCTGAATTCTGATCCTCTGGACCTGCAGTTAAACAGATCAATACAACCAATTCAAGGATTAGTTGCCATTTGTATGATAAAACCTAATCAATGGATCTTGGACTCTGGTGCCGTAGATCACATTGGATATTCTCTAGAGTAATCAATGTGATGGATTGAAATAACATTATAGATCTTGTGTAGAAGGCTTGAAGTTCAAGTAAATGTGATGGGAAAATTCAAGTATTGAAAAATATGAGGTACTATGATCTCGGAAACTAAGATCAGATGAATTATTTGGAATCCAGATTCAAATGATCTACACTAGACCAGATCTGCTGAAAATAATTTTAGTCGAGCAGACAAGTCAGCTGAGCGGAGCGATACTTAAGTAAATTCAGATGAGAAGTTTTTCAGCCGAGAAGAATCATTTTCTAACTTGTGTACAAGTAAGAATAATTATCTTTGCACTATATCTTGAAGATATAATTCCTGATGATAAGGATTAATTTGAGACGTCTGATCAAGGAGAAATAAATGGATTATTTTAAATGACGGTTACAAGGATCATTGGAGCAGAATATTCAAAAAATATCATTGGTTTGCAGCCTGTCACTGTCAGAAGGACACTAGCACTGAGAGATAATATGGTAGATCCGGAAGGTGCAAATCAGTCTGTTGTTGAAGAAGATCGGGATCTTGGGTTAGCTATGTTAGGATTTCAAGGTCTTAGTGCAAAACAACTAAAGAAAATGATGGCACTGCTGAATTCTGATTCCTTTGGACATGCAGTTAACTAGATCAATACGGCCAGTTCCATAATTAGGTGACATTTGTATGGTAAAACCTATCCAATGGATCTTGGACTCTGGTGCCACAGATCACATTTGATATTCTCTAGAGTAATCAATGTGATGGCTTGAAATCACATTATAGATCTTGTGTAGAAGGCTTGAAGTTCAAGTAAATGTGATGGGAAACTTCAAGTATTGAAAAATATGAGGTACCATGATCTCAGAAACTAAGATCAGATGAATTATCTAGAATCGAGATTCAGATGAGCTACACTGGACAAGATCAGCTGAATATAATTTGAGTCGAGTAGACAAGTCATCTAAGCTGAGCAAGACTTAACTAAATTCAGATGAGAAGATTTTCAGTCGAGAAGAATCATTTTCTAACTTGAAGAGTACAAGTACGAATAATTATCTTTGCACTATATCTTGAAGATATAATTCATGATGATAAGGATTAATTTGAGACTTCTGATCAAGGAGAAATAAATGGAAAAATTTAAATGACGGTTACAAGGATCATTGGAGTAGAATATTCAAATAATATCATTGGTTTGCAACCTGTCACTGTCAGAAGGACACTAGCACTGAGAGATAAACTGGTAGATCAGGCAGTGCATATCAGTCAGTTGATGAAGAAGATCGGGATCTTGGGTTAGCTATGTTAGGATTTCAAGGTCTTACTGTAGAACAAGTAAAGAAACTGATGGCCCTGCTGAATTCTGATTCCTCTGGACATGCAGTTAACCAGATCAATACAACCAGTTCAAGGATTATGTGACATTTGTATGATAAAACCTATTCAATGGATCTTGGACTCTGGTAACGTAGATCACATTGGATATTCTCTAGAGTAATCAATATGATGGCTTGAAATAACATTATAGATCTTGTGTAGATGGCTTGAAGTTCAAGTAAATATGATGGAAACTTAGAGTAGTGAAAAATATGAGGTACTATGATCTCGGAAACTAAGATCGATGAATTATCTAGAATCCAGATTTAGATGAGCTACACTGGACCAGATCAGTGGAAAATAATTTTAGTTGAGTGGACAAGTCAGCTGAGCTGAGCAATACTTAAGTAAATTCAGATGAGAAGGTTTTCAGCCGAGAAGAATCATTTTCTAAGTTGAAAAGTACAAGTAAGAATAATTATCTTTGCAATATATCCAAAATATATTATTCATGATAAAGATTAATTTGAGATGTCTGATCAAGGAGCAATCAGTGGACAAATTTAAATGATGTTTACAAGGATTATTGGAGCAGAATATTATAATAATACCATTGGTTGGAAGTCTGTCACTGTCAGAAGGACACTAGCACTGAGAGATAATATGGTTGATCAGGAAGGCGTAGATCAGTCTGTTGATGAAGAAGATTGGGTTAGCTATATTAGGATTTCAAGGTCTTACTGCAGAACAACTAAAGAAACTGATGGCCCTACTGAATTTTGATTCCTCTGGACATGCAGTTAACCAAATCTATACAACTAGTTCACAGATTAGGTGATGATATGCCAAAATTGTAATTCAGTCCGCGGATCCTTATTCGGGTCTGACCGGCCACCGATAATAGTGGATGAGGCCACCGGCCATTACTGTCCGCAATCTCGCAAGCCAAATTGGGACCGTGAGCCTTCAGATCCATTCCAAGCCCTTAACCCTATACGGCGACAAGAAGGATTAGGGGGCCGACACGCGACCCCATTCGATAAAAAGGTCCTCCAGCGATCTCGCCCATAATACTTAGAGGAAGAACTACCTCTAGTTTGGCAAGACAATAATATAAGAGATATAGGGATCATCGAGGCCATCAGGAGTGCAACCTATCGGCTCCGCTACGAGCCCGCTACTGTAGATAAATATCTATTTTGTACTATATGTCCTCATTTATAAATAAGTCAAGATTTAGTCGATGGCTCTCCTATAAATCGGGCACCTTGTAACCCATTTAGAAGGGAGGAATATCTATAAAACACAAGGCAAAGCCAATTTGTCCACTCTCTTCTCACCACCACCGGAATCCTCTAGCACCGCCGAGCACCACCGGAAAACACCATTCAAATACTTCATATAAGCCAGATATCCACTATATAAACCATCACTAGACAACCGTGATAATTTACGCATTATCAGTTGGTTTCGTTGCCGGGAAACTCGTCAAGTTTTTCGATCACTCAAGCGAGGAGATCACCCAGAAAGCTAGCTCACGGCGGAGCTAAGGATCTTCATAGTCTTCGTCACTTCTTCAAGTCCAACGAAGCTTGTTCTTACTCAAAAAGAACCTCAGAATCAACATCACCAAAAAGGAAAGACTAAAAAGAGGTAACGTTAACGAAGCTTGCACAAAACTCATGAATTAGCGTTTGAGAAATCGCTTCCCTCGTAGTGTTCTTCGGTCATGCCCTTGTTCTTTGTTAAGCTCTTGTGATCTGGGAGGTTATAAGCTTGTGTTTTTGTGTTAGAAAGCCTGAGATATATCAAGCTTGCGTTTGAGAAATCACCTCTCTCGGTATCTTTAAGGTTAAACATCATCATCTAACCAGAAAATGGCCAAAAACATCACTTTGAGTTCTTATTTCCTTGAAATCGCATCGTGGTAAAGATCCGACGTTGTTTCCTTGATAGTACATCTATTTTCACGATAAAAATCATACAAATTTCTAGGGTTTTTTTTTGCGTTTAAATCATCACCTTCTTCCCCTGAAAATTCATATTTCCGGCCACTACCTCATCTGAGCTGTCACCATCCAAAAGATCTTTGTCTAGCTCCCCAAAAGTCAAAGAAAGTATGAAGTAGTTGAGGGTGTCAGAAAGGATCAGGTTGTCAGAGAGTCGGTGGCGACCAGAATAACAATCTTATCTCTAAGCAACACCAGTTCGCATTAAAAGGTGATGACTGGAAGTAAGGGTTTACCACTGATACCACAAACCCCAGCAAGAGGGGGTGCACAAAATCAGCCCCGTGCTGAGGGCGGAGGAGAAAATTTTGATAATCCCACCGCAGATTGGAATAGATCACAGAAAGAAGCTATACCCATCAGCGACACCATAAATGTCGTATATCAGAAGACAAAATCTAAAGAGGCCGCCGCGGCTCTAGAAACAGCTCACAAGGAAGAAACAGCAGTCGGTGGGACAAGACCACAGAAAAGCCAAGAGATGGTACCAGAAAGGGTACTCGGATTCCAAGAGAACCCGGAGGTCGCAGAAATGAGAGAATATGCCAAGTACTCAGAGAGAATGTATCTAACCAACTCTCGATTGGTAGCTCTGGGCCGGGAACCCTTGCCGGTCTGGGAAGCATCCCCATCAAGAAGTGAGATCAATCCGAGGGCGTTAAAAAGAAGTCGCCAAAGTCAACCCAAGAGGGTAGAAATTGAGGAAAGCGTTCATTAGTTGGATCGACAGGACCACGAAAAAGAGCTAGAAAAAAGTGAAGGAAATGGGTCTTCTTTGAAAAGCTTAGGCGAGAAAGAAAGAGGTTCGGTCTTGAGCCGTCTAGGTCCCTAGAAAGGAACGTAACGCCCAGGCAGGAGGGGAGGAACAAAAGAGACACTCGCCTAATCATAAAGGAAAATCAGGCTCAACAGGAGGAGTCGCGAAACCATGCGGACTCAGGACGCAGGTCAGAGCGAGCAGCGAGGTCACCTCCAACTAAATGGGGGATCGACCCCGCAATGTCCGAACAAATAGAAGTAATGAGAAAGGAAATTGAAGAGATGAAAAAGTCAAGGCCCGCTGAGAAGGATATCCCAACCTCGGGAATCACCGTTCTCTCGGAAAAAATCATAACCACGCTGCCCACAGAAAGGGAAAAGGTTAGTTATCCTAGCTACAACTACTACAACGGAAGCACTTGTCCATACGACTGGTTAACAGCTTTCCAAGGTCTCATCACCCTTGCAACTCAAAACAAATCGGCTTGGTGCATCGCCCTTAGGGGCAGTATGAAAGACTGGGCCGCGGCTTGGATTCGCAGGCTCCCCCGAGGTTCAGTTGAAAGCTGGAAAGATTTATCTGAAAAATTCATGAAAGAGTTTGAGTCGGCGAGCAGACCGAAGAAGACCATTTAGGACCTTTATGAGGTCCGCATGGGAGAAAATGAATTGGGAAGAGGTTATTATGAGCGGTTCATCAAGGTCTACGATCAAATCAAAAACATCCCTGACGACGCCATCATCACTTGTTTTTTAATAGGCATAGAGAAGGGTCCAATGAAAACAGAGTTCAACCTTCGGCCACCAAAATCTGGTCTTATAGAGATGTTGGAGAGAGCCAGAATGATCGGCCTGAGTGAAGCGCCATCCCCTCTTGGAAAGGAAAATCAAAACCAGAGCACCACTCACAAAAAGAAGAGTTATGATCCTAAATTGTTTTTGATGGTTAACGGGAAGCTTTATCAAAGGCTCGGGACGATTGGTAGTGGTGAAGTTCACAAGGTCATGTCATTAGACTGCACAATGTACGCTCTTGAAAAAGATCAAATTCAAAGGGCTACGAGGATACAAATAAAGCTGGCATTGCTCCAAGAAGTCACAAATGGTTTATAAGATATGAGCTCGCCAACCATGGGCCCGCCAAATACAAGCTCTCTTGTTATGAACTCTCTAGTTAGATCAACATCAACAATTGTGCTTTGGATTTGTACAATTATTCAATCCACCCACTGAAGCAGGGCGGGGCTAATTAAAGTCCGGTTTCGGGATTATCACATATCTACCTTTCGAATTATACCATGTCCATTCTCAAAGTGTTATCGCCCCGGATACTGACCTAAACATTTGTTTCAGACAAGTTGCTCGCAATCTCAATCTTGTCCAAAATAAGGGGGCCACGTATTGGAATTTTCAAAACAGGCACCGAGTTTTTGATCTCGACATCTATTTCAACCAAGTTCGCCCTCAATCTTGCTTGAAACAAGGGGGCCGGAGGTTGAAATTTTCAAACAGACGGGAATGACCCGAGTTCGACACTTATTTCAACCAAGCCCGCAACGACCTTGCTTGAAACAAGGGGCCGCATTTTGGAATTTTTCGATTCAGTCATTAAGCTTGACAGAAACAAGTAAGGCTCTTTAACTGAATTATTTTTTGCAAGATCGATTGTCACGGATTTTATCTAACAAAACAAACAAGTAATAAAATTTATAAATCCGGTATCTCCCCAAGTGTAGGGATCGTAGTATAGCGATTATACCGGAGTCGGTCACGAGAGGAATCGAGGTATCTAGTTCAATTAATTCTCTAAGGTTGATACAATTATTCCTAAACCTAAACTAAAACGGAAAATAAACTGGATGAGAGGATTGTCACCCAAAGCCAGGAAAATATCGCTTTGCGAACAAAAGCAAATAAAATAAAACTACAACTAAGAAAACAATAAAACTAACTATCATGATAATGGTCAAGCGAATCAACATAGAACAAACATGATCCACCATCCCGAAACCCTTAATTCTTCCCTAGATTATCTTATGATGATTCAATCAAAGTTGTGGTTCACCTAATCAAAGGTATGAATTCCTACTTCCGTAAGTAATAAACAAGTAATAAAATTTATAAATCCGGTCTCCCCAAGTGTAGGGATCGTAGTATAGCGATTATACCGGAGTCGGTCACAGGGAATCTAGGTATCTAGTTCAATTAATTCTCCTAAGGTTGATACAATTATTCCTAAACCTAAACTAAAACGGAAAATAAACTGGACAGAGGATTGTCACCCAAAGCCAGGAAAATATAATTTATAACAAAAGCAAATAAAATAAAACTACAACTAAGAAAACAATAAAACTAACTATCATGATAATGAGTGAGCGAATCAACATAGAACAAACATGATCCACCATCCCGCAACCCTTAATTCTTCCCTAGATTATCTTATGATGATTCAATCAAAGTTGTGGTTCACCTAATCAAAGGTATGAATTCCTACTTCCGTAAGTAATCCGTCTATCAATCTCATCATCTTCCGATCTATAGAGATTAACGCTCTCAAAACAAGGTGCAAGATTTATTAGATCTAACAACCTAGAAATCTAACATATCAACTTCCGTTATGTCAAGGTTAAAAGTCTAATCTTTCCTATGGTGATCTAAGGTTTACACCGATTTTCATCATACAGTAACATCAAATAGCAATACATCTTTCGATATCGATTGCATAAACAAATAAACAAAGGAAAGATACAAACTCTAAATAAAATCACTCACAAGATTATCCAAGAGAGAAATCAAAAACGCTGCTGAAAAGTTACCATGGATGCTCCAGTTCACAGCTTGAAGACCATCAGCATGGACGAACAAGAACAGAAAAAAAACGAAAATAAAACCTAATCTAACATCGCCACCCCAAACCTCCCAAAGAAATTTGGGCGCTAAAACTCCTCTCTAATGTTTGTGTGTCAAGAGGATCGAATTATATATCCATTAGGGTAGAAATCGCTGTATGTATTTATAGACTTTTGAGGAGTTTGCGCAATGGCGGTGGACGGACGCTTCGTCCGAAGCTTGGGCGCCCGCCCAAAGTTCTTGACGGAAGTGGACGCCATCCGACTTGGCCTAGAACTCTCTCGATCCGATTTTTCACTCGAACGCTCGTTTAGAAGGTTGGACGCTTCGTCCACCGAATAATCTTGAGACTACGAATTGAATTCGCATTCGGACGCTTGATTCAACGATCTTCTCACCGGACGCTTGATTCATTTGGATCAACACACGATTCTTCATCTCTATCCTCAATCCATTTCATCTCTATCTTTTCTCCTCTTCATTAATCATCAAATAATTCGAACTTTATCACATTTCTTCATATAAATCTTCAATTAAACATTATCCAATCCTCCATTGAGCCGCATTATGGTGTATCTACAATCATAAAAAACATGCAGAGTGTAACCATATCCAAATAATCATAAATTCATCAATAAAACGCATAAATTAACTAATTTTGCGAATCAACCATTAAAAACCTCACTTGCTTAATATTTCAATATAAAGCTCGATTTCTATGAAAATAATACGAATATGGGGGAAATTATTATAAAATATATCGTTAAAAAACGTATAAAATCACCCTTAACAACTCCCCCACACTTAAGCTTTTGCTCGTCCCGAGCAAAACAAAACAAAATCAAGACTCGGAAAAATATAGACATCTCAACACATATACCATATAGTCAATAAATCAGATGTTCACCCCGGTGTGTGCGAAGCCATAATAAATTTCCACTAAATCCACACTTGAAATTGATCAAGCAAACTAGCTAATACCCCCTCGTAGACTAACAATAAATGACACTCATAAGATGCACCCTACAAAACGTGACATATCCCGAAAAAGGTGATAGAATACATTTAAGGCCTTTCTGAAATACTCAGAGGATAATCCCTACAACATATCTATCAGTTTCTACTGGGGATAAGATAGACGATAACTTAGTCTTTCATTCATTTCATAACAATTCTTATTGCAAGTTGATTTAACTACTTTCACAATTAAACACACATCAGAATGAACTCTTGCCCTGTCATAGCAGAATAGGATATTCGAGATATACCCTACCTTACTCAAATCATAAGGCAGCTTTTTCTGACTGTCGTGAGCTTTTAGTCATCATAGTGGTATAGGACATACGTGGTATACCCTATCGCACTCCAATCATCGACTAGCTTTCGACACACCCAACTAATTCTTATAGTTTTCAACTTTTTCATTTGACAATAAGCTACGTGTTACTTATCACATTCAAACCTTAGATATTCACAGTATAACATACTTCGGATCTAAATACAACCATCATAAATCTCAAGATATATACGTAGCACTAAGCACATGACTTATAAGAAAATCAGAAATCACTCGTCCAAAAAGGGGTATAACTTTATATTTTAGCTCATCATTCACTGTGGCTCGTGAAAAAGATATATCGGGTGAAACAACTAACTTATCAAACATATGATATATAGCTTGGATGACTCTAAAAATAACGAACATAAGATCATGCATTGCTTACTCGGGACAAAACAAAAACTTGAAAATTTTAGCTCATTTACATAGAATCATAACGAATTAAGCAAACGATATGTAGGTACACAAAACCATTCCCCTCCCCCACACTTAAATAACAACATGTCCTCGTGTTGTGCGAATTAAAGAAAGATAAAAGAACTTAGTGATTTGGTAATGATATGAAGGTTGGCTGAAGAAGACAACAATGGTGATGTCATATGGAGTCCTTCCCAGCTTCAACTCCCAAAGGTAGCTTCGACAAAAACAACTAAAAATGTGCCTGCACCACTTGAAAAACATGGCAGTATCTCGGGGACACGGGGGGGAATATAACAAGCAACAATAATGATATAAGCACATGGTATAATTGCTCAGATGGAAAAATCACCACACAGTTAAAATCTAAGCGTCAAACATAAAGCCACAGAAGCTTTACAATACAAATATGCCCAACATGTGCATACAGAACTAAGGATAGAGGACACTACAAAATAGCAGGATTGTACATGTAAAACACATGGAAAAGAAGTTAGAGAGATTTTTTTTTCAGATTAAGCTCATGTAAAGATGGAACATATACATGGAACATTACAAAATAGCGAGGCTAGGTGCCTATATCTGAAAATATATTACAATGCAATCTACATGATATGCAATTATATAAAAAAAAATGCTGACAGGCTCAGGCTGAGCAAGTTGGGAGTGCAACTCTACAGTGACTACGGCCCGTGCAGAATCAGGAAATGAAGGACATAAAATAAAAGTGGTAGCGTACGGCAAGCCGACAGTAACTACCCTCAAGAAAAATAAAAGAAAAATAGAAAAACAATGCAACTAGATGACATGCAACTAAATGATATGCAAAAATAAAAGAAAATAAAAGAAAGAAAACTAGCCCACTCATTTGCAACACGACATGTATATAATAAACGTCTACCAAATAATGATAGGTTACGATAAACGACAGTACTATTCATTATATGCAGTGTAGACGCGCCTTAAGACTCATCAAAGGTGATAGCATTATGGAAAACCAACAGTTAGCTATACTAAACAGATATAACTCATAAGCCAACGATAGTAGCAACGAAAAACCGACAGTAGCTACCCATATGAGTTACAAAAATAACAAGAAAGCACATAAGTCTCAAAGCTCATAGGATTCATCACAACGATATGTAGCATACGGAAACCGACATTAGCTACTAAACAACAATAAGAACAGTTATAGCATACGAGAACCGACAGTAACTATAACATGCATGGATGAATCCTAACACCCTAGATAGACGACAACAGGAACAACATAAGTCATATTAGAATCACGTCTAGCTAGGTGAATTACTCAACATGGATTGCAATAGATGGAAAGAAAACCAGAACGGTGAAAGAACATGACATCTACGCATATACACAACGGCCACAGAGGCTCTCAATAAAACATCCATGTCAATTAATGTAGCATGTATATAAAAATTAATCAATTATTTAACATGGATTCGTAGATGGAAAGATGTAAACATGCAAGTTCAGAACATCTACGTAGAAATAATTAGCCACAGAAGCTCATATGAAAGGATCCACGTCAAATAAAGCATTAAAAATCAAGTCAAGAAAAATTTGGAACCTGAACGTGCGTTCCTTCTTTCAAACGGGCGTTCGCCTGGAATTTATGAACTGGACGGGCGTCTGGATTAAACCGGACTCTCGTCTAGTTGCCCTAAGACTTAACAGAACAAGTGCATGTTGGATGGACGGACGTCCACTCACTATGGGCGCGACGCCTGAAACCACAAAGAGTGGCCGGGCGTTCACCGAGAGCGGACTCCGTGGTCTCTAGCATAAAGCACATGAGACTCGATTGATACCGTAAAACAAAGAAAGCAACCCTAAAATCATAACCTAATACCATATCATTAAAAGCGAAGCCCTAGTGTTTATTAAAAACGAAAACAAAACTATGAAACCTAAATTCACGTTTCATAAATTGAGTAAAAAAACTTTTTGCACATTCTTAACCCAACGGTCATCGAAACATGGCAAAAATAAAAACTCTCAATTTGTCTGACGCTACTCTTATTGAAAACTACCTAAAAGATACGAAACAGAACCCAAACCTAAACTACGAAAATTTAAAGCAGAAAAAGCGAAAACCCTAAAAAAAAGGAAAAAAAGCGTGTTGAAATCTTCTGAGCCCAAAATGGAAGGGAAAACAGTGGATTTTGACCTCGAAAACGGCACTGAACGGCCTATGGCGTTCACCTCGTCGTCGGCGTCGGAACGAGCTTTCCGAATTGGGGTCCTGCGTTCCAAACGGACACTCGAGCCGAAAGTTACGGCCAAAATACTAACGAGTGCTAAAACGATCCCTTTTATCCAAAAAATTTGACCGAAAAAAACGTGGAGTCAGATAATTCAACCTCAGATGTCCCCGAATCAATGTAGAAACTAAAAAGGATAGAAACAAAAACCTACCTACGAAAAATTCGTAACAAAAACAGAAAAATTAATAGAAACTAGACAACCGTACCGATTCCCCGGCAACGGCGCCAAAAACTTGTCACGGATTTTATCTAACAAAACAAACAAGTAATAAAATTTATAAATCCGGTATCTCCCAAGTGCGAGGGATCGTAGTATAGCGATTATACCGGAGTCGGTCACAGGAATCGAGGTATCTAGTTCAATTAATTCTCCTAAGGTTGATACAATTATTCCTAAACCTAAACTAAAACGGAAAATAAACCGACAGAGGATTGTCACCCAAAGCCAGGAAAATATCATTTGTAACAAAAGCAAATAAAATAAAACTACAACTAAGAAAACAATAAAACTAACTATCATGATAATGATCAAGCGAATCAACATAGAACAAACATGATCCACCATCCCAACCCTTAATTCTTACTAGATTATCTTATGATGATTCAATCAAAGTTGTGGTTCACCTAATCAAAGGTATGAATTTCTACTTCCGTAAGTAATCCGTCTATCAATCTCATCATCTTCCGATATATAGAGATTAACGCTCTCAAAACAAGGTGCAAGATTTATTAGATCTAACAACCTAGAAATCTAACCTATCAACTTCCGTTATGTCAAGGTTAAAAGTCTAATCTTTCCTATGGTGATCTAAGGTTTACACCGGTTTTCATCCTACGGTAAACATCAAATAGCAATACATCTTTCGATATCGATTGCATAAACAAATAAACAAAGGAAAGATACAAACTCTAAATAAAATCACTCACAAGATTATCCAAGAGAGAAATCAAAAACGCTGCTGAAAAGTAACCATGGATGCTCCAGTTCACAGCTTGAAGACCATCAGCATGGACGAACTAGAACAGAAAAAAACGAAAATAAAACCTAATCTAACCGCCACCCAGACCTCCCAAAAGGGGCTAGGCGCTAGAGGCTCCTCTTTAATGTTTGTGTGTCAAGAGGATCGAATTATATATCCATTAGGGTAGAAATCGCTGTATTTATAGACTTTGAGGCGGCTGCGCAGAATGGCGGTGGACGGACTTTCGTCCGAAGCTTGGACGCCCGCCCAAAGTTCTTGGACGGAAGTGACGCCTTGATCGACTTGGGCCTCGAACTCTCGATCCGATTTTTCACTCACGAGCGCTCGTTTAGAAGGGTTGGGACTTCGTCCACTAAATAATCTTGAGACTCGAATTGAATTCGCATTCGGACGCTTGATTCAACGATCTTCTCGGCCCGGACGCTTGATTCATTTGGATCAACACACGATTCTTCATCTCTATCCTCAATCCATTTCATCTCTATCTTTTCTCCTCTTCATTAATCATCAAATAATTCGAACTTTATCACCTTTCTTCATATAAATCTTCAATTAAACATTATCCAATCCTTCATTGAGCCGCATTATGGTGTATCTACAATCATTAAAAACATGCAGAGTGTAACCATATCCAAATAATCATAAATTCATCAATAAAACGCATAAATTAACTAATTTTGCGAATCAACCATTAAAAACCTCACTTGCTTAATATTTCAATATAAAGCTCGATTTCTATGAAAATAATACGAATATGAGGGAAATTATTATAAAATATATCGTTAAAAAAACGTATAAAATCACCCTTAACATCGATGCTTTAATGTCCTCGAACTTTCCAAAAACAAGGGGGCCATATATGTATATATATGCATAGATACGTCGAGCCAAATAGCAGACTCGAAAAAGATGAAATATTTCGAGGAAAAATAAAGGTGCGAGCTCAAAAATACTTTGGGAAAATCGTTACAAAAGCAAAATAAACATGCATTCAAATCCCAAATCAGCGGCCACAAGTTAGGGGTGGAAAAATAAACATGGATTTTCTCTTCAACAAAAGTCCGTCCGCTTAATAGCTCGGCACAAACAGGCTATAAGCCACCAAAAGAGGCTTTAAGCCACACAAGGTCGTCCACTTTATAGCGCGAGCCTAAAAAATAAGTCGGACAAAACGACAAAGGTCATCCGCTTCATAGCGCGGCCCCCGCAGTGAGACGCTTGACGTCACAAAAGCTGCAAAAGGTCGTCCGCTTCATAGCGCGAGCCTAAAAAATAAGTTGGACAAAGGGACAAAGGTCGTCCGCTTCATAGTGCGGCCCTGCAGTGAGATGTTTGACGTCACAATAGCTGCAAATGGTCGTCCGCTTCATAGCGCGAGCCTAAAAAATAAGTCGGAAAAAACGACAAGGTCGTCCGCTTCATAGCGTGAGCCTAAGAAAATAAGTCGGACGAAACGACAAGGTCGTCCGCTTCATAGCGCGAGCCTAAAAAATAAGTCGCAAAAAACGACAAGGTCGCCAAAGACCCACAGCAAAATGCTCAAGCAGAGCCATGTGCAGTCCGTGAGAACACTTTACTCTAGGCTTGTCATTTCATTAAAATACCGAAGACATGGAGTAGAGGGCCATTGATATGCCTAAATCATAATTCGGTCCACGGATCCTTATTCGGGTCTGACCGGCCACCGACAATAGTGGATGAGGCCACCGGCCATTACTGCCCGCGAGCTCGTAAGCCAAATTAGGACTGCGAGCCTTCAGATCCATTCCAAGCCCTTAAAACTATGTGGTGACAAGAAGGATTAGGGGGCCGACATGCAATCCCATTCGATAAAAAGGTCCGCCAACGATCTCGCCCATAATACTTAGAGGAAGAACTACCTATAGTTTGGCAAGACAATGATATAAGAGATACATGGATCAGCGAGGCCATCAGGAGCACAACCTATCGGCTCCGCTACGAGCCCGCTACTGTAGATAAATATCTATTTTGTACTATATATCCTCATTTGTAAATAAGCCAAGCTTTAGTCGGTGGCTCCCCTATAAATTGGTCACCATGTAACCCATTTAGAAGGGAGGAATATCTATAAAACACAAGGCAAAGCCAATTTGTCCACTCTCTCCTCTCTTATTAAGAACCACCGCCGAGCACCACCGGCAAACACCACTCAAATACTTCTTATAAGCCAGATATCCACCATATAAACCACCGCTAGACAACAGTGATAATTTACGCATTATCAGGTGACATTTGTATGGTAAAACCTATCGAATGGATCTTGGACTCTAGTGCCACAGATCACATTGGATATTCTCAAGAGTAGTCAATGTGATGGCTTGAAATAACTTTATGGATCTAGTGTAAAAGGCTTGAAGTTCAAGTAAATTTGATGGGAAACTTCAAGTTTTGAAAAATATGAGGTACTATGATCTCACACTAAGATCAGATGAATTATCTAGAATCGAGATTCAGATGAGCTACACTGGACCAGATCAGCTGAATATAATTTTAGTGGAGTAGACAAGTCAGCTGAGCTGAGCAAGACTTAAGTAAATTCAGATGAGAAGATTTTCAGCCGAGAAGAAACATTTTCTAAGTTGAGAAGTACAAGTACGAATAATTATCTTTGCAATATGTCGTGAAGATATTTTTCTTGATAAGGATTAATTTGAGACGTCCGATCAAGGAGCAATCAATGGACAAATTTAAATGACGGTTACAAGGATCATTGGAGCAGAATATTCAAATAACATCATTGGTTGACAGTCTGTCACTATCAGAAGGACATTTGCACTGAGAGATAATATGGTAGATTAGGCAGGTGCCGATCAGTCTGTTGATGAAGAAGATCGGGATCTTGGGTTAGCTAAGTTAGGATATCAAGGTCTTACTGTAGAGAAATTAAAGAAATTGATGGCACTGCTGAATTCTGATTCCTTTGGACATGCAGTTAACCAAATCAATACAACCAGTTCAAGGATTAAGTGACATTTGTATGGTAAAACCTATCCAATGGATCTTGGACTCTGGTGCCACATATCACATTGGATATTCTCCAGAGTAATCAATGTGATGGCTTGACATAACATTATAAATCTTGTGTAGAAGGCTTGAAGTTCAAGTAAATGTGATGGGAAACTTCAAGTATTGAAAAATATGAGGTACTATGATCTTACAAACTAAGATCAGAAGAATTATGTGGAATCCAGATTCAGATGAGCTACACTGGACCAGATCAGCTGAAAATAATTTTAGTTGAGTAGACAAGTCAGCTGAGCTTAGCAAGACTTAAGTAAATTCAGATGGGAAGATTTTCAGCCGAGAAGAATCATTTTCTAAGTTGAAACGTACAAGTACAAATAATTATCTTTGCAATATAACTTGAAGATATTAATCATGATAAGGATTAATTTGAGACGTCTGATCAAGGAGCAATCAATGGACAAATTTAAATGATGGTTACAAGAATCATTAGAGCAGAATATTCAAATAATATCATTGGTTGGCAGCCTGTCACTGTCAGAAGGACACTAGCACTGACCCGTGATCAGGTAGAACGAAATTTCAGACGGAATAATCAGAAATAGCCAAAAACTTCTAATAAGATTCCAAATTTGAATGTTGGAGATCTTCACTATAAATAGAGGACTTGGAGACCAGCATCAAATAATAGAATCACTGAGAAATTGAGCAAGTTACATACTCTGTTAAGTTCTTCATTTTCCTGAAATCTCTTAAATTCACAAGGCATTCAATCTATATCAAGAACATTCAAGTGGTGCATTTTCAAAGAACAATCAAGCTGCAACACGTGAATCTAAGCTACTCATTTCAACTTATTTATCCAGATCAAGCTCAAACAGAATCCTTCAGATTCAACACTCAAACTTTGTTTTCTCAAAGTTTCCAGAATCGGTGAAGCACTCTAAGTGTCAAGGACCGAGTGAGCTGAATCAATGTATCTGAAAAGTAGCTGAGAGTTTGTGTGGTGGGACTGTTGAAGAGGCAATCCTACCATGCTAGATTTTTTCACATTGGGTTTGCCACAAATAGGTTTTAAGGAGACAGTGTTATGTTGTGACATACACTTTGGTATAAGGTGAAAGCCATGAATATGATACGACATTATACGAAACTTTTATCACTTTCTCACTAATAAAAGGTTCTTTCAAAATTATATATATATATATATATGAGAATATTAGGTTTTAGTCCACTTTTCGCTCTGTATATAAATTTTAATCCATGTTGTATTTTTTTGTTGATTTAAGGATAAAACATTTTCTTTCGGACTATTTTACCCTTTCTTTTAATCTTTAATCTTCCGTTCTTTTAATCCAATTTTGAACGTCCTTCTCTGCAAAAGTCTCCAAAAGTCTGCTGTTAATGGCGATGGTTATCATCATTGCTACTGCTTTCTTCATAATCACCTCCAGTTCAATCAAGTCATCACTCTCAATCATCAAACTCAACTCTCCAATCGATCTGTTAGGTAATTTAGGTAAAGCATTTCTTATTCTTCCGAAAGTCATCGACGACCAGAGAAGCCAAAGGGCATCAGACGTGCTCGACCACCGTAAGAGAAGAGTTCCTTTTCTTTCAATGCACCAAAACGGTGAGTCAATCTGCGATCACGACTCATCATCCATGGTGAATTTGCTCGGAAGGTCCGGGAATCGATTTCCCATCGCTCGTTGCGACAACGAGCTCAAACCAGATCTCGTATTCCCAACCTAATCGGTTCCAACAGATGATGTATCTGCACATGTCATCTACCGGCGACTTTGATCGGATTCCGATAACGAGTTGGCCATTTGTAAGGAACAAGCTATTTGATTAAAATTTCAAGAGCTGCTTTGAAATTTCAAGAGCTGCTTTGATTTGGGCTTTCAATCATGTGATTGAACCTGGGAATTGTGTTAAGCTTTTGGTGGTTGTTCCTCTTTGTAGCCCAAGTAAATTTCTTCCTCAAATGCTCTTATTTTCATATCAATTTACATTTCCTGAGAATAATGTTCATGATAATGGCGCTTTGACTTTATTTGTGTGTGCCATTGTGTTAGCTTTCTTATAATTTAGGTATTTTGTGGTGGTTATTTTCCATAGTTTTGAATCCTTCTTCTGTGTGTGATTTTTTATCCCTCTTGGTGTTGCTCCGGTTTGTTTGAGTACTAATACATAAGTATACATGTTCTGGGGCTCAAATTATGAAAGTATTGTTCACAATTAATTCTAACCCAAACTCGTGATGTGAATATATAGCATGGAACAATTGGTAAAGACGTTTCATATTCTTTTGGCCCAATTCAGAAGTGCCAAGATAGAAGTCATCCGAGTCTTCCATTTCTTTCAACAATTTGTGGTCCGATAGAATAAAATGAATTGACCGATTACCAAATTCACTTAATCGACCATTAATTTTGCACTTCACCTTCGTGAAAGTGTCCTTGAACTACTAGGAACTTTCTCATTTTTAGTGTGGAAGGTTGAGATATATGCATTGGAATAATTAAGATTAAGACATAATTTGAAATTCAAAGGCTTGTCCTATAAATACCTGCTTTGTAATTGGCTAAAAAAAGGAGTGTGTTCTATTTGCAACTAAAAAAAGGAGTGTGCCCTATTTATTGTTTTTACTTGGTTCATATCATTAAGTTTTCTAATAGACTAGTGTTACTTTGTTGAGAACAAAAATAGACTAGTGTGTTACTTTGTTGGTGTGTTACTGTGTTACTTTGTTGGTGTGTTACTTTGTTGAGAACAAAAATAGACTAGTGTATTACTTTGTTGGTTTGTACTTTGTTGGTGTGTTGCTTTGTTGAGAACAAAAATAGACTAGTGTGTTACTTTGTTGGTGTGTTGCTTTGTTGAGAACAAAAATAGACTAGTGTGTTACTTTGTGGGTGTGTTACTGTGTGACTGTGTGACTGTGTTACTTTGTTGGTGTGTTGCTTTGTTGAGAACAAAAATAGACTAGTGTGTTACTTTGTTGGTGTGTTGCTTTGTTGAGAACAAAAATAGACTAGTGTGTTACTTTGTTGGTGTGTTACTTTGTTGAGAACAAAAATAGACTAGTGTTTTACTTTGTTGGTGTGTTACTTTGTTTGTGTGTTGGTTGGTGTGTTACTTTGTTGAGAACAAAAATAGACTAGTGTGTTACTTTGTTGGTGTGTTACTTTGTTGAGAACAAAAATATTACTTTGTTGGTGTGTTACTTTGTGAGAACAAAAATAGACTAGTGTGTTACTCTGTTGGTGTGTTACTTTGTTGGTGTTACTTTGTTGAGAACAAAAATAGACTAGTGTGTTACTGTGTTGAGAACAAAAATAGACTAGTGTGTTACTTTGTTGGTGTGTTATTTTGTTGGTGTGTTACTTTGTTGAGAACAAAAATAGACTAGTGTGTTACTTTGTTGGTGTGTTACTTTGTTAGTGTGTTACTTTGTTGAGAACAAAAATAGACTAGTGTGTTACTTTGTTGGTGTGTTACTTTGTTGAGAACAAAAATAGACTAGTGTGTTACTTTGTTAGTGTGTTACTTTGTTGGTGTGTTACTTTCTTGATTCAAATGGTTATGTTTGTGTTTTTTTGTCTTCAGAAAATTGGAGGAGCCTAGATTCTCTATTGATGAAGCCGAGCCGATGCTATTTGATGCATTTTCTGCTTCATACATCTTTCATGGAGTTTGATGTGGTGCGGGTTTGAAGGATGAATGTCCATAAATGGTAAAACATACGCTTTTGTCTTCAAGAACTTGAAGAATGTTTTAGTTTCATTAATATGCTTTTTGATTACATCCAATAGTATTAGGTTTTTATTCTCTTGATTCCCCCGGAGTTACATCTCCATAATGCTTTCATAGATTGTTTCATTAGGATATGAAACATTTTTTTGATAGATTGTTGTATTATGCAATGTTAATGGTGATATTTTGGATGTTAATAAAACATGTCCTTCATTTGTTGTGTCATTATTATCGTGCCACTATTATCGTATTCTTGTAAAAGCTGCGATAAAATTCGGCTTTCAAATACTACGTCCAAAAGGTATCAAACGTGGTCTCAAAATGAAGATAATAAAAAGATATGAATTTTGGTGAAACAATTTTGATGATCGGTGTTCTAAATCAAAAGTTACGGTCGTTTATAAGAAAAAACGCTCTGGTTAATATAAATATTTTTTCTTCTTTCAAAATATATGTCGGAAGGATATCGTGTTTGGGCTCAAATTGAAGAGCAAAAAAAAAACATGAATTTTGGTAAAAAAAATTTCGATGATCGGAGTTATAAAACAAAAGTTACGAATGTTTGAAAAAAAGAAAAAAAAAAGAAAAGAAAAGAAAACCTGAACGTGAAGCACAGGATTGAAGGATATGCATATCAGCGCGCGCGTTACTTTTAATAAAAGGGTATTTTTGTCCGTCTGAAATTTTTTTGTTCTTTTTGCAACTAAAAAAATAAATGTGTCATATTTATTCATTTTGTAATGGTTTATTCTTTTCCTCAATCCTCCTAATATATATATATATATATATATATATATATATATATATATATATATATATCTATATCTATATATATTAAAGCAACATTTAACCCAATTACCGTAATTTAAACCCAAACCCGCTATTGACCCGCTTCATATCCGGCAATAAACAAGCGATTCAACCGTTCCCGAATATACCTCAACAAAATATACTTGCCGCTTCCTTCTCCTTTTACGGTTGTTTATCCATATAAAATTCAAATTTCAAAACCAGTATCTTCATCTATTAAAATTCCAAATTCCATAATCGCATCATCACCATATTGAAGGTCGATAATTGAAATCTCAACGGGATCCAATATGGTTGAAATCTAAACAAGATATCGTGTGCTATGATGTAATTTTTTAACCCTAATAACCCTAATCATCATTCACTTTCCTTCCACAAATTACCCGTTTCGATCAATTAACGATGAATTTTTTTTTCCGATCAGTAGGTTAGAGCTCTTTCGTAGGAATGGCTGAAGAATCTCACATGCTTTTTCCTCAAAAAGAAAGAATCTCACATGCTCGGTGTAGGTTGTATGAGTTTACATTGGTAATATTTTTCAATGAGAATTTGTTGTATTTAATCACTGCAATGCTCATCATATACTTAGACTACTTGAGAAAATTTATGCTCACGTATATTGCTTTCTACTTTGCTACCTTCTTTTTTTTTTTTTTTTGATTTTTCTATTGTTTTAGACATGTTTAACTTGATGTGAGTCCGAAACGGGAGTCGAGTAATGATGAAGATATTTTCTTTCCGATCGCTAGATAAGAGTTCTTTGAGAAATTGTATTTTCACATATATAATCGCTTTCTACGTACTTTGCATTTTATTTTTGCCTTTATGTTGATTTTGGGCCCAAATTTGTATTTCTAATAAGATTATCTGTAAATTCGTGATGAGTGGGATGAAGTAATGCATTTGATACTTGAAGATGTTCTTTTGCATTGTGATTGAATACATTGGTTTCTTACTTATGTTTTTTCCTCATATATTTGCTATGAATATTCATGTATTTGGTTTTAATGATTCCATTGTGTACTTTGGTTGTGCGTTATATCATATATCAGTGGTATCAATTTTACATTTTCATATATTATGTTAAATCGTATGTATTTTCGGGATTTTCATTATTAACTTTTCAAGCTTCGTAAATTATTTCATATATAAATGGTATCAATTTTACCATTTCATATATTATGTTAAATCGTATGTTTTCTAGGGATTTTCATTGTTAATTTATCAAGCTTCAGAATAATATTGAGTTTGATCATGGATTTTCCATCTCCGATCGCCACTGATTTTAGTATATGCCACAATGAAAGAAGTTGTTCTTTGCCATTTCACGTTCAGTAATTATAATAGGTTTTGGAGAAAGAAATAAAATAGAGAAGTTGCCAAAAGGTGTCCCCGTTGCCTTCAACCAAAGGATTACAATAATCTTTATACACATCAGATTCGAAAACGATAAGATACAGGTAACCCATTCGATTATATTTGAAATACAACGTTTGCTTATTAGGCCTTTAACTATGTTTCCAAATTAAAACTCTTATGTGTGGATACACTTTGCTTTAGACAAATTTCCTCTTGCACTTTAGTTAACACGTTTTATTTACCTTCACCAATAGGGAAGTTTGGATGGTAGATTTGTTTTTATCGCATCTGTGTTGTATGGCAGAGAAATGTTGGGCTCATTTTTAGCAAGAGTTTTTAATCCTTGGTGATAGTTTTAGTATGTTGTTCAATATCAGTACAATGAAATCCATTATTAATGGACGACATGTCATCAAGTCTTCTTTAAAAGAAATAAATGGATGATGTTTTAAAGCTGAAAAATGTGTTACTATGACAGCATTCTAAAAGATCAAAATGATTTATTTGAAAATGGACTTTAACTCTCATATGGATGTATTTATTTTAGTCATAACACTATCCAATATTGTTGTGTAATTTGTGCAGGTGTGAAAATAAAAATGGGGAAGTGGTTTAAAATGACAAAAAAAATGGGGATAATAGGAATCATGACAGTGGAAATATAAATTGGGTGAAAAGGATAAATCTACTTTTCATAATCTCAAATTCACTGTTTGCTGGAACTGACCTCAAATTTAATGTTTCACTATCACAGTGGAATAAGGACATGTCCTTTTTACCCAAAAAAATTCCACTGTCCTTTTTGCATATTTCTATGTTCAAATTGTCCTTTTTAACAATAAACCCAATAAAATTTACCCTCCATTTTTTTCAATATATTTTCCACAGCCCAAAATCATGTTTATTGTCCAATATGTTTCGGATATTGATGGTATAAACAATAAAAAATACAATGCATCTCAGTTTACTTTAAATGTGATTTGTTATCTTTAAACCACAAGATAATGTAATTGCCCTTATGATGTTAAGTTTACCGAAATAAACTTGATGTTTCAAAGTCATCTATTTGTGTAGGTTCATAAAATAATTATCGTTTAGAATTTGACTGCACCAATGCACCATATCCATGTCAGGGCATGTTCGTAGGTGAGGGTTTGAATGTAGTAGGATATTTTCGTGAAAATATGTTTTGGCACTGGGGTTTGGCAATGGGGTGGACGGACGAGTGTTGGTGAGGTAATTTGATATTGTGGGGTATGTCTTCATACCAATTGTTGTGTGAATATGTTAATGAGTTATTAGATATATGATAGTGCTGATATGTAATGATTTTTAGTTGATATATTTATGAGAATATCAACATTCATCATATATTTACGGTGTATGTCCAATTTTGTTATTTTTTTTAATAAATTCAAATAACTCTCGCAGATCGCATGAGTATTAAAAAGTAGATATATATATTAGAAAGGATGATTTAACCCAATTATCCGGAATTTTGACCCATTAACTGCAAATCGACCCGCTTTATACACACTAAAAATAAAAATAAAAACACCAGCAAAAAAAAAAAAAAAAAAAAAAACTAACGCTAGAAAAAACAAAACAACACCCACCCGATAATTATCCATTTCACACACGGGAATATCAGGAAAAAAAATATCATAGAGTTGTGCTGCCTTTGAAATCGGAATTAGTTCCTAGAATTGTGAATCCAAATCGGAATTAGTTTTCATCGTATCTGGCAGCTATTCTATGGATTATCCATATCCTTTGGAAACCCCAATTCAAATTTCAAACCCACTTGAATCGTTTGTTTTACAACTGTATAACAACCATTCTGGAATATGGTTTTCTACTCCACTCTGTGTATTGATTGCTCTAAACTCAACGCCCTTTCCTCTGATAACTGTGGCAACACCATTTCAGATTTAACGACTAAGCCGCACGACGCTTTTGACTCTGATAATTGGTGGCAGCATCATTTCTAGAACCTAACAACATTTCAGATTTATCGACTATATAGTCCATTGCGCCGAAAGGTAGATTTTTATTGTTTGATTTTTTTTTTTTATTTATTTTTTTTTTATATTTTTTTTGCGATCATAGCTTGAACTATTTATCTTTATGTTCATAGGCCATAGCTTGATTTTTTTGTTTTTTGTTTTTTTGTTCTTCTACGGTTACGCTCTTCTATTGTGATACTGTTTTAATCTTTGTTGATTGTTTTACCTTTATAGATTGTTTCCTCTTATGTGTGCAGCATTGTGGAGAGAATGAATAAAAGGGCAATTTTACCAGGAAAAATTGTTATCACTCCATTTTGCCATCCACGTACATTGTTGTGGTGCTAAGAAGCTAGGTCTACTTTTTCTCATCTTCTACTTGGTCTTGGAATATGCATTTATTATGTTTTCATACGAGGGTTGATATTTTTTTAACTATTTTTTATTTTTAGCTTTCATGAGTTGCTTGGTCTTTACAATTAAAACTTCACTCCTAAAGCATTGTACTCTTAGAATAATCATCGATTAGAAAGGAATGCATATTTTTTTCTTATTCTTTTCAGAGATGATGATTATTAGTTGTAGCTAAATTCTTTGTTGATTGCGGCAAGTGGATTTGACTAACCATAGTATATGGCGCGTTTGACAACGATTCTCAAGCCATGAGATCCAAGAGAGGGATTGATCAGCCCTTCCGAATATCCTAGAAAGGTAATGCTTTCTTTATTCATTGTTGGGTTTTCAAAATCTTCCTTTGATTGATATTAATAATTCAAAGTGTGAGGTTTTTTTTTCTTGCTTTATCAATGATAGGGATGTTGTTAGAGCGATGCCATTGAATTTAACATAGGGGCTGGCGAAGACGATAGGATATTTGTTTTGTAATTACTGTTTTCTTTTTGGATTGGTGTAGGTGGTTTTGAGTTCATATATTAGGGTGCATTTAATGATGAAGGCTATGATCTTTTTTATATTTTTATTATTATGTTGCTTCTCGGTCATCGTCCAATTATTTCGTGCTCAAAGATTACATCCTGATTGGTGGGAAGTTTTTTGGGTACTCACTCCGCATAGAGTGAAGTTACCCATAGGGTGATCGGAGCCACAAAGTTTATATCTTGGGATGTAAATTGTGTGCTCAAATCACCCTATGGTTCAATTCACTCTAAATATATACACTCACTACTTAAAATCTTCCAAGTACATTTTCCTTTGGAGGGGATCAATGTCGGACGTCCTGTTTCTTAAAAAAAGCAACAAAATAAATAAATAAATCAGACGTGGTGGTTAATTGCACTAATTATGTTTGAAATGAGTATATTACCTTTCGACTTAAAAGTAGTATTGTTTTGTTAGTTTATGTTGTCATTGTAATTGTGATATATAGTTGCAAAAAAAGTTGTATATATAAGTGAATTCTCTTTTTTTATGAGCAGATATAAGCGAGCGATTTCTCTTGCCGTAGGATGGGTTGAGTATGTACACTAAGTGGTGGCGCTCTAGAAAATTAGTTCATTGGGAGCGCCGGAGAAAACTGAAGAAGACACCATGGGCATATGAATTATTTAACAACAAAACAATATTATCAATTTGATAGAAAGCAAAATTTATACCAAGTAGAAGAGTTGTTTACGTAAATGCTTACTCGGATAATGAAAGATTTTTTATTCATCAACGGCAAACAAATGCATTTTTTAGGGTAGACAGGAACGAACAAAAAATTCATACATAATTTTTTTGGTTTCGACTACATCAGCACATACCAAAATCATTGGTACATTCAACCTCTATATGGAAGCATTTTGGACCAAAAAGTTGTTGCTTTTGTTGATTGCTACTATTAATTAACATATTTCTTAAGTTCATATTGTGTGCTTAGCAGCTTTCATATATGACGTATAAAACTGGATTTCGAAATGTCGGGAAAATGGTTGTTTTGTTGATATGGGAAATAAGAAATAGGGAGGGTGTTACTTTAAGTAAATATGTGAATCTGATAATCAGTGAAAATACGAGAATGATATTGCTTTATTCTGCCTTTAACGTTCAAAATATTCAATATCTAATTTTGACAGAGACCATAATTATAGATCTTAGTAAATGTAGATAGGATAGACTAATGCAAAAGTTTGTGTGTTGTTATGTATTATTTTGATTTTCAATTATCCTCAATACCCATTAATTAAACAAATGGAAAAAGAAGTAAATAAATGTTCAACGTTTAGCGAGGTTTAGGCCCCGTTTGGATTGAAGAAATTAGATAGAAAGGAAAATGAAAGATAGTGACAGAAAAGAAAGGAAAGGAGAATGAGGGGTTGTAAAGTCTATTTTGAGTATTTGGATAGAACTAGACGGAAAGGAAAAAAGAGAGATAAAGATTGTACAGAACCTTATCTCTCCTTCTCCATTGCTCTCCTTTCTTTTCTTTCAAAGTAAATCATACCAAACACTATAATTTGAATCCTTTCTAACCCATATCATTTCTTTTCTCCTCAAATCTTGCAATCCAAACAGGGCCTTAGAGTTTCTTTTTAGGCGGAAATAAAGTCAGCGAAAATGTTTGGGACAGAGGGTCGGTGATGGTGGGTGACAAGTGGAGAGTGGTGAAGGGTTGAAGATACGGGTTGGGGGATAAGTTTGAGGGGTGAAGGGTGCAAGTATTTACATTAATTTATTTATTTTTTGAGAAATATTTACATTAGTTTACTGTATAATACATTGTATTTATTTAATTTCTTTTATATATTATAATCTATTCTCTATGTTATTTCATTTATATCACCCGTGCATATAAAGTTTTTAAGCTTAGTATATATATATATATATATATATATATATATATATATATATATATATATATATATATATATTACTAACCTAATAGATCAAAAGAGCAAGTACAATTTGAGGTCTGGTTGCAACAAATAACTACAGCAAACTAATAGTATTACAAATAATAGCACAAGATTCAGGTTTGTACAAATATTCAGCCGCAATAATAATGATCAAAATCCAAGTTCAACAAAATACAATATGCAGCAGATTAAGTACAAAAAAATCTTCATCAAACCTATTACCTATAGATGCTTCAAATGAAATCTAAAAGCACAAAACACAATCAAATTCTGCAGCTCCTGCAGGAAAAAAAAGGCGAAATCGAAGAAAAGATAGCTAAAAAAAAGAAGAATTACCTGTTTGCAGATAAATTCAATGGTGTAAGTTAGCAAAACAGGACTAATAACTTGAGAGGGAAACCCCCTACTTGGATCCAAAAGTCAGCACATTCAAATAAATGGTCATGTTACTCCCAATTATCACACCAATTTGCAAGAACCAGCAAATGACTGTCAAACACCCAAGGCCCTTGATCTATTAGTTTACCTGGGTTCTCCTCCGTCTCGAAAACAAACTGATAAGTGTTTTTTGCCAGACGAATTGCTGAGAATGGTGTCTTCCAAGCACTATCCATTGCTGAGAAGAACACATATCAATTTATTTTTGAAATCGATTCACCCCTGAATCGGCTTTTGGAATCTGGGCCTTGGAGCTTCGATGGAACTCTGCTCGTATTGAAATCCTGGAAAAATGTTTGGAATGAAGATAAGAACTTCAAATTATTGGGATCCCTATCAAGCTTGCTACGGTGGATGTGGGAAGAAGAATCGCAAGTTCTTTCGCCGGAAGTAATATTGTGAAATTACGGCAAGAATCATGTACTGGATGTGGGTACCGAAGAGAGCGGTTGATTAGGGGTAATTTAGTCCAAATAGAATTATTTTGTCCTTATTGCAACAAAAAAAATGAGTGTGGATTAAAATTTATATACAGGGAGGAAATTTGACTAAAACCTAATATTCCCTATATATTACTGTGACGGAGAATGTTGTTCCCAGTGGCTATTGATTCACAGAAAACAACAAAAAGAAAATGTAAGAAATGTAAAAAGAATTATGTTTGTATCATCAGCAAAAGAATTAATTGCAAGAAATGTGATTGACAGAGAACCATAATCTGTGTGAAAGTTACCAAGAAAAAGGTGTGACTGTGATGCATGTGTGATCGTATTCTTGTAACGCTACAGCTATGATAAATTTGGCTTTCAAATACTGCGTATTCCTGATAGCCCTTCTTGAAAAACAGACTCAAAGCTGCCTTTCCTATGTAGATTGAATAAAATATTTTGCATTTTTTAAGTAGATTGAATAACTCTTATTGTTCTTGTTGGTTGACATATCTTCTAGTTCCTTTTTCCAGAGCATCCAATTAATTGAGATGAGGAGTATATATATTTTAAAATGTTATGGTACTCATTTGGTCATTGTTACTGCCAACAGTTTGTCGCAAAGAAGCTTGACAAAAGGCTTTTGGATCTTGGGGCTAAGACAATCGTTGACAAAGGTCTTGGTGATGATCAGCACTTGTCGGGGTAAGATTCTGTCATGGGGATGATTTTAGTTACATATAACTCCGTGTCATGTATTTTTTATTCATGAAAATGACATCTGATTTTAGTTTGACTTGTCTGATAAGGTACCTTTGATTTAAAATTCATTTGTAGATATGAAGGTGCTTTAGATCCTTGGGCTTCTACTATGTGGAAAATATTGTATCAAAAGAAGCCATGGTTGTTCTCAAAAAAAAAAAAAAAAAAAAAAAAAAGCAATGCACTCCATGAAAAATCCAAATTTACGTTTAGAACCTATATGGCTATTTCTGTTTGTAACCTTTTAAAAGAAAGTAAAAATGTTTGTAAACTGTTTCTGAGAACTAAAAATAATGGTACATCATACAAAGAATGAATTGGACAAATAGCTTTCTAATAGACTAGTGTTACTTTGTTGGTGTATTCTTGTGTGTTGGTGTCTTCTTGTGTGTGTAACACAAAGAACACAAGAATACAAAGAACACATCAACATGTGTTGGTGTAAACGCTTCGATAAAATTCGGCTTTCAAATACTACGTCGAAAGGGTATCAAATGCGGTCTCAAAATGAAGATAAAAAAAAGTATGAATTTTGGTGAAACAATTTTGATGATTGGTGTTCTAAATCAAAAGCTATCACGATTGCGTTTATAAGAAAAACACTCCGCTTAATATAAATATTTTTCGCTTTCAAAATATACGCGGAAGGAGTATCGTGTTTGGGCTCAAATTGAAGAGCAAAAAAAAAAACATGCATTTTGGTGAAAAAATTTCGACGATCGGAGTTTTAAATCAAAAGTTACAGGTGTTTGAAAAGAAAAAAAAAAAAAAAAACAAAGCAGGAATGCAGGATCAAACATTCAAATGTACCTGATGTTCTCGTACTGAGGACGCGCGCTTAATGTAGGGTCAATTTTGTCCGTGTTAAATTTTTTTTGTCCTTATTGCAACTAAAAAAATAAGTATGTCCTATTTATTCATTTTGTAAATATTTTTATCCTTTTCCCTCAATCCCATATATATATATATATATATATATATATATACACATAATAACTCCAGCTTACTGTCATTTCATAGAATTTACTCAGTCAGAATATTGACAGAACAGTCGGAGGGGCCTTCCGGAGTCAAACTCTGGGGGGGAGGGGGGCCTTATGCTCTTGTTTGTTTTGCAAACACCTTAAGAAGCTCTTTGGATCATCATCGGGAGATCCAATTACTTGGATCAAGCATCAATCTCATGCCCGACGACTTCAGGCATCGTCAAAGGGTACTAAAAAAAAGCCTGAAAATACCCGTTTTAAGATTGTGATAAATAGTCAAACATGCCGTCAAAGGCAAACAAAACCAGCAAAAAAACCCTGAAGGAACAAGTCTAAACCCTCACATGCAGGACACAGACGGGAAAAACGGGCTGAAGGCAACAAATGCATTCAATTTGTCGAATGCGGATACAACATATATGCATTGACCTCAGACGACAAGACGAGCAAAGTAATCAAAGAAACAAAACATCAATAGTGCAGGGCACAATCAAGACATCCATGTCCACAACATAAGATTGAGTCAACATATGCAGCTCAGACAGGGGCTCAGATGGAGTAAGCAAGAAGCTGCTATGACACCATCATCAAGGAAAAAATAAGAACAATCTCTCTCAGCGAGCAGAGCTAGCTTGGTATTTTCTTATATGTACATATTGTTTTCTTGCAGGTTGGAATTCTCTTATCAGAAGCGGATTGAAATTACCTAGTCAAAAGCCGAATATGACACATTTTGTATATCCTATTTCCTACAGGTCGGAACTATCATATCATGAGCTGAACTCAATATACTTACACATATTGAAAAACTTGTCCTAGTATATATATATATATATATATATCTTCAACACTGCATGCTTGGACTTTGAGTAGTATTATGATCTAAGCACGAATTAGTCTCTAAACAACTCCTTATATTTATCAATGAGCCGAGCGGGTTCTCGGCCTTATATTTATCAATGAACCGAGCAGGTTCTCGGCCTTATATTTTATACAACAAACGTAACATCTTATAGGTTTTTATGGATTTATACAAGAAAGAGTTGATTTAATCTCAAACTAATCTGGGAGAAATTCACTTCAACAAGCATTCTCAGCTTTTTCAGACAATGAGTTAGCCTCGACTTCATCTTAGTTCTCTAAATAAGCCTAACAGGCCTCAGACTCTTTTTACATGGTCTAAAGGGATTTTTGTACTTTCATCACTACAGATTATACATATTTTTCAACCCTACATTCTAAAGCTGAAAGGATCAAAGCCGAGCTGAGCAACATGTACTCAACCGTCTTTATATTATGTTGACGAGCTGAGCAGGTAGTCCTCTTTTTATTATATTGTCGAGCTAAGCAGGGACTCAGCCTTCTTCTGTTTTACAGGTGAGCTAAGTAGATTCTTAGCCTCTTCGCATTATAATTACCGAACTCAGTAAGTCTCAGTCTCTTTTGCTTTTATTATTATGGATGAGCTAAGTAAATAATAGTCACTTTGCTATTGTTATGGGTGAGCTGAGCAGATCCCGAGTCTCAATCTTTATTATCATGGATTTCTTTAACTATGGACGAGTTGAGCATGTCTCAGTCTCTTTTTTCTGTCATTATGGATGAAATAAGTTAATCTTAGTCTCTTTCTTTAATGTTATGGATGAGATGAGTAGGTCTTAGCCTTTTTCGCTTATTATAGATTAAGTCGATCTTGGGTTTTATATTAGATGAGCTGAGCAGGCCTAAGTCTCTTTCTAGCATATTGGCTGATCTCAAGGTCTTTTGTTATTATCAGCACAAACTTCGGTTTCTAATTTGAGTTGAGCAAATACAGTTCACATATAACATGGGCGTATTTCAGACTTATATGTTATATATACAGATGATGCTAAAGTGAATGCTGCAAATGGCTCAACAACTAGTAAAATGGTAAACAACCATCTTGATCAACAATAGAATTAAGCAAGGCTCCACCTCTTCTTATTATATTTCCAAGCTGGGCAGGACTTAGCCATATTCTATCTTATTTCCAATCTAAGTAGAACAAGCTTGTCTCCAACTCAGGCTCAACAAGACTCGGTCATATATTTTTAGGGAGCTTCACAGACACCATCTGTATTATCTACGCAGGGCTCAGTCTTATTCATCTTATTAACTAGCACGACAGACTATATTCACAGCAGATGACATCGGCCACTTATTCTATGGCAGGCTCAACTCATCTCAAGTCTTGTATGTATAATCTCAACATCGCTCCGCACTATCTTATTGGTGAGATTAACATGCTCTATCTATATATAAATTGAGCAAAGCTCGGTTCCACTTGTTATGACAAGCTGAGCATACCTCAACCTCTTTCTATACAAGACTCGGTGCACTTCGGTCTTCCAATATTATCTTGACAGGACACATGTGTCTATATTCAAAATGTGGATAAGACCCAACGACGTATATTACGTCAATATGACTTAGTCGTTAGCCTTACTCTTTGACAAATCAAGTCTCAGGCTCTCTTTACAACGCAGGGGCAGGTCTCCTCAGACTTGAGCATGACTCATGTTATATTATGAGAAACGTCAAGCAAGCCACCACCTCACTTGTTATATCAAAAAATTCAGCCGGTCAGCCTCTTTTAGATGCCAATGAAGCTTCAATCCATTATTCAACAAGAGTGGACGTCAATCCTATATTTTAATAAAATCAAACATGCTTTAATCTCTTTTATTATTTGCGAAGCAAGTCTAAATAATTCTTCTTTTTATATAACCTGGCAGGTACCAGCTTCAACTATACACGTACTTAGATTTAGGGATAAATTCTATGTTTCATTGAATGAGCTCAAGTGTGTCTTGTTACATCATTATATCTCCACTTGTTACGTAACACAATAACAACCTTGATCCTATCCTATCCTCCGCAGTACACTTGGCACAATCATATTACAGCTCAATAATATTTATATTAAGTCTATTCTCTAACAGCCCCCCTCAAACTAAATGGGGAGTGATCCACATCGAGTTTGAATCTTGAAGAAGTGAACTGTGCTCCTGCAAACCGGTTTTGTAAGACAGTCAGCCAACTGATCAACTGAAGAGACATGTGAGACCTGGAGATGTCTAGCAAGTACATGATGTCGAACAAAGTGAACATCTGTCTCTATATGCTTTGTTCTGGCATGAAAAACCGGATTCTGTGCTAGTGACTCAGCTCCAATGTAGTCACTGTAAAGATGTGGTCTGGTAGGTAGAAGGATATGCATTTCTCTTAATAAAGATTGCAGCCAAAGAACTTCAGCAGCCAGATGTGCAAGAGCCCTGTACTCAGTTTCAGTGCTTGAACTTGATACAACCTGTTTCTTCTTAGAGGACCAAGATACAAGAGAATGGTCCAGATAGACACAGTAGCCAGATACTGACTTCCTGTCAAAGGGATTGCACCCCCAATCAGCATCAGAAAATCCTTGGATCTGAAGGTTACCAGCAGCCTTAAACACCAGACCAAGATGTATAGTCCCTTTGATGTATCTAAGTACCCTCTTTAAAGCCTTCCAGTGTTCTGAAGTAGGTGAGTTCATGAACTGGGATAATATGTTCACAGAGAAGGACAAATAAGTTCTAGTAAAGGTTAGATACTGGAGTCCCCCAAAGGCACTTCTATATGAAGTTGGATTCTGCAATGGTTCACCTTCATCCAGTCTCAAATTTTTTCCAGAAAGCATGGGAGTGGGACATGGTTTCAGATTACCCAGGTTCATCTTGTCCAGTAGCTGCAAGGCATATTGTTTCTGTGAGAGTGTAAGAGTATCACTGGTTCTGTGAACCTCCATACCCAGAAAATGTGATATTGGACCCAGGTCTTTGAGAGGGAACCTGGAATTCAGTATTTGCACAAACTTCTGAATGGTTGTATCAGAATTTCCTGTAATAAGAAAGTCATCTACATACACCAGAACATATAAGACAGTGTTATCATGCTTGAAAATAAACAAGAAATAGTCTGAGACAGACTGCCTGAAACCCCACTTTTGCAGTTGTGTTTTCATCTCATCAAACTAGGCCCGTGGAGCTTGTTTAAGACCATACATGGCTTTGTCCAAATGACAGACATGAGATGGCCTATTCTTATCAACAAAACCTTCTGGTTGTGCCATAAAAACTGATTCATGCAGTGTCCCATTTAGGAATGCATTATTTATGTCCACTTGCTGAAATGGCCAATGCTTCTGAACTGCCAGTGACATAATTACTCTGATGTTGAGGATTTTGCAACTGGACTGAAGGTGTCATTGTAGTCTACCCCAGGTTGCTGATGGAAACCCTTAGCTACCAACCTTGCTTTTATGCTTTAAAATACTACCATCTGGTTTGAGTTTCAACTTGTATATACCCATTTGTTCCTAACTATGTGTTGAGAGGGATCTGGTGGAACTAGGTCCCATGTATGATTGTCACACAATGCTTTATACTCTTCCTGCATTGCCTTGGACCACTGTGGATCAGCAAGGGCATCAACAACTTTAGTTGGTTCATGCTGACTTGGGTAGGACTGTTTCTGAGTCAAACCATAAAACTTCTTGGGCTTGTAGATTCCACTCTTTGCCCTGGTCTACATATGGTGTATAGGACCCTTCTTTTGAACAGTAGTGGGTGCAGGTGGTACATCTCTGGAAGAATCAGAGTCTGAGCTATGTGGGATCTCAAGGGAAGGTGTGTCAGACTTGTTACTTGGTGAATGTAGTGGTGTGTTGGGTGATGAAGATGTGCACTCAGACTCATTAGGCACAACAAGCTCTGCTGTTAGAGGTTTCAGCTCATCTGTATTAGGATCAAGAGATGCCAGGACATGGTACTTCTTTAGAGAAAACCCAGAGCTAGGAGTTTCTTTGGATGTGGTCTGAGACTCAAGATTGTCAGAGGTTCTGTTGACATTCTTATAGGGAAAGAGTTCTTATTGAAGGCCAGATCTCTAGAAATATATATCCTATGATAATTTCCTAAAAAGTCAAATAATTCTAGATGTTTTGGACTCAATTTGGTGTCGTGTGTTGTTATTTTGCGATGTTTTTATCCTTTTTGGGCTAGATTACTGCGGATGATTGAATTATTGCATGATGATTCGAGATTAGAAGAAAAAGGCCCAAAATGCGGAGCTAAAATGGAAGAGTTCAAAAACTAGCCTCTGTCACACCCAGGGTGTGACAATTTCCAGAAATCTGATCATAGCCAATGAAATGTTCTGATTGGTGGAAACTTTCCCAACGTGATTTCTAGCATAATGGCGTGATTTTAAATGCAAAAGAGGAGCCCACACACTAGAAGAGTCCAAGATTGATAGATATTTGATTTTAGAGATTTTCTTGATTAAATTAATTATGGAAACTTATATTTATGATGTATTTATCCCTTTTATACTCCCCTAAGTCGTGAAAATCATCATTCATGCCTCCCCATCAGATTTTGGGCGACTATCTTACTCTCTTCATCATCATCTTCTCCCATCCCCAAGAACAAGGATTTTAGGTTTTAAGAATTCAAGAACGAAGTTTTTTCGAGGTTTGATTATTTTTGCAATACTTTGACGGTTTCTCTCTATCTCTTTTCTCCTTTATTCTATTTATTTATTTTTCTTGTCAAAGTATGAATTATATGGTTGAATCTTGGAATCTTGATATGTTACGGGAGTAAATATTAGTTTCTTGGATTAGGAAAAGCCCGGCGATGATTATATAGTTTTAAAGATACAATCTTTTCATTGATAAAGGATTTTCGTCATGTTTATGAATTTGATCTTGTATGCTTATTCATGTATTTTTCCGGAAATAATATCTCGAAGGAGTGAATGGCCGTAGGATTGCATGAGAAACTTCATTCGATTAACTGATGACATAAAAAGTATTAATTAATCGATAACCTAGAAACAAAGATCAAATCTTTAGGGATTTCTTCAATGAAAATTAGGTTATACCTAAAGTGGCCCATAATTATGGTAATTCAATACATGTAATTTTATTCTTCAATGTAGGAAACTAAATGTAGGATAAAACTAGGTAAAATCACGATAATAGTTCGAAAGAATGTTTACGTGTAATATTTGATAATTGGTCTTCATAAATGGAAGATTCATATTGATAGAAAGATTGTTGAAATTCTATGTAAACAACGCCGTGGTGGATCCGTAATCCAAGAAATGCCTCTAAACCTTGAATCCTATTACCTAAATCTTGAAGTTCTTGGCTATTAATTAGATTTTCTTTATTTTCTTTAATTTTAGGATTTTTAGACAAAAACCTCCAAGATTTTGATTTGTCTAGCTAATATGAATTGGGAATTTTTTGGTGGTTGACTACAAGTCCCTGTGGGATCGACATCCTAAGTACTACTCGATAAGCCGTGCGCTTGCGGTAGCATTTAGTGATTATATATTGAAAATCACACAACATCCTACCAGAGGGATCCATACACATGTACCATTTGTGGTGTGAACTTAACCCTAGGTAGGTGCATTGTTGAGTGTGATACTGGAACTTATGGGTGTGATAATGCCTAAGGAGGGGATAACAGGCACAACCAAAGATCCTACAACTATTATAGTTAGGAGTCTTTTTGTAAAGCATTCAAAAGGTGATTTATCATGTAGAACTAGTTTGGGCAAGATATTAATGAGGTGAAAAACATGCTCAAAACTGTGCCACCAGTATTTCATGGGAAGGTTAGTTTGAGCTAAGAGGCTTAGGCCAGTTTCTGTGATGTGTCTGTGTTTCCTTTAAACAATGCAATTTTGGGAGTGAGTGTGTGGACAGGGGTGTCTGAAATGGATGCCAAACTGACTGAGATGAGTTTCAAAAGATCTGAATTCTCACCTTCAAACATATTTGACATGTTGGTCTAGGTCCCTGATTAGCATTTTGATTTTGAGCATTTGGAGTGTTTCTGCCACCGGATCTACCTCGACCTCTACCACCCCTGTAGGATCCTCGTCCTCTACTTCCATTATTTGGTGGTCCCTGAGGTCTGGATTGACCTCTACCATAGTTGGGTTGAGTAAAAAAAGCATTAGCACTAGGATTCACCAAGTTTACTGCAGGAGAATTATACCTTGAAATAAGGCGTTCATGAATAAGGAGTTGAGCCTGGACTTCTGGCCAGGACATAGAGATGGCTCTAGAGGTGATTTTCACCACAACCGATTCATATTCCCGTGGTAGGCCACCCAGTGTAGCAAGAACGAGCTCTGAATTTGGAATTGGAAAATCAGCCGCTGCCAAGTTATTAGAATAACTCTTCATGAGGGCAAGATAATCTGCCATACTTTTCGTTCCTTTCTCTGTTTTAGTCAGGGCATCTTTGTATTCAAGAATTCGAGCTTGGGCCTGACTGTTGAACAACGTTTCTAGGGTTCTCCAGACATCTGATGTAGAAGCACATCCAACAACCTCTTGCAGCGCTTGTTCGGTCATCGATCCTAAGAGCTAGCCGAGTAAGAGTTGATCGGTGGTGTTCCATTGTTCGAACGCCGGATTAACTTCCAGACATGCACCACGTTGGATCAGCTAAGACAGCGGCGGTGTCGTACCAAAGAGATGACCATCTAGTTTGTATCCACGAACCACTAGAAGGATTGAGTATTTCCACAGCAGGTAACTTCGTCGATCCAACTTGACGGCGCATGCTTGATTTAGGGTTTCGCCAAATGGAGCTGCTGCTGGCGTTGGTGATGGGATGAGACCGACAGTGGGAATTTGACTCGGAATTGAAACTTGGAACGGTAGAGAGGCAAAAGTGTGTATAAGAGAAGGTGCGGCGCTACCGCCATCAATGGGTGATGGAATTGGGGTTGAGAGAGGAATTCCGGTCGAGATTCCGGTGGAAGAGAGTGGTGGTACATTCATACCACCTGGAGGATCAGTATTTCCAGTGGACATTCTCCACCACAAGATGGCTTTGATACCAACTTAGATTTAGGGATAAATTCTATGTTTCATTGAATGAGCTCAAGTGTGTCTTGTTACATCATTATATCTCCACTTGTTACATAACACAATAACAACCTTGATCCTATCCTATCCTCCACAGTACACTTGGCACAATCATATTACAGCACAATAATATTTATATTAAGTCTATTCTCTAACACACGTCCACCAAATTGAGCAAATTCAACTCTGCATGTTTACCGAGCTGGACTAGCTTCAGCCTATACTTCTTACATGCCGATCAGGACTCGGTCTGATGTAAATGCTAGTTCAAAGCAGAAAAGCTACCAATACTATCATACTAGCTGGACTAGTCTAAAACGGGACCTTCCAAAAGACATTCATTTTACAATACATCATTTCAATATCACGCTACGCGATTCTTCTGGAAATAAAACTCATCGATAACGGAATCAACATCGACATTTTGAAGGAATTCCCTTTCGTGAATATTACTTTAAAAGAAATCGAAAAAGAAAATCTAACCTGATGTAAATTACTTACAAAAATATAGATACAATCGAAAATGAAAGTTCCTTTCATCTATTTGTGACAGCTACCGCCCTCTGTCGCCCGACGGCATTGTTGGAAGTGGAAGATGAAAATCCAGAAGCCGAGATTGAATCAACCTGTTCTTTCTTTTCCTCTTTAATTTTTTTATATTTAATTTTAATTGATAAGTAATATATAAGCTAGTAAATAGCGTGGAGAATACAAAGAATAAATAGTATTAGTTTTGTTGGACAATTGAACAGATGGGATGGACTCTAGAGGGTGGGCTGAGCTAATATATTTGGGCGGGCTGAGTTTAAATCTAATGCTATACTGTAAAAAAAGGCTGGGTGGGCTTAGCATCCCTAGCCCAGCGCCAGTTCCGTCTATGCCAACAAGTCAAGTGCCGCAGGTCGGATTCTCTCAAACAAAATACTTGGTGCATTTTATTTGTTTTTCTGCATGTCAGGTGCCATAGGTCGGATTCTCTTAAGCCAATTGCTTGGCGCATTATATTTGTTTTCCCCGTAGGCCGGACAAGTCAGATTGTACGGCCGTAGGTCGGATTTATTTTATCAGAAGCCAAAGTTTGGATGGTCATATATTATTATGCTGGACGACAGGTGCCCGCATGTCGGACTTATCTTATTAGAAGCTAAATTTGGCTGGTCATATATTGTTTCCCTGCATGTCAAGTGCCTACAAGTCGGAATTATATTATCGAAGGCCAAATATGGCATACTTGTGTATCTCTCAAAAAAGCACATATTTCTCTTTCAAATAATTCTGGAAAATCGAAAGTTTGCAAAGAGATGAACAATATAATCAATCCTTCCTTTTATAAGCAGTAATGGGAAACAGCCGAATATGCGTGTCTATTCGTACTTCACCAGATCAATGAGATTTTCCATACAAAATCATAATACAACTGTAATATTCCGATTTTCGGAAAAGGGCAGACGTGTCATTTTGCGAAAACGAAATATTGGGTTCGATTCCTTTTATTCGGATTTTAATAATTTGGATATTTAAATATGTATATTCGAGATATATATATATTTAAGGGAAAGAAAATCTGATTTATTAAGGGTCATTAAGGAAAATCAATGAAATTAGGTAATTATGGGATGTTTCCTATTTAAGGGAAAATCAACCTAATCAGCCCCTTCAGTTTTTAATCAGATTTTCCACCTCCAAATTCATCTTCTACGTGAGAAAGAGAGAGAATTAGGGCTGAGGGATTTTTTTTTTTCCATCAGTTGCTAAGTCAAATCATAACGGTTTTCAGATCAGAGTCGAGCACCGGAATCGTTGTGAAGAAGGCTTCGTTTTGATTGTAGAAAGTTGAAGCTGTGATAAGGTATGTTTAAACTCTAATTCATGCTCTTCTTCGAGTTTGATGGATTCAAACTCATCAATTCGTAGTTTTTATCGTTTAGAAGCGTGTGATTGAATCTAATCTAAGTTTGGATTTATCACACATGTTTCCTGCAGAGAAAGATCAATTTTAGCTGCTGTTTTTCTGAGTTTGGACATGGATTTAGCTGCTAAAATGGTAAGAAGCTCTTCCTACAATCTAATTGTGGTTTAGAGTAGATTAGATCATGTTTTGATGCTTATTGTATCAAGTTTTAAGCTTAGATGATGTTTAAAGATTAAGGATTGTTTAAGATCTTTAAAGTTATGTTTTCCACCGTTTATCTGCTATAATTAGTGTACAAGAGGTTTGGGATCGAGTAGAGATCGTTAAGAGATGGAAATCAGGAGATTAGGGCTTTTTCTGCGTAGGATGCGTACGCATTGGCTAGCAATGCGCACGCATTCCTGTTACATGATTGCTTAGGTTAGTTACAGCAGGATCAATGCGTACGCATTCAAGGGAATGCGCACACATTGTCGGTTCAGAGTCGTACAGGATGCTTTCTGTCTGCTGAATGCGTACGCATTCATAAGAATGCGCACGCATTGATCAAACAGAAATTTTAGAATAGTTTTTGGTCAGGGAATGCGTACGCATTCATAAGAATGCGCACGCATTGTTTGAACAGAGAGTTTCAGCAAGGTTTTAGCATAAGGGATGCGTACGCATTCCAGAGTAATGCGCACGCATTGCCCCAGTTTTCTATATAATGTTGTTTTAAGTTATGTTTTGAATTCTATACCTTAATTCATGATTAAATAACATTAATCAAATATGAACAAGCCTCGATTGAACTTTTGATTCGTTCAGTTAAAACACCGAATGTACTCTTAAAGGGAGTTGAAGTTCGGATCCGTCGGAAGGGCATGAAAGGGCTTGTGCTTTGATGAACTAGAGTTCGTCAATGTCTGTGTAATTGTTAAGATGTGATGTCTAGCTGTCTAAGTGAGGGAGTAGAGTTGTTAAGGTGAGTTTTATTCAGAAAACACTTAGGTGGTTAGTTAATTCACACTAATATTTACATAATGTGTAGATAAAAGATAAAACGTCACTTATTCTTGGTTAGGCACTGATTCAAATCGGCGATGTACGTTCTTAAAAGGTGGACAACGCTACTGGCTCAAAAGGCTGAAGGGTAGTGGAGGAAATCCATCGAACGTATATGCATACCGGGGAGATCCCGGGACTATCGGTGCTAATCACCGTAGTTGGCAAGTATATCTCGTGGTGGAATTTTCACCATGCTTTGTGTCCTTGAGTAGTGATGTAACAAAGATAAGCTAAGTTAGAAACGTTTAGTCCTGACTTGTCGATGGGTGTGAAGTGAACCCTAAATTGAGTCGGACACATTAAGATAATCTTTTAATAATAACCTTAATTAAATTGTAGCTTCTACTTCTTACTTTGTACATTGTACTTACCTCAAATGCATGTTTATTTATGTGTTTGGGGGAGAGAAGACGAACATGTTGGTCAAGATTTTGAGGAGGACTTTGATGACGACGTTTGAGGACGCCGGAGTTGAAGACCTTGTTTATTATTCGTTTATTTATATTTACTTCATAGACTAGGATTATTATTGGATTTTGTAGTTTATTGTTAGTACTTTGGAGTTCGTACATTTTGGATTCGTTGATTTCGTTTCGGATGTAATAATGTTACATTTCTTCTTTAGTTCTTGATTCCTATTCTTGGTTATTTGGAAAAAAAATTACCCGAGTCTTTTAGCTTCCGTTTGCTTTTATTTGATACGACGTAGTAGAGGCTTACGTGTAATATTATTTATTTAATATTATGCGTGCCGAACGTTTCGATTTCCGGATAAGGACTCGGTGTCTGGGAACGGGGCGTTACAACAACGCCTTGAGATTATCAAATGGGCGTTTCAAATTTCAAAATATAGGCTCGCATATGTCACTCATATGAGAAGCAATTAGACTTTATCCTTTCAGATCATGCCACGTCTTCTAATACCTATGATGTACATCTCAATTTAGGTCTAAGGGCCTATAGACATTGGTGAAATCAACTACCATACATGTGGCACCCATCATGCCTAATCGAGCCATTTCATGAAATGGCCGACATGGGCTCAAGTCAATATTGGGCTTTAAATCAGACAACTTCAGCAAAGCTCGCCTTAGTACAATGTGGGTCGCCTTCAGTGTCATTTTACCGACATGACGTATGTCATCCACTATCCAACATGGCACAGGTTGTCCTTTGTCATTGATAGCCAACACGACACAAGTCATCTATGCCCTCATATTTCCGACAATGTGCAGGTTCACCTCGGCCACTTATATTCAGTATAGAGCAGATCATCTCTAACCTCAAATGGAGGTTACACCCCATTACATGGACATTATCCCATGTTATAATGAATGAATGACACTTATATATGCAGGGATGCTGATCATCATTTCTTTTAAAACCATGAACCCCAAAAAAATGTGGTGTAAGATATGAGGGATGACCGGACTATGTGTGAGGTTTTAGGTGAAAGGGTTTTGAAGTTGACTAGGAACATGATGGCGGTTTAAAAGCGGAAGAAGATCAGGCGAGGGTTCACCATTGTCAAGATATCGAAACCCCGCCCCTGGCTGTGAAAATGATGTTTTAATTTTTTTTGAACATGTAATATTTTATTGATTGAAAAAAGTAATATTACAAGGTTTTTGCCACTCCCAGAAACTTCTCAAAACATGATATCAACAACATATATACACCACATCCTTAAAACCCTAGTCCGAAAAAATCAAAGTGGAGTAAATCGGATGCCAGAAAAAGAGTGGGCGTTTATATGTTGGGAAAAAATCTAGAAAAAAAAAACTTGAAACAGGATGCAATCCCACTCATCTACAAAGAAAAATGATGTTTTAATTCAAATGAATGTAAATATGAAAAACAACCAATATTCAAATTAGATCCTAGTCTAAAAGATAAAGATATAAAGGACTAAAGTCCAAAACTGAAATTAGCAATTCCAGTTTTTAGATTAGTCTCCCTGAATTGTTGCAACATCTTTAGAAGAGAAAACAAAATTTTCTATTTTGTTAGTACTCAAGAACTTTCACGTAGATATTAAAGATGTCTTTGGAGAAGTATATTTACCTCTTATTACCAAACAAGAGATAAATAAAAATCTTCTTAAAATAAAAGAAGAACATATATCAAAGATCAGTATGGTTCATCTTGGAGCCATAAAGATTTGTATAAAATCTGAATTCCAAGAAGGCATTAATACGCCTATCAAACTAGCATTAATTGATAATAGGATTAATGATAGAAAAGATTGTGTACTAGGTTCAGCAAAAGGCAACCTAGCTTACAATAAGTTTATGTTCGCAGTATATCCTAAGTTTGGACTTAGTATACATAGCAAAAACTTAGACAAAGCTTTATCTCTCGTACATCACTTCGAACGAGAAGATGTGATGAATGAATGTGATAAACCTTTTAGTGTAACTTATTTAATAAGTTATGCATTAACTAATAGTCATCATAGTATTGACTATAGAAAAACAGAATACATCGAATTAGACGATATCTTCTCGGAAATGGGAACTATAAAAGAAAAGAAGTTTTCTAATATAGATCCTACCACTGACTCTTGGGCAATAGATATTGCTAAAGACAAAAGTATATTAGGCGCTAAAGAAACATCTAATATATTAAATGATAGGTTCTCAATTGGAGAAACCTCTTCTCGAAGGAGCTTTGTTAAAACTCCTATGGCAAGAAATAACTTGCTAGAAAGATCTGCATCCATGAGATCAGATAATGAACTACTCTTATCAATTTCAGAAAGAGTAGATAATGCAACCCAAACGCTTAAAAGGCTTTGTGGTTAAATGGACACCAAGGAAAACGCTGGGTTCGTAAGAAAAGTCCAAAATGTTCTCAAGAAATCTGGACTTACAAAAGGATTGAAATCCTTAGTAAAAGAAGTAAATTCAAAAAGGAAATCTACAAGAGAGAAATTACGGGTAAACCGTTAAAGGTTTCAGTACCTTTAAAAACAATATTATTCTTAAGAGAATAATGGATATCAAAGATATTCAACAAATCAGACCAGAGCAATATTGGTCTATGACTGAATACTGGACTTACAGGAGAATTGAAATTCTCAGTAAGAGACCAGATTTCTGTAAAGAAATATTCAAAAGAGAAATTATTGGCACAAAAATGAAAGAAATGCTAAAGAAAAAGCAATTTTAAATGGATAAAGATTCAATCTTTAAAAAAGAAAAAATTCTTAAGGAAACAAAACCTTTAAGAGTTAGACTTATTAGGGTACCGGTAACCTGGGATACCTTAAGAAGCGAAGGACTTATTTTTCATGAGAAAAGAGTTCGAATTCTCGCAAACAGCAATGGATTTCAAGAAGAAATCTATTTAAGGGAAATATCTGGTAATAATAAATTACCGATATCACTACCTTTTTAAAATTGAGTGTTGCCAACATTGAAAAAATGGTAGGACAACTCATAAAAGAGAATAAGCTCATCTTAAACAGACTTGATGCCTTACATCAAAAAACAAATGATCATTTATGCACTGTTAAAGACTTAGAATTTACCGCCGCCAAGATCATAAGTGATTCAATAGAAAGAGCAATTGTTGTTCATAAAAAATCTTTTGAGCCTACCTTTCCATCTGATGGAAAGTATAGTTATCCCAACTTCATGGTTGGAAATAAAGGATTAGGTTCCTCTACAGACCCTAATGCTCTGCCTTGGCCTCAAAAACCAAAAATACTAAAGCTATGAGCATTAGTGAAAAACTAGAATTATTTTTCTGGGGCAACCTAGAAAAGAACGAAATTATTTTAGATGGAAAACAAACTTCACCATTAGATGAAGTAATCTATCTTATGACTCTCGACGAGCCAGAAATAGGTGAAGAAATGGTAAATAGACCAGAATTACGAAAGATTCTTGGACTAGAAACCATAAATGTCTTAGAACAAAAAGACCATGCTTCCTCATCTGAAGATCATTCAGAACAAGATGAAACTACTTCAGACGATGAATATACAGAAACATCCAGAATGAACAGAGATGAAGCTAGCAATACCTTTAGTCAAGGAAAAACTAGTAATAAACCTAATTCGTTTAATCTTCCTACTAACACTAGGGATAAAATAATGGATTTAAGAGTTTTAAATCTCGATATAGACATCAATCGAAACAAACTCATTGAAGAATGGGCTACAGAATTAAGCTTGGTAATACAAGTTAATAAAGAAGCTTATAATACTGCTAAAAAGGTTTTACTCTTAGTAGAACATAAAACTAGTGGTAATGTCAAAAACTTCATCCAAAATACAGAGTTTACTAACGAAACTCCTATAGGTGTCGCTCAAGACATAATAGACAGCATCTATTACATGTTTACAGGAACTAATTTAAGTTCTACAGAGTCAAGAAATCTCTATACAAAAGAGATGCAAGAAAAAGCCAGACTCCGGCTTAGAAATATGCAGATATGTGATATCTGTCAAATTGATGCTTTCATACTTGAATATGAAAAAAATCTCTACGATTTACCTCCTAGAGGATACGAAGGTCTCATTAATGAATTCCTTTCAAAAATTCCTATTGTAGGACTAACAACACTCCAACAATTCAGGGAGACTAATCTAAAAACTGGAACTGCTAATTTCAGTTTTGGACTTGCCACAAAACTTGTTAAAAATGAAATTAACAAGATATGTGAAACATCTGATAAACATCAACAATTGAAGAAATTCAATAAACATTGCTCTAAGAAAATATCAGAAAATCTACCCACCTACGGGTGTAGAGAAGAAGGTTATTCTAAAAAGAGTTATTCTAAAAAGAAGAATAAACTCAAAGAAAAATACAAAAGAAAATACTCTTACAAAAAGAAGTATAAAATGTTTAAACCAGGAAGGTATTTCAAACCTAAAGACAATAAGATAAAGAAATCTGATAAATAAAAATTCTGTCCTAAAGGCAAGAAAGATTGTAGATGTTGGATCTGCAATATTGAAGGACATTATGCTAACGAATGTCCTAATAAACAACAATATCCTCATAAGATAAAACTTATTAAAGAAATTAATAATTTAGGATTTGATCCTATAGAAGATGGATACGATTCATCAATAGAAGTTTATATCTTTAAAGAAAATACCAGCAATGACGACTTTTCTTCAGAAGGATATAATTCGGAGAATTCGGAGTAATCTGAATATCCCTGAAAAGCCATGTGAAAACATGGATATGAACTTCATAACAACTGATGTTACAAAACAAAGTCAATGGTTCAGGAATTCTGTAACAACTACTATCGTTACAAATAATCTAGATATCATTGAAAATTTGGATAAAGATTTAGTATTGACTAACATTACAAATCCAAATTCCATTTATATCAAAGGACAATTAAAGTTCAAAGGATATAAACAAATTAATCTACATTGTTATGTAGATACCGGTGCAAGTCTATGCGTTGCCAGCAAATTTGTTATACCAGACGAACATTGGGAAAATGCTCCCAAGAAAATAAAGGTTAAGATTGCAAACGGAGAAAGGATAACAATCTCCAAGGTTTGTAAAAATCTTAATATCAAGATTGCAGGAGAGATATTTCATATCATATCCCTGCAATCTACCAGCAAGAAACTAGTGTCGACCTAATCTTGGGAAATAATTTTTGTGAATTGTATGAACCTTTCACACAATTCACCGATAGAATTATTCCAACACTCAATAATCAACCTGTAATTATTGGCAAGATTAGAAAAGTAATGAAAATTGCACACAAGGGTTTTTTAGAATCAATAAAAAAAGAATTCTGAATACCAATGACACCAGCTGTCAACATTAGTCCTCACAACATTCAACTTTTACAGGGGGGGATGATGATAATAAACCTGAAAGTCAAAATGAAAAACTAAAATCTGAAATAGAATTTAATCTAGATAACTTTAAGTTTTGAAAGATTAATGACCTATTACAAAAGGTTTGCAGTAAAAATCCTAGACCCAATAAAGTCTAAAAAATGGATGAAAGCCACTATAAATCTCATAGATCCCAAGACAATACTCAAGGTAAAACCTATGATCTATAGTTCTCTGGACAGAGAAGAATTTGGTAAACAAATTCAAGAGCTATTAGACTTAAGAATCATTAAGCCTAGTAAATCACCTCACATGTCTCCAGCCTTCCTTGTAGAAAACGAAGCTGAGAAAAGAAGAGGGAAAAAGAGAATGGTGGTCAACTATAAAGCCATGAATATGGCAACAATAAGTGATAGTCATAATCTACCTAACAAAGATAAACTTCTAACTCTTGTAAGAGGAAAGAAGATCTTTAGTAGTTTTGATTGTAAATCTGGATTCTGGCAGGTATTGTTAGATGAAGAATCACAATTGTTAACTGCTTTTACCTGTCCTCAAGGACACTATCAATGGCATGTTTTACCATTTGGATTAAAACAAGCGCCATCTATTTTTCAAAGACACATGTAGAATGCATTAAGATCTTTTGAGAAATTCTTATGTGTTTATATTGATGACATACTCGTCTTCAGCAACATTGAAAAAGAGCACTATATGCATGTTGCAATGGTACTCAGAAAATGCGAAGAACTAGGAATAATCATATCCTTAAAAAAGACACAGCTCTTTAAAACAAAGATTAATTTCCTTGGATTAGAAATTGATCAAGGACAACATCGTCCGCAAAATCATATTCTGGAACACATTCATAAGTTTTCAGATAAGATCGAAGATAAAAAAACAATTGCAACGGTTTTTAGGCATATTAACTTACTCTGAAAGTTATATTCCAAAACTTGCTGAAATGAGAAAACCTTTACAGGTTAAACTCAGAGACAATACCTTTTGGGATTGGAAAGAGGTTGATACAACCTATGTAAAAAAGATTAAAAAGAGCTTAACCAGCTTTCCAAAGCTATATCATCCTTTACCAGATGATAAATTGATCATTGAAACCGATGCATCAGACGAATTTTGGGGTGGAATCCTCAAAGCAAAGAACTCTGATCAAGAGTTAATTTGTAGATATACTTCTGGCAGTTTTAAAAACGCCGAGAAGAATTATCATAGTAATGAAAAAGAATACCTAGCGGTAATACGAGTTATTAAGAAGTTTAGTGTTTATCTCACTCCTGTTAGATTTCTAATTAGGACCGATAACAAAAACTTCACATATTTTCTAAACACCAATATAAAAGGTGACAACAAACAAGGAAGACTTGTTAGATGGCAGATGTGGCTATCAAGATATTGCTTTGAGGTTGAACACATCGCAGGAAATAAAAATATATTTGCTGATTTTCTAACCCGTGAATTTATAGGTTAAAACCAGATACGGACGCAGTCAAAACAATGGAAGAGTTGCAAAAATAAAAAATACAAGAAGCAACAATGGACTTAGAACTAAAAGTTCTAAGGTATCGTATAAGCCTATTGGAGAAATCCAATAAGCAACAAATGGAAATTGATATTCCTTGCACTAGCAATAGTAGCAAAATATCAGCTATTCCGGGTCAAACGGTAACCGGTAAAGAATCATCAAATCCGTTGATTCCTAACATCTTGGAAAAAGATGTAAATGATGTACAAACATCAACAACATTGGTTAAACCCTCTGATTTAATCACTGGATTTAGACCCAATACAAAGGATATTCAAAGTCCTAATAAATCTGAAGGTTACACTTCAGTATCAACACCAGTTGAATCGGTCATTTCACGACCAAAATATTATTATGTGGTTTTTAATGGACCATATGCAGGTATTATTAGCGCAGCATAGTTTCACATGTCAAAATAATTAAATGTGATCACGGAGAGATAAGGAAGGATTGGAGAGATAAGGTTGTATAAGTGATCACACGAGATATTGGTAAATCAAGAGTTTAAGAGCAACTTAATCTCTCATATATTGATAGGATAGTTTGTTATGCAAAAATACATTATGAATAAGCAAAAGGGTATTTTTGGGTCTTTCAAGAATTAGGGTTTAAGCTAGGTCTTTTGTCTCTATATATTACACACCATTGTATTCGAAAGCATGAGCTTTTGCAAAATAAGAAAATTGCATTTCAACGTATTAATAAAAATTCTTTTTATTCAAGTATATTTTTCTACATGGTAGCAGAGCCAATTGGTGTCTGATCACCACATTATCAATTTTTTTTCTCAGCATCAATATACTCGATTCAGCAGCACCAATTTTTTGTTTTTTTTCGTCAAATTCAAGATCAAATATTCAAGAAGATCAACTCTTTTTTTTTCCCTTTTCTCCAATGTCGACAACAACAATCAACGTTAGTAGTATCATCTCCTCAAGCTTGATTCAAAAATTATCCGCTATGGAGGAGCAAGTTCTCGCTTTGGAGATACAGGATGTCCTCCATCATCTCATTGGTGAAACCCCATGCCCAAAAAACCGTGCCGCAACCCGGTGCAACCTCAAAGCGGTGATGCAACGCCCTCTGCAGTCGAAAATCCTGACTATACGGCGTGGAAGAAAGCTGACCGGCTGCTCCGAGCATGGCTGATCGGCTCTTTGTCAGCAGAGTCATTAAGCATTGTTATTGGATTGGATACGGCCAAAGCTGTATGGGATGCTCTACAACGCGCTTATGCCCATGATTCTCAAGAACGAGAATTTAACATTAAACAGCAAATTACCTATATGCGAAAGGATGACTCCAAGACCATTGCCGACCACCTTCAGGCCTTTAAAGCTCTGTGTGACAGTCTCGCAGCGATCGGAAAGCCAATGGCGGATGCAGACAAGGTATATTCTCTACTAAACAGTTTAGGTCCGCAGTATGAAACATTTACGACGACTATGTTAATGAATAAACCGAGCTATGATGAACTCGTCGGCCACCGCTAAATCTTGATCAAAGGCGTTCATGGTTTCTTCGCCAAGGATACTGATGTTCCTCACCTTGCATTTTATGGCCAACGTCCTGCTACTCGCCGTGATACACAGCCCAGGTTCTCTTCTTCCGGCCGTGGGTTCCAAGCCCAGCAAAATCGTGGACCTTCATCCGGTTCAGCAGCAAATTCATCGGCTCCAGTCTTCAAACGGATGACCCGGGCTGAACGTGATAAATATAAAGATCAGACCTGTGACTTCTGCGGCATTCAAGGACATATTAGTAAAATTTGTTGGTGGAGCAATAAGGCCAAGGAGGAGCTCCTTCCGCAAGCACTCTCGGCTCTTACATTGGATAATACCATAGCTGACACCGAGTGGTTAATGGATACAGGTGCCACCAACCACATGACAGGTAATCCTCAACTATTACGTAATTTACATCCATATACGTCTTCAGTTCATGTTTTTATTGGTAATGGCACAGCTCTCCCTATAACAGGCATTGGTGACATACATTTTTTTTATGATAATGACTTAGTTGTTATTCCTGATGTTTTATTGGTTCCTAAAATGAAAAAAAATCTTATATCTGTGAAACAACTAACGACTCAGTTTGATGCTCAATGTTTGTTCACTAATGCTGATTTTTGTCTTAAGGCCAACACTACGCATGGATCCTCTGGAAGGAGAATGTAGAAAGGACCTATATGCCCTTCCCAAAGTGTTCATCATGCTTTGCTTTGCACAACAAATAAATTCTTGCACTCCTGAGGTCCGGCATCGAGATTGGGGCACATTCAGATTTCCCACGGTCCAGGCTTTAAAAAATAAAGGTTTTATTGATTTTTTAGCCATAAATAAACAGGACCACTTATGTGAAAGTTGTCAATTAGGCAAACTTTCAAAACTTCCTTTTTCTCATTCCGAACATGTTTCGTCAACTATTTTTGAGTTAATACATTGTGACCTCTGGGGTCCCGCACCCGTTGAATCTATTGGCAAGTTTACTTATTATGTGTCTTTTGTTGATGACTTCTCGAAATATGTTTGGTTTGTTCCTTTGAAAAATAAATCCGATGTATATAATGTTTTTTTGTACTTTGAAAAATATGCGAAAAATCAGTTTGACAAAACTATTAAAAAATTTCACACCGTTGGAGGGGGAGAATTTGTTAATACCCCCCTCACTCACCATCTTTTAAACCAAGGTATCACCCATTTAATCACGTGTCCGCACACACCACAACAAAATGGTATAGTAGAGCGTCGGCACCGAACTATACGTGAACTTGGTATGACTATGCTTTTTCACAGTCGTACTCCGTTGTTTCTGTGGGTAGAGGCTTTTTCCACGGCTGTGTATATTCTTAATAGAGTACCATCCCTTACCAATAAAACTGAATCCCCCTTCTATGTCCTCCATAATAAGCATCCGGACTATGCCAGTCTCCGTATTTTTGGGTCTAAATGCTATCCTTACACTTGGGACACTAAGAAAAATAAGTTTGATCCTAAGACGTTACCGTGTGTTTTTGTGGGGTATAGTAATAATCATAAGGGGTACAAATGCTTTCACCCTCCAACCCGGAAGTTTTTTATGTCCCGTCATGTAACGTTTGATGAAACCATCCTCCCTTACAAAACCATGCCCACATTCATCGCCTCTTATGTCCTTAGTTTATTCGACTCTGGCTCCCTCCTACTAACCCCTCGTCCGGCTCCTCCTCCTCTGTCTCGATGAGCACGAGAGTCCACCCTCCTCCTCTGACATTATTATTACTCCTCCGGTAGCACCTCTCACACCCTCCTCCCCTACAACCATTTCCCATAACCACTCCTCTCAATCATTCACTCCTTCATCCGCTCCTTCTCCCATTGACGTCTCTTCAGACTCGGCCGACCATGATCCTCCCACTTCCCCCATTAATTTCCCTTCCGACCTGGTCAGCCATGCCTCCCCCGCGTCGTCCATTCAGTCCAGCCCGGCCGATCTCCCTAATTCCAGCATGCCGCACTCTCCCTCCCCTCGTGCTACTCGTGCCCAGCATGGTATTTTCAAGCCAAACCCTAAGTATGCCCTTGTCACTACCTACTCCTCTATCCCTACGGAACCTAAAACCATGAAAAGCGCTCTCAAGCATGAAGGTTGGCGAGCCGCTATGGTTGATGAGTTAAATGCTCTACATGAGAATAACACTTGGCAACTTGTTCCTAGAACCCCCCATATGCATGTCATTGGCTCTAAATGGGTCTTTAAGGCTAAGCTTAAGGCCGATGGCTCCCTAGATAGGCTCAAAGCTCGCTTAGTTGCTAAGGGCTTTGCCCAGGTCGATGGTCTTGATTATGTTGAAACTTATTCCCCTGTTGTTAAGCCCAGCACCATTCGTCTTGTTCTGTCGCTTGCTCTTTCTAGTGGATTGGTCCGTCCGTCAAGCTGGATGTTAAGAATGCTTTTTGCATGGCACTATTTTCAGCAAAGTATACATGGAGCAGCCCCCAGGTATGTGTGACTCTCAATTTCCTCATCATGTTTGCAAGCTCAGTAAAGCACTCTATGGGTTAAAACAAGCTCCTCGAGCTTGGTTTGATCGATTTAGTCTTTTTCTGATCGCTTTTGGCTTTCACTGCAGTTTCTCTGATCCTTCATTATTTTCTTATCATGCTAATCAAAGTACATTAGTGCTTTTGTTGTATGTGGATGATATACTGCTTACAGGTTCGAGTCCTCATCTCCTGAGCTCATTTATTAAAGTCTTACATGCTGAGTTTGCCATGAAAGACCTTGGCCCCGTTCATCATTTCCTTGGTGTCCAAGTCAACCATACCTCCTCAGGCATGCACTTACATCAGTCCCACTATGCTCTCACCATTCTCCAGCGTGCTGCCATGCAAGGCTGCAAGCCCGCCAATACTCCTATGGCCACGAAACCGTTGGTCCCTCTCACTCCTCCTTCAGCGGATGTCACGCTCTACCGCAGTCTCATTGGTGCTATCCAGTATTTGACCTTCACTCGACCTGACCTTACATATGCTGTCAACCACTTATCTCAGTTCATGCAGGCTCCTAATCAGTTCCATATGCAGCAAGTTCAGAGGCTTCTCCGCTATGTCAAAGCCACGTTACACATTGGCGTTTTACTCAAGCCCTCACCTCGCCTTCCACTCTATGCTTTCTCCGATGCAGATTGGGCAGGTTGTCCCACAACTCGTCGATCTGTTACGGGCTATTGTACCTTTCTCGGCCCTAATCTCATCTCGTGGTGTTCAAAAAAGCAACCTACCGTTTCACGTTCTAGTACTGAAGCTGAATACCGCGCCATGGCTCACACCGCAGCTGAACTCACTTGGATCACTACTTTATTACATGAGCTTCACGTGGTTCTTCCCCAGACTCCTCTGCTTCTCTGTGACAACTTGAGTTCCTTATATATGACCATTAACCCGGTTTTTCATGCCCGCAGCAAACATATCGAACTGGATTATCATTATGTGAGAGAGCAGGTTGCTCGTAAACTTTTGGTTACCAAACATGTCTCTACCTCCGATCAGCTCGCTGATATTTTCACCAAAGCTCTCCCCAAACACCAATTTCAACTACTTCGTGACAAACTCGGCCTCCTCGCAAGTTCCAGCCTCGTTTGAGGGGGAGTATTAGCGCAGCATAGTTTCACATGTCAAAATAATTAAATGTGATCACGGAGAGATAAGGAATGATTGGAGAGATAAGGTTGTATAAGTGATCACACGAGATATTGGTAAATCAAGAGTTTAAGAGCAACTTAATCTCTCATATATTGATAGGATAGTTTGTTATGCAAAAATACATTATGAATAAGCAAAAGGGTATTTTTGGGTCTTTCAAGAATTAGGGTTTAAGCTAGGTCTTTTGTCTCTATATATTACACACCATTGTATTCGAAAACAGTAGCTTTTGCAGTCAAGAAAATTGCAGCTCAGCGTATTAATAAAAATCCTTTTTATTCAAGTATAATAATTAAATGTGATCACGGAGAGATAAGGAAGGATTGGAGAGATAAGGTTGTATAAGTGATCACACGAGATATTGGTAAATCAAGAGTTTAAGAGCAACTTAATCTCTCATATATTGATAGGATAGTTTGTTATGCAAAAATACATTATGAATAAGCAAAAGGGTATTTTTGGGTCTTTCAAGAATTAGGGTTTAAGCTAGGTCTTTTGTCTCTATATATTACACACCATTGTATTCGAAAACAGTAGCTTTTGCAGTCAAGAAAATTGCAGCTCAGCGTATTAATAAAAATCCTTTTTATTCAAGTATATTTTTCTACAGGTATATACACCGTATGGGAAGCTGCAAAACATGCAGTTGAAAGAGTTTCAGGAGTGCAACATAAAAGATATAGCACACTCACTGAGGCAAAAGTTGCAGGAGAAATATTTGCACGAGAAAACTTGACAACACCTCCTAAGTTGATGTCAAGCGCAGATTGCTTGAAGGAAACCTTCAAGGAAATTCTACGAAAAGAAAAGAAGCCTACACAAATGGTTTCACTCGGAAGAATCTCAATCACTAAACCAGTTGAGAAACAACAACAGTTTACACTGACCGAAGAAAGGTTTAAAGAACTTTTCAAGCATGCTATAAGAGCTAGTGAAGATCATTTTCTAAAAGAAAAGTTTTTCACAATAGATAGACATGATTTAAGTCTATACAACTTCATCGAAGGGGCTGAACCTAGTCTAGTCAATGAAGTATTCAGAAATGGGATGGCACGTCTAATTTATCCCAACAAAAATCTTCTGAAGATAGGTTCGTTACCAGAAGCCATCAAGAAGGCCATCAAGACCTTCAGGACTAAAGTCATAAAAGAAGCAGATCGACTGATCTTTCTTAAAGTCACCAGCACTTTACCAGTCTGGAAAAATGGTATGTTCCAACCACCATATCATTTAATGGAAATTGGAATATCAAAAGAAAAACTTGAGTATACACCCTCAAGATCTTTAGAAGATATTACTGATGACATTGAAAGAATTAATATTCAACGATTTGGTCAATTAGTTGATCAATTATTAAAAATAAGTGATGATTCACTTATCAAAGTTAATTATCAAGATCATCATACCTTGGTAATCTCTAAAACATTGAAGCAAATTACTACGGAAGATGTGAAATCTCTGCTTCAAAATGAAAGAACATTTCGAAACGGACAAGTTATGACAATTCATAATGAGGATATATGTTCTATGTTAAAGAAAGCCTTTGAAAAGGTAAAAACTGAGTATCTATTCAAATATTGCAACAAAAAGATTCAACAAACAACTATTACTGATCAAGATCATAATACTGGATCAACATCATCATATGAAGATGAAGCGTCAGCAACAACGTCAGAAAAATCCATGACAGATACTACATCAGCAGTTAGTGGATAACATGTAAGCCCTTACGTCAGGTGCAATAATATAAAGTCAGTAGACAATAAATTCTCGGTGGAGAATAAAGTAAAAGCAAAAGAAGAAGTTTGCCGGTCAATAAATATAAACGACAAACACATTTAACTTTTAGCTTTCCTTTTTACGTCAGCAATGACGATTTGTAAAACGAAATATTCGTAAGAATTATTCGGGATCCTTCCTTCATTGAACTATAAAATGAGGAAGTTCTTGCATTTGTAAGATATCTTTTTTCGCATATCGCAATTTGTATCCTTTTCATATTTTTAGCTTTACCTAAGAATGATGTGTGAGTAGTCCTCTTCTATGAGTTGTCCTACCATTTTTTCAATGTTGGCAACACTCATTTTTTAAAAGGTGGTGATATCGGTAATTTCTTATTACCAGATAATTCCCTTAAATAGATTTCTTCTTGAAATCTATTCCTGTTTGCGAGAATTTGAACTCTTTTCTCATGAAAAATATGAGTTGTCCTACCAATTTTTCATTTGACCATCAGGTTTATTATCATCATCCCCCCTGTAAAAGTTGAATGTTGTGAGGACTAATGTTGACAGCTGGTGTCATTGGTATATAAATTCTCCTGGATCATTAACGCAAAAACACCTGTAAAGCCACTTATTGACAAAGAACCATATGTTCTGGCATGCACCTTTGAAGTTTGCAGGTTTATTGACTTGCACAAGTACGATGAGGCAGATGCGAATATAGGTAAATAAAAAACAGCTAACATTTTTTCATCGTATTTCGTCCTTATGATGCAGTAGTAAGAAAAAAGTAAATGTTAAGAAAAACTTTTTGGAAAATTTGTACTCACCTATAAACAGAAAATTATTACGACTTAACTAACAAGCATGTATTCATCTTGCGAAGGATTATATTCTTGTTAATGAGGAGTAAGTTTCTCTGTGAATTTGCTTACATTTCTTTTCAAAAGATGTACACCCACGCTCACACGCTTTTTATACAATACAGGGAAGTTCCAATTGTTCTCAGGCTTTGAAAGGATTTAATGGCAGATTATGATCCAAACATTGATTTCAACAATGACCTAGTAACTATAATTGCATCGAATCTTGAAGTCTGAACATTCCATGGTAAGATTCTTTTTGGAACTTTGGTGCAGTCTCATTCTTTCACCCTTTTACTGATGTTTACTTACTTAAAATTTACAGGGCTTTCCTTGGCAACACGAAACAACACTTACCTAATTCAAAATCCTCCGCTTGCGCAAGATCTTGGTCTGAAAATGGTATGGTATTGGTTGTAGCGTTGTGTTTGCTGTTGCAAATATCATGTGTTAACACTTTTGGTTGTTGTATGGTTTCAAAGGGATGCTGAAAACAAATAAAAGGTTATGGATTGGGAGAAAAACAAAGCATACGAAAATAACATCCGTTTCTTTATCCCGTCAAAAGAAGCAGATATTCTGGATTTTCCAGCTGGAATGAAAGCTTTCAAGACTGTATGATCTTATACAAATGTCATGCATCTACTCACTAATCCCAAAGCAATTCAATGTCATGCTTTCCCTTTATGTGTATGCCAAAACATGCTGGATTAAAAGCAAAATCTGGTTAAGCGTTGCACGGACTCCTCTTTACGATGTTTGTGTGGAAGCTGTCGGATGCCTGTTGATGCTGGGGTGGATTGGAACGTTGAAAGTTTAGGTTGTTCAGTGCTTTCTCCAATGGTAGTTAGGTAAAGTAAAAATAAATGTCAGAACAAATGTTTTGTGTAAGCCTACACAATCGCATTGTATTCTATTATTACTTCTTTATCGTTCACCTGGCAGGCTTACACTACCGGTCACTTTGAATGAGGAACATACAAACTTTAGGAGCACAATAAACTCCCCAGATGCTGAAAAACTTTGTCATTTCACTGCAGATGTAGTAAAGAAACTAGAAGAACATGTACTCATTCCAATATTAAGATATCACCTGCCTTCTTCACCAAAACATGTACATTGTTTATTGTCACATGAATTCATTTTACCAGATTCTTCTCACTGTTGTTCTGTTAAAAACTTCGTCACACTCACCACGACGTTTGGTTTAAAACTAAATTTAAGCTCTTCTTCAGTTACATCCAAGAGCGGCTGGAAATTTTAAATATCAGTTAACAACATGACTCAACAACGTTAAATAGCTGATACAACTTCTTAATGTTGATGTGCTTTTATTTGGGTTACACTTGTGTAAATGCAAAGTGAAAATAACAAATCTACTCTCTAGCAGTTTACCTACAACGTATTTATTAGAATATTATTCAAACATAGATTCATACAAAACAATGTTAACATATATTCTTCTCTATAATTACCAAAATGTAAATGGTTCTAACCAAATATATTTGCTATATCATGTGTTCAACTATATGGTGATTCTTATTCCCATGCATACATTTATTGCTCGATCAGATGTTTCTGTGGAAAATCTGGGTTGTTGTGTCGTTCAAATAGGTGTGCTTCAATGATTTGTTTTTGAAATAAATTTTTTGATAACGCAAAGCCATGATTTTGCAGGGGAAGTCTGTTCTGAATGACATTTCCATTGCAATGGATAACACAGAGAGGTCGTTTGCTTTGTCAAGCAGTACGACAAGCCAATGAATGATGAAATGCTTAGAAGGTTTGTTATGCTGAAGACATACACAACAGACGAAATGAAGGCATTCACTCGACCTGCAGCACCAGAAATAGATGCAACTACAAGGCTGGGTTCACCAACTGATGCATCAGTATCTGATGATTTAACCTTGTTGTCTGATGACCCAGGGAAAGAACATGCCTTAGAAGCTCAGTTCTTTACGCCGTCGACAAAAAATAATTATTGAAGAAATTAACCAAGAATTATGTGTCCTTGCGCAGTCTAGCACTTCTGGGACTCCTAATGCTAAGAGAACCATTAACTTTGGCACCATAACTGATGCAGGTTTGGCAGATGTTGAGCCACAGCAGCTTGATTCACAAGTCAAGAAGACCATGGAGTCGTCTAAGAAAAAAACCAAAGGACAAGACAAGAATGTTTAGAATGTTGTTAGTTGGTAGGTACTAACACATAGACAGCCTCAGCTTGTAATAAATTCAATCTGCTAAAACATTCCCTGCTTTATTTCTTTTGCCCTTTTGCAGCCATCACAATCATTACACAAGGATGGTGATTGTAACCTGATAAACATCGTTGCATGATTATCAGGTCAGGTAGCTTTTTTAATTCAGAATTTGTGCATGTAATATGAACTTATCAGTTCTGTTATGTACTCTACCTGTTAATTTCAACTTACATGCTTTATGTTCTATTATGCGTTCATATATTATGCTCCGTTTTTCCTTTCTTAACTTTAGTTGTTCATGTAGTTGTCTTCCAACAATGAGTATGTGTAAATACAATACAAAAGTTACCATATCTCCGATGTTTACAACAAAGGTTTGCACTTTGAACTGTTATTTCAAATTCAACTGTTACTCATGAGTTAAAAAATAATAATTACAGCACAACAATACAAAAATTACAGTCTTTGGAGAGGGCCTTGCGGTGCAAGGCCTAAGCACTCTAGTATATATATATATATATATATATACACACGCGTCAACGCCTTTAGAGTACCATTAGGTTGGATGATGTGTGACGTTACACAAGTATCAAAATTGAGATAAAAACACAATGCACATGCCTTACAAAACAACTATATACATGCATTATATTTATTTTGGAAAATGCTTACGTATAATAAGTATAATTTGTCAAATTTAATTTACTTGATATGAATTGTACAGCAGAATACATGTAACCAAATAAGAATTACAGGAACAAGAGAACAAGACAAGAGCATCAATACACAAATAGAAACACACTTAAGAAAGTAAAAGTAAATGCACATTACTACTTTACATATCTAGCTATAATACGAATATTAATAGGTGGAATGTTAATTAGCTATAAAAAGGCCTAATCCCAAAAACTTGTATCTATCTTTGCTTGCAGCGAACGAAGCATGTGACAGATTTGCAGCAACTGGCTTTCGTGCTAACATGATATCTTATTTGACTCAAAAACTAAACTTGCCTTTGGTGAAGGCTTCAAACACACTCACAAACATTGGGGGAACTGCTGGCTTCACACCCCCTATTAGTGCTCTTATCGCCGATTAATTTGCCGGTCGATTTTGGACCATCATTTTTGCTTCCTTCATTTATGAATTGGTAATGGTATATGCTTTCTTCTTTCTAGATCTCTTATTGCATCAGTGGTTAAATGTAAATGTTTGAATTCATATTGATTTTGTTTTGCTGTCTTTTATTTTAGCACATAGCCACATACTATACTCTACCAGGTGCCTAACACACACGTATAACGTGTATTATAAATTAAGTCACTATATATATATATATATATATATATATATATATATATATATATATATATATATATATATATTATATGTTCTAACATAGAATTATATTGCTTAATTAACCACCTTTAATTTTTACCAGGGAATGGTACGTATCACAGCTTCTGCGGTTGTACCACATCTTCATCCACCTCCATGTCCAACACAAGTCAACTACAGAGAAGACTCAACCTCACAGCTTTGGGTCCTGTACGCATCCCTTCTTTTAACGTCTTTCGGAACAGGTGGGATCAAGCCGTGCGTAGTTACATTTGCAGCTGATCAAATCGACATGATGAAATCGAAAAGTTGTTAAGAAATTATCAATCTAGCATGATGTTCTAACACAAAATTCAAGCAAAAATGAAAACAGAAAATAGGGCAGAAAATTTATTGACTGAGGCGAGTGCAACACTCTGTCCTTAAGACATTTTTGCCTCGATTACGTGCACACGGTAATGGTAATAGTCTCCTAAGATACAACAGTCATACCTTCTTCGGTTGTTGCACTTCAATGAGAAGAAGACGACGAACCGATCATGTTCTGTAAACCTCTTCTTGACTCGAAAAATATGCAAAGTATTTGTATATATAGTTTAACACAACTGGCCAGAATTTTGTCTAAGAAAACATTTACAAAAAATCTGCACACTTTTTTCATAAAATGATGGGAATATATAGGAGAAAGGTGTATGATCATTTAAAGGTTGCGACCTTTAACCGAAAGGATACAACCTCTTACGGGGTTGTAACCTTTCACCGAACCGATGCGACTCTCCATTAATTTTTTAATTCAAATTTTCCAACAAAAGTATGAAACATGGTTGGAATTTCTTCAACTGGTACTGCTTCATCATGGGGTTGGCAACTTTTCTTGCTTTAACAGTTGTGGTATATATCCAAGACAATGTGGGTTGGGGTTAGGGACTTGGAATTCCAACCATTGCCATGGGTTTATCTGTTATGGTTTTCGTAATTGGAGGCCCGCTTTATAAGAAATCGATTAAAACCTGGTGGGAGCCTATCCATTAGTTAGGTTAGCCCAGGTTATCGTTGCAGCAGTAAAGAAGAGGACTGTTCATGTTCCAGATGATCATAGGCTTCTGTATGAAAACAAGAAGCTTGATGCTCATCTTTCCACGTACTAATTGCACTCTTTTTCACTCAGAGCAGTTCAGGTACGTACCTACACACCCTTGCTACAAATCTATGTGGTTAACTTGTGATCATGTGCTAATATCCGGCTGATTGTTTTTTCAATTAGGTGGTTTAGTGGGAATACGGTGGTATTTATTCCTAGTGACTCGAGTTTGACTCTGGCCCATGACAATATACGATTTTTTTTAATGATATATGAATTTACTGTTACACCCTTTGTGGAATAATGTTCCGAATTAAAAAAACCCTATCAGCGACATCCTCTTTCCCGTATTTTTTTTTGGGGGAATGAGGGAGAAGGACAGAAATATTTCATCAATTGAGTAGAATGACAGTTTTTTGAAATTTTTGCATAAAGGACAAAACTATTTATTCATCGTCAAAATTCACTTGTGTTCGAAATTCATTGTTTAAATTCAATCGATTTAAATTCATCGTCGAAATTCACTAATTTTCAAAATTCATCGTCGAAATTCACTAATTTTGGGATTCATTGTCGAAATTCAACGTCGAAATTCACCGATTTCGGGATTCACCGGGAGATTCACCGATTTTAGGGATTCTTTGTTGTCCTTCTCGCTATAAAATTATGCGATTGTCCTTCTCCCTATAAAAATATGTAAATTGTCTCTATTCTTAAAAATATTTGATTGTGTCCTTATCCCTAATTTTCCATTTTTTTATGGTCATCTAATTAATGCGCTTAAAAAAAAACTTTCCGCAATTTAATCTACCAACCTTCATATTTGTGTTTACACTGCCTGTTGTATGCACTTCTCTCACACGTTGCACGCACGGCTCCTACCCGTTGCATGCACGAATCTTGCCCGTTGCACGCACGACTCAAGGCCTCCATTCAGGTATTTTCTTTTTTTTACAGAAAACTAATTTTATTAAAACACGGTAAAAAACCATAATCAAGACAAAAAAAATGGACTAGGAGATAGCACAAAATAATAACGAAAAGTAACATAAATAATGTCATTTTTAAAATAAGTGTCCATGTTTGGTTGATGCCTCAATACGGCATACAAGGAAATTGGTAAAGTTTTTTATTCGTCTATTTTTATTTGTCCATGTTTCCTTTTTTTTATTTGTCTTAAAATAAGTGTTCACTTTGTGAATTAATTGTCGAATTTATTCAAACACTAATCACAATAAAATATGCGTAGAATTAAATGCTCCGCCAACTACTTAAATAATATAAGTGTAAAATATTAGATTATTTAATTAGATTCAAAGCATTAACCACATTTTTCTTAATATGTGTGAAAAGTCGAAAGGGACACATAAAAAATAGGACGGGGGGAGTACATTTTAAAACAATGGAAATAGTACATACTGAATAAGAATCATACATCATAATCAATCTAAAAATATATTTTGACACATGTTGTGATACGATTCTTAAGGTTTATCGGAGGCACATTTTGTACAGAAGGTTAAAAACAATGTCCTCTAAAAAAAAATGTCAATAAAATTTAAATTCCTTTTCAATTTAAAGGTCAGTGAGGGCATGTATCCCCACCTAGGGCCGTTCCTGACATTTATTGGGCCCATGGACACTTCTTTTAAAAATGACATTATTTATGTCACTTTTTGTTATTATGTTGTGATATCTCCTAATCTATTTGTTGTCTTGATTATGGTTTTTTACCGTGATTTAATGTAATCAGTTTTCTGTAAAATAAAAAAATAAAATAAAAAAAACCTAAATGAAGGCCTTGAGTCGTACATGTAACGGGAAGGATTCGTGCATGCAAGAGGTAGGAGCCGTGCGTGCAACGTGCGGGAGCAGTGCGTACAACAGGCAGTGAAAACACAAATATGAGGGATGGTAGACTAAATTGCAGAAAGTTTTTTTTAAGCGCATTAACTAGATGACCAGAAAAAAATACGGGAAAGAGGATGTCGCTGATAGGGTTTTTTCATTCGGAACATTATTCCACAAAGGGTGTAACGGTAAATTCATACATCATTAAAAAATTTGTATATTGTCATGGGTCAGTCAAACTCGGGTCACTAGGAACAAATACCACCGTTTTCCCACTAAACTACCTAATTAAAAAAACAATCAGGATATTACCTGAACTGATTTGAGTAAAAAAGAGTGCCATTAATGTACATGGAAAGATGAGCATCAAGCTTCTTGTTTTCATACAGAAGCCTATGACCATCTGGTACATGAACATTCCTCTTCTTTACAGCTGCAACGATAACCTGAGCTAACCTAACTAATGGAAAGACTCCCACCAGGTTTTAATCGATAAACCCAGGGACGCCAATGGTTAGAATTCCAAGTCCCCAACCCCAACCCACATTGTCTTGGATATACACCACAACTATTAAAGCAAGAAAAGTGGCTAACTACATAAGCCGAAGTAGTTAGGGGTGTACACGGATACGGATAATCCGAAAACCGAACCGAACCGGGATAATTCGGTTCGGTTCGGTTCGGTTAATAAGACATATGGTTCGGTTTTCGGTTTACAAAATGGAAAAACAGGAATTTTCGGTTCGGTTATGGTTAGTGCTGTAAATTATCCGAACCGAACCGAAAACCGAACCGAAAACCGAACCGAAACCGAACCGAATCCAAACCGAAAACCAAATCGTTTATATCCGAACCGAACTGAACCGAAACCAAATAGAAAAATAAAACCGTTTATAACCATATAGCGAATCAAACTGTTGTAATTGTATAATTTGGACGAAATTTGGTTATTTCGGTTTGGTTTTTCGGTTAATCAACCGGTTATTTCGGTTCAGTTCGGTTTGGTTATCGCTAATTATTTACTTTTGATTTTTTTTTTCGGTTTTTCGGTTAACCAAACCGAACCGAACCGGTTATTTCGGTTCGGTTCGGTTCGGTTTTCTTTTATAAACGGTTCGGTTTCGGTTTTCTTTTATAAACGGTTCGGTTTCGGTTCGGGTTTTCAATTAACCGAAAATTTCGGTTCGGTTTCGGTTACGACCATTAACCGATCCGAACCGAACCGTGTACAACCCTAGAAGTAGTACCAATTGAAGAAATCCCGACCATGCATGTTTCATACTTTTCGATTTCATCATGTCGGTTTGATCAGCTACAAATGTAACTATGCACGGCTTGATCCCGGCCACCTGTTTCGAAAGACATTAAAAGAAGGGATGCGTAGAAGGCCCAAAGCTGTGAGGTTGAGGCAGGTCCAGGGGCGGATGTACCCTTTAATTAGGGGGGGCAAGCGCCCCCCTTAGATCCGAAAAATACACTATTATGTATGTTGTGTATTTTTTTGCCCCCTAAAATTTACACTCCTTGTAGTATCGCCTCATCATCAGGGATCCTGCGTCCACCTTCTGCAGGCGGCCGTCCCTGGAGGGAGGCCAACAAGGCCACGGCCTAGAGCCCCCGTCAAAATTTCTAATGTAAGGGCCTTTTTTCATGTCACTCATCATTCTAATATATTAAAAAATAGTGGTTATGTCATATTCTTCCACACAGTAAAAGGTCTTAAATTTATTTTGGCTTAAGGCCTCGAGAACATAGGACGGCCCTGGGTTGAGGCTTCTTTGCAGTTTACTTGTGTTGGACATGGAGGTGGATGAATATGTGGTACAACTACGGAAACTGTGATACTTACCATTTAATTCCCTGCAGGTAAAAATTAAAGGTGGTTAATTAAGCAATATAATTCTATGTTAGAACATATATATATATATATATATATATATATATATATATATATATCTCCTCCAAATCATTTTATGTGTCAGAGTTTAGATTTTCGTTTTAAGATGCATTTTAAGGTGATGATACTAAGCCCAATTTTGATGATCTCTAATTTAAATTACTCATTTGTTTACACTACAACCATTGAAGAAAGGTTGGGCGGTAATTTCATCAAGATAGTGTTAAAATTGGGCAGATTATCATCACCTTAAAAAGCGTGCCAGAAAATGCAAAATCAAACTGGACACATAAAATGGGACAGAGGGAGTATTATTGACTTTATAATACACGTTATAGTATACACGCGTGTTAGGCACCTGGTATAGAATAGTATGTGGCTATGTGTTAAAATAAAAGACAACAAAACAAAATCAATATGAATTCAAACATTTAAAATTTATGTTTCGGAATATTTTTGAATAATATGATAACCACATATTTTTTTATAGAAAGAAGAACAGCTTTATATTTTTTATAACCTGAACGACAAAACCCAAAAAAAAGAAACAAAAAGAAAAAGAAAAAAATCCGACACCATGAGACGCGTCCTGTTCCAGTTTTTTTATGTTTTTTTCTCTTTTCTCACCGATTTTTAAACGCTCATATATTTTGATCTAGAGATCCAAATGCGATAAAAATTTCACTGAATTTTTTTTCATGCTCTTCGTTTTGAGACTTGGTTCGATATAATTACATCGTTTTTCGTGAAATTCACTGTCGAAATTCACTCAGTGGATCTTCCCAGTGAATCCCGAAAATCAGTGAACATCGACAATGAATTTCGTACAATAGTGAATTTCGACAACGGATTTTCTGAAATCACGTCGGAATATGTTGAATGTGGTATCAAAATAAAGTGCATGAAAAAATAAAAAAATTTGGTGAAAGAATTTTCAAATTTGGAGTTATAGATTGAAAGATATGAGTGTTTAAAGAGATGAATGAAAGAGAAAATGTGTTGGGTATTTTTTTTTTGGAGGGGGAAATGCGCCAGAAAAATTAAATAAGAAAATAAATAGTTTTGTCATTTATGCAAAAGTTTTAAAAACCTGTCATTCTTCTTAATTGATGAAATATTTGTGTCATTTTTCCTCATTATCCCTAAATTTAACAACTGATTCAATAAGAGATCTAGAAAGAAGAAAGCATATACCATTACCAATTTGTGAGTGTGTTTGAAGCCTTCACCAAAGGCATGTTTAGTTTTTGGGTCAAATAAGATATCATGTTAGCATGAAAGCCAGTTGCTGCAAATCCGCCACATGCTTCGTTTGTTGCAAACAAAGATAGATACAAGCGAATATAGGATTAGGCCCGTTACTCTTTTATCAATGTGTTTGCAGGGCCGACCCTGGGCCCCGACATGATGGGCGACCGTCCAGGTCCATGATTAAAAATTAAGGGGCCCATAAATTAATTAAGAGTAATGATAGAGGCATAATAAAAATTACACAATAGATGCCACAACATGATCTTCCACCCTTGATTTTTATGAGTGTTAATTGATTGTGATGTGGACCCATCAAAATCAAGGGTGAAAGATCATGTTGTGGCATCCGTTGTGTAATTTTTGTTGTGCCTCTATCATTACTCAATTAATAATGAAACTAACAAGATCTAAATTGCATTGAGATCATTTTATTCCTTAACATGTAAATCACCATCTAGTTTCTTTCTAACTGTTGGCGTTCTTCTTCCGAACATTGAATCAAAGTTAATACGGATGCATGCTTTTCTCTTTCGAGAGAGCGAGACAAGTCAGACAACTGTGATTAATTGGCAGTCTCATTAGAGATCATTTTGGTAATTGAATTGTTGTGGTTTCGACATATTAACATATATTCTGCAAATCTTAAAGCTAGCTATCAAAGAAGAATTGCGGTTGGAAAATCAGAAGCAAGTGTGTTTGGAATTAGAATCTTTATTGGCAATTAATGTTTTTTTTCAAGAAGGTAATCGGTGCTCTAGAGAAGAGAATCGAACTTGATCAAGATTGCAAGGATCGACATAAAGAAACTGAAATATTATGTGCAACGGGCATGAGCCGTGCGTGCAACGGACATGAGCCGTGCGTGCAACGGGCTGTGGAAGGAGAAATAAGAGGGATTAGAGATGGTAGATTAAATTTCGGAAATTTTTTTTAAGCGCATTAGATGACCAGAAAAAAAATACGAGAAAGAGGATGTTGCTGATAGGGTTTTTCATTCGGAACATTATTCCAGAAAGGGTGTAACGGTAAATTCATACATCACTACAGTTAAAAAGTATAATAAAAAATAAAAAAAAGAAGAAATCGTATTGTCATTGGCCAGAGTCAAACTTGAGTTAATAAAAACATATACCATCGTTTTCCCACTAAACTAACATACATTATTATTAAGATATAAAATTTGGATCATCTTATATAATTTTTACACTATTGCAACACACGTAAGTTTGGGCGCCTTATATCGTGGGCCTCGCCCGTCTTGCCCGGCACTGACTGTTGCAGCCTAATAGGGCATTACAATGACATGATTGACATATATATATATATATATATATATATATATATAGAAATGGGTTCATATACATACCTATTGATCCATACTTACCGCATTTACTACTAAAATAGTGCATCGATCATTATTTTAGTAAGCATCTGCTATTATTGTTTGAGTGCACTAGTTTCTAATGATTTTATATAATAAACAATACTTGATTTTATATACAATAACTAAGTCAAGACTCAAACAATAACCAGGTCTTGCACTAAAATAGTGATGATCGACGAGGTATGTAGGTATGTATGGATATATGGTATGTATGTGAGGAATCCCAACCTATATATATATATATATATATATATATATATAAATAAAATAATGTCTTATGCATGCGTGATAGATAAATATAAAATAAAATAGTGAGTTGACTATAACTATAAAATTTAATTAAAAATACATTTTCATTATATATTAAAGTTACTGCAAGTATGCGTGTCTTGGTCATACCAAGTATTAAATAATGACAAAGAAAGTTAGATATATGTGTTATATATAGATAATGAATTTTATATTTAAAATTTGATTCTTTATCTCATACATAGGTAGTGAATTTGATATTGCATAACCACCGGGCCAAACAATTTTATATAAGACCTGAAAATATTTGTTGAAAATTTGTTACTACTTCTAAGTAATAATAAGTCATGAAATACAAACGACTACTCTATAAGTAATAGTAGAACACATCATGCAAGCCAAAACCCATGTATTAATACAAATTTATTAAAACAAAATCGCCTAACAAAAAAATATAAAACACCCATCTTGTCATACAAATGAAAAAAAAACTATTGTGTTACATACATATATCATAGGAAACTATAACGAATTCAAAGCATTATATATTAGGAGGCACTTGAATATAAAAATCTTTTCAAAAAAATATATATATCAGTGTAAAACTAGGAGGCACCTATTTACACGTTTGTTCGACCTTTTCCCATCTTTTAAACACAATTACTTATATTTATCCCAATCATGCCGATTGGAATATAATGACAGACCAAAAAAAAGATGAAGAAAAATGTAGTCCAATGAGGTGTGAAAAACTCAAACATGATTTTAAAATTCTTCTATTAACGTCTTCATCGTCTCTGAACTTCCTTATCGGAAAATGATATGTGTATCACACATTGTGCCACGAATACAACACACAACATGATATTACTGTTGATTAAAGTATAAGATATATTAGTTTATATGAGTCTCACTATAATCCATGTTGATAAAAGTGTATTGTGAAAGATATAGTGCATATCCGTAAGAGATGTATCACTACCATTGTTTTTTAATAACACAAATCTACGATGGTACCCGAAAATATCAATTATGTGTTATAAAACGGATGGAGATAACTTCAGATGCAAGAAATAGAAACAGAAGCAATCAAACATAAACAATCAAAGGAGAAAGCGAAACAAGAAGAACACAGATTTGCGTGGAAAACCCCTCGGTGGGAGAGGTAAAACCACGAGGCGTAAAAGAGATATTTTATTATGCATCGAATTTTGAATTTCTGATTTCAACACACTCGGATAAAGAGACAACAAGCTGTATTTATAGGCACAAATCCCACAAACCACAGCCGCAAGGAATCTTTGTCTCGATGCACCATAAATACCCCTACACGTGTCCTCCTTTTAATGACTTTGATAGTCATTTGTCACATAACATAAATTAGCAGATGTGGGACCCGTTTGTATTCAAGTACTCGTGATGTCACACCTGCTTGATAGTCACCTGCTTTGAAGCCTCGAGTAGACTCCACCCTCTTGATGCATGAATTGAATACACTTCTCTCCGGCCCATCACACACGGTGAGTCTTTGATTGGTTCCACCCAGATGCAGAGTTTAAGTCACCCTTCTTGACAAATCTCCACCTTGACTTCAACTCTCACTAGAGTCAAGCAGATTGCATAACCGGATGTACTTGTACCGGATGCATTCGTCAATTCGGATGTACTTGTACCGGACTATCTCCACAAGATCCACTCCACTTATATCGCGCCTCGGTAGAGTTTCCAAACAGATTACAAGCTTTGAATATTCAAGAAGTCCAGGCAAAGTCGAAACTTACTCTCTTTGAATCTGGTTTAGTGAACATATCGGCCAGGATTCTCCTTTGTGCCAATCTTCTTCACCACAACCTCTTCATTTTCGAGAAAATGATACGACATCAATATGCTTGGTTCTCTCATGATGAACCTGATCCTTAGCTAAACATATTGCACTTAGATCATCACAATATATATCACTGATCTCGATGCAACCCCAAATCATTGACTAGCCCTTCAACGGACACCTCCTTAACCGCTTCAAGAAGAGCCATATATTACGCTTGATGAGTTGATAAGGCTCATCAGAGCACAAGAGTAGCTTTCCGGTGACCACCTTTGCATTTCCCAATGTAAACACATAACGATCATTGATTTTCTATCATCAACATCACTGCATAATCGAGATCACAAGAACTTCGTGACTGCACCGATATCACCACCATAAATGAGACCAACATCATTTGTACCTCTCGGTACTGAATATCCTTTAATGACTTTCGGTGTTCCTTTCCAGGTTGAGCCATAAACTGCGACAACACCGATTTGCTGAGCAGATCAAAGGCCTAGTGCATACCATGGCATACATCGGGATCGCCAACTGCACTAGCATAGGAACTTTGACATATACTCCTTCTCTTCTTGGTGATGTGAAGCATAAACAGACAAATGAACATTTGATGCCATAGAGTATCTATTGGTTTTGCGCATGAGACATCCCAAACTTGGCCAATATCTTACGCACATAACCCTCGCCGAGACAAGAACAACTTCAACCCCGACTTCTATCTCTCCAGATCTCCATCCCCAAGATTTTCTTGGCGCACCCAAATCCTTCATTTCAAATTCAAGATCGAGAAGAAGGTTCTTGATTTTGAACATCGACTTCCTTGTTGCAGCCTATCAAGATGTCATCCACATACAGGACAAGATAGATATATGATCCATCTTTCAAACAGATTGTAGTAAACACAATGATCATATGGACTTCTGTTATAACCCTTTGAAGCATGAAATCATCAAACCTTTTATACCACTTGCGCTTGGAGCTTGCTTCAAACCATACAATGATTTCTTCAACTTGCAAACATAGTTTTCTTTGCCAGGAACTTGAAAACCCTCAGTTGTGTCATGTATATCTCCTTATCCACCTCACCATGTGTAAAAGCAGTTTTCACATCTAATTGCTCAAGTTCGAGATCTCTTTGTGCCACCATTGCTAGTAACACCACTGATTGAAGTGTGTCGACCCTTTGGTGAAAATATTTCATCAAAGTCAACCCCTTCCTTTTGACTGAATCCTCTTGCAACCAAACGTGCCTTATACCTGACCCCTTCTGCCTTTGTTATTCCTTCCTTTTTCTTGAAGATCCATTTACAAGTCACAACTCCCTTGTCAGTAGGCTGTTTGACCAATTCCCAAGTCTGATTCTTCAATAATGACTCCATTTCATCTCCCATGGCTGCATGCCCTTTGAGATGCTTACATGACATATCCTCGCTTCCTGTAAGTAGTAGGTTCAGCAACCTCTACTTCTTCAGCAACTTGGAGTGCATATCCAGCCAAATCATCATATCCATATCTCCTTGGAGGTATCCCAACATTAGATCTTCTAGGCCTGCTGGCAGCTAGACTCTGCTGATCAATGTTTGTATGACGCCCTGCTGAGGTCTCAGCAGACTGGCTTGGATCAGATTCTGGTTCATTATCCAGATCAGTATAGTGTTGATTTGGATCCACTGATTGTTGCATATCAGTAGACTCCACCTGAAGCTCCACCTGTTTCTCAACACTATCAGATTCAGCACTGGTTTCAGACTCAGTAGACCTCTCCACTGATGAGTTTAACATAGAATTTTCATCAAACACAACGTCCCTGCTGAGGATTACTCTGGACTCTGCTGATGACCAAATTCTATATCCTTTTACTCCATCACCATACCCCACAAACACTCCCTTCTTGGCTCTTGGCTCCAACTTCCCTTCACTAACATGATAGTAAGCTGTACTTCCAAAAACCCTTAGAATCGAGTAGTCACAGAGGCTTGCTGACCACATCTCAAATGGTGTCTTGAGATTGATTCTGTGAGGAGGACTTTGATTGATTAGCAAAGTTGTCTTAACGACTTACGCCCAAAATCTCCTTGATAAACCGGCTTGAGAAAGCATACATCTTGCCTCTCCGGAAGAGTTTGATTCATCCTTTCGGCTACACCATTCTGTTTGAGGTGTATTCCTTACTGATTATGATGTCCGGCAATACCTCATTTGCACAAAATGAATCAAAATCCGTCGGTAAATTCGGACCATTATCTCATTTAAGCTTCTTGATTTTCTTGCCTAATTGATTCTCCACTAGGGCCTTCCACTGCTTGAAGTTACTGAATGCATCACTTTTGTTCTTCATCATCACCACCCAAGTCATCCTTGAATAGTCATCTATGAATGACACAAAATATCTGTGACCACCCAATGACTCAACTCTTGATGGACCCCAGCAGTCTGAATGGATATAATCAAGTGTTGCCTTTGTATTGTGCAACCCTGCTGAGAACTTACTTCTGTGCAATTTCCCAAACACACAATGTTCACAAAAGTCCAGATTCTTGACCTTATATCCCCCAAGAAAACCTGCTGAAGAAAGAACCTGCATACCCCTTTCACCCATGTGACCAAGTCTCATGTGCCACCACGGTTGAAGTCTCATCTGAGATGGTGAATCTAACGAGGATGCAACAAAGAAGAAGATGCAGATCTGATGAGATCCTTGTAATATATACAAGGTTCCCCTCTTGATGCCTTTGAGGACTACAACTGAATCTTTAAAGACATTCAAATTGCCCACCTTCACCCTTGAAATTGAACCCCTTGTCAGCATCCAAGAGATCGAGAGATACCAAATTCTTGGTCATCTGTGGAACATGTCTTACATCCTTGATTGTACAAAATTTACCATCCTCTGTCCTTAACTTCTTGAGCCAATTCCCACAACTTTGCAAACCTTCTTTGTTGGCCATATAGATTTGACCACCATCCATCCGCTCATAAGTAGAAAACCACTCTCTGTTTGGACAAATATGGTAGGATGCTCCGAATCAAGTATCCACACATCATTGTGGTGTGTAGAATCCCCTGCAACTAGAACCAGATCCTCATCGATTGCTCAAGAGCCAAAGCTGCTTTGTGCTGCAGTGCCTTCCCTGCTTGCTTTCTTCTTCCTTGGACAATTGGACTTCCAATGTCCCGCTCCTTCTGAGAATTACGGACATCGATAGACTTAGGACCTTTGGACCACGACTTCTTTTTCTTCTTACGTCCATATCCTTTTCCACTATTGTCGCTAGCTACTAGCCAAAGACTGACTGATTGTCTGCTCCAAAGACCTTGTGTCTAAGCTCCTGGCATGTAAGGCGGACCTCACATCCTCCAAAGCTCTGTATCCTTCCCAACTATGAACGCATCGCACAAAGTTTTCATATGATGCCGGTAATGACACCAACAGGATTAGAAATTTTGCATCTTCATCTTCAATTTTAACATCAATATTCCTTAAATCAAGCAATATTGTGTTAATTTGAATCCAGATGTTCCTCGGTGGACTTCCTTCATGCATCTTCAAACCGAACAACCTCTGTTTCAACAACAACTTGTTGGTCGGTGACTTGGTCATATACTGAGGCTTTCAAGCTTCTTCCACAACTTTGCTGCGCGGTGTGTCTTCCTCAAAGAACCTCGGTGATAACATCATCGAGATAAGCACAACATGATGGTTGAATGTGCTTTCTCTTCCCGGTGGCATAATCTGCACGCTTTGTATTTGGTTTGTCGGATAAAGGATTCCACAAACCTGCTTTGTTTCAACAAAGGCACGATCTTGATTTGCCACAGACCAAAAGCTGTTCCTTCCTCAGTAAATTTATCGATTTTTACGTTCTCACTGACATCTTTCCTTGCTAAAGATCACAACTTTGTCACAGATCCTAGCACCTTTGTCAAGGCCTTGGTGAAGACGAAGTTGATCGTCATGATTGTTTTTCCCGTAACCTTGCTCACGATACCACTTGTTATAAAGCGGATGGAGATAACTTCGGATGCAAGAAATAGAAAGCGAAGCAATCAAACATAAACAATCAAAGGAGAAAGCAGAAACAAGAAGAACCACAGATTTAACGTGGAAAACCCTCAGTGGGAGAGGTAAAACCACGGGCGTAGAAAGAGATATTTTTTATTATGCATTGAATTTTACTGATTTCAACACACTCGGATAAAGAGACAACAATCAGTATTTATAGGCACAAATCCACAAACCCTAGCGCAAGGAATCTTTTGTCGATGCACCATAAATACCCCTACACGTGTCCTCCTTTTAATGACATCAGATAGTCATTGTCACATAATGTAATTAGCGGATGTGGGACCTGCTCAGTATTCAAGTACTCGCCAGATGTCACCTGCCGATAGTCACCCTTTGAAGCCTCGGTGAGACTCCACCCTACTTGATGCACAGAATTGAATACACTTCTCAGCTGTCCATCACACAGCTGAGTCTTCAGATTGGTTCCACCCAGATGCAGAGTTTAAGTCACCTTACTGACATTATGAATATCACATAAAATTTTGAACACAACAAAATTCAAATGTGAAGGGATTCCAGTAGCTCTAGCATACGGATTCCAATATGCAAAATTTCTACTATCATGAAAAGTGATAATGTATGGTTTTATGGGAAAAAAAAAAGGAAAAAAATCAAATAAAAAAAGCAACATGCCATCTTATTGAAATCAAAAGATTTGATGTGTTGGAACAATTTTAGCTTCTGAATGGTGAAATTAATCAATATGCTTTCAAGTATTATTTTGTGGTCTATTTCTAATCCTTTCAAAGTTTTATTTTCTATATATAACATGCCATCCTTCTCAGAAACAAATAAATAAATAAATGTCATCCTTCCATGACCTCTGAATCGAGATGTTAGATGAAGCCCCTAAATATAGTGTACATCCGCCCTGGAACACCCAAAGACCTCTGAATCGAGATGTTAGATGAAGCCAAATCACCCGTAGATGAAAAAAAAACAAAATCGAGCTTTCAACGCATTATATTCATGCAGATCTTAAATGGTTGGATTTCACATCCAAAATTTCTTCCGATCATTTATTTGCTTATGTTCTGAGGTTGAAAGCGTTCTACCCATGAACCAATCTCTATGTCTTCACTATAGCTCATCTTTCAAATAACATTTTTTTTTTTTTTATAAATTGACAAATAATCAAAACATAACGCAATATATAATTAAAAGCACCATATAAAATTAGGAAATGGTGATGATGTACATGTTTTACCCCTGGACTTGATATTGAACAAAACTCTTCCAATTGATCCATAGCTTCGGAAGTCAACCTCATGGAATCAAACTATAGCGTCTTTGTATAGATATTCATCAACCTTATTTGTGTAAGATTGCTTAAAACTCTTTCAATTGATCCATACGTACCTTCCATCAGAATTTGCATGGACATGCCTCCACTTATCGGAATATTGAGATTGAAATATTTCCCTGCATCAGCGGCCTCGAAGGTAATATTCCGACCTTTTCGTGAAATGGCAGAGCGATGTCTTTTTACTTAAAATGGATTATTATATTTATTTTCCTTGGCTTTAAAAGGGGCTAAATTGTGTTATCTCGATTTCTTGGAAAGGACAGACGTGTTTTTTAAAACGAAATATTATAATTGTCTTCTTTTAATTGAAAGTTTAAATTATAAGGTCAAATATGTATAAGGGCTTGGACTTAAGAGTAAATATTGATAAAAGGAAATGAAAAGAATATTTTTGGAAGGAGGTTATTTATTTTAAGAATATAGCCTTCAATTTACTGGGAGGAAGTTCGAACATGAATTTCTAGGAGAAAAGAAAACAGAAACAAATGGTATAGCATTGGATACTTTTGGGCAGATCTCCGCGACCGTTAATCCGTTTTGAAATCCGAAAGTACCGCTGGAATCGTGAGAAGACAAGGATGGTTTTGATACCAGAATTTGGGACTGATTCTCAGGTATGGTTAACTCATTTTCTGCTGCAAAATCGTAAAAGATCATGATGTTTTGTGTTTTAGGGGTTTTGTACATAACTTTTGATCCGTGAATCCGTTTAGAAATCCGAAAGTACCGCCGGACTCGTGAGAGAACAAAGATCTTGATGATACCAAAATTTGGGTCTGATTCTCAGGTATGTAGGAGTCGAATTTCTGCTTTGAATTCAGAAAAAGGATCATGAATTCATGTTCTAGGGTTTTGTTTCGTAGTTGTTTGTTTAGAAGCTTTGATCATCAATTAATTCATGTTAGTTGTGATCTTTTAGATCTTGTTTGAGGCCTGTTTAAGTGCTGCAGAGATTAGTTTTGGTTTGTGGCTTCAATCAAGTAAGAGGTTCTTCCTTTTGTATGCTTTAGTTGTATGATGACATGATTAAATGATGTTAGAAGGTTTTTATGTTATGAATTGTTTGTATAAATATGTTTAAAGGTTGTTGTTGTGTTTAGTAGTACTTTATGAGACTTTTAGAAGCTGTTTTGATGTTGTTTTGTTGAGTTTTTGGCTGAAAAACGTATTAAAAGCAGTGCAGATTTTCATTAGGTTTTAGAAAGTTGTTTTAGCTTGTTTTGAGTACTTTTCAAGTGTACCAAGTTGGGAATCAGTTCCTAACTTTATAATGATATTATAAAGAAGATAAATGAACATGAACAAGAACAAGCCTTGATTAAAACACGACGCGCTTAGTTCCGGCACCGAATGTACTCTTCATGGGAGTTGAAGTTCGGGACCGTCAGAAGAGTATGATTGGCTTATGCTTTGATGAATTAGTATTTATCAATGTCTGTGTATGTGCTAGGACTTGTCCGTGTCTAGTGGTTAAGGAAAGAGAGTGTATAAGTGAGGGAGCTTACTTGAAAATACTTAGGTGGCTAGTTAACAATTAATAATAAACGTACGTGTGTAGTTAAAAGACTAAACATTGTAACACTCTTGGTGGGGCACTTGGCTATATCGCGATGTGTGGGTGGTCAGATAAAGTGGATAACTCTGCTGGCCTATAAACGGCTAAATGGTAGGGGGACTTCGCCGAACGTGCACACTATCGGGTCTTAACCCGTGGCTATCGGTGTGATCCACTGATAGGTTGCAAACGATACCTCGTGGTGGGTAGCACCATGCGTTGTGCCCTTGAGTGCCGATGTAACAAAGATAAGTTAAGTTAGAAACGCTTAGTCACGAAGTGTTGATGAGCACTTGGTGAACCATAGATTGAGTCGGTCACTTGAAAGATAACTTAAATAATAAAGTGAATCTTAACGTTGTAAAACTTAAAGTATACAATAACTTCTCACTCTTACTTTAAATTTCTTTGTACTTCCGCCAATTGCATGTTTGTTTGTATACTTTTGGGGTGAGAAGGCGAGCGAGTTTCTCGAGAGATGGATGCCTCCACTTATCGGAATATTGAGATTGAAATATTTCCCTGCATCAGCGGCCTCGAACCCACCAACCGTACACTACAATATCAGAACAAAACTAAAGCCGGCCACTAAGTGTATAAATCATAGTAGTAATGTAACAAAAAATATAAAATAAAAATGGTTATGAGAGCAAAACTAAAGCCACTAAGTGTGCGTTGCCAGAATTGACGGAGATATGTGGCTTTTTTAAAGCTCTTTTCAATGGTAGTTTATATTGTAATAGGGAATAATATATATTTATTGTGTAATATACTCATTTATTGTATACACACGTGGTATATATTTATATACCTTCCATATTTATTGTGTGCTAGCTAAGTATGGAAGATAAATATATACCATGTGTGTTTTATTGTATATTACACAATAAATATATATTATTCCCTATTAGTTTGTAGGCTAAGTGTGTTTATAAACGGATCGTTTCCGGATATATCAATTAAGGAAAACGGGTATCATTGAATTCAAATATATATAGTATAGATATAGATATTCTAAAATGTTATCTTGACTTTGAGTCTTATGAGATCTATCTTTATCGAATTCTTGTTTGTCGTGAATCTTGATGCCAGTGAAAGTGAAATTCACACCCCACACAGCTTGTAACGAATATCTGTGTGCTATACGCCTAAATTTTAATTTGGTATGAATGACGGGCTGGGAATTTTTTTAGGATGATTTGGATCAAAACTTTTTTTCAATGTTATTTATACGGCACTACGAACGTCAAAACTAGTGTCATTTCAGTGGATCTGAAGCTACTCACCATTGACACTTTTATAACCAGAACGTCAGTGTCATTGGCGCTATCTTTTTAATGTCGGTACCACTAACGTAATTTTAATGAAAAATAATCACGGTGATCGAAGTAATTTTGTGAGTGTTTGAAGTGATCGTGATGCCGGAAATAAAAACGTGGTGCCAATATAACCATTTTTCAACCAAGTTCCAGTGGCAGATGAAGTGTTGAGTGGGTGTTGAGTGCAAACTGATTCACGTATCACTTTCAGCTTGTAGGGGGTGTTACAATATATGAAGTGGTAAGTGTAAGCTTCTCGGCTCAGTATAGACTGATACGTCTAAATAGTATCGCCACCTATGAGTCCCCTGAAAAAGCCTAACTAGCCACCAGGTTAGATAAGGTTCGCGGCCATAGCATCCGCGGCGTCAATCAACTCAAGTTCGCCGCAGTCAGGTCCCCGCCAAGAGCCTCCAAACCTACAAGGTCACTAGTAGGTCAGGGGGGCCCTGCGACCTCAACAATGGGTCCATAAGAGACCGCACGGGCCTTAGAAGGGGGAAATAGAAGGGAAAGCTGAGACGGTACGAGAAGTAGGCAACCTTGCGGATAGCGATCTAGCGACCACATAAGGCGCCGCTAAGATATTTAGTCTACTTGTCATACAGATCTTTTGTCTACTTGTTTGTAGGATATATATTTTATCCGCCTGTCTTTACTTAAGCCCTAAGCCTCCCTCCCCCCTATAAAATGAGGGCTTGTGTATCTAAGAAAGATATATGCTATTTGAAAAAGAGGACTAAACTCTTTCAAATTATCTACACTCTCATGCATTCATACACTCCTCCATACCACCGGCCTCAAACACTTTAGACGGATCAAATAAGCCAGATATCCATTCAATATACTACCGTTGGGCCACCGTGACAATAAACCGCATTATCAGTTGGCTCCATTACCGGGAAACTCATAGTTTTTTTGTCTTTCCGACGTGGAGGTCACCCAGAAAGCCTACACACGGCGTAAAGAAAGAGCGCTATCTCCATCACTCCTTGAGTCCTGCCGAGTTCTCGCACAAAGGAGAAGTCTCGGAGTTCATCTCACCAGAAAGAGAAAAGGTAACTTTAGCATAGCTTGCACGAAACTCATGAGTTAGCGTTTGAAAAATCACCTCTCTCGTAGTGTTCTTCGTTCAAGTTTTTGCTTTTAGTTAAGTTATCACAGTCTGGGGAGCATTGTGCTCATGTATGGGTTAAAAAGACTAGATTATACCAAGCTTCCGTTTGAGAAATCACCTCTCTCGGTGTCTGCAAGGTCCAGCCTCATCATCTTGCCAGTAAAACCCCATATATCACCGGTGTTATTGTCATATCAAACAAACACTGTCAAAAGAAACCCTTTTGTGTATCGGAGATTGTGAGTGCATTGATAGGAAAAAGCCGTACAAATTTTTTGGGTTATTGCGTTTGAATCATCACATTTTTCCCCTGAAATTCGTATTTCCGGCCGCTACGTCACCCGAACTATCACTATCCAAAAGATCTCTAAACACTTCCCCAAAAGTCAAGGGAAGTACCAAGGGGTTGAGGGTGTCAGAAAGGAGCAGGTGGTCAGACAGTCGGTAGATATCCAATTAGCAAGTCTTATCTCCAAGCCAAATCAGCCCGCTTACCCAGCTTTGGGAGAAAGTAAGGGATCACCACTAAAAAACAACAAACCCCGGCGAAGGGGCACACAATATCAGGCCCGCATGGAGGGCAGAGGAGAGATGTTCCATAATCCAACTGCAGATTGGGATGGATCGTAGAAAGAGGTTCTGGCCGTGAGAGACGCCCGAAATGTCTTGAATCAAAAATCTAAATCTAAAGAGGCTATTGCAGCCTTAAAGGGGGCTCGCAAGGAAAAGGTCACAGTTGGGGCGCCTAGGCCGCAGTACAGTCAAGAGATTGTACCAAAGAGAGTACTTGGATTCCAAGAGGATCCTGAGGTCACAGAAATGAGGGAGTATGCTAAGTATGCGGAAACAATGTACCTGACTAATTCACGAATAGTGGCTCTGGGCCGGGCGCCGTTGCCGGTCCGGGCTCCGAATCCCCCTAGGGCCGAGGTCAACCCTAAGGCGCTGAGCAAAGGTTGCCCCAATCAACCCCAAAGAGTAAAGATTGAGGAAAGTATTCAATCGTCAGGTCGTAAAGGCCGCAGGCAGTTTCAGGAGGTCGTTCAAACTTTGGTTCAACCTGGTCGTAATAATCAGAAAGAAAAGACGGAGGAAAGAGGGTTAGCTTTAAAAAGATTGGGTGAGAAGGAAAGGGCCCCGGCCTTGAGCCGTCTGAGTCTTCCAGAGAGAAAGGTAACTCCCAAGCAGGAGGGGACGAACGAAAAAGATGCATGTATAATCATAAGGAAAAGCGAGCTCGTCAAGAAGAGCCGCAAAATCGGGAGGACTCAGGGCACGGGATCGAGCAAGCGGTGATCAACCCCTTCCAGGCAAAGGTTTGACCCTATTATGGCCGAACAAATATAAGTAATGAGGAAATAAATTGCATAGCTGAAGAGGTCGAGGCCCGTTGAAAAATCCGCCTCAATCTCTGGGATCGATGTACTTGCTAGAAAAATCACTGCAACATTGCCCACCAGCAAGGAGAATGTTAGCTATCCCAGTTATAATTATTACAATGGGAACACTTGTCCAAATGATTGGCTCACCACGTTCCGAGGTCGCATCACTTTAGCAACTCAGAACAGGTCAGCATGGTGCATCACTCTGGTCGGCAGCATGCAGGACAGGGCCGCCTTTTGGGTCTGCGGGCTTGCTTGTGGTTCGGTTGAAAGCTGGGAAAATCTGTCCGAAAAATTCGTAAGAGAATTCGAGTCGGTGAGCTGGGAAAATCGAGGATCTTTATGAGGTCCGCATGGGGGAAAATGAGTCAGGAAAAGACTACTATGAGCAGTTTATCAGAGTCTACGATCAGACAAGAAACATCCCCAACGATGCCGTCATAACCTGGTTCATTACCAGAATAGCCAAGGGCCTAATGAAGACGGAATTTAACTTACGGCCACCCAATCAGGCCTAAGGGAAATGCTGGAAAGGGCTAGAATGATCGGGGTGAGTGACGCACCATCTTACGGAAAATCAAAATCTAGGCAGGCAAAGCACTCACAAAAGAGGATCACGGTGACGATCGTAGGAAAGAAGCGTGGCAAGAGGCGGTATAAATTCAACGAAAATGATTTCATCCCACTCAACACCAAGCCATCGGATACTCTTTGAGATCCGGGAACACCGAGAGACCGAGGCCTATGAAAGACAACCCTAGCGCTCGCGATAAATCGAAGTATTGTAACTACCCTAAAGATCATGGTCATATTCTTGATGAATGCTTCACCTTGAGAAGGAAATTGAAACATTGATCAAAGAGGACCAGCGGCTAAGTATAAATGTGGCGGAGGTACCGGTGCCAATAAAAGGCGGCAGCGTCGCATTTTTAGAGGGAGGTTTAAGTCATTCATGGGAGTCACCCGAGCAACAGTCAGCTGAAATCGTAAATACACCCAATCAACACGCGCGGTTTCGAGAAACAGATAGTCTTGGGAGAAACGGAGAAAGGAATCTCGTTCACTAAAAGTGAACTCACAACTGTGGAAGGTCCTATGGAGATACCAATCATTCTCAAAGTCGGAGTCAACAACCAGCATGGCGTCAATCGAGTCATGGTCGATACCGGAGCAGGCCGCGACATCATTTGTTTTGACTATCTCAAACAGATTAGGTTTGGGGAGACCAAACTAAAGCCGTACCTCGGAGTGCTAGAGGGTTTCAACAATGACACGGTCAGGGTCAAAGGCACAATCGACCTCAACATCAATCTAGGCCGCTATAAGCCCTGCTGAACTGAGGTAGTAACTTTTCTGGTCATTGATCTTCCCTCTTACTATAATATGATTTTGGAAATTCCGGACATGAAAAAGTTCCAAATGGTGGTATCCGTCCCACACCAACGAGTTAAATTTCATTTGGGAGATGATATTAGGGTTGCCATGAGCCGACTAGGGCTTTTTCTTGAGTGTATGACCAAGAAGCAGGTCGACTCAAAAGACCCGAGTTGAAGGGTTCGATTTGGGTGTAAGCCGGTCGCCATGATGAAAGAGGTCGTAGATAAAGTTGTGGATGTTGAGACCTGCCGAGTCCGGGATCGGTCGATTTCCACGGTGATGGCGGCGATCGTGGCTATCATAAACGAAAAATATCCCGATCAAGAAATAAAGATCGGATCACAGACAACAGAAAAGGAAAGAGAGGAGATGATCGAGATCTTGAAAGATAACGTGGACGCTTTCGCCTGGGAAGTAACAGATATGAGGGGTGCGAAGTCGGAGGTTGCGCTACACTATCTAAGTGTCGACCCCAACTTTAGGCTGATCCAACAAAGAGCACGTCAATTCTCTGGAGAAAAGGAGGTCACCATAAAAGGCGAGGTCGAAACATTTTTGGCAGTGGGCATAATCAAGGAGCTTCAGTATCCGACTTGGTTAGCGAACGTTGTCATGCTGAAGAAGTACAACAGGAAGTGGTGGATGTGTGTTGACTTCACCGACCTAAACAAGGCTGTCAAAGGATCCTTATTCATTACCACGAATCGATAAAATGGTAGATAGGATCGCTAGTTTCGAAATGCTGATCTTTCTGGACGCCTATTCAGGCTATCATCAAGTGAAAATGGCCGATTATGACAAGTAGTTGACCGTTTTTAGGGCCGCAGGCGGACTCTACTATTATGAAATGATGCCGTTTAGTGTGAAGAATGCGGGCTCAACATATCAGAGGATGATAAACAGGGATTTCATCTCACAAATCGGTAATAACATGAAAGCATATATTGATGATATGGTTGTGAAGTCAAGTCGCCAGGATCACCTGGTGTACCTTCGCGAAACTTTTGCCAATATAAGAAGCACTCTATGAGACTTAACCCCACAAGCTGCACTTTTGGGGTCAGGCAAAGAAATTTTGGGCTTTATGGTAAGCCAAAGGGGATCAAAAGCAAACCCCAAGAAGATAGAGGCTCTAGTAAATATGAAGCGAGCCGACCACGATTAAAGAGGTGCGAGAGAGGCTGAGCAGGAGGATAATCGCTCTGGGAGATTCATCTCCAACTGTGGAAAAAAGCTTACTCTTTTTTAAAATCCTCAAAGGGAACAAAACATTTTCATGGACAGGAGAATGCTCGCAGGCTATCAAAGAGCTCAAGGCTTATCTGTCAAGCCCGCCATTGCTGATCAGTCTTATGATTGGGGACGTTTTGCTTCTATATCTAGCGGCCTCAGACCGAGCTGTTGCCGCTGCACTTTTCAAAGAGGACGGTACCCTTCAAAAGCCCGTTTATTATATCTCCAAGGCTCTCAGTCCCGTTGAGAACCGCTATTTTAATATTGAAAAGTTGGCCTACTGTGTTTTCATAGCTGCCCAAAAATTAAGGGCTTGCTTTTCATCACACACTATTACTGTGCTATCAGACGCTCCATTACACCAAGTCTTCCACAGGCCGGTCCTATCTGGACGATTGCTGTGATGGGCCATTGAGCTCACTAAATTTGACATCTGGTATGAGCCTCAGAAAGCTATCAAAGCCCAGGCCTTACCCGACTTCATAGCGAAACAAGCTTTAATGAGGCAAGCAGGAGCAATCAATTGAAGCATAAGCGGCGACACGCAAGCGACCACAACGGGCGAGCCCAGAGGCCGAGTCACTTTGTTGGCGACATTACGTCGATGGCGCGCCCGATACAAAGGTTGCGGTGCCAGGATTATCTATTGGAACCATGTACCTCAAAAGAAATTGAAAAAGCTTTGAGATTTTATTTCTCTGCTTCAAATAATCAAACAGAGTATGAAGCGGTCGTAGCGGGACTTGAGCTCGCCAGGGCCATGAAAGTCGAAAATGTGGAGGTATTCTGTGATTCACAGTTGGTGGTCAACCAAATAACAGGGTCGTTCGGGATCCATTGCGAGATTCTACAAAAATGTATTGATCTCGTCAAAAAACTCGAAGAAAGCTTCAATTATTGCAAATTCACCAACATACCCCGAGAGGATAATCACCGAGCGGACTACCTGTCGAAGTTAACTAGCAAAGATGAGATGAGTAATCCAGCGGTCATGGTGGAACACTTGTCTGGGCCCGCCATCACCCGGGTTGAAATCATGGATTTTCAACCCGCCAATCCATGTTGGATCGATAACCAAAAGCATACATTGAATCAGGAACCCACCCGCCTAACCCCAAAGAGGCCAGAGCCCTGATCAGAAGAGCCTCCAGGTACACAATCTTGGACAATGTTTTATATCGAATATCTTTTTCCAGACCTTTGTCACGATGTGTACGGCCAGAGGAGGTTGAGGGAATACTAGTGGAGCTACACGAGGGGATACGTAGCGGCCACTTATCTAGCCGCACACTCGCTCAGAAAGTTTTGTTGTCCGGATATTACTGGCCAAAGCTCGCAGAAGACGCCTAAATATATGCCAGAAAGTGCGACAAATGTCAAAGATTTTCGGACATCCCCAGGCTGGCGTCAGTCAAACAAAGCATCATCGTCGCAGCCTGGCCATTCGACATGTGGGCTATCGACCTCATCGGGCCACTCAGAGAGGGTCGCTCGGGATGTGAATATGTAGTTGTCGCCATCGATTATTTCACCAAATGGATCGAGGCCAAAGCCTTGGTAAAAATCAATACTAAAGATATCATTTATTTCTTGCTCGACCAAGTCTAGACCATGTTTGGCGTCCCCAGAGTGATAGTGTCAGATCACGGACCTCAATTCAGGGACGAATTCTATGAATTTTGCAAAGACCACAACGTTAAGCACTGGAAATCATTAGTATGCTACCCGCAGAGAAATGGTCGGGGCAGCGCCAACAAGCGAGTCTTTGAGTGTGTAAAAAGAGTTTGGACGACAAAACAGGAAAATGGCCAGATAATTTTCCAGCTGCCTTATGGGCCCTCAGAACATCGAGAAAAACAACCACAGGTGAAACTCCTTTTGCTTTGACCTACGGGTCAGATGCTATGGCCCCGGTGGTGATGGCACTACCAAGCTTAAGGGTCGCACATTTCGGTGAGGCTAAAATCCCGCGATAAGGTAGCTCGATCTTGACTTGGTAGAAGAAAAGCGAATCAACTCGTATGGCGCTTGCTCAATTGCAAATAGGCGGCCAAGCGACACCATGACAAGCATATCCGCGATCATCACTTCACGGTAGGAGATTATGTTTTGAGAAAAGGCATGCCTTTGGTCATGCGACTACGAAAGGCAAGTTGTGCGAGAGGTGGGAAGGACCACTCCAGTCACGAGGATAGTCAAAAAGGGAATTATGTCCTCAAGGATAATCAAGGCGCATGAAATCACGACCAGGCCTTGGCACGCGGACAATCTGAAAAAATATTGCATGTAAGATTGATCCATTTACTTAGGGTATAAATATGAGCACATATTGTGTTGAGTTCCCAAAAAAGAATTCCAACAACAAAGGGCGAGCTATTCGGATGACATACCCAGTCACTTTGTCTCTGACAAGCCCGCGGATTAAAATCTCCAAGGCTTATTTGAAACAAGGAGGCCCGGATGAAAAAAAGAATTAAAGCGAGATCTACGGACAATGGGGCGGCTACGGGAAGTTGCCGACTAAACCCGTTAAAGCTTGGCTCAAAACAAGAGGGGCGCGTGTGAAAAATTTCAACCTTTTCCACCCAGACTTAGCGCATCTCAACAAGGTCGCCAACAACCTTGTTTAAATCAAGGGGGACCGCAGTTGGAACTTTCGATCTCATTTCAAATAAGTCCACAGTGACCTCGGTTGACACAAGGGGCCGCGTACGGAAATCTGTTTAAATCAAACCCATTAAGGCTTTGCTCAAAACAAGAGGGCCGTATATTGGAAATTTTAAATTCAAAAACACAAGGGCAGTTCAGATGTTCTATTATTTTTGTGAGTTATGCTCTCAACCTCGCCAAAATAAAGGGTGCTGCATACATACAGGAACAAAAGATGGAAAATCAAAAGAAACAAATGCATAAATCAACAGGCCAAAAGCGGCCACAAATCAAGTTGCAAGAAAACAAAAAGCAAGTTGGTCAAACAAAAAGCAAAGTTGAATTATTATAGATCGCAGAAATTGTTGCAAAAATAGAAGGGATAAATCTTTAATTCGACCCAGGATGAGTATTGGTATGCTCGCCGGTTAAGTTCAGATACTCATCACCGGGCTGAACATCTGCAGCAACAGAAGGGCTCTTCAAAACAGCCAAGTTTACAGGGTTAACCGATGGTGGGTCCCAAATTGGCTCGCCATCCTTCATCTGCCCAGTGTGAATATCGATGATATGATCCTCGGAGTAAGGGATGTCCGGATGAAGAGCTAATATTGACGATTGCTAGCGCCTATGATTCGAATACACATCATTCTCGGGCCCCACTGTTATCAGCTACATTTAAATGGGTCTGAGGTTGAATCATACGATTTAAAAATTTTATCTTTCAATGCAAAGGACAAAGAAAAAAAAGAAATATTTCAGGCTTTCGTTGGGACAAGGCAACCCACTCGGCCATCTTATCAAGGATGATAGTTTCTTTACCATGGTGTGACCAGAGGCAGCGGGTAAAGTGATTAAAGCATTGGTCAAAGCTTGCCTCTTGGAAGTCCAAAAACTCTTCAGAAAGCTTATACTCTGCAATGGCCGCAGGACCAGCTTCCTCGGCGGTTTTGTTGTCAGCAACAAGTTGCTCCTTCAAACTTGCGATCTCCTCCTAAGCACTCATTAACACTTCAACAGATTTTTGAGCCGTCTCATTTAGGACTGCCACCTTCTGCTGCAATTGCGCATCCAACTCCGCGCTCACCTTCATGGCCTCCTTCAGACGATCGTTATCTTTCAGAATTTTTGCATGCTTGGCCTCAACAGCGGCTCTAGCATTGTCCGAAACGGCAAGGGCTGCAGTCACCTTCTTAAGATTGGCCTTGCATTTTTTAGTGGCCTCAGTAGCCTTATAAATACGAGTTCCAAGCTGAAACAAAGAGAAAAATAGGTGAGCTCACAGAAAAATAGGGAGTTGGGAAATACAACAGAAAAAAAACTTACCATGGAGGACGCTATCCCAAATTGTCCAGCGAGATCTTATAGCTCAGCAACCTCATCTTTGGCAGGAGCATCATCTTGAACCACAACACGAGCAGTGATTCCTCTGCCAATCTCCATCTAAACTCCGGGTGGCGAATCCTACGAGAGACAGGTCAAGGAATGACATCAGCTATTTCCTCCCTGATCTGGCTCACCTTGCCCATATCAAGACCTTGAGTAAACTCATAATCCAGCCAGAGAGCCTCTTTCCCTTTGTATCCGCGAGGCAGTGATACTTTTAGAGACGCCCAGTCTCCTCAGCGACCCCTTCAGCTATCACTCCAGGTCGCTCGACAGCCACCTCAACAGGACGTTTCTTAGAGCGACCCGAGCCCTTATTAGCTCCACCTGCAGTTTTTTATCTCTCAGAGGTTTTGGACCGCTTGGATGCCTGAGACTCTTTTGCAGATGCATCAACATGGGATCTCTTCTAAGCCTGCGCCGGCTGACTTGAGCCCATGCCTATAGTCATCACTGGCTGAGTTTGCTGACTCGGATCATAGGTTTCATCAATAATGGAGGCATCCACAGTACGCGGTATCCTCCCCGGAGCTTGTTTCAGCTGCACTTGCCTAGCTTTTGCGGCATCATCTGTGAGCTTCTTCTTCTAAGCTCGACGCTCATTAGCATCAACCATCTTAACTGCAAAAAGGAGTTCATCAAAAACAGGGCAAAATAGTAGAAAGCAAAACGATAAAATACGAAAAATGAAGAAAGGAAAAGCAATGAAAGAAAGTTATGGCGCGGCCTTCAAGTGGGATCGCCAAAGCATACTCTACACTCAGAGGGAAAGCATTTGCCCAGATGGAAATCCCCTATCCAATCCGGATCACTTTCTTCAGGGTCTATGGGGTCTAAGGCCTATGCTTTGGCCGGACCGACATTCCCCGCTCTGCTCGCATAAGGTTCCCTCACATCGATAAGGCCCACCCAAGACATGTTCCTCAAAGAGGGCTCGAGCCCATCAGAGTTTAAGAGGGTCATAAGCCCTTTAACAAATCGGAGCTCAGTAACAAAATGTTCATGGAACAAGAGGGTTGAGTTTTTCCCTTTGCATGGGGCGGCGTTAGAAAAGGGCCAGCCGACCTTCGACTCAATCTTAAGCACACAATCCCCCCAATGATGAATTTTGTTGGGCAGCAAGAAGAACAGGCGAGGAGTCTTGGTCCTCAGAGATATCTTCCCCGGAATGCCGGTCCCACAAAAAAGATGAAATTGATTCAAGAGAGAGAGTGTGGGTTCCATCTTCATCGTCCGACACATCACGATGAAGGCCATGATTTGGATCGCAGCTCCCGCCTTAAAATCACTGGCAACGCTTCCATAAGTTGAAAGATCTTTACCAAAAAAGGATCGAAAGGGGGTCTATACCCCACATAAAAGTGATCAAAATGAAGTACTAAAGAGTCATCAGAGCGATGATCACCAATATGATCCTCAAGCTCACCAAATTTGAGCTTATCTTCAGCCTTTGAGTAATCAAACAATAAGAATCGGTAGATGTTCATGTCGATTTTGTATCGACGTCTGAGGTGGTTAGCAAGGTCGTCACATCTTTGGAGTTGCTCCCATTCTTCTTCAAGAGCTTTTTCGTACTCGTTTATAAGAGAAAACTCCCTCAGCGCCTCCGGATTGTTGGGCTTCGGAGCCTTTGATTTCGATGCCATTTCACCAACGGTTGGAGGTTTCGGATCTCTTTTTCTCTTAGGCTTCTTAGGGACCTCCCACGTGAGCTTACGAGGTAAGGGCGCATTTGCATCCTCATTGGACCCCATCAGTTCAAGAAACGCGGCATTCTCAATGTGGGTTATATCATTATCGCACAACTTCTGGCGCCACTAGTCTTGACTTGGTGGCGCCATTAGTCTTGGCCGGCCAGGCACTGATCTCAGCGAGGGCATCCTCGTCACCCCCAGCGGCGCTTGTACTGGTTCCTTCACCCTGACCTCGAGCGGTTTCTCTGTGACCCTTTTTACGTCGTGGCTCCGGGTCAGGAAAGAGATTATCTAAACCAAAAGGATCACCTTGGGATTGGGAGCGGCTTCCCTCCCGGACAATTAATCAAACAAATCATCCCCAGCGGACACGTCAGGACTAGAGAGGTCACCCTCCCCTTCATCTTGCACATAATCATACGCCTCTTGATCATCATTAGAACCTCCCCCAAAGCTAAACTCGTCGTCGGACATCCTAAAAAACAAGAAGGAAAGGCGGAGCTTTTAGTCACTTGGGATAATGAAGAATTAAACCAGAGAGGTGATCGCACCCATCTCGACACCTTACCCTCCGTTTTTGTAGGAGAAATGGAAGCACAATGGTAAAGAGAAAAAGGAATGCAAAGGGTCTCAAAGCTAAATACCGAGGTATCTACCCAAAAAGCCTATCTTTGATAGTAAAAACATCTTCAATTCATATCACTCGGGAGAAAACCACAACAAAACAAGAACACCTACTTAAAAAACCCCAAACTTCAAACCCCATAAACACCACTAATAAAGCCTACAATCTTTGTGAGATGTGAAATAAGTGTTAAGGGTGATTTTATATGATTTATATCGTTATATTTTATAATGATTTCCTCCATATTCGTATTATTTGCATAGAAATTAAAGGTTTAATCGAATTATTGAGCAGATGAGTTTTAAAAGTCTTTAAGTGTAAACTTGAGCTAATTTCGTGATTTTATTGGTAATTATATATGGTTTTACACTTTGCATGTCTTTGTGGTTTTGTAGGTCATAAACATGTCATAATTGGAGGTTTAATGGAAGGAGGAAGATGCAAGTTGAGGATTGGAATGAAGATTTGAAGAATCAAACGAGCGTTCACTACCCATACGGCTGGTGGCGTCTGAAATCTTGAATCAAGCGTCGGGGTGAGCAGGCGTCTGAAGATATGGACGAGCGTCAGGAGAGAAATTTGATTTAGAGTTTTGAAGATTTCGGTGGACGGCGTCTCATTTACATAGAGCAGGCGTTTGAGAAGACTCGGCCCGACTCGAAGAATTTACACCAAGTGGTGGCGTCGAAAGAGTGGGACGGGCGTCCACGGCCGACATCAGCATAACCGACCTAGTTTTCTATAAAAGCAGCCGCATTCTCAACCCCTAATATCATCATATCATTGCGGCCGCTTGAGAGAACCCTAAATTACAGCGAGAGAAGCGAGGCTCGGTCAGCGAGCCTTGTGCTTTGTCGACCGAGGTTAATTTAGTTTTTATTTTATGTCGTTTCTTCTTGTTCGATTCATGAGGATGGCTTGAAGCTGATCAAACTTGGAGCAAGCGTGTAAAACTTTTCAGCATCGTTTTTATTTCTTCCTTTGGATGATTTCGTGAGTTTTAATTAAGTTGTTTCTTTTCTATGATTTTCATGCTATGCAATTTAAATCGAGAGATGTTTTGCTAATGATGTTTGCCATATGATGAGAATCGGTGTAAACACTAGATCACCATAGGAAAGAATAGATCTTTTTTAACCTAAAAATACGAGAGTTGCTAGGTTAGAGTATCTAGATTTTTAGATTGAGAAATCTTGCACCTTGGTTTGAAAGCATTAATCTTTAAGATCGAGAGATAAAAGATTGATAGGCGAATTATCTAAGAGATTAGAAATTCATACTTTTGATAGGTGAATCACAATTTTAGTTAAATCATCATAAGATAATCTAGAGAGGAAATTAAGGGTTGCGGGATGGTGGATCATTGCTTGTTCTATGTTTAATCGCTATAGTCATTATCATGCTTTTATGAGTTTTATTGTTTTTCGTTTATAGTTTAGTTATGTTACTTAGCGATCTTCCCTGGCTTTGGGTGACAATCCTCTGTCGATTTACATTTCGTTTTGTTATTTTAGGTTTTAATAATAATGGTATGAATCTTAGGAAAATTAATGAAATAGATACCCCGATTCCCTGAGATCGACTCCGGTATTAATCGCTATACTCGATCCCTACACTTGGGGTATACGGATTTATAAATTTATTACTTATTTATTTTGCTTAGATAAAATCCGAGACAATAAGTATGAAGAAAGGATCAAAATACCAGAGGAAAAGTGAAGAAAAAGGGCAAAGAATGGGGCGTTACTTGTCTTTGTGATAAAAAGTGGCCGGAAACTAGAAAAGTGAGCCGGAAGCCTTGAACTTGCAGCCGGAATCTTTAAATCTTCACCGGAAGCCGCAAGTCTTCACTCCTTATCCATAAACTCACTAGCATCTTCTAGGTAGACTTCTCGGTTTACATAATAATGTTAACCGTTATTTTGCAACGAATTATCTTAATCGAGTTTAGCAGTGTATTGTAGCATATCAATAACTATATAGGGCAAGTCTATGGTTTCTTCCTCAGTGAGAAACATTCCACTAGGAGGCAGGCCGAGCAATAGTCCCAAGACTATGCGATAGCCTATTTCTGAGCATGGAATACTCTATTCTCTGCTAAAATCAGAGACTCCTCCTCGTATTCTTTTGATAAACTAAATCAGTGTTTTGAGTAGTTATCAGACAGAATGTCACCACACAAAATCTCCCACTAGCTTGTATCTCTCACTAGACCCCGAAGGTCATGGTGAACAAGCTATGTTACCCCTTCAAAACTATTACCCTTTCCTGATTGAAAGGAAACTTAGTCATTGTTCCTTTGAGATAGTGTTCCAAGGCGGGAGATAGGAATCACCCTTAGCGATCAAGCGAGGTCTTGTCTACAGGATATATGCACTAATTAATAGATATTGAAAGGTCGTTTATCTTATCTGAAACCTTTTACCTTTAATAGTTTTAGATGTGTTACACATACTTATTAATTTATTCTAAGTGGTTACGACTTTATCAAACAAAGTGCGAGTCTCGGATTCGTACTACAAATGTCATATTCACTTTCTATGAGAGCCTTGGTAGTATCGAGATGAAAGTGAATCCATTTGTTTCAGCGAATCTGTAAGCGAGAAAAATAAATTTTACGTGATATTCAAGGATAGAATCGAAATTCATTTCCTTATATCACTCCCACTATTATATTTGAAATTTACGCCCGTTGTTACTCTATTAATCGTTAATGCACGGCTTCCTTGTTCTTCCAAAGAACTAAGCTACGAGTCAAGTTACTCGGTTAAGAAAGTCGCTAAGGATTCATTGGTTAGTGATCGAAATCACTTTCCTTATCTATACTTTCTTTAATTAATGTTTCGGTTTAGCCTCAAAACTTTAGTTAAGATGATTAACACTTATAGACATTCTTTCCCATTCTCAACTTTCCTTAAAAGGAAATAGTCTTGAACTAGCGATTCAATTGAGTAGACACTACTCGTGAAGCGTAGGATGTCTAATAAAAGCGTTACCAGTGGGACTAATTTTCTAATAAATTAGAAAAACAACGAGATAAAAGCTCCCACTAGTTTATCGGTTCCAAATACCGTCTAACTAGCGACACTTTAATTTATGACTCTCCAATTTTCTATCGAGAAAATTTCTCGTGTAGACCACTACACAATTCACTAAAAGAATTTTATCGTCCCAATCATCTTTCAAACTAACTCACGGTTGTCTCTCGTTACACTTACAGTGGCAAAGATGATGACATGCCTATTTACGTCACTTAAGTTTTGAAGGCTTCAAGAGAAATATCTCTTCCGAAAAATTAATCGCATGTGAGATTAATAAATACAACTTTCTAGTTACTTACCACTTTTAACGAAGTCATTACTAGTCAATTTTACACTAGCGATCTAGCACCTTAGAGAGATATATATAACGATTTGTAAATAAAATTGTGAGAAAATAAATCCAAATCATACACTACTAAAATTTTAGGAACATAAACTAAGTACTTATAGTCTATCCTACCGTTCCAAGGATTTAATCTAATGCCTCAGTGCCGCCTTAGGGTAGGTCAAAGAGGTTTTGATTAATATTGAAGATCGATTGAGAATCGAACATCTCATTTGTGATCGTCAATCACCTTTTCTTTTTCACCAAGGTACTACCAAAAATACCCTTTATGAGTGTGACCTCTTGTCTCAGTTGTTAGGTAGACCCGAGTGTGCCGCCTTAGGGTCGGTCGGTGACCCGGCAGTACCCAAAATCCTATCCTTTCGGAGACCAAGCCTTGAATTTTGATAGCGGTGAAGGCCTTCCTTAGGGGGCCAAAATCAAAGCGACACGGCGTCACCATTCTCTCACGTTGCTTGTGTCAGCGGTAGAGGCCGTGGGGTCGGCTATCGCCTCTCCCGCTCCCACTCAATATTTTGAAAAAGTGGTGGGTTTCTTGATCACGTTTTGGACTTGATGTTACATTAAGGAACAATAAATCATAGGCCCGAATGTTGTCGGTTATGTGGGCTAGCCCACCCGACCTGTCGTTAGAACATATGTGGCCGTCGGACGGGTCAAGGCTAGGAGAGGTCCGTTGAGCCGTAGTGGCTCTTCGGATTGCTCGGTATTGCGGACCCGTGCAAGCGCCACACGTGGAGGTGAAGTCGATTGAGCCGTAGCTCTGTTGACCACCCAACCGTGGTTAAACCACTTTCGAACTGTTTGCCCGTGATTATCAATCCTTAAACATCAAACTTTCACGTAGACACTACGGAACAAAAGCGTAATCTCGTCTTAGGTAAGGTGGAATTCACGAGAATCAACACCTTAACCACGAGGTTTCGGGATTTTACTCCTTATGCTTTTCGCAGAGTGGGATTCACGAGAATCCATCACCCAACCTCGACGATTGAAAAAACCCGTGTTCCTCGGTTTTACCCTAATTAGTTTCTAATTAATATCAAACAATTAATTAAAACTAATCGTGTGTTTTATACATGCCTAACTAATTCCTCGAATTAATTTCTACATGTATGCATATGGAGTGGAATTCATGATATGATGCATGTCATGGCAATTTTCAGTTCTACTCATACAATCTACACATGTATACTAGTGCGGAAAATAAGCACCGAGATGGATCGTTGGCACCGCGTAACTAATCTATTCGAAAATAAATTAAAAAACCCTAATCTGCAGCTGTTAAGAATCTTCGACGATCGGCATATCAAACGAACTTGGATCGGGATGAAACTTTCCAGATCTTATCTTCATTCTTCGGACTTCAAGATGGACGGTCGGATCGGAGCTTTGACTTGTCAATCTTCCTCAGTGAGCCGCCCAACTTGCTGCTGAAACAGACTCTCACAGCAACGCATCATATACTTCCCGAAATCGATCGGGGATGAAGATGAATCGATCGTCCTGAAAATTTTATCTCACGTCCAAAACTCCATGATTATCGATCTGACCGGTCGGATTTTAATTTGAACGGTCAATTGTTCCCAGAAAATCGAAGAAGTCACAGTTAGGGTTTCTGTGAATCCTGCGTTTTTCTGTTACAGCAGCCACTTCGCAGCAACGAACGGAAACCCAAACGGACTCTGATCGACACCAAAATTTGTGGGATTGTTCATCAACTTCCAATATTGATTCTGACCGGAGAGGATCTTCGTTTTAACGGCTCAAAAAACGGAAAAAACGAAAAGACTAAACAACTAATGTACAGATCTATTTTCTGGAAATTAAAATTGCAATAACAATAAATTACATAATTTCTATCTACTCGTATGAATGAATTTTCATCGTTTATATGAGTTTACAATAAATCTAACGGGAAAAGCAGTGTCAACCCCAATCCATCTCTTCAACCATAGCAATTTAAAAATTATTAATGCATAATAATAAGTAAAATATCACCTACATGCAATTTCACTCCTTTAAATCGTTTAATTACGATTATGATTTATATAAATCGTGGAGCACTGGCTCACGATACCACATGATGGATGCAGGTTCTTAGATCTAAGCGAATTAGATCGCGCAATGGCCAGATGGATCACGATTTATATATCAAAACACATAATTAAAGGACTTAAAGCTACTACAAGGGGTTAAGATCATGTTACCAATATAGGAAGAGAAGCATTGATCTTCCGATGTATTTCTCAAAGCGGTTGGTGGACACCCTTCTTGATCTACACGAGCCTCCTTGATATGCAGCAGAGAAAAATTAGAAGATTTTTCCAACTCGAACCACTAAGAATAGAGGCCCAATTTTTGGCCAATTTCTCTCGGTGAATAGTGGCGTGAATAGTACCTTGCCATTAGACTTGGGAGAAGCTCTCTTTATATAGGAGAGTAATCAATGTCCTCAAGGATTAAATAATTAAGTGATAATTATCACATTAATCCTTTTCCAAATAAAAGATAAATAAAATGATTATCCCAAACAAATTAGGATAAATCATATTATTATCTAATATTCCATGAATTATCATTTAACAAATAAAAGATAAATCACATATCAAATAATTATCAAGAAAACTAATTTCTCTCTAATTAAATGATGATATTGGCGCCACCTTTAGGGTCAAAAAGCGAGATAAAATATCTTTTATGTGTATTATATTATTTAATTGCATTAAATAATATCCATGCATATCAATTAATTAGCACCAATTAATTATCAGCTGAGGCCCAAGTAACAAGATTACTAGTCCGAATTACGAAGCGCATCGGGGGCCAGTGGACCTATAATGAGTAGCTCAATAATTAATTATTCATCGAGCAGAAAGTACATTAATTATTAATTCGGGATACGCCACCATAAACCAAGCCGAACTCTACCGATTATAGATGTATACTTATACTCAACCCATGTAAGCGAATAAGCGTCCATTGATATAATCACTACATACGGATTAACCCTCATATATTTGTCCATTACGGTGGGAAGTCTCCATGAACCGACTCGAGAATATCTTTTCCTTATTTACCATTAACCCCAATGATCAATTAGTACACATATCGACTAGTAGCTAATTAGTCAAATGTGAACTCCGGGATCGATCACTTTCTTAGGGCTAACAAACAAGGGGCTGTCTCTCTACTACCCTTGAGGAAGGAATGGATTCCATATCTGTGAAAATCGAACTACTCACTAAATGCGGAGATAGTGCCAATGAGAAGTGGCTTGGAACACATATTAAAGTGAACCGTAACTAACACATCAAACACTACCCGGGACAAGCGGCATCTGTGATCACCTCGGGATTAAGGTTGATCCATATATGATCATCTAATGATTTAATAAGATTCCTCGATTACGGAATTATACGAGAAATTGATTAAATCGGTCGATCTATATGAATGCCATCATATATAAATGCCCCGCGTAGGTACCCTCTGCCGGCAGTCGGACAAGACTATCACACCCTAAGGTGTGCAGGCGCATTATTGGTGTTTTAATCAAGAGACCTAAACTACGATTAAGTTCACCACGGACTATGATTTAAGTATATCACCACTAACTCAATCCTCACGTGCATGCCATGCCTTTGAGTTAGCGATTACATCTTGATATACTTAGGGTTTGCGGCGATGTATTACTTACAAGCACAAAGCAAGTAATAAGGTGAGATAAATTATGTCATCCATTAAAAACAATTACACAAATTGTCTTTCAGGCACTACTGGCTATGAGCCGACCTGCCACCTCAACAATGGGTCCATAAGAGACCGCACAAGCCTTAGAAAGGGGCAATAGAAGGAAAGGCGAGGCGGGACAAGAAGTAGGCAACCTTGCGAGATAGCGATCTAAGCGGCCACATAAGACGCCGCTAAGATATCTAATCTACTTGTCATATAGATCTTTTGTCTTGTTTGTAGGATATTTTATCCACCTGTATTTACTTAAGCCCTAAGCCTCCTCCTCCCTATAAAAGGAGGGCTTGTGTATCTAAGAAAGATATATGCTATTTGAAAAAGATGACTAAACTCTGTCAAATTATCTACACTCTCAAGCATTCATACACTCCTCCATACCACACGCCGAGCACCACCGGCCTCAAACACTTGAGACACATCAAATAAGCGGATATCCATTCAATATACTACATTTGGGCAACCGTGATAATAAATCGCATTATCATAGACAAACAGTTGAGTATATTCAGCTGACCAAACACAGACTCCGTAAGGTTTGAGAGTTCAACGGAGATCTTTGCATTATGTGTTTTTATAGTTAGTAGTTAGAAACAGTTATTATGTTATAACTGTCATGTAACTTACATTAACTGATTAATGAGGTGTATGATACTATAAATACACCATGATCATCAACATTGTAATTCAACTCTTTGATTATTCAAGAGCAATAATATTTCCGCACTTTATTTTGTTGTGTTTCTCAATCACACAACTTTATTTATAGCCTTACACGATACGGTGTAATGGGTTTTCCCTTCTCTATTTCATGCAAATCATTACTCACTTCACCATGCACTTCACAGTAGAGGAACTCACCTCCTTTCCGTGCATATGCTTCTTGTTGAAATGGCTAAGAATTTATTCACTGGTCGTCCATATTTGGTGTTGGAGGTAAACAATATGTTGAGATATCAACTAATAATATTACCTCTCCCTCTTTTTTTGTACACGGGATTAAACTCTGCGATTAATATGCAATATATGGGAAATTCTTCTATGATGAGTGCATTCGAAGTGTAAAACATGTGGATGAATGCGGACCACACAGTTTCAACTCAAATTCAAACTGTGTGATCCAGAATCATCCACGTGTTTCTACAGTGCAAATGGAGTGTGACTAGGAAAGAATTACCCGCAATATAGACATTCAAATCTCTTTTAGGGTGAAAAATATTACTCCCTTCGTCCCAATTAGTTTGGGACATTTTGGACTTCTAAAGATTTAAGTAGATATCATTTATTAGTTTGTCTAGTCATTAAAAACATGACTGTATTACAATTATATCCTTCTTTTATTTTGCTTAATCTTTTTAATAAATGTAGTTATGTGTGTATTTTAGGAATATAATAAAAGCCTTTTAGTTTAAATATTATTTATGAGACTTATTTTGGGACATCAATAAAATGAATAAGTCTCAAATAATTTGAGACAGAGAGTAGTTTTTTTTGGTAGGGTCTTATATTAATTCAGTATGAGTCTTATTAATAAATTAAACTCATAATAACAAATAAAAATGAAAAATACACACACACACACATATATATATATATATATATATATATATATATATATATATATATATATATATATATGTGTGTGTGTGTGTGTGTGTCTTGTATCTGCGTGCGTGCGTGCGTGTGAGAGAGAGAGCGCGCACGCCCTGCTTAAATGTCTATTATTTTAGGAGGGATTTGGAGTAATATTTTATGGTTGGGCCTTGAGTTTTTAAAATAGAGAATTGGTTTGATATAGGTGGATGCGAATTTAAGCGAATATCAATTCTTTTAGCGTCAATTTCTTGGCGTCATAAAATTTCTTGCGGCACTACATTGTTTCCAAAAATACGAACATTTCCAAAAATCTGACGTCATTCCCGCTGGTGTTCTCGCCTGAACACCAACGTCGATGTTGGTGTTCATTCGCGTTATAAAAAAGCGCACAACTTGGGGCGTCGATCATTTGGTATTCTCTTTCAACACCAAACGTCGATTGGGAATGACGTTTTGTTATTGAGAAAAAATATTCAATAAATGTGTCTTTAAAAGTAATTATCGTTTCTTGATAAAACGCACTTGATGATATAATAATAATAATAATAATAATAATAATAATAATAATAATACAAATGCTCTCTCAGGATTCTTTGCTTAATTTCACAAGTTTCCACTTTGGACACGTTAATTATACCATATTGATTTCTTTCGAAGATGTGGCTCGTGCAAATTTCGACTTTTTAGAGGTCGAGAGTTGAATTTTGTACGTAATTTCAACTCTTTAGGGGTTGAAATCAGATTACGACCTCTACAAAATTGAAATTTGCCGAGATATGATGCCCGAATAAATCGCGTTTGATGCCATTAATAATGCCCTTCCACTTAATGTGCCCTATAGTAGAAATAGAAATTTTCCGCCTCATGCTTTAACAAATAAGCATTGCCAAGGCTATAATATCATCAGATATTCTTTGGTGTATTGCCTGTGTATAATTTTTTTTTGGATTTCAAATTGATATAATAAGTTAATAACAACTAGCTGCAAAATGCAAAGCTGAGGGCAATCACTTTTATCATACCACAAAATAGAATGTAGAACAAGAAAAATTAAATGCAATAACTACATGTTTTGCTATTTCTCATGGTCCAACCGATTTTTGCCGTTCCCATCATCCAACATATAGAAAGCGTAAGAATCAGGAAAGAAAAGTATCGTTAGGCAGGTTACACGTTTTTACAAATTTATCACAAGAAATACGGCTAAAAACGAATTCCTGAAAATGGAGCAAACAAAAAATTTCAATATGCTAACACTGACACTGTATAAATTACACGGGCTAAGTAAGGAAGTTCCTACGTTTAGGGATTTCCTATTAATAATGTACATAAAACGCGTTTCCCATCACTGCCTAGGCACAGGAGATGTAGCTGCTTGATGGCTTTGCCCATAGAATCCAACACCTGGAGGTCGATAATACGGACTATTATGAGGTGGCTGCAGCTGATTCTGATTCTGATTCTGATTCTGTTGCGGTTGCTGTTGTTGCTGCTGAGATTGCTGAGGTGGCTGCATATGTGGCAGCTGCTGCGGTTGCTGATTAGGTAAAGAAACGTATCCCATCTGGACATGTGATGATAAATGTGGAGGAAGGCTGCTTACGCCGTAACCATAAGAAATACCTGCCATCAGCATTGCAGCAGATTGACCTAACTGGTTTGCCGGGGAATTCTGTTGAGGAGGTGGTGGTGGTGGTGGGGGTTGTGAGAACGGCGGCTGCATTCCAACAGAAGACTCAACCGGCACATTACCGACTGTTTGCCCTTGTGATGAAGTGAAATCGACGAATGAGATGATGGCGACTCTGAATGGTTCACATCAGAGAAAGACACAGCAGCAGGATTTTCTAACTTGACCCGTTTCCCAGGTGAGCCAAAAGGTAAAATCGAAGAGAACCCGGGAATGTTTAAGCCGCTGCTCCTTGAGGCAGCCTCTTCTGCAGCAAGGGATGAGAGGACAGATGTCAGCATCTGAGCGGATGATGATGAAGCAGCAAGTTTTGCAACTACTGCAGCTGCCGCTGCCTTCTTGCTTTCCTCTTCAGAGAGCTTTGTGCTCGAAGGTTGTGTCAATGGAGAGCTTGTCGAGTTTGGAATGGAGAAGTTGGCCTCAGCTGCTTTCATGGCTGTCACTGGATAAGCAGCCCCAGACACAGGAGCAAGAATAGGTGATGACTTCAGCCTTTCCTTCAGATATTCTGCTTTTTCGATTTGACTCTTAGCAATCTGAAAATAAATATGGCAGAAATGTAATTATAAAATGTTCATATACAGTAAGCACCACAAGACAAAGCATAGACACACATGCAAACATGTTAAAAGTTCATATCTTTCTGAGCAAAATGTTCAATCGTGATGAAGATTTCTTAAAGCTATCCCAAATTAGACACAGATTGTAGCACCTATCCATAATGACCATGGATGGGTTGATGATTTGGGGGTTTGCATTATTATAGGTGTGCGTTTTGTACGGAATCTGCAGAATCCCATTGCCACTAATTTATTGTGCTCTTTTTCCAAGAGAGGTTGGTTTTCTGTGTTCAGGGTCCTACTGGTTTCTCAAAACGGTGTTTGTTTGGGGGACGTGGTGGGCTGGTTACAGGGTCATTCTATAGAGAGAAAAAAAATCAGTTGTTTGATGCTTGGCACCCCCCTATTGTAGTCTATATGGTGTGGCAAGAGTGCAATAAAAGGGTATTTTAAGGGGTTCAGCGACCTTGTAATCAGCTCGAGCAGGTGGTAATGCAAATCTCGAAGCTGTGTGTGTCCATGTGGCGAAAGATTACAGAGTGCAGGGGAAATTGTAGCTTTGATATGTGTGTGGACTTTTTCCAGATCTAGCTTTACTATGTAATTGCCAGATTACAAGTTCTGATTATCTATAAAATGATGATTTACAAAAAGTAAAAAACAAGAAGGGGCTTCCTTGAGCTCCTGATGTTGCTAAACTTGAATCTTACAAATCCTGATTTCATTTTGCTAAATGTAAAACTCTCATTTAACCCAACGAATTATTCACGTTCTTCTTTCAAATTAAGAAAGACGAAAAAACATCATCACTCACACAATAGATTATATGGAAAGCGGATTGGCCAAAATCAGAAGAACATCGTCCATAGTATGATTTCAAAGAAACCCCAGCAGTTGCATGGATTGATCAGAACATGAATACATACATGAATATTAACAAGGCATCCTGAACAACTGAAAAAACTCGAGGACCAAACATGAATTCTGCTACCATCGCCACAAAGTCACCATATTCAATGAGAAACACTAGCCGAAAGGAATATATAATATTTATTAGTCGAGAGACATACATCAATATAAGAACTCTTCACTCCTCTCTCCCTCCCTCTATTTCTTTATTATTCTTTTCCGTAGGAACGGAATTTAGGAAGATGAAAGTACAATCTTATTCAATTAGATAGAAAATCATTTCCTCAAACAAAAAAACAAAAAAAAAGATAGAAAATCAACTTAGGATTATTACAAAGAAGGGGGTTTAGATAACCACCCACATACAATGGAAAAACAGCCAAAAACTAAAAGTATCCGTTGGATGTCAAGTCCCAATGGCTAGTTGAACATAAAGCCACTTGGATGGAACCCGATAGATAAAAAAAAAAAAAAAAAAAAAAAAAAAAAAACTACATTATACTAAAACAGATGAGCATAATAAAGATTAATAAAGGAAAAGATTAGGAGAATAATCTAAGAGATTAATTCCAACACTCCCCCTCAAGCTGGTAGATAAATACTACCTCCGTCGCAAAATATAAGTCATTGTAGGAGTATTCACACAGATTAAGAAAGTGAATGAATGTCATAAATTCTATGGAGAAATGACTAAAGTACCCCTTTAACAATCAATAATGCTATAAGTTATAAAGTAAAGATAAGCGGTAGGATTGATAATAAATTAGGTGCATGACAGAGAAAAGAGTAATAAAAGCTTTATTAGTAATATAAGACTTATAGTTTTAGACAAACCAAAAAAGGTAGTGTGACTTATATTTTGGGACGGAGGGAGTATCGGACATTCCCAGAATGATAATATCTTCTTGAAAGATCTTTCCAGGGAAACCCTTTGTAAACATATTAGCCAACTTGATCTTTAGAAAGCACAAACTCGGTAGAAATCAGGCCACATTCCAAATTCTCTTTGATGAAGTGTATGTCCACTTCAATGTGTTTGATCCTATCATGTTGGACAGGATTGTGAGCAATCACAATGGCTGATTTGTTGTCACTAATCAGCGTCATAGGAGCCTACCATAGGATGTTTAGATCAGTTAGAACAATCTTAACCCATAGTAGTTCACAGACACCAATTGCCATTGATTTGAACTCAGCCTTAGCGCTAGACCTTGCTACCACAGGTAGTTTTTTGCTTCTCCAAATCACTAGATTCCCACCCAGGAATATACAATGTCCAGAGGTAGATGTAGATCTCCTATCATCAATAGAGTCGGCATACTCTGAGTATGTGTAGGCTCTAAGTCAAGTTTGTTACATCTCTGGAACATATTCCTTTCCCAGGGCACCTTTTGAGGTAGTCCAGGATTCTCACGGCAGCGCCCTCTGATGCAAAATCTTTGGATTTTGCAAGTATCTGCTAACCATATTGGCAACAAATGCTATATATAGCCTTGTATGAGCCAGGTATACTAACTTCCTTTGATAGTAATATATGTCAACTAATTCCTCGTCAGTGGACTGATTTAGTCCATGATTACACTCGATAGGTGTCACAATAGGTTTACACCCCAATTTCCCAGTTCTTGACAATAGATGCTAGATATATTTCTGTTGGGATATGAATATTCCAAGATTTGAATAAGTCGCCTCATTCCCTAGAAAATACTTGAGTCTTCCAAGGTTTTTATGTCAAACTTCTTGGCCATGTAAGTCTTCAGTCTCTTGTTGGCAACTTCATCATCACCAGTGACAATAATCTCATCAACATATACCAACGGTATAGATTTCTATCCTGATTCAAAGTGTTTAACAAACATATGTGATTCCCTTGGCTCTGCTTGTACCCCAACTCAATCGTGAACTTGGTAAACCAATCAAACCATGCTTTTGGCGATTGTTTTAGCCCGTATAGGGTTCCGTTCAATCTGCATACTTTTCCGTCAGATTATTGGAAGCCAGGTGGGGCATCCATGTAGTTTCCAACTTGCCTTGAAGAAAGGCGTTTCTTCACATCATATTGTTGAAGAGTCCAGTCTAGATTCACTGCCAAGGATAATAGGATCCAACGGTGTTCATTTTGCAACTGGTGCAAAAGTTTCAAAGTAATCTACCACATGCGTTTGGATGTATCCCTTAGCCACCTGTCTGCCTTTGTACCTTTCAATAGATCCATCTGATCAATATTTGGTAATAAATACCCATTTGCATCCTACTGTTTTCTCACCCTTAGGTAGTCTTACAAGATCCCAAGTCTGATTTTCTCAAGAGCCGTCATTTCTTTTTTCATAGCCTCGGCCCATTTCTCATTAGATAGGGCCTCATTTAGATTATTTAGAGGAACCTCCTTTAAGAAGATTTTGAAGAAATCTCTTATGATTCTTAGAAAATTTCTTATATGATAAGAAGGTCCTCATGGGATGCTTAGTACATTCTCTCTTTCTTTTCCTTAATGCTATAGGTAGCCCATCGGTAGGACTAGATTTAGTTCTTTCCTCAGAACCTAGGGCTAGCAGTTCTTTTTGGACTGGAAGCCCTTGGTGAGGAGAGCAGAATTGTCGGCATGAGAGGGTCGAGCAGGGGGGAGATTGCCACCTAGCATGAGTTTCCTCCACTCTTTTCATGTTTGACTTCAGAGAAAGCAGCCTTTAGGGAAGGAAGTGTTTTCACAGAATCCTTCTTCTAACATCATCCAGGTCAGTGTTCAGACCCATAAGGAAAGCAAACACAACGTCATTCAACAAAACCTTTATGGATTTTTGCATCTTCAAAACATTTCCGCTTGTGCTCATTGAGAAGGTCCAATTGCTGCCAAATTTTGCTCAGTTGGTTCAAGTATTGAGTGACATTGAGGTCAACTAGCCTCAAATACTTCAACTGAGTTTTCAGATCAAAAATTTCAGAGGTGTTGTCCCTCTTAGAATAGATATCATGACTATTCATGAGCAGCCTCCCAAACCTCACCAGCAGTATCATAGAACATCAAGTTCTCTGAGAGTTCGAGGATCATAGACCTCTTGACCAAGACATTATCACTTTGATATAAGTCTTCCACTGTCTAAACGTAGGATCATTAGCAGGGGGTTGAGCAATCTCACCAGTGAGATGCCCGTACTTTTTCCTGAGATGAACATGAGGAGAGTTCTGGACCAGAAATGGTAATTGTTACCATTGAATTGGTGATTCGTGAGGAGGCGAGAGTTATCATTATTACCCTGAATGATATTTGCTCCACTTGAAGATGAAGCAACGTTAGATGAGTCAGCAGAAGAAGCCAATTTTTGAGTTTTGAAAGACTTATTAAATGGCAGATTTTTGAATTTGAAAATTGAGCCAGTCTCTGATAGCATGTAGAAAAAGAGAGAACAAGGAGAAAAGAAGATGGAATTACTTATTAAGTGTTCTTATCGGCAAAGATAAGAGAGTTACAATATACAAAGTATGAAAAAGATGATCTGATTAACAGCATTCTTTGGATTTAGTTAACACTTATTCTTTGGATTTTCTTGTTCATATTCTTTGTTCATCTCTTTTTATTTTATCCTTTATTTCTTATAACTAATCCTAGGATATCTTCTCAATTCTTAGTGTATTAGCTGAGTTACTTTTGTTTAAAGGCTTAATATTATTTTATATAATATAGCCGTTGCCTTTTATAGCCGTTAGAATGGCTTGGAGTAGTTTATATATAGTTGTAATAGCTTCTTGAGTTTAACAAGCAATAAACTCTTCTTCTATTGCAATAATCTATATGGTATCAGAGCCTAGCTCTCTTTTCTCTTCTTAAATCTCCTTTCTTGTTCTGTTTCAAATTTTGAAAAATGTCGGAAACTCTTTTTGGGAATCCAGCAAGTTCTGCTACCTCGTCCAACCGCACCAATGGACTCAGATTAGAGCATCCGAGCCTACAAATCACCTCTGCAAAGCTCAATGGGTCTAACTATAGACAATGGGCAGCAGCGGTGAAAATCTTTGTGATGGGAAGAGGCAAGATGGGATACTTACCTGGATCAAGAAAGATGCCGAGTGAAGAAGATGTTGATGCCTTCTTCATATGGGAGACAGAGAATGCTCTTTTGTCGTGTCACGGTGATTAACTCATGGTGATGACATAGGTAACAACCATCTGTTTGCCTCTCTTGCCAAAGAAATGCAGGATTACGTGGGACAATTTTACTCAAACAAGGGCAATTTTGCCCAAGCTTTTGGGGTAAAATCTACCATCAGAAACCAGAAACAAGGCCCTCTTGATGTCACAAAATACTTCGGTTCCTTGACCAAACTCTGGCAAGAATATGATCGGTTATTCGCTATTAAGTGGACATGCAGTACTGATGCTATGACTTTTCAAACTCTACTTGAAAAAGAAAGGGTGTTTGAATTTCTAGGAGGACTTGATCCCTCTTTTGAAGCTTACAGGGAAAGGGTCATGTCCCGAGTTCCTTTACACAATACTATGGAGGCTTTTACTACATCGGAAATGAAGAAAGTAGGAAAGGAGTCATGGGTAGCCATCACAATCTGTTGGTGAACAATGCTCTTCATTTGAGCTCTCGAAAATGCCATGTTTGGCAAAAGAAAAACTGAACAAAGGCCACAATTGTTGTGTGACTATTGTAAGAAGAAAGGGCACAACAAAGAAAATTGTTGGCAATTACATGGGAAACCTCCTAGAGCTCAACCTTCAAAGAAATCTACTCAAAGTGGGTATCAGAAACAAGCTCTTCTTCTTTGCTTCTCAACCACTTTCTAAGGAGCAACTAGATATTCTTAATCAACTCTTTGGGAGAAAAGAAAAAGGAAAGCGGTGATGATCATCTACTTAGTGGAATAGCTCATGAAGGTAATGTCCCTTGGATTGTTGATTACGGTGCATCGAACCACATGTGAGGGGACTACACTCTTTTCTATTTATCACCCCTACAACGGGCGACACAAAGTTAAAATTCTTTGATGGAACATTATCTCTTATTCTTTGGAAAAGGAAAGATTCACATATCTAAAGATATATGCCTTGAATTTGTCCTTCATGTTCCAAATCTCACTTGTAATCTATTTTCCATGAGTAAATTTACTAGAGATACTAATAGTATTGCTAATTTCCACCCTACTCACTGTGAATTTCAGGAGCAGGGATCAGGGAAGAAGATTGGCGATCTTGATCTGGAGGATGGGTGTATTTTTCAAAAATCAACACTCTGGGTTACGTGTATAAAGTTGTTGATACAAAGAATGACATCCTTTTGTGGCACAGAGATTAGGGCATCCTAATTTTACTTATTTAAAGATGCTTTTCTAATCTATTTTGTAATAAGGATCCTAGGTCTTTTAAATGTGAAGTGTGTGAACTTTCCAAACACACACGGTCTGTTTTTAAACCTAGGCCTTATAGGAGTTCTTCTCATTTTTCTTTAGTTCATAGTGATGTTTGGGGACCTTCAAAAGTCCCAAATCTTAGGTGTAATAGATGGTTTATATCTTTTATTGATATCACACAAGACTATGCTGGGTCTTTTTGATGAAACATATGTCTGATGTGTACTCTATTTTCAAAGATTTTGTCTCTATGGTTGAAACTCAATTTCAAACAAGAATTAAGATCCTTAGATCGACAATGGCCTTTGAATACCTCAACTCTCTATTAAGTCCCACATGTTACGAGAAGGGTAAAGTGAATCAAACTTCATGCACCAATACCCCTCAACAGAATGGAATAGCAGAGAGGAAAAACAGGCACTTGTTGGAGGTTGCTAGGGTCCCTTCTTTTTCAAATGAATCTCCCAAAATCCTATTGGGGAGATGCAGTGCTTACTGCAGCTTTTCTAATTAATATGATGCCTTCTAGGATCCTGCATTTTAAAACTCCTTTAAACATGTTCAAAGGCTTATATCCTGAATCTCAGCTGGTATCATCTATACCACTGAAAATCTTTGGATGTGTAGCCTTTGTTCATAATCTTTCACCTACTAGAGGTAAGCTGGATCCTAGAGCTATAAAACTATTTTTATTGGCTATTCTTCAACTAAAAAGGGTTACAAGTGTTTTGATCCCTTAAAACGAAAGTTTTACCTCTCTTTTGATGTAACTTTTTTTGAAGGTGTCCCTTATTACCCTAAGGATCCTTTAGTCACTAGTGATCATAATACAATCTTGGAGATGGAAAGCACTTTTCCTGCTGTTCGAACCAGTGATGGAATCTATGATCCCTGGAAAAGAGAATCTTGAGTGTGGTAAGGATATCTCTGGAACCCCTGTCCAAAAGGATATCATCATTTATACCAGAAAAGGAAAGGTCCATCTTCCCAGATCAAGTTCAACTCCTACTCAACTTTCTGATCCTACTCCTGAGCTAGAAGTAGTAGAGAATACAATAAATGAGGTGAAAGAAAGTCTTGATGATGATGAACAATTTGAGGAAAGTATGGAATTTCAAAACAATGAAGGTACCAGTGATAACTATGTGCCTACTCCGATTGCCCTAAGAAAAGGGGTCAGGGAATGCACTAAACACCCTATTGACAGATTTGTTTACTATTCTGCTGTGACAGAACCTTATAAAGGTTATTTGGCAAACATGAATGATGTGATTATTCTAAAAACATCACTCAAAGCTCAGTGATCCTAAATGGAGAAATTTGTTGTTCTTGATGAACTAAAAGCCCTCATGGATAACAACACACAGGAACAATGTTCTAAAACTCGCTAGGCGAAGTCGAGTGCATACAGGCGCCTGGCGGCGCCTAGGTGATTTTAGGGTTTTAAGGGGTTTTAGGGTTTTAAGAGGGGTTTTAGGGTTTTACTGGGGGTTTAGGGTTTTTATGAGGGGGTTTAGGGTTATAAGGGGTTTAGGGTTATAAAGGGGTTTAGGGTTTTATGCATCTTTCTTGTCTAAACACTTGGGAAAACTTGATGTTCGCCGAGATGGAACCCTAATAGCCTAGAAGGGCCTTAGCGCCTAGAAGGTCTAGGAGGCGCCAGGAGGGCTGGAGGCGCTAGAAAGGGTCGAGGCGCCCGGAAAATCGCCCGCACACTTGGCGCCCGAGATAAATCGCCTAGAAACCAAGTCGAGGGCGCCTTGAGGGGTCGTCCAGGGCCTAAGCGGCGCCTAAGCGATCGCCGAGGCGATTTTAGAACACTCTTACTGAGAAAGAGTTATTGTACTAAAGGTACCAAAATGGTTGGATCAAAATGGGTATTTTGTGTGAAATGCAACTCTGATGCACTTTGTTGATAGGTTAAAGGCCGGACTTGTGGCTGGGGTTTCACACAAACTCCTGGCATTGATTAGCAAAGTTAAACACTGTGAAGATCATCACATCGTCCCTTGCTACATTAACAAGTGGCCCCTTTATCAGATGGATGTGAAAAATGCGTTCCTAAATGGTGATCTCAAAGAGAAAGTGTTTATGCATCCACCTCCTGGTTTTGAACATAAATTTGATAAAAATCAGGCCTGCAAACTGTTGAAATCCTTATATGGATTAAAACAGTCACCAAGGGCTTGGTTTGCTAAATTCTCCAAAGTTATCAAGCAAGGAGGTTACACTCATGCTCACTCTGATCATACCCTATTTTACAGGCATTTGAAGGGAGGGGGAGTTGTAATCCTCCTTGTTTAAGTAGATGATATAATCATCACTGGTAGTGATGACAGTGAAATTGAGAGACTGAAAAATTACATTAAATCTCAGTTTGATATCAAAGATCTTGGTAAACTTAGATACTTCCTTGGTATGGAAAATCTAGGTCTAATTAGGGTATCCTTGTTAATCAAAGAAAGTACACCCTAGACTTGCTAAGTGACTATGGCATGCTAGGGTGTAAACCTCTTATACCCTATTGATAATTACATTATTCTTACAAATGCAGAGGATTTGTGATACGGTTGATAAAGAGGTACCAAAGATTGGTGGGAAGATTGATCTACCTATCTCATACAACGCTGACATCTCGCTGCAGTGAGTCAAATGAGTCAATTCATAAACAGGCCAGGAATACTCCATCAGAAGGCAGCCTTCAGAATCCTACAGTTCCTCAAAGAAAGTCCTGGAAAGGGGATTCTCTTCAAATCTGATTCCAAAATGACCGTTGAAGGGTATGTGGATGCTGATTGGGCAGGCTCTAAAATGGATAGAAGATCTACTTCAGGATGGTGTATCTTTCTTGGGGATAATCTGGTGTCCTGGAGAAGTAAAAAGCAAGTTGTGGTCTCTAGAAGCGGTCAGAGTCTCGAATTTAGAAATTTGTTGCCCTTGTAATCTGTGAACTCTATGGATCGGAAGGGTTAAGAGAACTAAAGCAAGACTTTAGCCAACTTTATGAAGCTCTACGGTGATAGCAAATCAACCATTGACATTGCAAACAATCACATGCGACATGTGAGGACCAAACACATTGAAATAGACAAGCACTTCATCAGAGAAAAATTGGATGATTGGAGCATTTGTCTAACCTATGTCCCAACTAAGAAACAAGTGGTGATATGTTTACAAAGGGCTACCCAGAGCTTCTTTCGATTTCAGTATCGGCAAACTTGGTCTCATTGATATCTTCCAACCAAGCTTGAGGGGAGTATGGAAAGATGATACTGATTAACTTCATGAATGGATTTATTGTTCATATTCTTTGTTCATCTCTTTTTATTTTCTCCTTTATTTCTTATAACTAATCCTAGGATATCTTCTCAATTCCTAGTGTATTAGATGAGTTACTTTTGTTTAAAGGCTTAATATTATTTTATATAATATAGCCGTTGCTTTTTATAGCCGTTAGAATGGCTTGGAGTCTTTTATATATAGTTGTAATAGCTTCTTGAGTTTAACAAGCAATAAACTCTTCTTCTATTGCAATAATCTATACAAAGGGTGCCCCCAAAAGCTACAATCTACCAACGGCTATGATAAGTGTAATCTGGCCATAACATGGCAGATTACACTTAGAAAACTGGGAGTTCTAAAAGAGATTAGGACAGCTTAAACAGGAGATTAACAAGAGCATGAAAGCTAAGTCAAACAAGATACAAAAGAACAACGCCTATATTTTACAAAATACTTTGTCATGGATCTGTTACATTGTTGGAGATGTGTCTTGATCTCATAGATTTGAGCTACATCATTGACCTTTGAGTAGGTCTCTTTGACAGTCTCTCAGACCCCCTTAGCAGTGGCTAGAACATACATGTGTCACTTATTTCTGACTCGTGGAGTTCCAAAGCCAGGACATTACCATGGAGTCTTGTTCATCCATCCCAACAGCAAACTTAGGATCATCTTGCTTTGGTCCAGTTCCCATAAGATGACTAAGCTTGCCTCTTCCTTTTAAGAAGGTCTTGACAAACTGGGACCATTTCAAGTAATTTTTCCCATTAAGCTTATATGCAGCTTGGATGTTCGGCGGATCTCCATTGGTAGTAGCTGATTCAGAATGAGGAGTTCTTGTCATGTTGCTTGTAGCAGTTGACTCAGCCATATACGACAAAGAACAAATTTCCCAGAATTTGAATTCATCGAGCCTTAGCTCTGATACCATGTAAGAGCGGAAGAATTTAGAAAGATGAGAGTAGAATCTTATTCAATTAGATAGAAAATCATCTTAGGATTATTACAAAGAAAGGGGTTTAGATAACCACCCAAATACAATGGCAAAATAGCCAAAAATAGAAAGTATATGTTGGCTGTTAAGTCCCAACGGAAAGTTGAACTTACAGCCACTTGGATGGAGCCCGATTGAGATCAAAAGGAAAACTAATTATACTAAAACAGATTAGCATAATAAAGATTAATTAAGGAAAAGATTAGAAGAATAATTTAGAAGATTAATTCCAACAATTTCTACTCCTGTGCCAGACTCCTAGTTATGGGCCTGCTTCCTTTCCTGCTACAGGAAGCTGAGTGGTAATTCATTTGACCATCTATGCCATGACTCTTGCCCAACCATTATTTCCGTTCTTTTCCTTCAACGTACTAGTTAACTCGGACCGTAATGGATACTGATCCACACCTATGCTCAGGTCGAGTTACTCAGCACCAATGTGAAGGGCATGGAGAAAGGATCCAGGTAACAAAAACCTCGAGAAGGCTTCTCCAACATTACTCAAATTTCAAGCTTAAGTCTAGTGCTCCTTCAAATAGCAATTCTTTACCCAACAAAACTGACAAGGGCTGATGCTTGACCCCTGCCACGGTGCCACCACTATTTGAAGATAGTTCTTTCCCAAACCCTAATAGATCATTCATTTTGATTTGGAAAGCTAAAACTGATTAAATACAATCAAGGTTCATTTGGAATGGTTCCAAAATGAGCTCAGCTCATGTGCCTCCATGCATTATGCAACTGACTTGCTTAATTTGACACAACATGCTTTTATTTTGACCCTTCCAGTGACAGTACAGCCAAAAAAAAAAAGATTAGCATATAATGGCTCTAGCAATAATCCATGACTTGCATGTAAAAATTCAATGATTAACAGTAAATACGTTGTTGATTAAATTTCTCACGATTAGCCAATCAAACAAAAAATAAAAAAGAAAAAAAAAAAAAAAAAAAAAACACAATTGTTTTGGTATAAGCAAGTCAGAAAATTATCAGAGAGAGAGAAGAGAGGAGAGACTCACCTCCACTTTGTCACGTATCATCTCCAGTTTTGATTCCTAATTGGCAGAAAAGCAGGATATTACTAAACACAAATTTTAGGTCTTATACAATGACATAAGAAAACAACACGACCCTACTTGATCTTGAAGAGCTTCCTTCAGCTGTGACACTAAAGAAGTCCTGATGCTTTCAATATTTTGTAGTTGATCGACGCATTGCCTTAGACTGTTCTCCTCTTCTTGTATCTTATCAACCAGTTCAAAACCATTCCCTACATCAAAGAAGTCAAACGTAAGACCTACTAACAATGCCTATTGTCTTTAAGTAGAGTAAGGAGGCTGCAAATTGTAGTGTGCTACAAGTCATAAGGGAAATAACAAAGTTTATCAGCTTTAATCAATAACAAAAGCGGCAGAACATCATCGAGTATTAAGCAACGACAGCAGTATACATGTAAAAAATGTGTGTGACCACCAGATATCCATGGTAAAAAGATACTATGAACCTAAACCGAGTTAGTTGATAGGTGTACTAGGGTTTGCATCATGTCAATCAGCAGCTGTTCGTTATTGAAGATAATTGTACATGCCAGGAGTTTACATTTTAATAGTCCAAACGGTGCTTTATTATTTCCTTTTTCCTCCTCCTTTGTGTTTATTTAATTACAGTATCATTGCATGAATGTGAGCTGGATAGTCATTAACGGAAGAAACAAGAAACGTGTGCATATTATTTTTTTGCCTACACATACATATGTGTATGTTTTTTTATGTACAGACACAAAACTACATATACCCATGTGCGAGCTCAATCATTTGAAAATACAAAGATAGTTCAGATTTCACAAAATCTACAAGAATTTACAAAAGAAAAACATTATCTCCAGAAAAAAGTAGTCATCGTAACTGCAAAAAAGAGGGGGGGAAAAAAGGGAATCAAAGCTTTCGTGGTGTGAGAAATACAAGTATGAGAGAGAAGGAAGGAGAGGTGTTATTACTCTTCTTTATTCATTCATTTGATATAGTTCCATGAATGGAAATATTCTCAAAAAAAAAAATTACTAAGAATAAAAACTCGTTGAAAATAATGTCAAGCAATAAAACCATAACAAATTCAAACCTAACTACTAAATATTTTTGACAGGTGGCAAGCCTCCGAAATCAGAGGTTTGATAATTTCTGACATTTCAGCACGCAAATTAACAGGCTCGCCAATCGCCATTTTAATGCCAAAGCGGAGTCTGTATCATTCCTGCCATAAAACCTTACCCACTCTCCAAACCTCCCACTAAAGACGCCCCAAACATATACACATACGTGTATATCTGTATTTGGACAAATTGCTGAAAAGCTGCATCTCCTAATACCCCAAAGAAAACGGGTGAAGGAAAATACTGTCATGCAATATGAAAATATTAAGCATTTTCTTTCATTCAGAATACATATAGCAGTTCAGGTTGGGGCCACCAAAGTTATCACTATTTACTAGCTTCAACTAAGTTAGACCTACCATCAGCTTCAAAATATGGTGTCCGTTGATCAAATAGAAATCTAAATGGGGAATTTCCATGTGGCAAGGTGATGATTTTGAGTCCTGCTACTTAAAGTCTTGAATCCTTTCCCGTGTTTGTTGCTTAAATCCAACAGTTTTAAAGTAGTTGAATTTTTTAGCCTTCCAAAGATACAAAAAGTTAGCTACCCCATGGAAGCCCTTTTGTAAAATAAAAGCAAATGATACTTAAGATGTAGAATGGCTGTCATTACCCTCAGTCAAATTCTTCCTCAACTTCCCATAACAAATGTCCAGCTCCTGTCTCTATCGAATACACCCTCCGTCATTTTTGCTCTTTGTTTTTGTTCCATAATACAAGTCATTTTAGAATACCAATGAAGCATTCATTTCATTTTTCTTCATCTTACCCCTGATTTATTATCAACCCAACCACTTTTCATTACTCTACAACTATTGCATTAAGTATAGATAAAAGCAATGACAGAAGAGTTTATTGCTTATAAACTTCAACATTTATTACACCTATTTATAAAAAGACTTGAGCCAATAAAGGCCTTGCCCCCAACGGATATAAACGGCTAGATTTTTTAAATTAATACTAAACCTTAAACTAATATAAAAACAGCCTAATACACTAGGATTCTAGGATTAGTTACTAGATATAAAAAGAGAACAAAACAAAAGATGAACAGTACAGTGGTGAACAGTACTTCTTGTCATCTTTCCATATTAATGATAGTCAAAAGATATTTCAGACTTTTGTTGTCCTTCAAATTATGACATTTACCCTTTTTCTCAATCTACGAAAACCCTTAAAATGACTTATATTATGGGACGGAAGGAGTACTTATGAAGTGTAGGCCTGAAATCATCTTAATGTCGAACCGTGTCCTCTATCATGCCATCCACCATATTTTTGGAAACAGATGTAGTAAAACTCCCACTTCTCCCCAACCTAAGCATCGCAATCGTCAAAGACATTTATCCACTTTCCACTGCTGCTGGTAAGGTACTTGAACTAGTTATACTGATTTAATCTCTCATTCACTATTGCGTGCTAACCAACTCCTCCCTTGTTGTCCCAGCCATCGACTCTCTCTACATAAATTTGTCCTTTTAGCAGAAAAACTGGCTTGCAGCTAGATATGGAAGAAATGCAAGCCATGAATCAAGATTTGGATGTTGTTCCTGTCCTACTATGGAAGCATGCCAGCTTAAATGTGTTTACAACCGATCTCAAATCCGTTTGCTTACTGTCCTATAAGATTTCTGATAGACTTGAAGCTTTTCTGCATTGACCATTCTAACAGCTGGACTCTAAAATGCATTATAAAAGATATGCAGGATGAGGAGCGAATGTATCAAGTCCTCAACCACCAAGCCTTGTTACAAGATGTGTGAGAAAGATATGTTTAGCAAGTCTAAGGATTGAAACAATCTCCAAAATTAAAGCTTGAGAAACTCGGTGAGGTGGAAACCCACAATGACATGGTGCCCCGCATAGACCATCACACAAACCTCACTACTACTAATACTGAAGGCAAATTAACGAGTCTCAGAATGAAGCCATGTATTAAAAAAAGTCGCGTGCAGGAGAGACTGTCTTTGAAGAAGTCTCTTCAGGACAATTTCCAAAATTAGGATCCAACTTAGCAATTTGGATGCCGGAAAATTGAGGATACAATTAAGCATTGGACTGTTATAAACTGGGTCGAAGGAGATGCGGTTGAACCATTGAGGGTAGAAAAGATTAGGAGATGAAGTATAACATGTCATGGATCTTTTTAGTATGGTTAAAAAAGGGTAAGAAAGAAGAAAAAAATAAAATAAAATAAAATAAAATAAAATTGGTTCCTTCAATATTAAAACATTGGACATACAAAATTGTACATATCATAAAGGAGATACAGTTTAAAACTTCTGGAATGGAAGATAGCAAAAGTATAAAAAGAACCACAGATACATCTGCAGATCAATTTGCATTACAGAACATGAGTGTCATAATCCCCTAAGAATTTAGTGGAAATACATCACGAGCATAAATCAGGATAAATAGGTGGACACGGGTGTTATTACCCACTTAATCACCATTCTAAGGTTTCACACAAATATTCAGCAGGCGCTTATGAACTTTGATTGGTCCTTTTCCGTTTTGGATGGATGGAGGGAGGAGGGGGGGTACAACGGTCCTACTTCTGGTCAGCCTCTCTCAGTTCAATGTGGAGCATGTCAAATTTTTTACACTTAAGAGACATTATCATACCCCATATTTCCAACTATCCAAACTGGAGTATTTAAGATAAAATAATATCCTTCTGACAGGAAAAATTTGGAAATTACACAACAATCAAAAGTTATACAACAATATTGGAAATTATGAATCCGTGTGGTCTCTTTCCAGGTATAAAATTCAATTTACTTCCTCTGACCCTCTATGTTTATGAACCTCACAAGAACGACATCCTTTACTAGAGATCATCTATTGAAGTTATGGCTCAATTAAAACAGATACATGTATGATCATTAGGTAAAGGACATCTCAAGCAGAAAATGCAGCACAATTATGTTGCGGCTGTCAAACATACAATGAGCATTTCATAGATTATATAATGGCATACAACAACAGGCCAGTTTTCTAGGGAAAATTTGTTTTCACTAAATCAAAAGGTCTATAGTCCATCCTCACCTGAAATAGAAGAGTTCTCAACATCTTTCTCCATTTCTTTGACAAGAGAAATGGCAAAGTCACATTTCTTAACAGCAGACTCTTCACTGACATTTTCGTCTAGTACCAATTGGAATGCAGATATAATTTTCTCCGGCAAGCCCCCAACAGCTAGTTTCTAAGGTAGATTACAATGAAAAAATCAGAGAAAGCCAGGTAAGCAACTGCAATTGCATTAAGCAGACCACCAAAATTGAAGAATATTAGCACATGAAGACAGCAATCGAATAGAGGCTTACAATTCTTAAAGATTGAGCATCTCTTTTCATAATCTTGATAGGATGATTTGGGTTCTTCCCATTGACAGATACAGGAGGATTGCTCTTACCAAGAACTTCTTCTTTCAAATTTTGACCTCTAGATCCAAAGACTTTTCTCTCTTCCCAAATGCCAACCTGAGAGAACAACACTATGGCCCATGAAAAAGAGGAAAATAGAAAAGTCGTCGAATCATACATGTCCACTGTCTTAAAACAACCAATTTGGGATTGCATGCGGTACTACAATCTGGATGCTAGCACTGAATCGTAATTTTCATATGCCTGGCCCAATATACTGTTGTTTTATATACGTGTAACCTGAATGGTTTTCCACTTTCAAAAACCCTGAACATTTTCTCAGGTATGTTACGAATTCACAGAAAAGAGGAAGAAATTAAACAAAAATAAGTCTCAAGCAAAGAATTCACTAAAAAAAAGTTTGGGGAGAAACACTTGAGGTAAAAGATGAACAGGGCAACCAATGTTGAATTTGGGAATATTAATCACGCTTTAACGGTATGCATGCCAAAATAATCGAATGAAAGAAAAGAGCCATTAAACACTTGAATCCTTGCACAAAAACTTGTGTGAACTACATCTACGTCAACCCATTGTGTAAGACATACAACACTTCCTAGTTCCTACCTCAGCTATATTGAGGTTTACCATTTACATTTTCAGCAATGTAGGGCCTGTTTGTTAAACAAAATAAGTATTATTCTGAAGAAATTAAGAGGTATTTAGAGTTAGAGGTGTTTGATAACGTTTTAAAGTGTCACTGAATTAATTAAGTACCTCTTAACTGTACTATATAAATTTTCCGCGACCTCAACCCAACTTAACGCTGAAAATGTTATGGTTACTTCTCATGCTTTCATGGGAACGTCTTCATGTCAAATATGAAATCAAAAAACAAAAATAAAAATAAAAAATAAAATAATACACCAAACCCTTTTGTCCAACACAATGTAATTATTTTTAATGTATTTAAGATGGTTATTGTTCCAGATACATTTTACAAATCATTTAATTGCTTTTCTATTTATTTGTGTTGGTGCATATTTTGATAATGTAATTATTTACTTCAAATGTATTTGAATTTAGCTTCATCTAAAATACTTTTTTTTACGTCTAAACTACTTGAAAACTCGTTATCTTATTTAATCTTTAGATGTTGTGAATTAAGAAAAAGTTAATGTTATGTAAATATATGTAGACATAACTTTGTTTTAATTTATGTAGTAATATATGCATGTTTCGTATGCATTGTATGTTTTTCATTATGTATAAAAACATTGCAAGGTTAAAATCGTAAAATTAAAGAATTTTCATATTTCAAACATATTGGCTATCAAACAATCCAATTATTTTCAGACTTCAGATACTTAATATATTCAGACTTCAGGCTTCAGATTTCAGACATCAGGTTTCAGGTTTAACGAACGGTCCCTTAGACTCTGTAAATGAGTGAATACAATGTGGAATCTTAAATTGACCAAAAGCATTCTTGTATTTTATGCGTGGGAGGGTAATGTATATCCTCAGGTTTTTTATTCTTCCAGAACATCAAGATAACAAAGTGAAGAAGGATCCCAGGTCTCCCACTACCAAGTACCAAGCATGAGTGGCATATAACAGTAAGCTCCAAAAGACCATTTAGCTACCACATGCCCAACTACACTATTGAAGCGTATAAAATGTTAATTATCTACCTCCCCATCCGCTTAAGCTTTTGGGAGAGATGGTAATTAAACATGGTATCAGAGCACAGGAGGTCTTGAGTTCAAATCTTTCCGCAAAACATTAGTCTTATTTATATTGTTTCATGTATTGGGCCACTCACAGCCTTAACAAAGGCCACACTTGAGGGGCGTATTGAAGCGTATGAAATGTTACTTAATCTACCACCCCATTAGTTTAAGCTTTTGGGAGAGATGGTAATTTAACATAAACCCTGCTAAATTACAATTGAAATTACAGCAGAAAGTTGTTGTCACAGAAACTCAACGTTGATACATTCCCAGTTCAGGATGATCCTTTTAGGACAAGACACCATGATACTTTCTGTTTACAGAACCCTACTGGCTCGTCAGACACAGAATTTAAAATGCTTATAGGGCGACTATGTGCAACATGTTCAGAACTCAGAAAGCTGCCTCCGTGACTAACAATATTAAGGCTCCATGTTTGAAACCTTAATCACCTCAAGTTTTAATCTAAATTTAGTTTCAAAATATATTTTAAAACGCGATCCCCAAAAAAACTTCCCCGAGCAAACTAATTTACATTTCTTCCACTTGACCCACCAAATTTCATCTTTTTCCAAATTAAGACACATGTAAAGAAAAGATATTACTCAACCAACCATCAGGAGAAGCAAATACAACAGGCACGCTAATCAATAAGATTGATGAAATAGTAATTAATGCAAAAACAGCCAATTGAAAAGCAAGAGTCATGCTTTTATTCCTCCAAGCTACCAACAAATGAACTATACCATTTGATCCCTCTATTAGTCACAATACACCGTTGAGGGATTTTACTTTCTCATGAATCCATTGATTATAAGTTAAGAATTCAGAAGGGGATCCTCAGCGAACACTATTGTTGTTGTCATGTGACCAACAGTCAAACGTTCAAGTTACAGAAACAGCTATCATACAAAATAAAAAATAAAAAATAAATAAGTCTACTGCAATGTCACAACACTTTCAGAAGCCCAACACATGTGTAATCTTTCATGCATAAGGCCACCTTGTGATACGATTCAATAATTCAGGTTGGGGGCCTTGATTTGCACCACACTCATTCTACTCGTCCACCACTCTACCAGTGCACCACGGTAGAATCGACATTGTGAAAGTTGGTTCTGGAGCCAAGAACCGACTTTTTGTAGGTTCTGGAGCAAGAACAGACTTTCCCAAGGTCGGTTCTCACGATGCACCTACGGTAAGTCGGTTTTTGGCTCCAAAACCGACTTTCACAAGATCGATTCTACTGTGGAGCACAGGTAGAGTGGTGCACGAGTAGAATGGGTGTGCTGCAAATAATAGCCCCCTTTATATTGGCCAACCACAAATTATAGGACAACAAAAAACAAAATACTCAAGAACCAATACTACCATATATACAACCACTGGCGGATCTACATACAGCTAAGCGGGGGCAAAGATCTTGCGTCCGCCATTGTATACAAGATTACAGCCTAAAGTATGATAGTGACTTGGAGCACTCCAAATATGACTAGTGACAACCTAAAGTGTAAAATTAGTTCACAGACACCGTACAACCAAGTTGCTGAATTCATGTATCCCAATCAGCAAAAAACAAGTAAATACTCTAATAACTCAACAGACCAGCCACCTTGTGAATGCCATATACCACTTATCATTATTCTAAATTTGTTGACATCCCTTAATTAAAAGACAAGGTAAGAAAATTTTGAATTTAACAGACAAAGCGTGAACAATCTGGCAAACAGAAAATCACACTTGTAGTAAGATCTAGATGAAAGAAAAAGCAATGGAGGCACACAACAAGAAAATAGCTCACCAGCCTGGAGGCCACTTTCCTTCCATTCTCATCACCGTTTTCACAAACAAGCTTTAGCGCCGCAGGAAGGAACTTCCAAAACTCATTCACAAAGTCGCTGCCCTTTCTTCTACTGTTTTGCAAAATATCATTGGCCAAATACAGCAATGAAACACGCTGATCACGCTGTGCAGATTTGAACATTTTGTCCCATGTTTCAACAATTAGCTTTCCTTTTGTTCGGTGAGTAATGCACCATCGTGACAGGGCTGACAAAATGTTAAGAGAAAATATGTGTACAAAAAGAAATAGCCCATCCCAATTCCCAACCCCCACGTAAAAAATAATGATGATGTATGAATCCTTGTAGCATTAACCATTTCTAATGATGTTGTACGTATATATATCACCTTCTTACTGGAAAAAATAAAGCCAAATTTATTATGGAAAAGCAACAGCGGGATGAAAATAAGCAATCTTCATCTCAAGACTATCAAATACACAGGAAGACGTAATTGAAAAAGAGAACTTTAACTACCACCACAATCAATCCAGATACACATGTTGATATTAAGAGAAGTTGACTTTTTCTTCTTCCCAGACCACACAAAATATTTCAATGTGAGTACATTTCTCTATGGCTTTTTCCCTTTGCTAATGCGAAAATCAGAAAACATAATTCCCTTGGAATGTACCAGAATATTCCAACAGCACTCACCCAAAAAATAAGACAAATAACATATCCTTTAAGTTTCATCACTATCCAACAAAGAAGCAAAAAGTGATAAACAATCTCAGCATGTTGTACCCGTAGAATGCACATCAGCAGTCACAGGAGAAAACTAATAGAGCTAATCCTATTAAAACAGTGTCCATATGAGACCATTGGCTTTAAAATAAATTTTTTTTTAAAAAAACATCAAAGGATACATGAAAAAGAACACAATAGCTTTGTATAATTTATTTCTAGACCAGCAAGTTAATCGCTCATAGACGAGAGAAATGATTCAGATTTTTCTGAAAAGCATGATCAGTACCCACAACGTGGTGTCTTAAAAGTACAAATAAAATAAATTAAGAGAAAATCAAGGCATGAAACGTGTTTACAAAATAGTTATCAAAGTTGAGACTTGAGAAAAGGCAAGCGAAAAATCCAAGAAATGAATCCTCGTTAAATTGTAAAAGGAGGATACTGGAGATTGTAGACATGAGATGCCACATTACCAGTCACAATTCTGACAACTCTAAGGTATTCTAAAAATCACTGATAATAAGGATGTTGATCCCTATGTCAGGACTGGAAGCATGAAACTACAGGTGTGGTCAGACAGGCCATAAATCGAATGTTTGCCCCCAAAGGAAATAGGTCACTTTACTTGACAAACAAGGAGAAGATTCTGGAGATTCAACTGAAAGAGAAGAAAAGATTGAGGAAATAGAGAGGGATGAAGGAGATAGACTTGTCTGCAATGTGGAACACCTATTGTTCTCTGAACCAGGTCCCAGTCAGAAACATGCTTTATTCAGAACCAGATGCACTATCAACTCCAAGGTGTGTGATGTCATTATTGACAGTAGCTCCAGTGAGAACCTCATTTCCAGGGCTAATGTTAAGGCACTTGGATTTGCTACTACACCTCATTCACATCCTAACAAAATGGGCTGGATCAAGAGGGGGCCAGAAAGCAAGGCAACTGAAGCTTGCAGGGTTAATTCTCTATTGGCAAGTCTTATTTAGATGAAGTTACATGTGATGTGGTGGAATGGATGCTTGCCACTTACTTCTGGGACGACCATGGCAATTTGAAATAGATGTGATGCATAGAGGGAGAGATAATACATATTCTTTCACATGGATGAGTAAGAAGGTGGTGCTCATACGCATGAACAAAAAGGAGCTCCAAAAGGTGGAACCACAAAAGGCTACTACACAACTCTTGATCCATTCTGGCAAAGAATTTCAGGCAGAGATAGCAGATGCTTCTAAATTGTTTGGGCTGTTCAGAAGGGAAGTACAGGAAAATCAAGAAGAAACCACTGTTAATAAAGCTGTGCTCAGGGCTACTGAGGAATTCAAAGACTTATGCCCTAATGAACTGCCTGTGGGATTACCCCAGTGAGAACAGAAGATATTACAAGCTATTAGCTAAACAGATCATAAGGCCAAGCAACAGTCCATGTGCAGTCCCTGCTTTACTAGTACGAAAGAAGGAAGGCCAATGAAGGATGTGTGTAGACAGCAGAGCTATAAACAAAATTACTGTGAAGTACGGGTTTCCCATGCCAAGGGTGGATGATTTGATGGACCACTTGACTGGAGCCAAGGTTTTTACCAAGATAGATCTTACTAGTGGATACCATCAAATAACGATCAGACTTAAGGATCCGTGGAAGACAAGCTTCAAGACTCAAGAATGGTTGTATGAATGGTTGGTCATGCCATTTGGAATGTGCAATGCTCCTAGCACATTTATGAGGCTGATGCATGAGGTATTAAAACCCTTCTAGAATAAGTTTGTCATTGTGTTGTAACGGATCGCAGGCAATTTACCAGATTTAAGAAAGAATGGATATTAAACAAACAAACCAAACACGCAAAAAACAAGAGCACAAAATTTAATGTGGCTTCCAGCAATGTGCCGAGTTGTCCACTTGTAGAAACGAGGAGATAATATTATCACAGTGTTTACAGACTTCAACAATTGATCTAGGTTCCCACGGATACGTATTTATAGCCACAGAACCCTAACCCTAGCCGCCATAACGCCACACTAGCAAATTTACTAAAATACCCATATGTGAACTCAACTGAGGTGACTCCACCAGACGTAACCCACTCAGATGCAAAGCTGACACAGACGTATTAAAGCGGACTTCACCTCGGTGACCATCACCTCGGCTGACCTTCACAAACTTGAATACTCAGCTGAGCTGATCATGACTCGGCTCAACTCACAGACTTCAACTATGCCAATTCAGACACAGAGATGAGTCACCTTGACTAATAAATCTCCACTTTGACTAGAACTCTCGTTCAAACAGATTGCATAGTTGTAATGTAATAGTACCGAAGCATTTGTCAATGCCGGATGTACAAAACCAAATCTCATCTTTCTTCATACTTGTCTTGCCGTAAAAAAGCAGTTAACGACCGGATGTGATTCCTCCGAGAAGAGAGCAAACTCGGATGAGGAACCAACTTCACACGAGAACCACCCAGATTTATTTGAGAGTCTTTGTTGTTTTCAGATTAAGGCATGATTGGTGAGATTCGGATGTGATCAGCGATTTAGACTTGATCACGGACCTCACTAAGAACATCAAAGCGTGATGCCCGGTGAGTATTTAGATGTGTACACAGATTCAACTTTAATCAACCAGATTTTGTGATTCGGATGAGAAGGTTGCGACGGATGTGATCGATGTGATCAACAAATTGAGACTTGATCACATTCACGAGCGGATGTGATTACAGATTCAAACGTAATCACCTTGGTCGATTGCATATTGGTGATCTCTTCTAATTCGGCTATTCTCAAAGAGGTTGATTTCCAAAGTCGGATCCATATTTGTTCGATGTGAACACAATGACTTCATGTGAGACTTCTTCGGTGAGACTTAACTCCAGATGAGAACTCCACCTCAGACAAGAACCTCCCAGATCAGATGAGATTCTAATTCAGATGTGATCACCAGAATTCAGCCGAGACCATCTCAGCTGAACATATCAAATTTGTCTCACTCAGCTGACTCCATTCAGTTGTGTCTTCCAAAAACATATTCAGCTTTAATAAACAGATTCAAATGCACAACCAAGTGCCAGATGAGTGTTGACTGTTCTCAGCTAAGTTATGCAGCTCAGTTGATTGAACCTGAAGCTCCACCTATTTGTCAACACCCTAGATTCAGATTTAAACAAAATTTGCATTAGGAGCCTTGGAACCACCCTCCTTGAATTTATTCCTTCCATGCCCATTGTTGTTGCTACTGGCAAACAAACCAGCAACCAGATTGTTTGTACCTGTACCAGTTGTATTATACACGAGCTCGAGTATGGAAAGATGACCTAACATCCTCGAATGACACTTTGTCTTTTCAAAAATAAAAGATTGTACAAAATTCTCATATGATGCTAACATCAATATTCCTTAAATCAAACAATATTGTGTTATGCTTGTCCGTAAGATCTCACGAGAGGCATTCTTTCATGTATCTTTAAAATGAAGCAGACATTGCTTGAGCAAACAACTTGTTGCTCAATGACTGTCATATCTGACTCTCAAGCTTAAGCCACAACCATGTTGCTAAATCCTCTTCAACAACCACGAGATAATATCATCACCAAACACAACAAAATCATTGAATGTGCTTTCTCCTCCATATTGGCCATCTCGGCGCTTCGGCATCCGCGCTTTGTCAAGATAGCCCAAAGCCCTAGTTGCTTCAACAAAGCATGCATCTTGATACGCCACAGATTGAAGTTGTTCATTCTCGTGAATTCGTTGATTTATACGTTTAAAGCGGACATCTTTCTCACCGGAGAACAAGCCTTGATTCCGAACCTAGCGCGATTAAGACCTTGGTGACGATCAATCTTGCTCGAACAGATTCCCTCATAAAACCTCTCTACGATACGGTTTGTTGTAACGGATCCGCGAGGAATTTACGATTTAAGAAAGAACGAGATATTAAACAAACAAACCAAACACAAAATTTAACGTAGTTTCGGCAATGTGCCGGTTAGTCCACGGGCAGAAACGAGGACATTATATCATCACAGTGTTTACAAACTTCTGCAATTGATCTAGGTTATAACAGATTCGTATTTATATCCACAGAACCCTAACCCTAGCCGCTATAACGACACACTAGCAGATTGACTAAAATAGCCTAGATGTGAACTCAACTCAGCTGACTCCACCAGACATAACCCACTCAGATGCAAAGCTGACAAGACGTATTCAACAGGCTTCAGCTCAGCTGACCATCACCTCAGCTAACCTTCACAGACTTGAATACTCAACTGTACGTGAAGTCCCTCAGTCGTAGACCATCACCTCAGTCGTAGAATCAGTTGTAGACCATCACCTCAACTAGCCGACACAAAGAATTTTCGAAAAACAGGGTAGTAACAACGATAACCCTTTTGAGTGTGAGAGTAGCCAAGGAAGACGCATTGAGTGGCTCGGGGTCAAACTTATCACCTCCTCGCCTAAATTTTGGACATAGCATACACAACCGAATACTACATCTTTGACAAAAAAGAAGGAGAAATGGGATGACCCTTGTAATGTCTTTGTGGGGATTCGGTTGATTAAGTAACAAGATGTTAAGACAGTTTCACCCCACGAGTATTTTGGAATGTATCATAAAGGTACGAGCAACAACAATGAGATGACGGTTTTTACGTTCTGCCACCCCATTTTGTTGTGGAGTATATGCATAGGAAGTTTGGTGGATAGTACCACGTTCTGTCAAATAGTTGGAAAACTCGCTTTTGTACTCCCCGGCATTGTCTGACCGAACAGTACGGATTAAGCCCTTAAATTGTGTATCTACTTCTTTTTGAAATAGATGAAAACATGACACAATCTCAATTCTAGACTACATTGAATAAACCCAAATCATAAGAGAATGATCGTCATTGAAAGTAACAAAATAACGAAATTTATTCGATGGCATATGAAAAGGACCCCAAACATTTGAATGAATAAGTTCAAATATAGACTCCCTACGATGACTACTCATTTTAAAGCAGGACCGACAATGTTTACTAACTTGACACGTTTCATGGGATAAAGACTCTAGGGACCCTAAACTTTCGACATCTTGTTTTAAAATGGACAAAGAAGGATGACCAAGACGACTATGCCATTCCATTTAGGATGAGTCGGATTGAAGAGTCAAGGATAGAGACGAACAGTCAAATTAGTAAAGCCCGTCTCTCTCATGACCCATACCAATCATCCTCTTCGTATGAAGGTCCTACAAAACACAATATTGAGGAGAAAACGTTATCGAACATTTAAGGTCTTTTGTAAGTCTACAACAGATAATAAACTCAATGGAAATTCGGGTATATAGTAAGGGTCATTCGTGTATCACCAAGGAACTGACTTTGGCCAAACTCCCATTAGCAAGAGTTACAGATTTATTAGGAGTTACGGATTTATAATTTGAAAAAAGTTTAAACACTGGTCATGTGTTCGGTCGCTCCCGTGGAATCGATAATCCACGGATTTTTTTTAGACGATAAGAGACAGGTTGACGGTTGAGTTGATTGGACAAGACCTGCCATGGAGGAAGAGCTATATGCCTTACCATTCTGCCGGAACTCCTTCGAAATAAGGGTTGTTCGGTCACTGTCAGCCTGCGTATTTGTGACCATCGCCTGAGCCAAGCCTCCTCCGGTGGGTCTCCCGTGAAGATCCCATCAATTATCAACTGAGTGGTTGGCCCTGCCGCAGTGATCACATCGAACAGCAGCTCGGCATGACCGGCCGCCCCGGTTTCCTCTTTCTCTGCGAAATCTTCAACCACCATGAATGCTAGTTTGGTACCCTTTTCAAGGAATCACACATGAGGGTTGGTTCTCGTGCGATTTATCTATTGGGCCAATCCCATGTTGACCACCACCGCGGTAGGCCTGATTTACTGCATAATTATGATTTCCTGCCAACATGGCATATTTCTCTCGGGAAAAATCATGTTTTTCCTGTTTTTAGATGCTACGCACATCGATCAAGGCCCTCTGGAGCTGTGAAAACACCTCCAGAATAGTGGGAAGCTGGCTGCAGCCAAGAATGTGTGCTCGAACAGGTTCGAACTCCAGTCTCAGCCCTGACAAAAGTCTTATCACATTCATATCAGTCCTCTGCTTCTCCATTTGGTTTACGTCTTCCGTTAATGGTTGGTAGAGATTCCTCTCCTCGCACACTCATCACTTGCGAATAATAATCTTCCAAACTTAACTGACCTTGTACCAATTGAAAGTACTGCTTACACATATCGTAGATTCGGGTAAAATTGTCCGATCCATAATACATGTGCCTTAATTGGCCCCACATGTCCTTGGCCGAATTAAGGTACAACAAAGTCAAACTGATGTTAGGCTCAATGCTGTTGAGCATGAGCGACATGATCTGGGTATCGTCTTGTCAACATAACGCAGCCCTAGGATCGTTGTTTTCTGCTTTATCTTTGATGAGATGATGGTCTATACCTTTTCCTGTTAGGAAGATTTCAACTGAATGAGACCACGTCGTGTAGTTCATTCCGTTCAGTTTTACAGAGGTAATGGCCGGCATGAAGGCTGCCGAACTGAACAGACTAGGGTTAGGGTTTGTGAGAACATTGGAGTTTTCACCTTTTCCCTCCATGGTTTATGGTTTTGGCGAACTAGGGTTAGGAACGAGTTTTTGGTGGAGAAAAATGTTTTAGCTCCGAGACCATGTTAGAAAGTAACACAGTAATTAGGAACAATTGAGATCATAATTTATGATCTCTTCTCCTTTATTCAACACACTTATATAGTAAACGATTGCATAACTCCCAACCCTCACAGGCTTTACTCAACCCTTTCTCCAAGACACACAAAGTCAACTGCCACCTAACACTCTAGGCGACCCATAAACTAACAGAATACCATAATTACCCCTATAATAATAATAATAATAACAATACTACGTCACTTTAAAACTTTATACAGGAAAAATGGAAGAATTCCTAAACCTAGCAAACTCCTTAAAACGATGAGTTACTAAAACAGTTTACCCTAGCCGCCTTCATACTAAACTAAAACTCCATTAGGAAAACTGAATTCCACAAGCATAAAAATAAAAATGATGTAAATACAAAAGACGAAAACACACGATATCAACTATCTTTCAACAAGAACTTAGGAATTTAATGACATGCTCAAGTTGCTCCTTTGCTAGAGAAATTGGTCTAGGTTGAGTGTTTTGCTCAGATCAAATGAGGTTTGGTTCACCTAGCCACCTCCTCTTTGAATGCATGTTTATCCTATTGATTTCCATGCTGGTGAACCATGAATTTCGCAACATGTGTCCTTAATATGTCCAAGCTTTTTGTGGTGCTCACACACAGGCTTTGGCTTATTGTTCCGTTTCTCAAAATCTTTTTAGCCTACTGCCAAGGCAAACTCTCCACTTCTATCTGTATTTCCTAGCGCATTAGCCTTTTTCTTGCCTCGTCTCTCCTTCAAAAAAGATTTTCCTTAAAGTTGATAGGGCTTCCTTCCAATGATTCTAACCCTTACCTCATTTAAATCTGAGTCACACATGCTAGAAGAAAAAAAAAAAGCTAACCCTCTAGTTTTTCTCTCTTAAAACTTTACAATATCTCTTGAACAGTCCCAAGCATCTTCATGGAACATATCTAGCCCCTGGAACAATGTTACTACTTTATTATAGAAAGTCGTAACATCCCTGACTCATGTCTCATTTCCACAACCTAGTTTTCAACTCATACATCTGAGATGAGCGTTCAATGTATGAATATGTTTCTATGATTTATTGGTAAATGGTGGCAGGCAATGGTTGGCTCCATAAAATTAACAAGTCAAGCCATCACCTTTGAATTTTCATATTTCCAGGTTTTAACTTTGGATCATCAACCCCTTGTTGTCGGACTTCCCCTGTTGAATATCCTCACTTCATATAGAAGCAAGAAGTAAGATGTGTTACAAATGTCATCCCATGTCAAGATGTTGTGTTACTCAAACTTCACTGGATCCAAATCAATTTAACACTTTGAATGTGTTCCACAAACACCAAACTTCATGCACAAATCATAAGTCCTAACACTAACTTCGATATATGTATGACATGGCGCTTAAACTCAAGGGGCTTTTTCGTCTTCAGTCACAATGCGAACCTGCTTAGCTAGAAGGTAAGAGTTGACACTGTTATGACGGAGACATAAAAAAGTATCTCACACGCATCTGATCCGGATATAAAGTAGCATGTACATACAAATTTTATGAACAAATATACACATTTTTAGATCCTCCAAAATTTTAAAACTCAAAAAATTACTCAGACCAATACCACATAGTAAAGAGCATACAAAACAAAACCTTTACAAAGAAAATAGTAAGAAGAATCACCTAAAGTGCCTTTGAATTTTTTTGACCTATCATCTTTTAAAGTCAAAGGGAATTATATATCTTTCATACGCCAACTTACAGTCTGACCAAAACGCTTTAAACATAAAGGGAGCTACTTATCTTATGCAGATGAAAAAAATTGCTTTATTCACTATCCAGATGAAATAGTATTGTGAATTAATTCATACACAAATGCCATATTGATTCTCAGTGCTTCTCGTACGGATTGATAGTGCTTTCAAAATATACAAAGCCATAATGGAATAAGAGAACTTCTATAAAAACATTGATATACAGCTTATAGAGGCATTGCGTACAACAGAACATATAGCTAATTTGATAATTATCAAGAACAATTACAATTCATCTCACTACTAATAAACCAACACAAAAAAGCACCTTTGCATATTTGCAAAGCACGTTTATTAGAGAAGGCAGGGATTATGTGGGCATGGTAATCAGACATGCTTATAACTTCTGCTCAATTGTGACTTTTTAAGAGTTGATCAAAGCTAGGGAAAAATTTTGGAAAAATGCATCAAGGTGATAGTGGTTACTTTAGATGTTTAAATAGTTAAATACACCCTTCTAAGGAGTGTCTCTTCCTGCGAAACACTTAAGTATCAACTATATGAGGGAATGATGGTTATAGACACCCAGTGACAAAAAATCCAGGTATTGCAAAGGACGACTATTGCCGCATTTGAAACAGGAATACATAGCTAACCAAATACAAGCATAAAGTACCACAGAGCATATCAACAAAGAATTACACATAAGGATGTCGATTTTGAAAATGATGCAACTTTAAGAGGTCGTAATGACTGAACACGCAATTATGCAAGGCAGTGAATTCATTTCTAAATGTTGAAAAGGATACACTCGATAGATTGTTGTGAGCTATTAAGTTTAGCCAACTTCTCAGTCAATTCCTGCCCAACAAGGTCATCAGCACTCATACTGCCTCGATTGATGCTCTCCTGTTATAAATCCAAGAAAAATGTTGCACATGTGAGAAAAGCAGACATGCATATGTTTACTGAAGCAATTCTACCCGTATTAGCCATGTTATCTGCGTCTACTCCTAAAAAGCATGGTAATTGGCAAAGGAAGCAAATCTTTTCCAGACATACTTCACTAACAAAACCGGACAAAAAACAAACAAACAAACATAATAAAAAATCAAACTCTGGCATAATAACATTATCATTTCCTACAGTGGAGTGGCGAGTATTCCTTCAAGAATAAACATATGAATCTGCAAATAGCTAAACAACGAGTCATTTATATACATTACACGTGTAAATTATCCTAACTATGACACCCCAACAGCTAAATCAAAGAACCCAATCAATCTGAAACAGGTTGCGATTGTTCTATAATGAAAATTTTGCTTCTTTTTCTCTTTTTCCCCATGCCAGCAACTAAGGACTTTGTCTTTTTACAAAATAAACAAAAGCAAAGACTACATTAGAAATCTATGGGAAAAAGAAAAAAAAAACACGGTTCAGTTTCCCAAAGTTCATTTGTTAATCAAACAGCTGAAATTCCTGACGCACGAGGATAAATCATTGCATCACACCAAACCACGCAAGAGTTATCCATACAAAAACACCCAGATTGAAGAAAACAAAAACGTAGCTAAAGCAGAGCAAAATTACCTGAAAAAATGACAATTGTACACCGCGATAGTTTAGTTTCCTGATAACTCGAAAAGGAAAAGCCCTAATCTGACAAGAAAAATCAAACAGAATTCACATACATGCTTGAATCTAATGAGCTGTTGCATAAAGGATAGGAGAAAATAAAAGAGAACCTGTTGTTGGTTAAAGGGGAGTCGGAGACAGCAAAAGGAGTTGTTGAACGTCGACGACGATAATTCAGAAAATATATAGATACTCCTTTTTACTGATTGGGCCTTCCCGGCCGTATGTAGGTCAGTATATCCAAAACTTTATTGTAAATGAATATTGTAGCAGTAATACTAATTAAAATGTTCATGATAAAAACCGCAAATATTGCAAATGATAGAAATATTGATACTACAAAACGACATGAATCATATTTATCTTTTTTTTTTTTTTTTTATTGCTATGCAAATGTTTTTTTTTTATCATATTCATCTATTTATATACTATGTCCATCCCAAATATAAAATCATTAGATTCTTCATTAGGGTTTAACCGTTTTTTTCATTAGGATTTTTCATTCCGTTTAAGAAACTTTGTTAAATTTTAATAAAAAAATCTAAAATAATTTTTGACTGCAATTAATTCAGTAGATAATAGTACTGAAAAGTGTGTGAACATATAATAAATAAGGGGTAAAAAGAAAAATAATGTAATAAGTTGTAATACCACATATTTGAATTTAAGGGTTTTTCAGTCATTTTGACTTTTATTAGCAAAGATAAAAATAAAAGATAGAGGCAGACCGTAGCCAAACACTTCTGGATGCGGACTGGTCCTCGAAAATTGCACCGACCAACCCATGCGTTTCTTAGGTCGGTTAGGGTTTTATGAGAGGATTAAGTCGGTTGAAATATTAAAAATGGCCGACTTTATCAATGATAAAAGCCCATGATTAGAGGATCATATTCCCATTACACGTCTAGATATCACATTACATCTTTTCCAAACCCTAGAGGGTCAACCGCATATTGGCTGCTTTTCACCTCTCAAAATTTAGTCTTTCGCGATTTAATCGCTCTGTCTTCGTAGTTGATCAACCACATTCGGATCAAGGAATTTAGGAGCAATAGTTGTCGGTTTATCTGTGTTTTTTGGTGATCCTTCGTTCATATCTTTTCTGAATCTGAGTCGTTTCGCTGTTGGCGTCCGTTAGAGGTAAGGATTATATAATTGAAGAGCTAGGCTAAATTTATGATTTTTAATGGATCAGATTGGTATTTAGTTCTATGTAATTAATTAATTATGTGCACGAATTTTGAGTTACTTTCGGGGAAAGGTAGATCGATTGTTGGAGATACGTAACGGTACACAACGTGTTAGCTATGACAACGATTCGTAACGGTGCATAACACTAAGTATTGAGGAATATGGTAAGTTGTGTATGACTGCGATGTCTAACTGCACACAACATGGTATGCATGATTGTGATATGTAACAGTTTGATGTGGAAATGGGTCAAACGTTTGTGTTCAGTTTGATGTTTTAATCGATTAGTTCGGTTCGATGTACTTCAAGATCCAAATTGAATTTAATCATTATTATTTATTGAAAACATTCATCTAAATGAAAATATATTATTTCAATTTATTATCCCAAGGACACACGGACCACAAACATATAGTTGGAGGTTTCAATAATTTAAATAATAGTTTAATGTTGAAAAGGACAAGTTTAAGACCTATATGGGTATTCAGAACATAGATAAAAGACAATAATTTATAAGGATAAAATAGCATTTGCGGGAATAAAATGCGCTTCTACTTTATATTTTTTGATGGAAAGGAAACAAAGAACTTTAAAATCTCACACCTCCTAGTAAGGGTCTTTTAGTTCATTCAAATTTTGTTTTTCCTAATTCTTTTTCTTTTTGTTTTTTTTCCTTCAATCCTATGGAAACCGATCTTGACTTGAAATAAGTCTATAAAAGGCCTCCAGTTAGCCCTAGACTTAACAGAATTCGCGTTTTCTAAGTTTAGAGTACAGGTTGGGCCGTTGTCTTTATCCATCGCCCAAGAAAGTGCACCAACACTTAGTTTCTGGAGTAGTTCGGTTAATTTCTAGTTCATTATGCAGATCACAGTGCTGGTTTCTAAGCAATTTCTGATTCGAGCAGTTTCGAGTTTGGTTCATTCTCATAAAGGCAATTTTGGTAGTTCATCGCTTGTTTTATAATTTCACTCTTGTTTAAGTTGAGGTTTGTTGTCTTGATGTTAGGGTTCTCGTTTTTTCGTAGGTACTCAAGGATCTGAAGGTTAAGCACAGTTCATCATTGATTGGCTTTTGGTTTTCGACTTGTTTACGAGGTAAGGAGTTCCCTATCAAAAGATTCCGTATTTATTTCTTCAGTACCGATTTTATGTTAAATTGCACAAAATCGTACATAATTATGTGTTACAATAAGTTGTCGGGTATCTATTAGTGTAGAAACTAAGTCTGAGGCCAAGGCTGGGTCTCTTTCCCTGCCTTCACCCAGGAAAGTGCGTCGGTTGCCTTCTAGACATAGTTTATGGGTGGTTTTGTGTCGTAACAGTGTTTTCAACAAGTGGTTATGCAGTCTGGTTACATTTCTTGATTCTGTTTTTATACGGGTAGTAGAAATTAGATGGTAGTTTGGTGTTGATATGGCCTTTGTATGCTCATGTAAGTTAGATATGGATTTTAACATGAACTTATGTGTTCTATGTGCGTTATGTGATTAACCGAATAGACTTAGCAGAGTACCATGGCCATAGTTATGTCTCATGTCGAATGTGTGACTAGCTGTATTAGCCATTCCGTTCTTATGGTGGTGTATTATAAAAGTACCTAGGGCATAGTCAAGTCCAAAGTTAGAGGTAAAGTTAGTCATACTAGCCAAATTGTACACTACGTCCTCATGTTAAGTTTATACGAATCGGAAACATGAAATACTAGAATACGACAAGAGCATGAACATGCTAAGTATGTAAGAAATATTGACATGATAAACAAGGCATGAACTTTCTAGTAAAGTACATGATGGTAAATAGCTTATGTAAGTTTGATAAGTTGGACAATAACGTGTTAGGTGACCAATGAATGAATCGAACAAGTACGTGCAAGATGAACTGAACATAGTTCATATGCATGTTTCCTATGAATTGTTCAAGGTGACTTTATATTGAAATTAATGGCGAAAACATAAGACAAATTAAATGCGCAATTCTCATTAATCAAAGAAGTGAAGTAGTTTTAATTACAATGGATTTGATGATGGAGTATTTATAGATGATACTGCTCATGAAACAGTTAAAAGAAGTTACCAAACATTTATAACAGAAAACTGTCTAAATTGACTTCTGCTTAGCTTTGTGTTCTTATGCTCCGATGAAGTTTGTTTACTTAACTCATCTAAAGTCTGTTCGCTCAGCTGAATTCTTCAACTCGGCATATCAGCACATCTAAATCCTCTCATTTGACCGTTCTGGATTTTGAGTGTGTGCACATACTCTTGCATCAAACACTCTATTATCCATGTATTATAACACCTCCCATAAGGTGAGAGTGATGAAGGAATTAACTTGCACATCCTGCTTGCTCCACCACTTCTTTATCCACTGGTAGTTGTTTGGAAAACTTTGGAAACGCCTAGCTTATCCATCAAATAACAAAAGATGGGTGCATCCAAGGCCTTAGTGAAAATATCAGCAAGTTGTTCTTTGGTATGAACATGCATAAGTTTTATCAGGCCTGATTTTACTTTGTCTTTGACAACGTGACAATTAATCTCAATGTGCTTTGTTCTTTTATGAAAAATATGAGTATGAGCAATGTGAAGTGCACAAGCATTGTCACATAATAGAACATTTGGAAGTTGGACTAAAATCTTTAAGTCTTGCAAAATGTAAATAAGCAACTGGATTTCACAAGTTGCATTGGCCATTGGCCAATTTTAGCTTTAGAAAAGCTTCCGGAAATAGTTGTATGTTTCTTTGCCTTCCAAGATGTGGGCATATCCTTTAAGAACATCATATTTCTTGAAATAGATCTCCTAGTCTCAGGATATCCTGCCCAATTGATATGGTGGTAAATATCCTGGGTGCGGTATTTGTATGATTATGTGGATATCTGGTTTAGCTATTGTGTGTTTGACTGCTTAAAGCTCAAGAAATAGCTATGATGATTAGCAAGAACAATATGTATGTATAAGAGAGAGTGTTTTTCGACAAATTGGCAGACCTTCTCAACGTATTTCAATTATCGGTCGATCCCTTTTGAAGAGAGATAATGCCTTTATTCATAAATAGTCGGTTATAAAGGCGAATATAAAATACAATATATAATCTATAGATCCGTGAGTCGAGCTCATTCTATATGAGCTGGCTTGTGTCTTAGCCTATATGGGATCCCATTATAACATGACTTGACTGCTTTGTTGTGCGGTCTTCGAATCAAGGGGCGAGCTGGCGGGCCCCCAGTGCTTCGGCTCGCCTAATAAGTGGCGTGTGAAGGCTTTGTTGGTACCCTTTGCCTAATTGACTATAAATGTCGTGGTGGCATAAGACGGGCTAGAATATACTCGGACCTACTCATCTTATTACAGTGCGAGCAGATCGGGCCAAGGACCCAATTCGCTATTGGACCTTCTAGATGACCCAACATGAATCCGACGGAGCATTTACGGGTTTAGAATATCAATGGCCCCCTACTATTTGAGCTTTTCATCACGCAGATGGAAGTCATGAAGTAAATTTTTAGCAACGTGATTTATCGCCTACCCCTTTCATGGTTGTTATGGAGCAGTTGCCTATATTAGCATTGGGCTCGCAAGAGTGACCATGGTGCTGACTTAGAGTGATCGGTCTTTATAGCCTTTTTAGAGTGTGAACTCGATTGGCTGTGGTGCCGGACTATAGCATTCGGACTGTGGTGTGTTTATTTGCAAAGTACCGCACTGTAATGCTCGGACTTGATTGCGTCTAACTCGCAAAGTGTCATACTGTAGCGTTCGGACTATACTGCATCTATTCGCAAAGTACCACGCTGTAGTGCTTGGACTTGATTGTGTTTAACTCGCAAAGTGTCGTTCTGTAGCGTTCGGACTGTACTGCGAATATTCGCATAGTACCGCGCTGTAATGCTCGGAATTGATTGTGTCTAACTTTCAAAGTGTCGTTCTGTAGCGTTCGGACTGTACTGCGTATATTCGTAGAGTATCGCGTTGTAGTGCTCGGACTTGATTGTGTCTAACTCGCAAAGTGCTGTACTGTAGCATTCGGACTATATTGCGTCTATTCGCAGAGTACCACGATGTAGTACTCGGACTTGATTGCGTCAAACTCGCAAAGTGCCGTATTGTAGCTTTCGGACTGTACTGCGTATATGCGCAAAATGCCTAGTTGTAGTGCTCGGACTTGATTGCGTCTAACTCGCAAAGTGCCGTACTGTAGCGTTTGGACTATACTGCATCTATTCACAGAGTATCGCGCTGTAGTGCTCGGACATGATTGCGTCAAACTTGCAAAGTGCCGTACTATAGCGTTCGGACTTGACTACGTCTAACTCGCAAAGTGCCGTACTGTAGTGCTCGGACTTGATTGCGTCTAACTCGTAAAGTGCCGTACTGTAGCGTTCGGACTGTACTCTGTCTATTCGCAGAGCACCGCACTATAGTGATCGGACTTGATTGCGTCTAACTCGCAAAGTGCCGTACTGTAGCGTTTGGACTTGACATCGTCTAACTCACAAAGTGCCGTACTATAGCATTCGGATTATACTACGTCAATTCGCAAAGTACCGTGATGTATGTTGAGTATTTTTTGTTGATGCATTTCAAAATATATTTATTTTGGGATATATCTCATAATTACTCACTTAAATATGTCACTAAATGGATTGATCTTAAGTGACATGTGTTTGAAAATTATCAAGTCACTACAAGCTTTATTTCTCTATATTTTATATGTGACTAAAATATCTTATGATGGTATAATTATTTGATCAATATTTTGAGTGTGTCACATTGCTCTTACTTCTATCAACTTTTATATGTGACACAAATAACTCTATAAGTATTTTATCTAAGTCTATGTGTATGTCACATTTAGTGCTTAATTTAATAAGTGTGTCAAATGATCTTATCATGACATCAATTTATTTTATAATGTGACATAAGACATATCATTATACCATATCATAATTGTTGTTACTATTTTTGATATTTGATACTATATCTACTATATTATATAAATTATATATTTAAGTATGTAATACATGCTATTTATCTGAGTAACCTTCTGTCAGCCTTCTTCTTTTTATTTCCCAGCCTTTTATCTCAACCATTACCTGGCCCAATGGCCCAAAATCTTTTTAATCCATTTATTCATCTTACATAGTAATACTTTATCAAAACCCTACAACCCTATTTCTCCTATCTGCCGCCCCACTCCTTATTAACACACAATCCTAGAAACTTCCCTATTTTCCCATCCTTATCACCTCCTCAAAAGTCTTCATTTCCTTAATTGCTCTCTGAAATTGAACCGTCCAATTCTTATCAGAAAAATCTCACCCTTGCCTTCTCCATAAGGTCCCTCTTTGTTTCACATTTCCTCTTCCATGAGAATCTCTCTCTGGTTCGATGAAAGTTGCTTCTTTTCATTCTCAAAATAACTCTATAATGAATGCTTCTGAAATTCTTGGATTTTCTGATAATGTCAGAACGTTGGTGTCTCGTTTGAATGCTCATTTCCAAGCCATGGAGGTCCATGACGGTCGAAAAGCTTTCCTCTGAGGAATTTCTGCACTACTGATGCCTATGATGAATCGATCTGAGGCCTATGATGTCTTTTTCTACAAATCTCAACTCGTGATGCCTTAATCGGGTAATATCTCTTTCATTTCATTTTTATCAGTAGATTTTCTCATCTCTCTTTCATCTTCTCAGCTCTGTGGCATTATCTAAGTGTTAAAGGTTTAATCTTCTAGTATTTAGCTTGGTGAAAAGTGACTGCATGCCTTAGATCTCAAAAGTTTGGGTCTTTCAGTGAAAGAAATGCTTAATCAGTAAATGCATGTCTAAGTCTATTAAAAATATGTTTAATGCCTAATCTGAGTGCAAAAGATCTCATCTTTTGCGAATCAGAAAAATACATGCCATGTTCTCATGTTTAATGGATAAATCGAAAATATGCTTGGTGGATATGATATGAAATTTGGTAATACATAATATGAAAGTATTTTTCTGATCCTTATTCTTTTGCAAAAAGGATTGTATGATATTTCTTTTGTCTTGTCTGGAGCAAAGCTATTAAAATAATAGCCTACTCATTGAATCGTTTTTTGTTTGTTTGTTTCCATATATTAGTCTTGGGTTAACCAGTGCTTGATATTATATTTGTATATGTGTATATTATGTCAATCTGTAATGAAATATTCTCTATCATCTTTATATATGTGTATTATGTATCAGAATATAAATAATACATATCACGTATGTATCTGATAATTCTAGTACATATGCTATGTGATATGTTATTTGTAAAGTTGTGCATGTCCACTCAACAATGCTTTGTTTGCAGCCTTTTTAGTATGTATGCCCTTTAATATAATTTGTGTAAATATTACTGTTCTTATCTTAAATATATATAATGTTCTGTATCATATTAGAATATATATATCACATGGGTGATGTATATTATATATTTGATGTACTGCATTTGTTATGTTGAATTGATGTGAAATGATTTTTAGATATATATACTCAATGTGATAAAGCTGTGTTGATATATGTGCTACCTCTCTCTCTCTTTTGAGCATGTCTCAATCAATGTGACTCTTGCTTTTACCAAGTCTGAAATCTTTGATATTATAACCGTTGGTCTTTTTTTTCAATGTAGCGGTACTTCTTTTATTTTCATCCACAGATTTAATTTGTTTGTTTAAGTGTGTAGGTAATTACTCTCTCTCTTGGTCACAGCTCATTATAACCGTTGGATGCATAACTGTGCAGCTGTATTGCAAAAAGATCCATTGGACTTCACACCATTCTAAGTAAAATAAAATTACATATTTTTCTCAGACCATGACAAGAACTAGGGTGCCTCTCTATATATACCCCAGCCATATCAATTGATCAAGTAGAGCAGCCCTCTCCTTCAAGTCAACATTTTTCACTAACTTCTCTATCCTTTATTTCTCAGCACTTGTATTGTAAACCCTTTTGGTTTATTGAGTGTTAAAGAGAAGTTAGTGTGAGTGTGGTAGAGTGTAGCTCAACAAGGAAATTGTTAGTGAGTATTTGTTGTAGCATAAAGGTGTTCTCCACTTGTTATTGAGGGGAAATAACAAGGGCACAACTAGGCCTAGCTGTGGATCAGCAGTTTGGGATCGCATATGCTGAGATACGGGTTCACAGAGCTGAATCCGGGTTACGAATTCACGGAGCTGAATTCGGGTTCAAGAATCCGGGCAGTGATTCTTGGTAAGTACTCCTTTGGTGAGTGTTACTCCTTTGGTGAGTGTTTGTTGAAATCTGTTGATGGTTGTTACTAAGGATTTAGGACATCTTAGTGTTTGTCGGAGTATGTGGTTCGCTTAAGACTAACACTAATTTGGTTATCCAGTTAGCAACACTTTTAACAGTGAAAATGTTGTATTTTTATCTTTCTTTTTGTTGTATTTTGTATAAGACTCTAGCGACATCCAGTGAAACCTTTGTGTGTGACTGTGATCTCTAGTAGATCACACATATGTGCTCTAGGTTGTTTATTACATTGATACACACCTTAGAATTGCATGTTTTAGGCTTAAACAAGATAAAACTGAATTTGCAATTCTGTGTTATGTGTTGAACACTTAGAAGCTGCATGTTATAGGTTAACAACATAAAACTGAACTTGCAATCTGTCTAGTTGAAACCTGCAGTAGCGTTTCAGCCTGATTCATCTTTTGGTTAAGTTCCTGTTCTGTTTTACACATATTTTATTATAGCAATCTGAACTTATCTTAGAAACTCTTCAACTGAAGTTAACTTAAGTTCATATGGTTAATCGAAACTAGATCTTCCGCTTAGGTTCGTTAACTTAACTAAGTTAAGTGTGTAGTCTGATTTTCTCTGATAAACCACATGAATTGATTTAATCTGCTTAAGTGTTTTTTTGAAATGGTACTCCTATCCCTGGTCTGGATGATGATGAAGATGTTGATGATGAGGCCACTGATAGTAATGATGGTGGAGATGATGGTGATGCTGGTGGTGAGCAGGTTAAGAAAGCTGTTAAACCTGCTGCACCAAAGAAGGTTACTGAGAAAAGAAAGGCTGCTGATACAAGAAAAATCACAGAAATATTAAAGCCTAAGAAGACAAAGAAGCAGTCAGTTGAAGTTGTTGATTTAAATGAAATCACAAGGAAGAGGAAAGCTGCTGAAATTGAAAAAGAAGATCTTTCCAAAAGAATGAAAGAAATTTCCAAAAAGAGGAAACATGGCAAAGGTAAACAGTTAGAAGTTTTGGAGGCTCAAAGAGAACAAGAAGAAGTATAAGAAGAAGGAGAGGCTATTGAGGCTGAGCCCTTAACTATTATCAAGCCTCTTTGTGGATGTAGAGAGGTTGTTTCGAGCAACTTTCTTTGGAGAATCACAGATGAACTACGACCCTGAGCTCTTTGTCGAAACTGTTGTATCCTCACCTGCAAAGGCTCCTGATCCTACTGAAATTGCACAAGTTGTTGTTGAGCAACTTGTAGAAGAACCACCAAGAGACTCATCGAGTGCGCAGGCTCGCTGTGGTACACGAGACATTGGTACAAGACCCCGCAATTTCTGCAATAGTTCGGGGAAGAGCAATCTGTTGCTAACCTGGCGATGAGCATATAAGTCGAGGGAACCAAGTGTGGTGCAGATGGAGGTAGTAGGAACAAATGTACATCCTGAGCAACCTACTGACCTAGAAGCATCTGTGGAAGAAACTCTAAACTTACTTGTTGAGACCTTTGGAGGTCAGCAAGGTACTGAAAAAGCTCCCAGGAAACCAACCATGCCATTTGAGAGGCATGAGAAGAAGAGGAAAGAGGAGTTTGTTGACCCTAAACTCCTACTGGTTGCTGATTACTTCCAACGGAAGTTTGGTTTCTATAAGAGACAAAAGCCAGCTGCAGAACCAATGACAGACTTTGAAGAATGGGCTTTTGAGAAATTGGGAGTGGAAAACTTGTTGGATCTAGTTGATACCTCCTTACTGCAATCAAGGTTGATGGATTTGTTTGATGAACAACAGAAGGAGGAGGGTATCAAATTCAGGGATCCAAGAGATGATAATGATGACTCATCATCATCTGATTCAGGAGGTAATTATCCTTCTGGTCCAGGAGGAACCAGTGGGACTGCAATGATAATTTAGCCAAATGTACAACGATCATCGATCTTTGGGACGATCCACTGAAAGGCAACAAACTGGAGACTTGAATGAAGATCTGGAGGATCTGACCATGGATGATTTGGAGGCACTAATAAATGAGGGTATAAATCTTGGTGCAAATAGATTGGTTGGTGAGTCTGATGCTTCATTTGTTGCTGAACCTGTTGATCAACCTGAAGATCAGTAAGATGTGGATTTGGATGATGAAAGGGTTACTGATCACAGTGAACCAGATGTCAATTCTGAGGGTTCAATTCAATATCAAGACTGGATTGACCTTTGAAGGAACCTTATCCAAAAGCGGAAATACACCGAGAAGGATTGCCAATCTTTGAAGATTTTCAAGAAAAACAGGTTGAATTTCCCGCTATCCTTGTACAGAGGGTCTTGATCACCGAGGAGCAAACAGTGGTGGCACAAAGTTTGGATATGGTTATGGGATTTGAAGGATCCCCACTGATGATTGAGGAGGTTCAGGCTGCTGAGGTTCAAACAGCACCTGAACAAAGGTTGGAACAAGAGGTACAGGTTGTTGAGTCTCAAACAGCACCTAGACATAGGTTGGAACTATCTATGGGTTTGGAGGAAACCCCTGCTGTTGTTGTTGAAGAGGCTGCTATAGTGGAGCCTATAGGAGACAAGACCATTGTAGGTAAAGATAGTCAGCAGACTGCTGTTATTGATGAGGATGAGCAGCTGCTGGATTATGACTACAGTGATGATGAGTTTCAAGTGCATGAGGAAGACCATATTGATGAAGAACCTCAACAGGCATTTGTACCAGTTTTTGAAGAGCCTGCTCTTGATCCCATTCTGGAAGAATTCCAAGGACTTAACCCTGTTGGAAGGGATATGAGCTTTGCTTTAGTTATCAGCAGACAAAGGCAATAATACAATGTAGAAGAGCCTGTTGAAGGAGCTGCTGGAGGAATGGCTGGTGGGGTACCAGCACATGTTGTGGAAGAGTTGAGGGCTGTCAGGAATGACATAACAAACTTAAGAACTCAACTTGACAGGCAAGAATAGAGATTTGAAGATTTGCTGAATCTAGTGGAGAATAGAGGAAGAACCATTGAAACTGTTGCTTCTAATATTACCTCCACTCAATATGCTCTTGCTGACCTTGCTCAAGATGTAAGAGGGATTAGGCAAGGTAATACACTGAAAGATAAGTTTTTGAAAGACCGATTTGCATCCATTCTTCAAAAACTTGATAAACTTGCTGAGTCACCTAAGCTCGCCGAGGTCTTTGGAACACTTCAACTCTTTGAATTGAATCCTAAGATCACTGAAAGGATAAATCTACTGGAGCAAACATTGCAAGGAAGGATCACAGCTGTGGACACCAGGACTGAAATAATGGAAGGTCAACTGAACAACCTAGTGCTCACACAGGAAAGTGTACATGGCCTGCTGTCCCAGTTTCTTGATGATGTCAATAAGGGGGAAGAGAGCCAAACAGCAGTAGCAAAAGAGGCTGCGAGAATCTTTGCTAAGAAAAGATGGGAAGATGATACTAATGCTTTTAGGGAGCACACTTTGTGGACTTCCACTTCATGATGATCTTCTCAAAGAATACAAGAGAGTCTACAACAAAGAAAAGAAGACCTTTTCATGATAAAGGTTTCCATGAGGACTCAATTCTTTCCTTGGACTTAAGTTTTGGGAAACAAAGGTCAAAGCCTGAGGAGGCAGGCATGAGAGGTGGTAGTAGAGGTTGAAGAGGTGGAAGGAGTTTACCTACCACAAATGCAAATGAGTCACTGAATGAGTTTAAAGAAGTTTACATGCGGTTAGGATTTAGAGTACATCAGATAAATCTAACTCTACCTGAAGCATGACATTGGTGGAAACAAGTGAATCCTCATATTGATTTCTCTCTGATTGAAAATTAATGGATGAGAGATATGATCAGAGAGATAAGAGCTTACCAAGAACAAGTGGAGAAAGCTAGAGAAGAATGGGAAAGAAGACAATAGATCAGCATACTACTTCTGTTTTATCTTTGCTGATTCTAGTCTGTAATAACTTTGAACACTTGATTATAATGAAAGATGGCTACTTGTTCTGTTTTTGTTTTTAATCTTTTTGCTTTGCTGTTAGGTGAAGGTATTGGCATCATCACCAAAAAGGGGGAAATTGTTGGACTTATTTTTAAGTTTTAGTGATGAGTGCCAGACTAGTTGTTATAGTGCAAAGGCAAAAGATGTCTAGATCAAATGTATAGGTTTATTAGAGTTTGATCTTTGTATAGGTTTGATCAAACAAGCACTGTAATGGTCAGCTGGTTTATATCAGCAGACTGGTCTATATCAGTAGGGTAGCTAGGTTAGTAGACTAGTCAGGAACCTGCTGAGGACAGAAGGCCGATGGCTCAATCTCAGTTAATGAAGGCTAAGGGATCAAACTTAGTAATTAAAGTCAAGGATATGGAATCAGAATTTAGGGAAGTCTGTGATGACCTAAACTGATTACATATACCTTGTGTATAATGTCTAAGTTTCATAAGTTGGATGGTGACTGGAACTTAGTTATGATTAAATGGTGTAATCTAACTTCCCAAATAAAAGTTAGCTAAAAGTAGTCAACTGCATTGTGTTTTAAACACAACGAATTATGGTTCAGCTGACTGATATGTATCTCAGCAGACTCATGAACCTACTGATACAAATACCTCGATTTATTCAAGATTACATTGGAAGAAAACAAGGATAGGGACATCTAACAACCTCTGATTCTATCAAACAAATCAATGGCTAAGATCAAATGGACGTTGGAAAGATACAGAGGATTATCCAATGGATACAAGTCAAAGGTGGAATGATCGCATTACATCAAAAGCGATCTGACCGTGTCGATTTATGAACAAAGTGATGAAAGCAAGTCAAATGGGACAAAATCTGGAACGGCTATATTTGAATTTCAAATACAAGTCACAAGGACTCCTACCTATAAATAGAGGACTCCTAATTCAGATACGTGATGAACATTGATGAAAATTAAGGATCTATCTTCAGCAATCAAAATTAAATCAAGAAAAACACCCTGCTGACCCTACTGAGCTTAAGGCTACTGATCCAGAGAAAATTTTCAAGTGTAATCTGCATTCAAGCTACATCAAGTATACACACTTGAAGACATCAAGCTGCTGATCATATCATCCTGATCAAGCTGCTGCAACTGAATCATTTACTTGATTCAATCTTTCTTTTACAAGAAATCTGTTGAAGACAGTGAAGCACATCTATGTGAAAGACTGTTGTTTGTGGTGGAGCTGGTGAAGAGGCAATCCTACCCTTCAAGGACCAGTGGAAGACTTTGGAACAACAATTCAACCTGTTCCAAGTGTTCAGTTTGTGAAGCCATAGTTATTGGTGAAGGACAAGCAACAAAGGGATTTTTGTAACAGCTATCTCAAGAATCTCTCTAGTGAATTACCTCCAACATCACAGGAGAAGAGTGGACTGACAGGATTACACCATCTGGAACCACTATAAAATCTGCCTACTTACTTTCTACATTTACATTCTGCATTTAGTTTATTACACACATCAACCTACTGAATCTAGCAACTGAAATCACACACATACACTACTAAGTATCTAATACTTGGTATCATATTTAACAACAAGTAATAAGACTTAATTTTTGATATAATTCCATTTGCACAAATTCGAAGAAACTCTCGGTCGGCCAGACTATCGAGTATCAAGAGTTATCAAGTATCGTATTTCTCTTGAAGTTGTTGAGTTTGTTAACTCCAAAGTTTTAAGTGTTAAGTTTATTCACCCCTCTAAACTTAACCAAAGCCTTTTCAAGGGACCAACAATACTCTATTCACCCCTTCTAGAGTATTGTTTGCGCATTTTCAATCCAACAATTGGTATCAGAGCGGGTTACTAGTTGATCCGATTCTCTATCAGTTTGTGTTGTGATCATTATTGTTCATTTTTTGTGTTGTCTGCAGTATTTGCTTTACATGTGCTTTAACTTGCTGATTTTGAACTTATCCTGATGTATCTGCTAGTATTTGCATATCTGTGCTTGTTTTGATATATCTTTTATTGCTGCAAGTTAAGTGGTTGTCTGCAAGTTTTCTGTGGCTTAGTGCTGATTATGAGATTGTATCAAGTGTCTATGAGCTTAAGTTTATTAGTCTGTTACACTGTGATAATTACACTTGTCTTGTAAGTTTGGTAGTTTGCAAGTCTACTCAATCGATACGCTTGCTTGTTTTAGGTTCAGACTTGCGTTGGGCCAAAGCCTAAAATCGGCTACAATTTTTTGCATACTCCTGAACTTTCTGAAAAACGGTTTAACAACCCAGATTTTTAAAGCTGAGAACTCTTAACAGCTTAAAAGTTTTAACTTAGGTTGTTACACACACTTGATTTCTTCACCACTTCACATCCCTGCACAACAGTTTAAGTTTTTGAAGTTCAGTGTCATTTGATTTGTTTGGACTCATACAGCATCTATAAATCTGTATTGTGCATTGTACACTACATTCACCTTAAACACATTTTTTTAACTCTTCAGTTATGGCTTCTACATCGTATACCTATGATCATGCAAAAGAAGAAGTGTTTGGTCAAAGACCACATTTCTTCGATGGAACAAGGTATGTTGTTTGGAAGAATAAAATGAAGACTTTGTAGGAACCCGTACGCAATTAAAATAATTAACATGAATTAAACAACAATTTTATTGAAAATAAAACGAATTACAATTGAAAAATGAAATATACTAAAATAAAAGTGGATACAATAACTCCGAGACGAGTAGGACACTCTGTCCTTAAGACAAATTTGGTCCGGTGTGTACCCCGGTTAAAACCAATTGTCTCCCAGGATAACTCGGATTCTTCGATTCAGTATAGAGGTACTTCTTACACGAACCTTCAACGAACTCTTCTAGTGCTCATAATCTCTTCTTCAAACTCGTATGCAACTTCTTCAGAACTATATGAATGTATGAAGCTTTCTGGTGTTGTATTTCCAATGTGTGTCTAACTTCAATCCATATGGAGGCTATATATAGGAGAGGGCTGGGCTGGAGATGAACTCGAATCAAGCTTTAATTATCGATTCATGACCGTTTCATCGATTCAAAGACAATGAATTAACATAACTCATCGATTACATCTGCTCAAAGCATTGAATTAACCCATTAATTATTCTTTGAACCGAAGTGAACTATGTTGGATAACCGAACCGAGCTGAACTCTTCAATCAATCTTCAGCTCAATCAGAATGTTTATGAACTGGACCAAGCCCAATTAACTTTTGTATAAAAAGTTTAACACAGGCCTGGGCCTAGGGCCCTCAGGCCCAGAAGGCCCATTCCCCAAAGCCCAAGACCAAGGTCAGCGGTCGGGCGGGCTCGGGCTCGGCACGGCGCGGGCGGCGGCGGCGGCGCGCTGGCGTGTGGCCATTTTAGCGTAACGTCATTGCTAAAACCAACCCGCTATCTCTCCTTCTTCTAGGAGCTTATACCACATATAACATTCTTCCCACATATATACTGGAAAACATTTCTCTCTTTTTCCAATGTGGTACACAGTTTAGTTGAATACTCTTCAACTTCCACTTCCAACAAAAGTTCTTTCAAACACCCGACTTCAAGCGTTAATTTCTCATTCACTCGTACTCCGAATTGAATGATTCTAAATCCTGAATTCATCTACGGGAGACGTAGTTTTCAGAATTATCAAAACATTGTATATATTCTATACAAGAATATAATCAAATTAAGCTTGCAAAGTCGTCTGAATAAAATGATTATAAAATCATTTTTTATTCACTTTAATTCAATTCCACTATTTTCTCCAACAATCCCCCACATGAATGGAAATTAATGCAAATGCAGACCCTGAAGAGATTCTGACAGAAAAACATTGCATCAGGAGAGGTAGCTTCTGGCTTTGAACCTGCCCTAGTGAAGTACTATCGGATCTACTCGGCTAATCAGTGAACTTAAGTCTTGAATCTATTCACCTTTAGTGTAGAACCAGACAATAGCACTCACACAATATTTCCCTTAGCACTGTACTTGGTTCTCATGACTGGATTCATTTTGGCCCTGAATCACACCTGGTTTCAGAAAGTGCTTTAGAGAATTCTAGCCTCTGAATTCTCATAGAAGCGGCCCCACTTCGCACTTACATAGGTGACCTCCTATCAAGAGTATTCTGCCATACCCCACTCGAATTTAATCAAGTTATAGGAATCATTAAAAGTTTTCACTTAACCTTCACACTCCTGGCAGACAACACTTTTATTCACAGAATGGGAAAGTGTTCATCGACAGCTTCATAACTTAGTTGTCCCCTTGAACCAAGATCTTGGGATCTCCAGTCAACATGGTAGGGTTACCATTACAAAACTTAACTTTCAATAGGCTTAAGTCCCATTCCGAGTGTCAAAATTGACATCTGATCTCTAGGTAAACCTTTAGTAAGCGGATCCGCAAGATTCTCCTTCGATTTTACATAATCGATGGAAATCACACCACTAGAGATCAAGTGTTTAACGGTATTATGTCGCCGACGGCGTATGTCTAGACTTACCATTATACATACTATTTTGTGCTCGGTGTATAGCCGATTGACTATCTTTGTGTATGCTAATAGGAGCAATCGGTTTTGTCCAACAAGGAATGTCCTCTCAGAAATTTGAAGCCACTCGCTTCTTCCCCGAACTTTGTCGATTGCAATAAACTCGGCTTCCATTGTGGAGCGAGATATGCATATCCGCTTTGTGGACTTCAGGACACGCAAAGCACCACCAATCATAAAGATATATCGGTTGTGGATTTTGACTCTTTAGAATCGTAAATCCGATTTGCATCACAATATCCTTCTAATATCTTGCTAGATATCTTGTGTAACGTAATCCCAGGTTCATTGTATATTTCAAGTACCTGAGTACTCTCATCAGCGCTTTCCAATGATCCTCACTGGGATTACTTGTAAACCTGCTCAGTTTGTTCACAGCACACGCAACATCAGGTCTAGTACAGTTGGTTATGTACATTAGACACCCTATAATCTGTGAATATTTCAACTGAGACACAGGCTCACCCTTATTTTTGACCAAGTGAAGACTTAAGTCAATGGGTGTTTTCATAGGACTTTCATCAAAAACATTGAATCTCTCTAACGGATTCAATGTAGTGAGAGACTCGTGATAATACTAGTCCTCGGATATTCGGAGATTTTAATCCCCAAAATTACATCTGCTTGTCCCATATCCTTCATATCAAAATTGCGTGTCAGCAACTTTTTGGTATTCATGATGATATCATGAGTACTTCCCATAATCAGCATATCATCAACATATAAACACACTAACACATAAGCATTAGGTGTTTGTTTGATGTAGACGCATTTGTCACACTCGTTAATTTTAAACCCATTAGATAGCATAGTTTGATCAAACTTTAGATGCCATTGTTTGGGTGCTGTTTGATCCATACAAAGACTTAACGAGTCTACACACCTTGTGCTCTTGCCCTGGAACCACAAACCCCTCGGGTTGTTCCATGTATATCTCTTCTTCTAATTCACCATTTAGAAATGCAGTTTTAACATCCATTTGATGGATCTCCAAGTTATAGACTGCAGCAAGAGCAATAAGAACCCTTATAGAAGTGATTCTCGTTACTGGTGAATAAGTATCAAAGAAGTCAAGACCTTCCTTTTGTCGATAACCCTTGGCTACCAACCTGGCCTTATACTTATCAATAGATCCATCAACCTTAAGCTTCTTTTTGAAAATCCACTTACACCCGAGTGCTTTACTTCCCGGTGGAATGTCAACCAATTCCCAAGTGTGATTTTGCATAATAGAATCTATTTCACTATTAATAGCTTCTTTCCAGAAAGGTGCTTCTGGATTAGACATAGCCTCGGCATATGTCCTTGGAGTATTTTCTACCATGTAGGTTAGAAAATCTGGCCCAAAAGACGTTGAAGTCCTAGCCCTCTTACTCCTTCGAGGTTCCACTTCATCGTTTTCTGGAGTACTATCCCCCACATTTTCGTGTACTCTCTTATTTGAGTCTTCATTGTGTCTTTCTTTATGTGGAAAGACATCCTCAAAAACACCGCATTTCTTGACTCCATGTTGTGTTTACATGCACATCAGATTGTCGATTTGTGCACAAGAAATCTATATGCACTCATTGTTATGAGCATACCCAATAAATATGCAATCTATCGTTTTGGCCCAATCTTAATCTGTTTAGGCTTAGGCACTTCCACCTTTGCTAAACACCCCCACACTTTCAAGTATTTATAACTTGGTTTGTGGCCTTTCCACATCTCATATGGAGTTTTATCCATCTTTTTAGAGCGGAATCTGTTGAGAATTGTATTGGCGGAGAGAAAGGCCTCCCCACAAGTTACGAGGTAACCAGAACTAATCAACATAGCATTCATCATCTCTTTTGAGTATGGTTTTTGCGTTCAAAGCAATTCCGTTAGATTGAGGTGCATATGGAGCGAGTAGTTTGATGAATAATGCCCGAATCTAGACATATTCTTTCAAATGGCGATTCATACTCTCCACCTCTATCACTACGAACCTTCTTGATTAAATACGCTAAGTTGATTCTCAACTTCATTCTTATAATTTTTGAATGCCTCGATAGCCTCATCTTTGCTACTTAGCAAATATACATAATGATACCTTGTACAATCATCGATAAAAGTTACAAAATACTTTTTACCGCCTCTCGATTGCACAAACTTTAAGTCACACAAATCGGTGTGAATTAATTCTAACGGTTCGTGTTTTTTTCCACGGATGGAAACGGCGCTTTAGTCATTTTAGCTTCAACACAGACTTGGCATTTTTGAGTTTGATTAACTTTTAGTTTAGGTAATAAATCCAAATTCATCATTCTTTGAATTGATTTATTATTAACGTGTCCTAAACGATTATGCCATAAAGTACAAGACTCAATCAAGTACGCAGTAGTAGATGCATTTTTATTAGCCTCATTTGGGCACAACATTCTTTGGCATAATAGCCATTACATTGAGTTTAAATAAACCCTCGGTAAAATAACCTTTACCCACATACATATCATTTTTGGTCAAAATGACCTTGTCATTACCAAATGAAAGTTTAAAACCATTCTTATTCAAAGATACCACCGGATATCGATTTACAGTATGTCGAGGAACATGGAGAACATTTGTGAGGTCGTCACTTTCTTTCCTCGAAGTCATCTTCGAATCACATTTCAGTTCCTCTGAATGGTTGATCGAGCGAGTTGCCCATCCACGAACTTCTCACCATTTCCACCTTGTAGGTTGAGAAGACATCACGATCGGCCGCAGACATGTTTAGTGGCCCCAAAGGTGTCCACAAACCATTGTCTCGGATTACCCATGATGTTGCACTCTGTCACCATTGCGCAGAGATTGTCATCATCCTCGATTTTGACCATATGAGCCTTATGGTTGTAAGGCTTCTTTGATCGGCGATCCGCGAAGACGGTGCCCTTGTTTGCCACAGTTGTGACACTTGCCATTAAACTTGAATGGCGGCTTATCCCTCGTCGGCTTCCTTGAAGATTCCCTGCCTTCTTAACCGATTTCTCAGCTTCTTCCTTTTCGATTTACGACCTCGGCGACGTTAGCCTTCGCTTGTCCAAGCGACTCGAACGTCACTTTTCCGGATGCTCTATTGTCCTCTTCAATACGGAGGCGAACAATCGATTATCCATCGTTACCGCTTCCTCTTATGCATCGAGATAGCTCTTGTACTCCTTCCAAGAGTCGGGAAGCTTCTCAATGACACAGCCACTTGAAAATTCGTTGATTTTCGGATCTTACGCATTATCATCTCGGATATCGAATTTGCAACTCCTCCACTGTTTCACAATAGGTTTAGTATCGTTCATTTCAAACTTTAAAAACCTACCGACAAGAAACTTCTTGGCACCAAAGATCCTCTCTGTTGTGTACTTTTTTCTCTAAAGCTTTCCACAACGATTTAGTCATTGAGTCATACGTGCATGATATACACCATACAACATATTATCCAAACCATTAAGAATGTAATTTTTACATAAAAATCACTATTCTTCCGATTTTCGACTACAAGAAAAATTTCGTCTTTTCGCTGATCTCGTGGTGGCACCACCGGTGGATCTTGATTAGCATTCTCGCTAATCCAAGTGTTGTTAAGTAAAACAACATCTTACATTTGCCAACGTTTAAAGTTCGATCCGTTGAACTTCTCTCGGCCTCTCGTGGTTGCTTTGATCCACGATGAGTTTATGCGTGTCATAATTCCCGAAGTGTGGGAGACTTGTCCTCCGTTTGGCGCACCAAACCGGAGTAGGAGTGATTTGATCATCGGATGCCATTTCGTTTCAAGACAGAAAATAAACTTTTATCGTAAAAGAATAAGCGATAATACAACACGTAGGTTTTTCACCCAAAGAAAACAATTTGAAGATTGTTTTGACTCGTCGAACAAGCTCGAGTTTGTTTCAACTCGATTCTCCAACAATGTTTGTATTTCAATCTTGTTTTAACGTGGTAGTTTTTACGTAAAACACCAAAAGGAGGTGGACCGATTTTGCGTAAATCGATACCAAAAGAAGTGGACCGATTTTACCGTAAATCGATACCAAAAAGAAGTGGACCGATTTTACCGTAAATCGATACCAAAAGGAAGTGGACCGATTTTACCGTAAATCGATACCAAAAGGAAGATTTAACTAAATTATAAAACGAAATGAAGTTTGAGTAAGATCGAACCGTTCAGATTAAGAGTGAAATGTTCGAAGAAAGCGGTAAAAATCGAAATAAGCCGAATCAATCAAGAACGAGCGAACCGATCGAACCAGTGATGATCGAATCGAATTCGATTAAAACAAGTTTATTTAATTTGCCTAAACTCGGAAAAATTGAGTAGAAATTCGTATAAAAATTTCGATTACATGACGGGTTAAAATCGTAACATCGGTTCTCGAAATTTGTCTTAAGTTGTAGGAACCGTGCACGCAATTAAAATAATTAACACGAATTAAACAACAATTTTATTGAAAATAAAACAATTACAATTGAAAAATGAAATATACTAAAATAAGAGTGGATACAATAACTCCGAGGCGAGTATGACACTCTGTCCTTAAGACAAATTTGGTCGGTGTGTACCCGGTTAAAACCAATTGTCTCCCCGGGATAACTCGGATTACCGATTCGTATAGAGGTACTTCTTACACGAACCTTCAATGAACTCTTCTAGTGCTCGAATCTCTTCTTCAAACTCGTATGCAACTTCTTGAGAACTATATGAATGTATGAAGCTTTCGGTGTTGTATTTCCAATGTGTGTCTAACTTCAATCCATATGGAGGCTATATAGGAGAGAAGGGTGGAGATGAACTCGAATGAAGCTTTAATTATCGATTCTGGCCGTTTCATCGATTCAAAGAATGAATTAACATAACTCATCGATTACATCACATTCGGCATTGAATTAACCCATTAATTATTCTTTGAACCGAAATGAACTATGTTGGATAACCGAACCGAGTGAACTCTTCAATCAATCTTCACTCAATCGAATGTTTATGAACTGGACCAAGCCCAATTAACTTTTGTATAAAAGTTTAACACTGAAGCTGGGCACAGGGCCTCAGCCCAAAGCCCAAGCCCAAGACCAAGACCAAGCCCAATTAACTTTTGTATAAAAAGTTTAACACAGGCCTGGGCCTAGGGCCCTCAGGCCCAAATCCCAAAGCCCAAGACCAAGGTCAAGGTCAACGGTCTCGGGCTCGGGCTCGGGCTCGGGCACGGGCGGGCGGCGGCGGCGCGCGCGCGTGTGGCCATTTTAGCAGAACGTCTGACTGCTAAAACCAACCCGCTATCTCTCCTTCTTCTAGGAGCTTATACCACATATAACATTCTTCCCACATATATACTGGAAAACATTTCTCTCTTTTTCCAATGTGGTACATGATTTAGTTGAATACTCTTCAACTTCCACTTCCAACAAAAGTTCTTTCAAACACCCGACTTCAAGCGTTAATTTCTCATTCACTCGTACTCCGAATTGAATGATTCTAAATCCTGAATTCATCTACGGGAGACGTAGTTTTCAGAATTATCAAAACATTGTATATATTCTATACAAGAATATAATCAAATTAAGCTTGCAAAGTCGTCTGAATAAAATGATTATAAAATCATTTTTTATTCACTTTAATTCAATTCCACTATTTTCTCCAACAGACTTTTCTAGAATGCTTAGACACGCATCTATGGTTCATTGTAGAAGATGGTCTTTGCATTTCAAATTAATGCTTCAGCTGGAACTGAGGTTGATAAAGATGGAAATGTTTTGGAACAAGATGAGCTTATAGCTTATCGAAATTCTAGAGCTATGGCCATTCTTGTTAACTCTCTTGGTCCTATTGAAAGACGGTCTGTTTATTCATGCACAACTGCAAAAGAAGTATTGGATAATTGCAAAAGAGACATGAACAATCAGACCCATCTCATAAAATAAATGAACTCATGCATTCATATAATTCTTTTCAGATAAGTCCTAATGAATCAGTCATTGACATGGTTTCCAGATTGAAATTGATTGTTGACAGCTTTAAATCTTTTGAATTTTTTTTCTTCTGAAATACAAATTCTTAAAAAGATTTTAAGAATCCTAAGTCCTGAATAGTCTTCTTTTGTCTCCTTCATTAAAGAAGAAAAAAAATCCAAACTGTTTTAGTATTAAATAACTTATGGAATTAGCATATGTTTATGAGATGACTATGTTGTCTCATAAACAGTCTTATCCCGAGTCTTCAAGTCCCTCAAAAGCTGTTCTTAAAGGCCTTGAACATGTGCCTCATAATGCGGAATCAAACAGTTCAAGTTATGAATCAGAATCAAATAGTTCCTATTATGAATCTGAGTCAGATAACTCAGTTAGTAGTGTAGATCAACCTGATGAACGAACTTTTTAAAAGTTGTTCAGATGTTTGAGTGTTCACTATACATGAAAGAAATATCTGCTGCATCCTCCTCTCTGTCAGATCAACATTTTGTGCATGATGTTGTTGCTGAATCTTCATCGAAACCAGAATTTCAACAAATTAGCCCTGCCGCTGAATGTATTGCTAAATCTGCCATAATGCCTCAAATAGATTCCGATTCTGAGCCTGATGCAGCTGCTGTTTCTGAGTCTTCTACTCATCCTAAATCGCAGTAAATCAGCCATGTTGCTGAAAATAGTGCTGGATCTATCAGCATTCCTCAAACAAATTCTGAATCTGAGGTAATAAAAGATATCTCCACATTTTCTGATTTAACTAGTGAAAATTTTAAGTTAAAATGTGAAGTTATGCATCTTGAAAAGGAACTAAGTGATAAAGATAATTTATTTTTTTCCTTAATCAATTCATCTAGAAAGCTTGAACTTAAATTAACCCAAAAAGCTCGACTAAAACAAAAGGTTTTAGAATTAGAGGCTGATCTTGAAGCCTTAAGATTTGAGAGAGATTTGTTCACGAAGATCATTCAAGAATATGAAAATAGCTCTAATGAGTTGAACACTTCTCTATCATCTCTTAAGGAATCTGAAATTCAAACTGTTCTAATTCCTGAATTTTAATAAAGATGGAAAGGGCAAAGATACAGTCCCTGAAATTCAGCCCTCTTTACTTTGTAAACCAAAATCTGTTTTTGTGTCACAAGCATCATCATCTACACCATCCCATACACCATACACCACTGCATCACAGCCTAAGGCTGAATCATCCACTTCACATCACCACACTGGAAATCATGCTCCTAGAAATCACTATGCTTTTCAATACGATAGAAGAGGTTCTAGGAACTTCACTCCTAGACATCATTTTTATCAAACTTAAAGTAAAGCACCTACATATCATAATAATATGAATCATTCATCATTTTCTAGACAACATGATCATAAGGCATATCATCCACTAGCTCTCATGCTTTTAGGAATATGCATTCATATAGACAATATGCTCCTAGGTATCATACACCTTCTTATACACACTTCCAGCATGCTCGCACACCATATGTTGCTCAATATCATTATTGACAGCCCTCACATTACACACCATATCATCATCATCATGCATCTCATTTTCAGCATGCTTATACACCATATTTTTAGCATTTCCATTCTCATCCTTCTTATGGTTCTCATGACATCATTTTAGAGCCAATGGTTCTAATACTTTTGTTCATAGACCTAAGGTTAGGAAAGTTTGGGTACCTAAATCTTCTGTTGGAAATATGCAAGGATCCAAAGTTACTAAAATTTGGGTGCCTAAATAAGTGTTGACTAATGTTCAAGGACCCAAAGAATAAAAGGGTACCAAGTCTCAAATTTTCTGTTTTGCAAGATTTAATATGCAACATTTTTTGGTATCTACAAAAGTTCTTTGCTTCTTTTCTTATCCTTAACTTTACCCTCTTTTGGTATCATTCTTGATATCAATTACCTTCCAATTCCTTCCTTTAACCCTCATAAGGCCTTAATTGTTAAGTATTTTGTGTCCCTCAAAAAGCTTTTTTTGTGCTAATATATAAGTCTTACATTTTTTTAAAAAAAATCTCTTCATTTTTCACTAAGCCCTTGATTAATTTTCAAACTAAGGGGGAGAGATATGTATAAAACTTATTCTGATAAGTTAGAAATGTTTTATTAAGGGGGAGCTTATTTTTTAAATGAAAGCTCATTTGTTGGGGAGCCTACCTTAAAATAAAGTTTTAGTAAAATATTTTGAAAATAATCAAATGGGGAGAATTGTTGAGTATTTTGTGTTGATGTATTTCAAAAAATATTTATTTTGGGATATATCTCATAATTACTCTACCCTTAAATATGTCACTAAATGGATTTATCTTAAGTGACATGTGTTTGAAAATTATCAAGTCACTACAAGCTTTATTTCTCTATATTTTATATGTGACTAAAATATCTGATGATGGTATAATTATTTGATCAATATTTTGAGTGTGTCATATTGCTCTTACTTCTATCAACTTTTATATGTGACACAAATTACTCTATAAGTATTTTATCTAAGTCTATGTGTATGTCACATTTAGTGCTTAATTTAATAAGTGTGTCAAATGATCTTATCATGACATCAATTTATTTTATAATGTGACATAAGACATATCATTATACCATATCATAATTGTTGTTATTATTTTTGATATTTGATATTATATCTACTATATTATATAAATTATATATTTAAGTATGTAATAATGCTATTTATCTGAGTAACCTTCTGTCGGCCTTCTTCTTTTTATTTCCCAGCCTTTTATCTCAACCATTACCTGGCCCAATGGCCCAAAATCTTTTTAATCCATTTATTCATCTTACATAGTAATACTTTATCAAAACCCTACAACCCTATTTCTCCTATCTGCCGCCCCACTCCTTATTAACCCACCTTCCTAGAAACTTCCCTATTATTCACATCCTTATCACCTCCTCAAAAGTCTTCATTTCCTTAATTGCTCTCTGAAATTGAACCGTCCAATTCTTATCAGAAAAATCTCACCCTTGTCTTCTCCATAACATCCCTCTATGTTTCACATTTCCTCTTCCATGAGAATCTCTCTCTGGTTCGATGAAAGTTACCTCTTTTCATTCTCGAAATAACTCTCTGATGAGAGCTTCTGAAAGTCTTGGACTTTCTAATAATGTCAGAACATTGGTGTCTCGTTTGAATGCTCATTTCCAAGCCATGAAGGTCCGTGAAGGTCGAAAAGCTTTCCTCTGAGGAATCTCTGCACTCCTGAGGCCTATGATTAATCGATCTGAGGCCTATGCTGTCTTTTTCTACAAATCTCAACTCGTGATGCCTTAATCGGGTAATATCTCTTTCATTTCGTTTTTATTAGTAGATTTTTTCATCTCTCTTTCCTCTTCTCAGCTCTGTGGCATTATCTAAGTGTTAAAGGATTAATCTTCTAGTATTTAGCTTGGTGAAAAGTGACTGCATGCCTTAGATCTCAAAAGTTCGGATCTTTCGGTGAAAGAAATGCTTAATCAGTAAATGCATGTCTAAGTCTATCAAAAATATGTTTAATGCCTAATTCGAGTGCAAAAGATCTCATCTTTTGCGAATCAGAAAAATGCATGTCCATGTCCTCATGTTTAATGGATAAATCGAAAATATGCTTGGTGGATATGATATGAAATTTGGTAATACATAATATGAAATTATTTTTCTGATCCTTATTCTTTTGCAAAAAGGATTGTATGATATTTGTTTTATCTTGTCTAGAGCAAAGCTATTAAAATAACAGCCTACTCACTGAATCTTTTTTTTTTTTGTTTCCATATATTAGTCTTGGGTTAACCAATGCTTAATATTATATTTGTATATGTGTATATTATGTAAATCTGTTATGAAATATTCTCTATCATTTTTATATATGTGTATTATGTATCAGAATATAAATAATACATATCACGTATGTATCTGATAATTCTAGTACATTTGCTATGTGATATGTTATTTGTCTAGTTGTGAATGTCCACTCAACAATGCTTTGTTTGCAGCCTTTTAGTATGTATGCCCTTTAATATAATTTCAGTGCATATTACTGTTCTTATCTTAAATATATATATAATGTTCTGTATTATCTGAATATATATATATATATATATATATATATATATATATATATATATATATATATAAATGAGTTCATATACATACCTATTGATCCACGCTCATCAGACATACTACTAAAATAGTGCATCGATCATTTATTTTAGTGCACCTCAATTATTGTTTGAGTGCACCTAGTTAATGAAGCGGAAAAATGCATATTATGTAATACTAGAAACCTAACTAGAAACTGCGCTTCCTCAATTTGTAGCCAGACTGAAACAATAAGCAGTGTGCACTAAAATAGTGATCGATGCACTATTTTAGTAGTATGTATCTGATAGCATGGATAGTATACAGGTATGTAGAGGGAACCAACTATATATATATATATATATATATATATATATATATATATATATATCACGTGGGTGATGTATATTATATATTTGATGTACTACATTTGTTAACTTGAATTGGTGTGAAATAATTTTTAGATATATATACTTAATGTGATAAAGCTGTGTTGATATATGTGCTATATATATATATATATATATATCTCTCTCTCTCTCTATTGTGAGCATGTCTCGATTAATGCGACTCTTACTTTTACCAAGTCTGAAATCTTTGATATTATAACCGTTGGTCTTCTTTTTCAATGTAGCTGTACTACTTTTATTTTTATCCACAAATTTAATTTGTTATTAAGTGTGTAGGTAATTACTCTCTCTCTTGGTCACAGCTCATTATAACCGTTGGATGCATAACTGTGCAGCTGTATTGCAAAAAGATCCGTTGGACTTCACAGCATTCTGAGTAAAATAAAATTACATATTTTACTCAGATCATGACAAGAACTGGGGTGCCGCTCTATTTATACCCCAGCCATATCAATTGATCAAGTAGAACATCCCTCTCCCTCAAGTCAACATTTTTCACTGACTTCTCTATCTCTTATTTTCTCAGCACTTGTATTGTAAACCTTTTTAGTTTAATGAGTGTTAAAGAAAAGTGAGTGTGAGTGTGGTAGAGTGTAGCTCTACAAGGAAATTGTTAGTGAGTATTTGTTGTAGCATAGAGGTGTTCTCCACTTGTTATTGAGGGGCAATAACAAGGGCACAGCTAGGCCTAGCTGTGGATCAGCAGTTCGGGATCGTATCTGCTGAGATACGGGTTCACGGAGCTAAATCCGGGTTATGAATTCACGGAGCTGAATTCAGGTTCTAGAATCCGTGCAGTGATTCTTGGTAAGTACTCCTTTGGTGAGTGTTTGTAGAAATATGTTGATGGTTGTTATTAAGGATTTATGATAACTTAGTGTTAGTCGGAGTATGTGGTTCGCTTAAGACTAACACTAATTTGGTTATCCGGTTAGTAACACTTTTAACAGTGAAAATGTTGTATTTTTATCTTTCTTTTTGTTGTATTTTGTATAAGACTCAAGCGACATCCAGTGAAACCTTTGTGTGTGGTTGTGATCTCTAGTAGATCACATATATGTCCTTTAGGTAGTTTATTACATTGATACACACCTTAGAATTACATGTTTTAGGCTTAAACAAGATAAAAATGAATCTGCAATTTTGTGTTATGTGTTGAACACTTGCATGTTATAGGTTAACAACATAAAACTGAACTTGCTATCTGTCTAGTTGAAACCTGCAGTAGCGGTTGAGCCTGATTCAACTTTTGGTTAAGTTTCAGTTCTGTTTTACACAGCTTTTATTATAACAAGCTGAACTTATCTTAGAAACTCTTCAACTGAAGTTAACTTAAGTTCATATGGTTAATCGAAACTAGATCTTCCGCCTAGGTTCATTAACTGAACTAAGTTAAGTGTGTACTCCGATTTTCTCTGATAAACCACATGAATTGATTTAATATGCTTAATGGTTTTTTGAAAGTGGTTAAAGAATTTTTAAAAGTCCATAATACTCTATCCACACCCCTCTAGAGTATTGTTTGCGCGTTTTCAATCCAACAAGGTAGTGCTCGACTTATCTCAAACTAATAGGGTGGCGAGCCGATGGGATTGTCATTCGAAGCGATCCAACTTAGCTAAACATCGAAACCTTCAACATGATTGCGAGGCAGAGTCGTTCGAGTTTAAAGTTTTCCTTGTAGTTTTCGAACGGTTACATTGTATTTAAGGCTTGTTGTAACTGCCCATGTTCGCATTAAAGGATAATAATTGGTCCACAATATTCAAGCTAGGACACGTTTTTATAACCGCCGGCATCATTACCTCGGGTCCTGAAATGGGGCCATCATTTCTGTTCTGAATTTTCGAATTTTGAAATTCCAACCGTCCCTTCACACACGCCAATCGTGGCGCTTTAAGTTTCTATCAAAGGGGTGGTTCTCTTCCATAGCAACACTTTAGAAACCCTCAACATCTTCTTATCAAGAAAATCCGGCGAATTGCATGCGTTTTCTGGCGACGAAGAAAGATTTCCGGTAGAGGCTTTCAGAACAATCTTCAAGCCCACTCCCTCATTTTCCAGCATTTACCAGGTAATAATCTCTAGTTTCCTTTGGATTTTGCTTTCATAACGCGCCATTGATGATTTCAAACCCTGACCATGTACGATTATGTACCTCTTTGTGAAGACAATGCTTGCTTTTTTCTTGCGTTTCTTGCTAGTATAATAGGACTTTCATGTTTCATGGGTTTGAATCAAAGGGGATGGTAGCTTTTTGTTTCTGCTTGATTTTCCCTTGATTGTAGATAAATGGAATTTAGTTTACATGAACCTCTAGGTTGAGCTTTGATGTTTTTCCACCATTGTTGTTACTTTTGACCGGAACTTGCTTTTCCGATGTCCTTTGCGGCCCCCAATGTCGTTAGGGTTAGACATTTTCTTGTTGTAATCGAATAAAAGAGGGGTGAGGTGTCGAGGTGAGCTCTCTCGCTCTTCTCGGCTTGATTATGTTTAAGAAATTAACCATCCACCTCACCATCTTTTACAAGATGTCTACGAATTGAGGTGACATAGCTATTGTGAGTGGCTCTGTTGGTCGAGTAGAGCTTGATGGCCAAGAAGAAGTCGTGGAGCAAGCATTTCAGTCCAAGTTGTTGAACTGGAAGAATGTCCTCTTGAGCTAATTAACCCTTTAGTCCGTACCGTGAGTTGGGAGAAGGATCAACATGATGAGTTTGATGATTGAGTTATTGAATGGTGAAAGGCCACTACTACGGTCCCTCGAGTTGAGAGAAGGATCAACATGATGAGTTTGATGATCGGTATATTCTCGATGAGCGAGGACTACTGTTTTGATTACTTTGAGGTACCGGGTACTGATATCATTAGGAATAGTGATAGTCGAGACCATATTCTGCTTCATTTTGAAAGTATGTGCAGTGGAATGAGGCCCCCTCGTAGACTAGCAATAAATGATACTCATAAGATGTACCCTACAAACGTAAAATATCCCGAAAAGAATGATCGAATATATCTAGGGCCTTTACGAAATACTCAGAGGATAATCCCTACAAAGATATCTATCGCTTTATACTGGGGATAAGATGAGCGATAACCAAGTCTTATATTCGTTTCATACCACTTCTTATTGCAAGTTGATTTAACTATTTTCACATATATAAACGCAGATCAGAATGAGCTCTTGCCCTGTCATAGCAGAATAGGATATTCGAGATATACCCTACCTTACTCAAATCATAAGACAGCTTCTTCTGACTGTCGTGAGCTTTTAGTCATCATAGTGGTATAGGACATTTCGTGATAATGCCCTACCGCACTCAAATCATCGACTAGCTTTCGACACACCCAATAATTCTTCATATTTTTCAACTCTTTCATTTGACAATAAGTCACGTGTTACTTATCACATTCAAACCTTAGATATTCACAGTATAACATACTTCGGATCTAAATACAAACTGTCATAAATCTCAAGACATATACGTAGCACTAAGCACATGACTTATAAGAAAACAAAAATCACTAATCAAAAGGGGTATAGCTTTATAAATTAGCTCATCGTTCACTATGGCTTGTGAAAAATGGATCTTAGGTGAAACAACTAACTTATCAAACATATGATATATAGCTTGGACGACTATAAAAATAACGAACAAAGATTATGCATTGCTTACTCGGGATGTAACTAAAACAAAAATGTCGAAAAATTTGAAAATCTAGCTCATTTTTAGCTCATTGTGCACAGAAACATAACGAATTAAGCAAATGTATAGATACATATCAAATCATACACCTCCCCCACACTTAAACCACAACATGTCCTCAGGTTGTGCAGAATTAAAAGGAAAGATAAAGAACTTAGTGATTTTAATGAGATACTTGAAGATGGCAATTCGGAAGTGGCCATGATCCGTAAATGCTGATGAAAGCGATGAGATCGTGGACCATCCACTGAAAAGCGGCTTCATCCGAAAGCTCACAATTGCTATCGAAAATATCTCGCACACTTGAACAAACATGGCAACATCTCGGGAACATAGGGGATATAACATATTGTGCAGAAAAGTTTGATATAAGCACAGAAATAATTGCTTAGATGGACAAATCACCACACAGAAAAGTACAGGGCATCTAAGCGTCAAATATAAAGCCACAGAAGCTCTACAATTAAAATAAGGACCACATCATGTGCATAAAGAACTAAGGATAGAGGACACTACAAAGTAGCAGGGCTAGGTGCACTAAAAAGAAAAATAAAAATAAATAAGAAAAACAGAATAAAATACAATGCAACTAAATGATATGCAACTATACTAAAAGGCAAAACAAAAATAAAGAAAATAAACTAGCCCAACTAATTCCATAGATGTCTCCCTAATCTAAGCACGGTCAAGAATATAACCGTCTACTCAATAACGCATACAGTAAGCGTAACAAAATTTGATTATGCAAAGCCACGAAGCTTGCCATGTGAAGTGTAGAGCGTGCCTTTAACAACCCTAACACCCTAGATAGAGCGATAAAAGGAACAAAGATGAATCAAATTTGAAATCACATCTAACTAGGTGAATTACTCAACATGGATTGCAATAGATGGAAAGAAAAGCATAACGGTGAAAGAACAGGACATCTACGCATATCAGATAAAATCCACAGAGGCTCACAATAAAACATCCATGTCAGATAATGAAACATGTATATAAAAACTAATCAATTATTTAACATGGATCAGTAGATGGAAAGATGTAAACATGCAAGTTCAGAACATCTACGTAAAAATAATTAGCCACAGAAGCTCGTATGAAAGCATCCACGTCACATAAAGCATTAAAAATCAAGTTAAAAATTTGGAACCTGAACGTGCGTTCAACATACCAAACGGGCGGTTGCCTGGAAATTTTGCACTGGACGGGCATTCAATGAGCCGAACGCCCGTTTGAAAGTTCGATCTGACAAAGAACCTCGCAACTTAGTAAAGCACAGCCGAAAACCCTAGACTAACATCTTAAACTCATGGCAATTCAGATCATCAAATCACACATACATCAGCCACAGATAAATTTAAGCACAGAGCACACTAGGTTACAGATTAGGTTACACTTCACGTTTCACAAATCGAGTAAAAACTTTTGCACATTCTTAACCCAACGGTCATCGAAACATGGCAAAAATAAAAACTCTCAATTGTGTGTGACGCTACTTTTATTGGAAGAAAAGAAAAAGAAAAAATTAAATCAGAATAAAATAGAAAAATTAATAAAATTAGATTCACAAAAACACCAATTCCCGGCAACGGCGCCATTTTGTTTGGAGGATTTTGCATCATTAAACAAAAACAATTTATAAACCCTAACCTATATGCAAAACTAACTCCTAACCGGCCGAATACCGGTAATTGCTAGTAAAGCGGAATAAGTAAAGGGTCGATCCACAAGGAATTGGGTTGTTGAATCTAGTTTTATTAATTCCTTTCAATTGTTACTCATGAAAACAGATAAACGAAAGAACAAATCGACAGAGGATTGTCACCCAAAGCCAGGAAAATATCGTTATAACAAAATAAATAAAACTTATTCTACTAACCAAAGAAACATAATAACTAACATCGAACAATTAACTTAACGAGCAATGATCCACCAATTCCCGCAACCATCACCCCACCGAAAGTAATAAGAAATATAAACATTCATTCACAAGTTTCCTTGGATTTAAATCTTATCTAAAGACGCGTTTCCTCTCTCGATTTATCACGCCATTAATTAGTTTACCTCTCGGTTTGACTAACATCTATACGAAGCAAAGATACGGATTTAAAAACCCTAATCTAACAACATTATCCCTCAACTCCCGTTTGTTGGAATAATAATTGCTACTCTCCTTCACGGTAATCTAATGAACTTATTAACTCTCGTATTTCTAAGTTCTATTAACCTGCAGCATAAAACATGAAGGTAGAACAAGTACAACTTGATAAAATAAACGAATGCAAAATCTCATCTTTTCCGGTGATGATGATATCCATCAATCTCTTTCTAAGATAACCTTGTAATGAATTAACTAAAATTGTGATTCATGATGAACCTAGACTCCTAACCTAACAACTCTCGTTAAATAGGTTAAAGCTCTACTCTTTCCTATGGTGATCAGGTATACACCGACTCTCGTCATACAGTAAATATCAACATGCAAAGACATCCATCGATTGAAATTGCACAATAACAATTAATCATAGAAAAGAAGACAACTTTAAATTAAACTTACAAAACATCCAAGAATTGAAATCGAGTTCGTCGCTGAAACAGGTTTCACAGAGCTTGATCGGACTGCTCAGCCTTTATTCATCGTCGGGAAACAAGAAAATAAACTAAAAATAAAAAATAAAAATAAAAGAACCCTCGGTCGACCGAGCAGCAGGGCTCGGTCGACCGAGCCTAACTCTGCTCGATCTAGGGTTTTCTCAGTGTATGTTCTGATGTAAGATGTATTCTAGGGTTTAAGCAATGCGTCTATTTATAGATAACTAGGTCGGTTTAGCTGAGGCGGCGCCTGGACGCCCGTTTGATATGCTCTAAAACCTATTTTGCTTCATCTTTATCTCTTATCTTCATCTCCTTCTTTATCCTTTATCAAATTCCAATTTTATCTCTTCTCCATCTTATAATTCGAACTTGGTCTTCATTTGATCATTCTTTGGGTCGAGAATATGCATCTACAAGTCATTAAAACATCGCAAAATGTAATAATATCCAAATAAACATGAAATCAACAATAAAACGCATAATTCAACTAATTTTGCGAATAAACCATTTAAAACCTCACTTGCTCAATAAACCAATTAAACGCTTCATTTTCTATGCAAATTATACAAATATGAGGAAATCATTATAAAATATAACGGAATAAATCGTATAAAATCACCCTTAACAACTCCCCACACTTAGCTTTTGCTCGTCCCGAGCAAAACAAGACAAAATCAAGGCTCGGAAGAAGATAGACATCTCAAAGAAATACAACTCATATTCAATAACTTAGAGGTTCACCCGGTGTGTGCAGAGCCATTGAAAATTTCCACTAAATCCAAGCTTGAGAAACTCAAAGCAAAACTAGCTAATACCCCCTCGTAGACTAGCAATAAATGATACTCATAAGATGTACCCTACAAACGTAAAATATCCCGAAAAGAATGATCGAATATATCTAGGGCCTTTCTGAAATCCTCAGAGGATAATCCCTACAACATATCTATCAATTTATACTGGGGATAAGATAGACGATAACCAAGTCATATATTCGTTTCATACCACTTCTTATTGGAAGTTGATTTAACTATTTTCACATATATAAATGCAGATCAGAATGAGCTCTTGCCCTGTCATAGCAGAATAGGATATTCGAGATATACCCTACCTTACTCAAATCATAAGGCAGCTTCTTCTGACTGTCGTGAGCTTTTAGTCATCATAGTGGTATAGGACATTTCGTGATAATGCCCTACCGCACTCAAATCATCGACTAGCTTTCGACACACCCAATAATTCTTCATATTTTTCAACTCTTTCATTTGACAATAAGTCACGTGTTACTTATCACATTCAAACCTTAGATATTCACAGTATAACATACTTCGGATCTAAATACAAACTATCATAAATCTCAAGACATATACGTAGCACTAAGCACATGACTTATAAGAAAACAAAAATCACTAATCAAAAGGGGTATAGCTTTATAAATTAGCTCATCGTTCACTATGGCTCGTGAAAAATGGATCTCAGGTGAAACAACTAACTTATCAAACATATGATATATAGCTTGGACGACTATAAAAATAACGAACAAAGATTATGCATTGCTTACTCGGGATGTAACAAAACAAAAATGTCGAAAAATTTGAAAATCTAGCTCATTTTTAGCTCATTGTGCATGTGAAACATAACGAATTAAGCAAATGTATAGATACATATCAAATCATACCCTCCCCACACTTAAACCACAACATGTCCTCAGGTTGTGCAGAATTAAAAGGGAAAGATAAAGAACTTAGCTGATTTTAACAGATACTTGAAGATGGCAATTCGGAAGTGGCCATGATCCGTAAATGCCTGATGAAAGCGATGAGATCTGTGGACCATCCACCGTAAAGCGGCTTCATCCAAAGCTCACAATTGCTATCGAAAATATCCTGCACACTTGAACAAACATGGCAACATCTCGGGGAACATAGGGGGATATAACATATTGTGCAGAAAAGTTTGATATAAGCACCGGAAATAATTGCTTAGATGGACAAATCACCACACAGGAAAAGTACAGGGCATCTAAGCGTCAAATATAAAGCCACAGAAGCTCTACAATACAAATAAGGACCACATCATGTGCATAAAGAACTAAGGATAGAGGACACTACAAAGTAGCAGGGCTAGGTGCACTAAAAAGAAAAAGAAAAATAAATAAGAAAAACAGAATAAAATACAATGCAACTAAATGATATGCAACTATACTAAAAAGGCAAAACAAAAATAAAGAAAATAAACTAGCCCAACTAATTCCATAGATGTCTCCCTAATCTAAGCACGGTCAAGAATATAACCGTCTACTCAATAATGCCACAGAAGCGTAACAAAATTTGATTATGCAAAGCCACAGAAGCTTGCCATGTGAAGTGTAAACGTGCCTTTAACAACCCTAACACCCTAGATAGACGACAAAAGGAACAGCATGAATCAAATTTGAAATCACATCTAACTAGGTGAATTACTCAACATGGATTGCAATAGATGGAAAGAAAACCATAACGGTGAAAGAACAGGACATCTACGCATATCAGAAAAAAGCCACAGAGGCTCACAATAAAACAACCATGTCAGATAATGAAACATGTATATAAAAACTAGTCAATTATTTAACATGGATCAGTAGATGGAAAGATGTAAACATGCAAGTTCAGAACATCTACGTAAAAATAATTAGCCACAGAAGCTCGTATGAAAGTATCCACGTCACATAAAGCATTAAAAATCAAGTTAAAAATTAGGAACCTGAACGTGCGTTCAACATACCAAACGGGCGGTTGCCTGGAAATTTTGCACTGGACGGGCATTCAATGAGCCGAACGCCCGTTTGAAAGTTCGATACAGCAACCTGCAACTTAGTAAAGCACAGCCGAAAACCCTAGACTAACATCTTAAACTCATGGCAATTCAGATCATCAAATCACACATACAGCAGCCACGGATAAATTTAAGCACAGAGCACACTAGGTTCTGACAGACAGTTACACTTCACGTTTCACAAATCGAGTAAAAAACTTTTTGCACATTCTTAACCCAACGGTCATCGAAACATGGCAAAAATAAAAACTCTCAATTTGTGTGACGCTACTTTTATTGGAAGAAAAGAAAAAGAAAAAATTAAATCGTAACAAAATAGAAAAATTAATAAAATTAGATTCAACAAAAACACCAATTCCCCGGCAACGGCGCCATTTTGTTTGGAGGATTTTGCATCATTAAACAAAAACAATTTATAAACCCTAACCTATATGCAAAACTAACTCCTAACCGGCCGAATACCGGGTAATTGCTAGTAAAGCGGAATAAGTAAGGGGTCGATCCACAAGGAATTGGGTTGTTGAATCTAGTTTTATTAATTCCTTTCAATTGTTACTCATGAAAACAGATAAACGAAAGAACAAACTGGACAGAGGATTGTCTGTCCAAAGCCAGGAAAATATCGTTGCGAACAAAATAAATAAAACTTATTCTACTAACCAAAGAAACATAATAACTAACACTGAACGAATAACGAACGAGCAATGATCCACCAATTCCCGCAACCATCACCCCACCGATAGTAATAAGAAATACAAACATTCATTCACAAGTTTCCTTGGATTTAAATCTTATCTAAAGACGCGTTTCCTCTCTCGATTTATCACACCATTAATTAGTTTACCTCTCGGTTTGACTAACATCTATACGAAGCAAAGATACGGATTTAAAAACCCTAATCTAACAACATTATCCCTCAACTCTCGTTTGTTGGAATAATTATTGCTACTCTCCTTCACGGTAATCTAATGAACTTATTAACTCTCGTATTTCTAAGTTCTATTAACTCGCAAAGATAAAACATGAAGGTAGAACAAGTACAACTTGATAAAATAAAGGAATGCAAAATCTCATCTTTTCCGTGATGATGATATCCTCAATCTCTTTCTAAGATAACCTTGTAATGAATTAACTAAAATTGTGATTCATGATGAACCTAGACTCCTAACCTAACAACTCTCGTTAAATAGGTTAAAGCTCTACTCTTTCCTATGGTGATCAGGTTTACACCAACTCTCGTCATACGGTAAATATCAACATGCAAAGACATCCATCGATTGAAATTGCAAAATAACAATTAATCATAGAAAAGAAGACAACTTTAAATTAAACTTACAAAACATCCAAGAATTGAAATCGAGTTCGTCGCTGAAATAGGTTTCACAGAGCTTGATCGGACTGCTCAGCCTTTATTCATCGTCGGGAAACAAGAAAATAAACTAAAAAAATAAAAAAATAAAAGAACCCTCGGTCGACCGAAGTGAGGCTCGGTCGACCGAGCCTAACTCGCTCGATCTAGGGTTTTCTCGGTGTATGTTACGATGTAAGATGTATTCTAGGGTTTAAGCAATGCGTCTATTTATAGATAACTAGGTCGGTTTATTTGAGGCGCGCTGGGACGCCCGCTTGATATGCTCTAAAACCTATTTTGCTTCATCTTTATCTCTTATCTTCATCTCCTTCTTTATCCTTTATCAAATTCCAATTTTATCTCTTCTCCATCTTATAATTCGAACTTGATCTTCATTTGATCATTCTTTGGGTCGAGAATATGCATCTACAAGTCATTAAAACATCGCAAAATGTAATAATATCCAAATAAACATGAAATCAACAATAAAACGCATAATTCAACTAATTTTGCGAATAAACCATTTAAAACCTCACTTGCACAATAAACCAATTAAACGCTCATTTTCTATGCAAATTATACAAATATGGAGGAAATCATTATAAAATATAACGGAATAAATCGTATAAAATCACCCTTAACAACTCCCCCACACTTAGCTTTTGCTCGTCCCGAGCAAAACAAGTCAAAATCAAGGCTCGGAAGAAGATAGACATCTCAGCAAATACAACTCATATTCAATAACTTAGAGGTTCACCCCGGTGTGTGCAGAGCCATTGAAAACTTCCACTAAATCCAAGCTTGAGAAACTCAAAGCAAAACTAGCTAATACCCCCTCGTAGACTAGCAATAAATGATACTCATAAGATGTACCCTACAAACGTAAAATATCCCGAAAAGAATGATCGAATATATCTAGGGCCTTTCTGAAATACTCAGAGGATAATCCCTACAACATATCTATCAGTTTATACTGGGGATAAGATAGACGATAACCAAGTCTTATATTCGTTTCATACCACTTCTTATTGCAAGTTGATTTAACTATTTTCACATATATAAACGCAGATCAGAATGAGCTCTTGCCCTGTCATAGCAGAATAGGATATTCGAGATATACCCTACCTTACTCAAATCATAAGACAGCTTCTTCTGACTGTCGTGAGCTTTTAGTCATCATAGTGGTATAGGACATTTCGTGATAATGCCCTACCGCACTCAAATCATCGACTAGCTTTCGACACACCCAATAATTCTTCATATTTTTCAACTCTTTCATTTGACAATAAGTCACGTGTTACTTATCACATTCAAACCTTAGATATTCACAGTATAACATACTTCGGATCTAAATACAAACTGTCATAAATCTCAAGACATATACGTAGCACTAAGCACATGACTTATAAGAAAACAAAAATCACTAATCAAAAGGGGTATAGCTTTATAAATTAGCTCATCGTTCACTATGGCTTGTGAAAAATGGATCTTAGGTGAAACAACTAACTTATCAAACATATGATATATAGCTTGGACGACTATAAAAATAACGAACAAAGATTATGCATTGCTTACTCGGGACAGAACTAAAACAAAAATGTCGAAAAATTTGAAAATCTAGCTCATTTTTAGCTCATTGTGCACAGAAACATAACGAATTAAGCAAATGTATAGATACATATCAAATCATACACCTCCCCCACACTTAAACCACAACATGTCCTCAGGTTGTGCAGAATTAAAAGGGAAAGATAAAGAACTTAGCTGATTTTAACAGATACTTGAAGATGGCAATTCTGGAAGTGGCCATGATCCGTAAATGCTCGATGAAAAAGAGAGGTATGGACCATCCACTGGAAAGCGGCTTCATCTCAAAGCTCACAATTGCTATCGAAAATATCCGCACACTTGAACAAACATGGCAACATCTCGGGAACATAGGGGATATAACATATTGTGCGAGTAAAAGTTTGATATAAGCACAGGAAATAATTGCTTAGATGGACAAATCACCACACAGGAAAAGTACAGGGCATCTAAGCGTCAAATATAAAGCCACAGAAGCTCTACAATTAAAATAAGGACCACATCATGTGCATAAAGAACTAAGGATAGAGGACACTACAAAGTAGCAGGGCTAGGTGCACTAAAAAGAAAAATAAAAATAAATAAGAAAAACAGAATAAAATACAATGCAACTAAATGATATGCAACTATACTAAAAAGGCAAAACAAAAATAAAGAAAATAAACTAGCCCAACTAATTCCATAGATGTCTCCCTAATCTAAGCACGGTCAAGAATATAACCGTCTACTCAATAACGCCACAGAAGCGTAACAAAATTTGATTATGCAAAGCCACATAAGCTTGCCATGTGAAGTGTAGACGTGCCTTTAACAACCCTAACACCCTAGATAGACGACAAAAGGAACAGCATGAATCAAATTTGAAATCACATCTAACTAGGTGAATTACTCAACATGGATTGCAATAGATGGAAAGAAAAGCATAACGGTGAAAGAACAGGACATCTACGCATATCAGATAAAATCCACAGAGGCTCACAATAAAACATCCATGTCAGATAATGAAACATGTATATAAAAACTAATCAATTATTTAACATGGATCAGTAGATGGAAAGATGTAAACATGCAAGTTCAGAACATCTACGTAAAAATAATTAGCCACAGAAGCTCGTATGAAAGTATCCACGTCACATAAAGCATTAAAAATCAAGTTAAAAATTTGGAACCTGAACGTGCGTTCAACATACCAAACGGGCGGTTGCCTGGAAATTTTGCACTGGACGGGCATTCAATGAGCCGAACGCCCGTTTGAAAGTTCGATACAGCAACCTGCAACTTAGTAAAGCACAGCCGAAAACCCTAGACTAACATCTTAAACTCATGGCAATTCAGATCATCAAATCACACATACAGCAGCCACGTATAAATTTAAGCACAGAGCACACTAGGTTACTGATTAGTTACACTTCACGCTTCACAAATCGAGTAAAAACTTTTTGCACATTCTTAACCCAACGGTCATCGAAACATGGCAAAAATAAAACTCTCAATTTGTGTGACGCTACTTTTATTGGAAGAAAAGAAAAAAAAAAATTAAATCGTAACAAAATAGAAAAATTAATAAAATTAGATTCAACAAAAACACCAATTCCCCGGCAACGGCGCCATTTTGTTTGGAGGATTTTGCATCATTAAACAAAAACAATTTATAAACCCTAACCTATATGCAAAACTAACTCCTAACCGGCCGAATACCGGGTAATTGCTAGTAAAGCGGAATAAGTAAGGGGTCGATCCACAAGGAATTGGGTTGTTGAATCTAGTTTTATTAATTCCTTTCAATTGTTACTCATGAAAACAGATAAACGAAAGAACAATCTGGACAGAGGATTGTCAGTCCAAAGCCAGGAAAATATCATTGCGAACAAAATAAATAAAACTTATTCTACTAACCAAAGAAACATAATAACTAACACTGAACAAATAACGAATGAGCAATGATCCACCAATTCCCGCAACCATCACCCCACCGAAAGTAATAAGAAATACAAACATTCATTCACAAGTTTCCTTGGATTTAAATCTTATCTAAAGACGCGTTTCCTCTCTCGATTTATCACGCCATTAATTAGTTTACCTCTCGGTTTGACTAACATCTATACGAAGCAAAGATACGGATTTAAAAACCCTAATCTAACAACATTATCCCTCAACTCTCGTTTGTTGGAATAATTATTGCTACTCTCCTTCACGGTAATCTAATGAACTTATTAACTCTCGTATTTCTAAGTTCTATTAACCTGCAGCATAAAACATGAAGGTAGAACAAGTACAACTTGATAAAATAAACAAATGCAAAATCTCATCTTTTCCGGTGATGATGATATCCCTCAATCTCTTTCTAAGATAACCTTGTAATGAATTAACTAAAATTGTGATTCATAATGAACCTAGACTCCTAACCTAACAACTCTCGTTAAATAGGTTAAAGCTCTACTCTTTCCTATGGTGATCAGGTTTACACCGACTCTCGTCATACGGTAAATATCAACATGCAAAGACATCCATCGATTGAAATTGCAAAATAACAATTAATCATAGAAAAGAATACAACTTTAAATTAAACTTACAAAACATCCAAGAATTGAAATCGAGTTCGTCGCTGAAACAGGTTTCACAGAGCTTGATCGGACTGCTCAGCCTTTATTCATCGTCGGGAAACAAGAAAATAAACTAAAAAAAAATAAAAATAAAGAACCCTCGGTCGACCGAGCAGCAGGGCTCGGTCGACCGAGCCTAACTCTGCTCGATCTAGGGTTTTCTCAGTGTATGTTCTGATGTAAGATGTATTCTAGGGTTTAAGCAATGCGCCTATTTATAGATAACTAGGTCGGTTTAATGAGTAGTGGCGCTGGACGCCCGTTTGATATGCTCTAAAACCTATTTTGCTTCATCTTTATCTCTTATCATCATCTCCTTCTTTATCCTTTATCAAATTCCAATTTTATCTCTTCTCCATCTTATAATTCGAACTTGATCTTCATTTGATCATTCTTTGGGTCGAGAATATGCATCTACAAGTCATTAAAACATTGCAAAATGTAATAATATCCAAATAAACATGAAATCAACAATAAAACGAATAATTCAACTAATTTTGCGAATAAACCATTTAAAACCTCACTTGCTCAATAAACCAATTAAACGCTCATTTTCTATGCAAATTATACAAATATGGAGGAAATCATTATAAAATATAACGGAATAAATCGTATAAAATCACCCTTAACAGGACCTTTCCGAGGCGAACCGCAACATGGTATTGTTGCACGACAAAGTGATGGTGATGTCTAAGAAGGAGGATGAGCAGATCCAAGAGCTCGAGATGGCTCGACAGGAGCGGGTTTCTGCCAAAGAGGCATTCAAGTTAAACTAGAAGCAACTTGCTGAGATGATAACTCAGGTGGATGCCTTGATGAAGAGTCTCAATACCTCCCTATCCAATTCTGAAGCTATTGCACAAGTGTCTCGAGGTCAAGCAGTGATTGACTTCAAGGCATCGGCTAAGTATGAATCAGCTTTGGCAGCCATAAAGCTTGAAGGCTTTGACCATAGAATTGCTCATATTGCGAGGTACGCTATGCTGGACTTACAAGGTCAAGCCCTGATCGCGTGTAAGTCACTAATGTCAATATTACTAGCAAGAATACTAGGTACATCGTAGTATAGTAAATGCGAGTCAAGGTCGATCCCACAGAGACAATGCAACTATAAGTATAAACGACTTTAACCTAATTAAAAAGCAACATAGAGGCGGTCATTGACCACCAATAACATAAAAGAAAACAAACATGGTATTCCTCTCCCTCTCCTCACCGATCTACTAACTTGGATTAGTTAATCGTTATGTTTACTTCCCCACATAATTTTCTTAGATTAATCGCGAGCTTTCATTTTAATTATCATTATCAGCTACGGGTGTAATTCCTACTCCTATCTACTCCGACAATGGCAGTAGACAATATATACGCAAGCTACCCTCCTTAATTGGTCCATAATAGCCCATACGCATAAAGAACTAGAATTTCTGATATCGAGCGCTAACTCATACCGCTAACCCGCCTAGACAGCTGCTGACATTGACCAGCACGTTCCTAGGGTCCATTCTAGACTATGCCCAAACTTAGCACTTCACTATTCGTATTTCATGTCAGTTTACGATTACAATAAGCAGATTGGCCAGATCTAACCTACTGTTAATTAAACCTGTCGATCAACGTAGCTGTAGTGAATCCCAGTTTTAGGTTTTCTAAATATTGCCTCGGTAAACCGGTATAGACCGCCGGGTTACCGAGGTAAGCTTTTCCTAATTTCTGGATCTATATTGCTCTGATACGATTAAAATAAGTAAATTATGGGGTATTTAAACATACAGATTAACTAAAACACATAAATACGAACATATCTACCATATTGAAGACAATAAAGGAACGTTCAAAGCTTCATACCTTCAACAATGGAGATCTAGCTCGATCTATTCAAGCTAGAGATGATGGAAGAAGGGAGGAAACCAGAAATAACTCTCCAAAGCTCAAGAAAACTTTATTGCATAATAATATGTAATGTAATATATAAAACTTGTCAAAACTTATTAAGAAATCTGTTAATGCGGCCTTATATAGATACAATGACCGACTTAAGACTCTCTAAAACCCTAACCGACCTAGATAATACGGCAGAATCAATTTCGTGTCGAACAATTCTCCTGTTTACCGGGCCTAGCCCTCAGGCTACCGGGCCTACTTTTCCTCTCTTTCTTCAGCAGGATTCTTCTTGGACTTTAATCACTTGGCCCAACATAGTTCCTTTGGTCCAGATCCGTTCTCCAATGCTCCAGATTCGGTACATCCTATAAAACACGCAAAACGAGACAAAACAGTACCAAAACCACAGGAAAATAGCATAGATGCATAATTACGATCCCGGAAACACTCACATAGCATTTAACATATATTCCATATAATAACGAGCCTATTTATCCTCTCTTTAGCAGAATTCAGGGTGAATATAGGTTAATTATTGGTACCATTAGGGCGTTATCAAGCCCCTCCCCTGCTCTAATTTGCAAAACATGCCAATGTTTGTATGTTTCATACCATGTTCCCTACAAGAATGATGAGTTGGAGAGCACTTGAGGGATTTGGAGAAGGATGGCAGTGTGTGGGTTCCGCCTCAAGTTGAGCCGAAAAACATGGCCAAGTTGATCGATACTGTGGATCCTGATGACAAGGCGACTCCAGACAGCGAGACCATTCCTCAAGGAGAGTCCTACTCTCATTTTCTAACAGAGAGCGAGGATGTTGGGTACCGAGAGTGTGGATGAGTTGATTTCCACTGTTGATCCGAGTGCCGATGCGACCAGTCTTGATCCTGCTTCGAGCTCTCTGCACTGATGTACTTTTTCGAACATTTACTCGCCTTTGCAGTACGTGAACAATTGTTTTGATTTGAGAACTTTGGTCTACAATCTATATTAACTTCACTCTTTCCACATTCGACATTTGATGATTCTTTGGCCGTGCTTTGTCCCTGATTGTTATTTGGCCGAGTTTGTGGCCTTTTGCTTTCTTTGAATTCAATCCATCGGCCCTGTTGTTTTTCGGGCTTGCTTTTGCTATGTGCTTGATTGTTGTTTCGTTTTGCCTTGGTCTTGGCAGTTTTTCAAAATATTTCTAACTTGTAGATCTGTTTACCAAGGTGAAGTTTAACTTCGGAACCCGCAAGGGTATGATGGCCCCTATTGTTTTGAACAAGGTCGATGAGTGCGCATGTGCAAGCTTGTCGAAAATAATATCGAGCAAAGTTTCAGCCTTGATGTTGTAGCCAAACAAAGCATAAGCGGAACAGATGTACAGGTAAAATGTAAAATCTGACTTTATTGGGCTCGTTTCGCCTATAAGGGCAAGTTGGCTATTACAATAGAGTTAAGTCTTTGACGATTTTTACATGTAGTACATTTTGAGATGGTCTGAATGCAAGGGTCGATTGAATTCTAGACCAGTTTGGTCCTTCAAGACATAGGTTCCATTTTTTATTATTCAAGAGACTTGGTAGGGACCTTCCCATTTTGGTGAGAGCTTTCCCTTTTTAGCTCGATGACCAGCCGCTTCTTGTTTTCGTAAGATGAAGTCGCCGACATCAAATGTGTCATCTCGTGTATGTTTGTCGTGATGCCACTTCGCGAGCTGTTTGTAGTTCAGTAGTAGGTTGTAGGCACTTAGCATTTTTTTCTTCTAGCAGATCGAGTCCGACATGTCTATTAATTTGGTTGTCGGGCTCTTTATATTGCGATACCCTGATTCTTGGAAGCGCCATCTCGATTGGTGCCATTGCTTCTGAACCATATGTTAGGGCGAAAAAGGAGTTTCACATGGTGTGGTTTTGAAGGTTGTTCATGTTGCCAGAGGACAGATGAGAGTTCGTCTACCCATTTGCCAGCTTTCTTTTCCAATCTTTTCTTTAGAATTTTTAGGACTTGCTTATTGGCACTTTCGGCTTGACCATTCCTTTGAGAGTAGGAGACTGATGATTGCCAATGTTTGACATTGTGGTCAGTACAAAATTGGGTGAACTCTTCCTTGAATTGAGGTCCGTGATCTGAGACCACGGCTCAGGGAACACCGAAGCGAGTCCAAATCTGATCATGCATGAAATAGATCGCCTCTTTTGCCATTGTATTTGCCAAAGATTTGGCTTCGATCCATTGAGTAAAGTAATCGACTGCCACGATGATCTATTTGCAGCCACTTTGGCCTGTCTAAGATGGACCAATTAGTTCAACTCCCACATGTCAAATGGCTAGGCTGAAATGACAATGCTCTGATCAACTGATTGTAATCCTTGTATGTCAGCAAAGAGTTGGCACTTATGACAAATTTTGGCATACAATTGAGCATCGTCACAAAGAGATGGCCAATAATATCCTACTGAGATGACCTTCTGCGTGAAAGAGCGGATGGTGGGATGGCCCCCACACATTCCCTTGTGTATTTCTATAAGGATCCTCTATTCTTTTTCCGGTCGTATGCAGCGGAGTAGAGGCCTTGTGAAAGATCGCCTGTAAAGAACCCCATTGACGATTCTATATCATGCTGCCCTCTTTTTTATAGAGCGGGCTCGATCTGTTTCACTAGGAAGGGTCCCATTTCGATGTAGTCCTTGATGTCGTCGACCCATCATTTAGTTGCGGGCCCGATATCCATTATCTCTATTCCATGTATGGTAGGCTCGGAGAGATATTTGACGAGGACTAAGGGCTCATGGGCCTCGTCTTCAGTACACAGGTTGGACAAATAGTCTACCCTCATATTATTTTCCAGGCTAATGTGAATGCATTCGCAGTAGTTGAATCCATTTTTTTAGCCGCTTGGCGATTTCCAAATATTGGCTCAAAATCTCATCTTTAGTTTGATAGCTACCTGTAATTTGGTAGATTATGAGCTATGAATCACTAATGACTTCCACATTTTCGATATTCATTGCCTTGGAGAGCTCGAGCCCTGCGATTACGACCACGTATTCTGCCTGATTTTTTGATGTTGAAAACTCAAATCGCAAGGCTTTCTCAAATTCCTATGTAGTTCCTGGCTCAACTAGTATTATGCCGGCTGTGCACCATTTTTCCTTGTTGCCCCATCTAAGTATAATTGCCAACAATGACTTGGCCTCGAGGCCGTTGGTGTCGAAGTGCGGTCTGTTTCCGGGGTAGTTTGTGGGTCAAGTTGTTCTATACCGAAACTCGACTTGACAATGAAATCAGCTAAGGCTTGGGACTTTATTGCTTTTTGAGGCTATTACTGTATGTCGAATTCTTTTAACTCGATCATCCATCGAAGCAAACAGCCTGAGAGGTCTGGCTTGTGCAAGACTTGGCATAAAGGGCCGTCCGTTATCACATTGATAGTGTGTGAAGAGAAGTAAGCCCAGAGTTTTTGTGCCGCAATAATGAGCGAGTAAGCTAACTTCTCTATATTAAAATATCGGCTCTCCACCGGACTGAGAGCTTTGCTTACATAATAAATGGGATTTTGGAGGATTCCGGCCTTCTTGACAAATACGGCGGCTACAACCCGAACCGAAGCCACAAGATACAAGTATAACTCATCTCCTACTGCTAGGTTGACTAGGAGAGGTTGCTTTCCCATGTACTGTTTTAGAGCTCAGAAGGCTTGCAAGCATTCCTCAGTCCAAGTGAATGTTTTGTTTTCTTTCAATATTTTGATGAAAGTGAGGCACTTTTCCGCTAATTTTGATATGAACATTTCTAGAGAAATGACTCGCCCATTGAGCATCTGGACCTTTTTGAAGGAAGTTGATTCTTTCATATTGATCAGTGCCTCAATCTTCTCAGGATTGGCTTGTATCCCTCTTTGGCTAACTGTAAATCCAAGAAATTTGCCTGCTTGGACGCCAAACACGCATTTGGCCAGATTGAGCTTCATAGAGTGTTTTTTGACATTCTCGAAGGTTTCTTGGAGGTTGGCATTGTGGCTTGTGCGAGGTGACTTGACAACCATATCGTCGATATAAGCCTCCATGTTTCTGCCTATCTGTGAGTTGAAGACGCGATTTACCATTCATTGGTATGTCGATCTTGCATTCTTAAGCCCGAATGGCATTATCTTATAGTAATATAGGCCCCCAATGGCCCTGAATGCTATCATTTTTGAATAGGCGTCCGCCATCTTCACTTGATGGTATCCAGAATAAGCGTCGAGGAAGTTGAGCAGCTCAAAACTGGTGATACCGTCTATTTTTCAGTCGATCTTGAATGAAGATATGGGTCCTTTGGGCATGCCTTATCGAGATCTGTGAAGTCGGCGCACATCCTCCACTTTCCGTTATGTATCTTCACGATAACCATATTGGCCAACCAGGTCGAGTAAGAGAGTTCTCTGATGATACCCGCATGTTGGACTTTGTGGACCTCAACCTTGATCATGGCCTCTTTCTCGTGGGAGAACTGTATGGCCTTTTGCTGAATTTGTTTGAAGGTCGAGTCTATGCCTAGATGATGCAAAGCTATCTCTGGCTCGACACCTCTCATATCTGTGACCACCCGAGCAAATGCGTCCAGATTAGATTTCCGTAGAGAGATCAATCTTTCTTTTTCCTCACCGGTTAGATGGGCCCATATCTTGATCTTTTGATCAAGATAAACTTCGTTCACAGTTATTCGGACCAATTCGTCCTTGGCAGTGAAGTCGAGCTCATCTCTGACCTGTAAGGTCTCGCACTCGATTTCTGAAGTGGTGAGTTCTTTGACCATGTTAACATGATTGTTACCTTGAAGTTCTGGTCGTTCGACCCGAGCCTTTTTACTTTTATGGACGTGGGTGAGCATCTTGTGAGGCCGGCTAATCACGGTCCTGATTTTTTTCCCAACATAGAATTTTTCTTTCTGATGTGGAAGGGAAACAACCATCTGAAACTTCTTGGGTGAGGGGATCCCCAAAATCATGTTATAATGGGATTGCAAGTCAACCACGAGGAAAGTTTTCTTCTCCGTTCGTGTTTGTTCATAGTCCCCAATCTGTACCTTAAGATCAATGGCACTCTTAACCTGTATGGTATCGTTGGTGAATCTTTCGAGGATACCATTACGCGGCCTGAGACATGAGTCGCCAAAGCCGATTTTTTTGAAGTGATCGTAAAACAATATATCCCTACAAGCTCCCGTATCCACTAGAACTCGATGCACTGAGAGGTCCTTGACACCGATCTAGATAACTATAGGCATCTCGAGAACGTCCAGGATATTGACCAGTTCGCTGCGGGTGAACGAGTTTGCTTGTTTGGACCCGTGCAGGACACTTGGTTTGTCAGGCACATGTCTTGGCGAGTGGATTTGTGCTTTCAGCTGATGATTGCTGGGAGGTAGCTCAGTTATGGTGTGAATCTCTCCCCTTTGGCGAGGTAGGGGATCACCTCTGTTGGCGTTTTTCCCCTCTTTCTTGTATTGATTTAGAGCCCCACGAGAGATTAGCCTATCGATTTCTCTTTTCAGCTGTATGCAATTCTCAGTATCGTGGCCGTGATCCTTATGGAAATCACAGTATTTGTTAGTGTCGCGTTTGGAATCCGGATCAGGCTTCATCGGACTAAGAGCGTTCATTTGATCTTTAACCTTGTGCATGATTTGAGTAAGAAGAGCAATGAGAGGGGTGAAACATTCGTCTTGGAATTTCTCAGGTTTCTTGAAGCCCCGATTTCGATTCGCACTTTCCTTTGGCGGGTTGGGTTCGACCTTAGCCTTTCCCTTACTGGATGATGTCGATGGTGGTGGAGGCTCGGACGCCCCATATTTCCTTGCTTTATCCAGCATCTTTTGCAAGTTTTTAGGAGGTCGGAGAGTGTATTCGGCCCTTAGGCCCTCTCTGGTGAGACCGCTCTGAAAACTGTTCATCACCATGTGACTCGATTCACTTTCTTATTGGCAGATTTCATAGAGATCCGCTTGCGTCTTCTTGGGTTGACTTGATGGTTTGAATTTGGCGAAGAACTTTGTTGTAAGTCTTCCGAAGACTTGATGGATTTGATTGGTAAGTTTCAGATCCAATTTGTTGCTTTGTCCTGCATGGAACCAACAAAATCAATGCACCATGAGGACTCATTCCTCGTTGCCAGAGCTGCCCTACTTTGAAATGCTAAGATCCAGTCATAAGGGCATGTCATTCATGAGTAATTTGTAAAGTTGGGGTAATGTAGCCCCTCAGGTGCTGTGTTGAGGATCTCTCTATCAAGGACACTGGTACTCAAAGCTTTGCTAGTTCCTTCCCACATTTATCCTTTTGCATATCTTCGACTTGCCTCTGATGTTTGGCAATCAGTTCCTCAAAGGGATTAGGAACATGTTGTCTATAATTGACGATTGACCTGGAACCCTCAGCTTGACAGTTAGCTTCTTTGGGCTGATTTCCCAATTCACGTTTCGACGTGAGGATTGTGCTTCATGACTTTTCTCTTTCCTTGACAGTTCATCCCATTTCTCACTTACTAGGTCGAGATGATGCTGAACGATTTTGCGACCCCGGTGTCATTCGGCCGAGGAGTGAACACTGATTTCCCTTTCATTATGTTGAATAGAACATCCTCTTGACGTGGCAGGAAGATCAATGTATATGTCTAGAGCGGGCGACCTCAGAGGTGGAACGAACACTCTAATAGGAAGCGTCGGGTGATTCAGACGAATGAGCTCTTGATTAGTCTAGTGTAGCCTTACTTCATAGGCATCATGAAAGAACAAAGCTATTGTGTAAATTTTGTCATACGCTTCTATGTCCTCGAGGGGAGACAATTGGTGTGAATGGATTGACCGAGACATCTCAGCCACATTCCCTCTATTATGCTCAGCTACGGTGAACTGGACTGGAGTTTCTTTTGACCTCGCCCTATTTTCGAGGTGAATACATGCATCGTACTGAGGGGCATTCTCGCCATGAGGAATAGGTGTCAGACGTCCTTCTATGTCATCGCGTAGGGTGTTCTGACATACTGTTGATCTCGCGTAAGTTGCTTATACTAGCAAGAGGACTCGGTCAATCGTAGTATAGCAAGGCGAGTCAAGGTCGATCGCACAGAGACTATTATTTAATTACGTTAAACACAACCACAATTCATAGGTCAACCGGATAGGGTGGTCATTGACCAACATGAATAAACAGTACATAAAAGAGATGCAAATAAACCAATAGTCAATCGTATATTAAAAAGGCATTAACTAAACTATTCACAACTAATCTCCCTTTAATCCGTGTCTGATCTATATGTGTAATTAACCTACGGGTGCCGTCTCCTAACCTTGTTTACTTCCATTGAAAGGACAATAAATGTCTATATGTAGTTAATTTCATTCGTTGGTTGTATTAACCCACACGCAATAAGTTCTAGAAAGTGCCGGCTCAAGACCGGCTATCGTGGATTTACTAGCACGTTCCTAAGGATTGATCCAGACTATGTCCAAACAAGCACCTCACTTTATCATCCTTCATGTTATTTTACGATGTACGAAAGTAGATTGGCCAGATCCAACCTATCATAAATTAAACCTGTCGATCAACGTAGCTGAAGCTGAACCACACAATTAGGGTTTACTATGTATCTGGTTTCGGCGATAAAGACCATCGCTGAATCGAGATAACGCAACCCATAATTCTGCGTTTTTACATTAACGAATTGAATAATAAAGATTAAGGTTCATTTAACTATTTCATAGTTGTTTAGATGCAAGCATAGTTTAGATCTATCACAAGAACAATCGCGAATCTAAGATACGAAATAAAATATTGGAATAGATATTACCCACAACGAAAAACATATATATTCTTAAATTCTCTTTTCCTCCGGCGATTCGAATTGATATATGATGAACATAATGCAAGAACAACCCAATAATGAAAGACTCATGACTTATTTTCAAAAGAAGAATAGAAGAAGATAAAGAAGCTTTTATAACTAAAAGACAACATTGTATCTAGTTGATGGATGAATGAATAATAAGATGAATTATGAATACTATTTCACAGCCCTAATGCCGCTTATATAGTACAAGCCAACCTAAGGGAAAACCTAATCCTTGAAGAACAATATAATGCGTTTCTGGTCCGTTTTTGCTGGGCTCGATTCTTCTAGAGTGGGCCTCGCCGCATCGAGATTCCTAGGCAGCACAGTTTCGGTATTTGGACCATAACTTGACTTCTGTAACTCTGATGTGAGTGATTCAAAGTGTGTTAGAATACTGATTTGACTTTGTCTCTCACAACATGACAGTCAATTTCAATATGTTTTTTTCTTTCATGAAAGACTGGGTTGTGAGCAATGTGCATTGTACTGGCATTTTCACAAAATAACACAACAGTAAATCGAGGCTCGGAACTGCAGAGATCTGTAGTATGTAAATCAGCCACTAGATTTCACAAAATGCATTTTCCATAGCCTTGTACTCAACCTCTGATGAGTTTCTAGCTATAGTTGTTTGTTTCTTAGCCTTCCAAGAGATTGGAGCATCTCCTAGAAACATTATATAACCTAATACTGATTTTCTTGTTTCAGGACAACCAACCCAATCACTGTCTGTAAAACCTTTAAGTGTATGGTCATGGTGTCTCATTGGGAATAAGATTCCTTGACCAGATTTGTTTTCAAATACCTCGTGATCTATAAGTCGCCTTCATATGATTTTCGAGAAGAGTGTCCGAAATTGACTTAGTTGTTGTCTTTCGCAAAAGCAATATATCTGGTGCGGTAAAAGTGAGGTAAATCAACTTACCCACTAGTGATTTGTATGCAGTGTTGTCTTCTAGAAGTGGTGAATCACCATGCTGTAAAGTCTGCTTAGACTCCATAGGTGTCTTAGCACGTTTGGCTCCCAAAAATTCATAATCTTCTAGAAGGTTAAGTGTGTATTTCCTTTGTGAAATAGATATAACTTTTGGACATCTAGTAGCTTCAATGCCTAGGAAATATTTCAATTTTCCAAGATCTTTGATGGTGAACCGCTGATGTAGAGCATGCCTTGACTTGCTGAATCAACTCTTCACAGGGGCTAGCAGCTATGATGTCATCCACATATACCAATAAGGCAATGAAAGATTGTCCTGATCCTTTTGTGAAGAGGCTGTTATCATTTTTGGACTGTGTAAAACCTTAGGCTTCCAAGGATTCAGTGAGCTTGCAATTCCATTGTCCGCTGGCTTGTTTTAGGCTATACAAAGATTTGATGAGCTTTCAAACTTGATTGGGCTTGGTTGCTACGCAACCTAGAGGTAGCTGCATATAAACTTCTTCATGCAGATCTCCATGTAGAAAAGCAGTATTTGTTGAAAGAGTGTCCTAAACCCAATCGGGTTGGACCGGATCCGACCGGGTCGGATAATTTCTACTATTTCTTTATGTATATACATATGATAAATGGCTTTAATGTTATTATATATTCTGTTTATCTATATGAACCAATTGTGATTGTATATGTGATAACATCACTAGTGTCAAACTGTGAGAGATAAATCATAATAGTGATTATGGTTGATGAGATCTCGACTCACTTCAAAAGGTTTGATACTTAAATGTCTCTAGTCGTATGTGCTATTAAAAATGACATTAATAGTATGATTAGACTAACACGTATTAGATGTCTTCTATCTTATTGAAGAGAGGGATATATCTCGTCTATCAAAGTGTTGAGACACTTGGACTATACGTGGATGTGTATTAGAGAATGCGCACGTTACACTGACCCACTTACTTTATTAAATGTCACACTATGTGGCGGTTGTGTAATTATCTTGAGACCGGAGTCTTCATGACATCACTGTGTGGATTGTCATACTTTGACGCTATTGAGGTTTCCCCTAGCCATGGGGTGATCGTGCGGTAGTAATTGGGTGTGATACTGAAGCATGCGAAGGATTCATGTTGTTCGTCCGAAAATCGCGTATCCTATGATTATGAGTATATATCCGAAAGGGCCTTCTTATAAGGAATGTTTTATTCTTGAAAGTCTTTGCAGAGCAGAAGTAATATGTTACTTCGAGAGAGTAGGATATCCAGGTTATAAGATACGGTCGTTGATGTTTGACACTCGACGTACGACCGTATGGATATTGTAACTGCGATATGATTCTATTTACACGGTAACCGTTTTACATGAAAGGTAATAGTCATTGTATTTGACTCTTCCAATGATTGGGGGTCGTGGACGTGTTGCTAAATGCTATCAATGATCGTTATGTATGAAGGGCATTTTCGTAATTGCACTTTGTGCCTACGGCCAACATATTTGGACGCCTATCGGGTCACACACATAAGAACATCTAGCCGGATTAAAATGCGGTTATAGTGATAACCAAATAAGGAAAGTTTATCTCGACTATAAAGTGTTATAGTGGTAAATTAATATGGCGATATTTATTTATTATGAATAAAATTAAATATAAGATATTAATTATGTTGATTAATTAAATATACATATGATGTATAAGTATGTCGAAATATATTTGTGTATATTGATACACATGTATTTTGAAATTAATTAATCATAGTATTATATTAATTAAGAATATTCTAGATGCCAAAATATTGGCATATGGGGTGCAGGTGATGTGTGTATAAGAGAAAAATCAATCAAATACATTATCATTATTTCACTAGTAAAAGGTTTTCTTCCTCCACTCTACTAGGTGGCGCCATATACACTATAAATACAATTAGGGTGTCAAGCTCTTTTGGAATCGTCACAATTAGAACAGTTCTAATTTACTAGAAAATATGAGAGCTTCCTAGAGAGATTTTGAGAGAGAGAAAAGGTTGGTCTAGCAACCGAGTTTTTGTAGTAGCAATCCATGATGGGATTCAGGGGGGCTGTTCGTGTGGATCACTGGTACAGGACGAACAATTTGGCGGCTTCGTGCAGAAACTACAACCATAGACAAAGCGTTGATCCAATTGGATCAACCAAGGTATTCTCTTATCTACTTCTTTTAAGCTTGTTTCTTAAACGAAGTCGATCTTGGGTTAAATAGGAAATATATTTTAAATTCCGCTACGTTCCCGCGTAGATTTCCTAAAAGTATTAACATCCATTTGATGTAGGTGCCAATTATTGGCTACTGCTACTGCAAGTAAGGTCCTAACTGTATTAATTTTGACTATATGAGAGAAGGTCTTTTGTTAATCAATGCCATAGGTTTGTGTATAACCCTTTGCCACTAATCTAGCCTTATATCTCTCTATTGAGCCATTAGGATTGTATTTTATTTTGTAGATGCATTTACATCCAATAAATTCTTTCCTGGGGGTAGATCAACTATTTCCCAGGTATTTGTCTTTTGGAGAGCAACAAGTTCATTGTTCATTGCTTCTTTCCATTCATCATGCTTGATGGACCGATTGTAAGTCTTAGGCTCTTTAACATCATCAATGGCATTGATGAATTTGGTGTACTCTGCTGATAAATGTTCCAGAGTCATGACCTCACTGAGTAGATGTGGTGTCTGCTGAACTGCATAAGCACCACCTTGATAAAATATTGGTGCCTTTCTTGTCCTTGTGGATCTTCTTAATGCTACTGGTTCAGGTGCTTGGTTGATAGGATCATGTTCCTCATTAAAAGATTCAGCTGGAATTGTTCATGTGTCTGACTGGACTGCTGAGTCATCCAGTAGGTCACCAAAGTTGTCCATGACTGGAAGTGGGATTGGTATATCAACAAGATACCTAGCTTTCCCTAGTACCTGCTGGAATAATGGAAAGTAAGTTTCATGGAATTGAGTATTTCTAGCAACAAAGATATCTTTGTTGCTGATGTGTTAAAGAATAGCTCCCTTAGAGGTAGTAGAGTTGCCCAGATAGACACAAGTTCTACATCTGGAGTCAAACTTTGTTCTGTACCGTTGAAGTGTGCAAGAAAATACCAAGCATCCAAAAACTTTGAATACTGAATAATCTGGTTTAGTGCTATAAAGCACCTCATGTGGAATACTTTATTTCAGCAGTGGTGTAGGTGTAACATTATTTAGCTTTACAGCATGTAAATGACAAAAACCCCAATATTCAATGGGTAGATTACTCTGGTAATATAAGGAAATATAGTAGCATCTTTACTAAGCCCAATTGGTTTTAGTACAATGGTAAGCGCTTGATCCTAATATCTGGTACCTCAAACCTCTTGCAACATTCAGCAAATGCTGATGTTTCCTTTCAACAATACCATTTTGCTTAGGTGTACTGACACAGGATGTCAGATGTATGATACCATGCTGAGTATAAAAGTCAATGAGCTGAAATTCAGCACCATTGTCAGATCTAATTACATTAATAATCTTATGAAACTGAGTAGAAACAAATTTAACAAAAACTTTAACAAGATCAGAGGTCTCAGATTTATGTTACATAAGAAAAACCCAAGTAAATCTAGAAAAATCATCCATAAAGGTAAGAAAATATTGCTATCCATTTACAGTGTGCTGTTTCAAAGGTCCCCGAATGTCCATATGAACAAGATCAAAAACGGCATTTACATCAGTAGTGCTTAAATGAAAATGATTTTTCTTCAGTTTAGCCATAAGACAGACATAACAAAGATCATGATAAGCAAAATTTGACATCAGCAGACCGTGAACTAATGACATGTAGTCTTTTATCTGGCAAGTGGCATAGTCTGTAGTGCCATAAAAGTGCATAATCTAATCTATTAGATAAAGTCTTATTTTTTTTATAGTATTGACAGTAAAAAGGCTGATTGGCTGGTCCATGACATATAGTCCTCTGTGTAACTCAGCTGAACCGATCACTTTCTTGTTCTTGTCCTGCAAAATACATTTGTTAGTAGAAAATAAAGGCAAATGGAAAAGATTATACTTGAAACCAGGAATGCAAAACACATCATGTATGACCAATTGAGGGTTTACCCTTACTTGTCCTATATGAGTGACAGAGACATTATTTCCATTAGGCAATCCAATTTTTATACCAGATGAAGGTTTGGGATTGCTTAATAGATCTAAGGATCCTACAATGTGATCTCTGGCACCAGAGTCCAAGATCCATTGTATTGATCTTACTAAATTCCGATCACATATTCCTGTAGCAGGTGTTAAGGGTGAATTTACGTGCTTTATAACGTTATATTTTATAATGTTTCCCCCGACATTCGTATTAATCGCATGGAAATCACGTGTTTAAATGAATTATTGAGCGAATGACATTTTTAATGAGTTAATCGCAAAGTTGGTGAATTTATATGTTTTTAATTATGATTTTATGGTTATTGGAATTGTGTTACGCTTTGCGGTATTTTTGATGTGATGTAGATACATGTTGGAGGCTAAATTGATGATCAATGTTGATATAATTCGAGCTAAATCAGGATAAAGATGGAGAAAAAGAGATAAAGATCAAGAAATCGAAATTCAGTCATATTGGACTGGCGTCCAGGTCCCGTCCAATGGACGGGCGTTTGATCAAATGGACGAGCGTCCAGGAGGGTATTTTACATTCAGCAAGTTTGGACGCAGGATGGACGCTAGATCAGACGGGCGTTTGAAGAAGATTCGGCCCGACTCAAAGTTCAAAACGGACCGGACGAAAGCGCCCGTAAGGCGGACGGGCGTCCACGGCCGACTGAAGCGTAACCGACCTAGCTTATGACCTAGCCGACTTATTCACCTATTTAAGCAGCAGCGCCCCAAACCTAGCAGACACAACAGAAAAGAGACGCATAGAGACAGTTAGAGAGTCGAAAATTCATCTTAAAAACAATGTTAGCAGTTTGTCCTTTCTTTTTGTTTCTTTTATTATGCAATCAAAACGATTTGTTGATTTCAAGACTATTATGAGTAACTAAACTCCCGGGTTGGACGAACGGGTGAAGCAATTCAGGAGGTGTTTGGTTTTCTTATTTTCTGCGTTTTGCAATCAATAAAGGTCAGATTTTTATTGCGTTTATTTCGTGCTTCATATCGATAGATAAAGCCTGTGATATTTGTTTGACGATAGTTGAATGAATTCTAGATCACCGCAATAGTAATCAGTTTAATCGATTTGTCTAAAAACGAAAGTTATCAAATTGTTAACCTAGATAATAGATTCGAAAGAATTTGTGCCTATCGTGCTTAAATAATCAATCTTTGATAAAAGTTGATACACGGATTATCTAAGAAATTAGTAATCTGCTTTGGGTATAGGTTAATCTTGGCCTTTAGTAATTTGCATGCGTAGGGAGTTAGAATCTTTTACCGCTATCTTGAATTGTGGATCCTGTCAATCGCTTTCTCCCCATTATTTGATAAACCTAGAATTGTTACTCGTGATACTTTTTGCCTAATCTTTGATACACATTCAACCTCACGTTCCTCGTGGGATCGACCCGGAATAATCGCTTTACTACAAGCTTTGCACTTGGAGCGACTAACCGGATTTTTATTACTTGTCTTTTTGTTTCGTTTACAAAAATCCACCACAGCAGGTGAGTAGTGTGTGACAATATCAGTAGGTTGACCAACAACAAATCCTGCATGTCTAGGAGGATCAGCATTCAGCAGAGCCATCGACTTATCAAGTTGTTGTGCAGTAAGACTGGGAAACCCCGGTCCAGCAGACCTACTTGGTGCATGATCTTCTTCTGCCGATTGTTCCTCTTCTACCATATTGGCCCTTTTAGACTTGAAACCAGGAGGAAAGCCTTGCTTCTTGTAGCAAGTTTCTTCAGTGTGACCATTGAATCCACAAAAACTACATTGTACCTTTTTGGAATTCTTTGATCGACGAAATGCAAAGAGCACAAAACTTGGTCTGCTGACTGATTGAGTTTGCCCCTGTCCACTCTTCTGTGACAAAAGAATCATGGAATCTTGATTCTTGGCCTTGTTAGCCACATACAACTTCTGTCTTTCAAACTTGATTGCCATTGCAAAAGCATCATGAATTTCTGGAAAGGGCACCATCAACATTTCCTGCGAAACCATTGGCTCAAATTCATCCCTCAAACCTTTAAGGAATTTCATGACATGTTTAGCCTCCATATGATCCATCAGAGTCCTGTTTGCATTGTAGTGACATTGAGGATCACAAGAACAGACTGTTACAGGCCTGATGGTCTTGATTTCTTCCCAAAGAATTATTAACTTTGTAAAATATTGATTGACAGAATCTGTGCCTTGCTTCACCAGATACATTTCTTCCAGAAGATCTGAAAGTTTTAAGGCATCAACATTTGAAAATCTTGCTGCAAGATTCTTCCAAACTGCATGTGCATTCTTAAAATACATCAAACTTTGCGCAATGGTGTTTTCAACAGAATTTAAGATCCATGATCTCACCATTGTATCACACTGTCTCCATGCATGGAAATTTGCTGAATCTACTTCTGGCCTTTTGATTATGCCGTCTATGAAGGCAATTTTATTCTTGGTGATTAACACCATCTCCATAGACATTTTCCATAGATTATAGTTGTTGCCATTCATCAATGGCTGAACAAGAACCAGAGATGGATTCTCTTTAGGATGAACATAAAATGGACTAGAGGGACTTATTTCTTGTTTCTTAGCTGCCATGGCTATCAAAAACTCCAGAATTGATCACAAATCAACAATGAAAGTGAAAATTACAAAAAAAAACTGATAAAAAAATGATCAGAAAACTTAGAAAAATGATGACAGTTCACTCTCAAAAAACTGAAATCTCAAAAAAGATGAAGAACACTCTCAAGATTCTTCAAAGATTAGAGAGAAAACGCAGGAAAACATTCAGAAATTCTCAAATTTCTACTCTGATACCATGATGAAGTTTATCGAATTATAAACTTAAAGTAAAATGCGGAATTATTATTGATAAACTGAAAGTTACAAGTTAAGTTTACAATGCAGCTGATCATGGGGTATTTATAGCTTCATACACCTCACTGATCAGTTGGAAGTATGTTACAAACGGTTACAACAAACTTATTCTACAACACACTACATTATACTTAGCAAGCTACTGTGTCTTCACAATCAAGCAGTGTTGTGTATCTGTCAAGTGAGTTGTTGAGGCCGCTATATCTTGTCAAAGAGTTGCACTCGGCATTCCTTTCACCTCTATATCGTAAATGTAATTAGTCTTGTAAATATCCTGAAACAGCATTGCAAGATCACTAATCAGATTCTCGGGTCCAGTCTCTGCTTGAAACACTTCAACCTTTAGCTCCGTTCAGTTTTTTATCAATCGACTCTCATATTAAGCCCAAATGATGCTCCAAACACCCATCAATCTGTCAATAAAACCACAACACACATAGTAGTTGCTATTTTCGACAAATAACACATAATATTCGCGGTTAATATGCATAATACCAATTTAGTCACCCCAAACGTCGCTTAATCACATTTAGCTAATTATCCCATTATTTCATACATTTTATCACCATCGAGAACACAAATCTGGGGTAAGTTGACGGTTTAACATGATACCAAGCTGACCGTCATCAACTACCCCCCCCACTTTGATTATGATCGTCCCAAGCAAAAACCAAATCAAACAAACCCCATAAACAATTACAAACTAATTAAGAACAAACTCATTCAAAAATTCTAAATAAGATTATGGTTAACACATATCCATCAGTAATCCATTAACCACTATCTCGTTGTAGAACCGGCGTGTGTGTGTGTGAATAACTCTCAAACAATAGTGACACACACATAATCACATTATATCGACTCAGGATCTACATAGAAAATCACAAGCATGTTTGTCCCCTTTCCTCATTGTTTATGAATTTTATGAATTTACTTTAATTATAGGTCAAGTGAACTGGGCAAGGCGGATCGAGAATCGAGTACTACTCCAAGGCTCGTGTTTATCTGGTCTATTTATTGTGCGAGGGCCGAACGTCTTACGTTCCGGGTTTGCTTCCCTCTTGCCAAAGAGAATTATGATTTATATGCTTTGCTTCAGTTTTCTCTTATTTGGCAGGGTGGACACTCTAAAAATCTATCTATCATCACGGTCCGCTCATTGATAAACTACCGAATTCATTTTTCCTTAGCCCTTATAAGATCCCCAACTTGACCTAAACGACCATAGGTAGAACAAACTGAGATAACTAAGGTCAACTCAAGTCAACATCATGCGTCATCTAACTACACACTGAAGAATGTGAGTTATACGGTGCTTAATAAAGGTCGATTCCACAACAAGATAGATGATTAATAAACCACTACTTCAAATAGTTGACAAACCCATTATTCATCTTTAATGAATTAAGTATGTAATTAAACAGTTTTAACCATTTAAGGACTCTATTTCATTCAATTCATTGCATCAAAATTCACAAAAGTAAGCGTATAAGTGTCTCATTTTTTTAAACTATGTGTTGTGCCTACCCCCCACTTTAAAACTCAACATTTTCCCCAACGTGGAAAGTAAAGCAAAAAAAAAGTAGGAAGAAGAACAGCTTTGGAAACTAGAAGAACATGGCTAACTGTCTGAAGCAAATCATATCAGTAAACTGGAACCAAAGTTGTCTCATCCCAAAGACTAATCTGCACTGAGTCAGCTAATACAAACAATTGTTGCACAAAGGCCAATAGTACCACTTGGCGCGACTAAATAACAAGATCATTATGTCATATGACAGTAAATAGCACAACTAGTAAAGAAGTGCAATAAACAAATTAAGCTAATACATAATAACTTTATTACTTAAACATAACAAAACCATTACGAGACTCCAAATAAAAAGAAGACTTGGACACAAAATAATAACCGAATAATCATGCGAAGTAAAAAAACTCCCGCACATCCTTTGCTCAACAACCTTAGGAACATGCCGATGATTAAAAAGCTTCACACTTTTATTCAACTATAGAGAAAAAAAAATGAATAAAAGGTTAACCATAAATTAATGGCTATGTCTAACAATTAAAATAAATAGTCCTCGGCAACAGCGGCAAAAACTTGATCGCGTGTAAGTCGCTTATACTAGCAAGAGGTCTTGGTCAATCGTAGTATATATAGCAAGACGAGTCAAGGTCGATCCCATAGAGACTATTATCTAATTACGTTAAACACAACCAAAATTCATAGGTCAACTGGATAGGGTGGTCGTTGACCAACATGAATAAACAGTACATAAAATAGATGCAAATAAACCAATAGTCAATCATATATTGAAAATGAATGAACCAAAATATTCACAACTAATCTCCCCTTAATCCGTATCTGATCCATATGTGTAATTAAGCTACGGGTGTAGTCTCCTAACATTGTTTACTTCCACTGAAAGGACAGTAAATGTCTATGTGCAGTTAATCTCATTTGTTGGTTGTATTAACCCACACGCAATAAGTTCTAGAAAGTGCCGACTCAAGACCGAGAACCTCCTTAAGCAGCTATCGTGGATTGACTAGCACGTTCCTAGGGATTGATCCAGACTATGTCCAAACTAACACTTAACTTTATCATCCTTCATGTTAATTTACGATGTACAAAAAGCAGATTGGCCAGATTTAACCTATCGTGAATTAAACCTGTTGATCAACGTAGCTGACGCCGAACCAAAGAATTAGGGTTTACTAGGTATCTCAATTTGGCGATAAATACCGTCGCTGAATCGAGGGAACGCAACCCAGAATTCTGTGTTTTTACATTAACGAATCAAATAATAAAGATTAAAGTTCGTTTAATTATTTCATAGTTGATTAGATGCAAGCATAGTTTAGATCTATCACAAGAACAATCGTGAATCTAAGATACGAAATAAAATATTGGAATAGATATTACCTACAATGAAGAACATATCTACTCCTCAATTCTCTCTCCCTCCGGCGATTCAAATTGATCCATGATGAACATAATGCAAGAACAATCCAATAATGAAAGACTCATGACTTATTTGCAAAAGAATAAAAGAGATAAACGAAGCTTTTATAACTAAAACACTGCATTGTATCTAGTTGATGGATGAATGAATTAGGATGGATTATGAATACAATTTCGCAGCCCTAATGCCTCTTATATAGTGTACAAACTGATATAAGGGAAATCCTAGTCTTTGGAGGACAATAAAATGCGTTTTTGGTCCGTTTTCGCTGGGCTCGATTCAGCCAGAGTGGGCCTCGCCGCATCGAGCTTCCTTGGCCGCACAGTTTCGGTATTTGGATCATAACTTGACTTCCGTAACTCCGATTTGGGTGATTAAAAGTGCATTGGAATCCTACTTTCAAGACCTATAACTTTATGCAGAATTTCAAGCGCAATTTGGCTTGTAAGTATCCTGAAACAGCGTTGCAAGATCACCAATCATATTCTCGGGTCCAATCTCCGCTTGAAACACTTCAACCTTCAGCTCCGTTCAGTTCTTTATCAATTGACTCTCATATTAAGCCCAAATGATGCTCTAAACACCCGTCAATCTGTCAATAAAACCATAGCACACATAGTAGTTTCTATTTCCGACAAATAATGCATAAAATACATGGTTAATACGCATAATACCAATTTTGTCACCGTGGACGTGGTTTAATCACATTAGCTAATTAACCTATTATTTCTTACATATTATCACCATTGAGTACACAAATCTGGGATAATTTGATGGTAAAACATGATACCAAGTTGACCGTCATCAACTGTCGCACTGTCAACAATGTGTGGAGTACCCTTACCCATCCTTTTGGTGATCGCGGGTCGGCCCTCGTGCAAAGGAGAACCTGTAGATATCGTTTTTGACATTGATGATGGTAATTTGAATTTGTTGAGACCTGAATGGAATGGATAAGAGTGTGTCAATGCTCACTGAAGATCCGAAGGTTTCAGATGAAGAGAACGTCGACCTGGGGATTTTATATGAACTCTATGGTGAAACCGGTGTAGTTTTAGTTGGAACTAGAAAAAGACGGCTAAAGGTAGCCGGGGCTGAAGAACAGATAATGATTAGAAAAAAAAAATATGTATGTATGAGAGAGAGTGTTTGTCGACAAATTGGCAGAGTTTGGCTGCGTATTTCAATTATTGGTCGATCCCTTTTGAAGAAGGATAATGCCGCTATTTATAGAGATTACGTAGTCGGTTACAAGGCGAATATAAAATACAATATATAATATATAGATCCGCGAGTTGAGCTCATTCTATGAAAGCTGGCTTGTATCTTAGACTATATGGGATCGCTTTATAACCTGACTTGACTGCCTTGTTGTGCGGGCTTCAAATCGAAGGGCGAGCTGGAGGGCCCCCAGTGCTTCGTCTCGCCTAGTAAGTGGCGTGTGAAGGCTTTGTTGGTAACCTTGGCCCAATCGACTATAAATGTCGTGGTGGCATAAGACAAACTTGATTATACTCGGCCCTACTCGTCTTATTGTAGTGCGAGTTGATCGGGCCAATGCCCCTATTCGATATTGGACCTTTTAGATGACCCAACATGAATCCAAGGGAACGTTTACGGGTTTAGCGTATCACCAGTCATTTTCAGTGAATCTTTTCAAGATGAGGTTGTTCTCAGTTGGGAAGAAAATTCTTTGTCCTGGATCGGCCTGTAGGTGTCTCAAGAGCCTATGAGATGCTTTCATGTGGTTTTCAGTTGGGGTATCTGACCCGAGTTTGTTATACACAGAATGACTAGGTCAATCGCATCATAGTGTGGACCAAACATGAAGAAAATTAAATCTAAGTACTAATTGTTCAAGGTACAAACGTCCAATACTATTCTCTTGAGTATTTTATGGTACTAAAGTATAGGTTGATTAATTTTCAAAATATAAGATCCCTTTTGATTTAAAGCTTTTATATCTTGTGTAACATTATTTACTATGCATGTCACTAATGTTTTGCAGTTAAGTTTCTTTGCAGGTATTAAATTTGAACAAATCAAAATGCGAACATTTCAATTATTCCATATTGACATTTTGATGTGTCATATATTGATGTATGATGGAATTTAATGCAATATACGTACTATAATATGAAATAAAAAAATGTAACGCATTAATTAAGGTGTATGACATTTTTATAAAGGTTATTGGATCATAGATATGTTCTTGGGCCCATCTACAGCGATCAAAATTTTTATCCACCAAATAAACTTAGGATAATTAGGGATAAAGATACCATCTGGAATATTTTTAAGTAACAGGACAATTACATATTTTTTATAGGGAGTAGGACAACTGCATAATTTTTATAGGGAGAAGGACAAACAGTGAATCCCGAAAATCAATGAATCTCCCCAGTGAATCCTGAAATCAGTGAATTTCGACAGTGAATCCCGAAAATCAGTGACTTTCGACAATGAATTTTGAAAATTAGTGAATTTTGACAGTGAATTTCGGCAGTGAATTTAGAAAGTGAATTTCGACAGTGGATAAATAGTTTTGTCTTTTATGCAAAAATTTCAAAAGACTGTCCTTCTACTCAATTGATGAAATATTTATGTCATTTTCCTCATTTCCCTTAAATTCTTATAACCCCTTTCATCTAACACTAAAATCTATTTTCATAGCACCCGATTCTCCTCTACACCCCGTTTCATTTTCTTTTCGGTTTCACAGTCATTCAATGACTCCTCTAATCTTGCTATTCACCTTCTGTCCTTCTCCCTCTTGAATATAGAATCAATCTTTGGTTTCTTACCTTAATCAGCTATTTTGTTTTCGAATCGAAATCATTATTGCAACCATTCCATTGAGACTCTGGAAGGCATTTCAAATTTGAAATCTTCAATCGTCCTGCTGCAATTGAATCAATTTCTGGAAAGGCAAGTTCTTTTTAAGCATTTAATACGAAGATACACAACCTTTTGGAAATAAAATTTTGTTTTGATGATGATTCATCTATTGTTGTTTGTTTTTTTGGTTAACCCCATTGATGACGTGACATAACTAGCTGTTTAGTGCAAAGCAAAAAGATGTCTAGAAACTGAATGTATAAGTTTTATTAGAGTTTGATTATTGTATAGGTTATATCAGACATGTACTATAATAGATAGTTTTTAGTTTAGTCAAGGAGTCAAAATTGAAACTGATTTAACAATGATTCGCTGAGGAATCAAACTCAGTTTATCATTTACTGAACTGAAGATTCAAGGCTGAGGGCACAAACTCAGTAATGAAGGTGAGGACCAGGACTCGATTTTGAAGATCAAGGCGAGGGTTCAAAATCAGTTTATGAAGACTAAACACCGAGACTATAAAGTTAGACTACATATAAGTCTGTGATGACCTGAAATTACATTATAGATTTTGTATTGAAGGAAAAACCCTATAAATAAAGGACTTTGCATTCAAAGTTAGGTGTGCAAGATTAAGTGTGCAAAGTGCGGAGTTCACAAGATTATCAAGAAAAAATTTGTTGTAGAATTAAGGGGGAAAGAAATTTGCTTTTAAGAACTCCTGCTAAGTCCACAATTGCAAGATCAAGATCAAGAAATCTTCTGAGTGTTTTTAAAGCATTCAAGAAATCATCAAGATAAGATAACACTTGAAGAAACAGAGCTTGCTGTGCTAATCAAATACATCTAGGAAAAGAAGCTCACACACAAGTTGAATCACTTACTTGATTCAAGTATGAACTTTGATTTAATCAAAGGTTAGACTGTGTTTGAGGTGCAGTCAGGAAGACTGTGTTTGTGGTGGAGCTGGTGAAGAGGCAATCATACCCTTCAAGGACCAGTGGAGCAGACTTATTGACACAACAATTCAACTTGTTAGGGACTAAGGCTCAAAGATTGTGAAGCTAGCTAGGGAATAGTCAAAGACAATTATTATTTACTTTGTGTCTTGTAACGTTAACTCAAGAACTTAGTGAATTTCCTCCAACATCACAGGAGAAGAGTGGGTGACATGATTTACCACCTGGAACCATTATAAACTTTATGTTCTTTACTTATGCATTTACTTACAACATTTTATATCTGTGTTTGGTATTGTTTGTTTTATTTTATTATCTAGCTTAGAACAAACTCAGTTTATACCAGTAAACTAAAGTTTACACAACATATTTCAAAAGAACTTATCACCTGATATAATGAACATAAAAGGCTTTAAAATATATACTGCTGACTCAGTTGTAGAAAAATCCAGTTAGACCTTTTCTCAGTTCAGTTATTCTAACTCCGTAATCTTTTAAGTACTAGTTTACTTAAGAGAGAAAAAGTTTTCAAGTCACAAGTTTATTCAACCCCCCTCTAAACTTGTCCAAAGCCTTTACAAGGGACCAACAATTGGTATCAGAGCAGTGTTATTCTACATTGGAGAAATCCATAGCTTAGAAATAATATTGTTCTATTTATCAAATTGCTAATCTCTTTGAAATCTATTTTAAAAATATTTTTGGAAATTGCATCATGGATTCACAAAGTCAAATTAGAAGTTTGTTTAGTTGCTCATTTTTAAGATTTGATGGATACAAAAGCAAATTGCATGCTCTAGTTTCTGATACACGTGAGAAACTTCTTGAGGCATTTCTTGAAGATCCAATCATCAGATCAAACAATAAAGCAGCTGTCCACAATGAAAATGCTGATGAAATTCAGACTCTGCCAATTAGCTTTGCACCTGGAACTCACACTGAAAGTGGTGACGAAATTATCTTCTTCAGGGCTTATTAGACTGAAAGTTACATTGAGCTGATCAAAGGAAAATAAGTCATGATTAAGATAGTGATAAAGATAGCAAAGAAAATCTACCAATCACATCTCATGAGGAATTAGAGGGAATTCAAAATAGTTATGAGAATGTCAAGAAGGAAAGAGATTCATAGAAAACTAAAGTTTCAAGATTGAATGCTGAACTCAATATTATCAAATCTAATAGTAGAACACAATGAGTTAGTTCTACTGATGATATAACCGAGGTAATAAATATCACTGAATCATCAACAGATCCAACTTTAAATGTTCAATTCCAACCAGGAAAGCCATATGGTGACAAAATAGGCTTAGGGTTTGATAATCAACAGAATTCTAAGACTGGACCCAGTTCAACCGCTACTAAGTTTGTGGCTGCACAAAGTCTATACCTCGGAAAACTGCTGAAACTAATGGAACTGATAAAAATTTAGCTAAGACTGACAAAACTGGAAGTTCCGTTGGTAGCAATCAGAAAACTAACAGATTTACAGAAAAACTCAGCTAAACGCTGGAAATGAGAAAACTGACCAAAAATCAGTTAAAAACAACAACAAACCAATTACACCTACTATTACTATTTTCATTCAAGGGATATTAGATTCAGGGGGAAAGGTAGATTCTTTACTACTGATGAAGATTGGAATGTTCTTAATTATTATTGCTAGATCAGTTCTATTTCACAAAGAGCATTTGGTTAAGCCTCAATACAAAACTGTCAATCCAAGGCAGCAAACCTATGGGAAACATGATAGATCCAATAATAAGAATAGAAGTGTGCCTAACAAGTCTAAAATTGAAGAATGGTACATGAAAGAAATGAGTTCTATCTTTAAGATTTTCAAAGCTCTCGAAAAGGAGATTAATTGACAAGAAAGGAAACCATCCTCACATGGTTCAAGAGTTAATCCAAAAACTGACCAAAAAGGACCCAAGAAGGCATGAGTACCAAAGAAAATCTAATTTATTTTGCAGGAAGGAAAACTGATACTTAATGACTCATCAAAACTGACACCCATAAAACTGAGTTTTGATGATATTCAACATTTAGTATTTATGCTGACAAGTTTTTCCAAAAACCGAGGAATGACAAAACTGACTAAAATTTCACTAACTTGAATAGCCGATGGGAAGATCTTGAAAAAGTCATAGAAAACCAAACCCAAGACTACCAAGGAAAAAAATGATCCAGAAGCTGCTGGACCAAGCAAGAAAAAGAGGAAAACTGCTAAGAAAGCTCTCACAGTTGAACACATTGATACTGCACTTGAAAAACTGAATAAGAGAAGAAGGAAACTTGAAAATCCTATTGAAGTTGAGAAAGAAGAAGAAGAAAACTCAGATGACAAACTTAAAATAAACTAGAAGAAAAGGAAAGCTTAATCACCAGTCAAACCAACTCCCTCAGACACTGAAAGTCAGTCTCTGCAAGTCAAAAAGCAGAAAATAGATGAAGAGACCCCCACCAAGTCAAAAACTGGTGTTCAGGAGAAATCAGTTTTGCAAGCAACTGAAACTTAAGATATCCTAGAAGATGATGATGAAATCCCACCAGAGACTGCATGCATGTTGACTCTGATAATGAAAGCACAATCCACTCGACAAAAGTCCGCATCCAAACAAGCCAAAGAAGATTCTTTAAATAAAGATGAAGCTTCACAATCTGAGAAACAGGAAGAAACTGAGAAGTCAATTCTTCAGATAATCACTCTTGATGAAAAAACAAAGGAAGTTAATCAAGAAAGTATTGCTTCTGAAAAGGAACAACCCTTGAAAGAAATTGAGAAAGAGAAACAACCTGAAGATGAGAACATTGTTAAAGAAAGAGTTGTTGCACAACAAGAAGAGGTTGTTGAACCTACAATAATCGAAGATATAGTTGACATCACAACTGAAGAAGTTCTTGTTGAACAAACTGAAGCTGATCGTGCAACTGACATAGAACAAAGGATCAAAGTAGATTGCCAGAGATTTGACGAATACACACATTGGAAGCTTAGTTCCATAGGCAATAAAGAAGAGAAAAGGGAACAGATGATGATAGATGAGCCTTGGGTATTTGGATTGTCTGACATCACTCATCTATCTCAATTGTTTGACACATCAAGCTTTATCAGTAATGGACATGCAGCCATCGGAGCTCGATTATGGAAGAAACAGATAGGTGGAGAGCCCCAACTTGAATTAAAGAAGAAAGATGATAATGACGATTCACAGGGTAATCCAGATTGACAATGAGGAATTATAGCATCTATTCAAGAAACCAGAACTGAGAAAGCTGCTGATGAGAAAAATGAAGAAGATTCAGAAGAAATTGGAAGTTCTGAGGAATCCACTGCTTCTGATTTAGAGTCTAAGTCTGAATCTCAACCTGAAGCACAACCGGAACTATAAGGAATTGATTCTCCCGCTGATAGATGAGTTTTAGATGTAGCCAAAGATGCAAAAGCTCAAGTTGAAGAAATTGAGAGTAAAATTGAAGAAAAAGGTGTACCAGCTGAGATGGAGACACCTGATACAGAACTGAAAAGAATGAAGCTGAAACCATAGTACCTGAAATTACACCTTCTAAGGGGGAAGTCAGTCAGAAAGAAGAAGTTGAAAAGAAAGGTGAAACTGAAGCTGACATTGTTGGAAATAAGCTACAGAAGATTCCAACTAAAACTGAGAAGAAAGTTGAAGAGGAATCAGTTCAGGGAGCTGATGTTGTTCCACAAAAGATTGATGTCATGAGGTACACCACTTGTGCGATCTTAGAAATTGAGAGTAAACATCTGGAGGTACCGGAAAAGATCATGACAACATTGGTTGGATGGAAAGAAGAAAGAAAAGTAGTACTAACAGAAGTACAAGAAATCAAGAACAATTGTTTGGATACTTTGATTGATATCAGAAAAACGACAATTGAGTTTGAAGCGAGAAAATCTAAAACTCTAGATTTGCTCGAGAACTTCATAAACGACTTTTACAATAGAGTTTTAATGATTGAGAACACACTTAAAAACTTGTTGTCGACCAAACCATATTGGCATCCAATCAACATCACCTGAATTCAATCATACTGAATATACATTCCAAGGATGATGCTAATAAGAGGGAAAGTGAAGACATCATAAAAGTCAATGCTGAAGAGATGAAATGAGTTCTTGGAGCAATTGATGAAAAACTAACCGAGCTGAAGAAATCTAGAGCTGATCTAACTAATGAGGAAATGGAACTGATAGTAAATTTTTCTGAACTTACTCAGAGGAGACTTGCATTAGACCCTCATTTGTATGAATTATTCAAGAAGATACCCATAGCTGAAGATGAAACCAAAGAGCAAGCATTGGAAAAATTCTTATGGATGAAGAAAATCTTTCTTCACTACATCAAAAAGATGAACAAATGGGAAAAAAATGGTACCTTGAAGACACATGAAGAGAATGCGAAGGAAGTTGAGTTAGCATCAGCTAAACAAGTGATTGAAGAACTCACAACAAATGGAACTTAGAAGGAGTATGATAAGATTCACTATTCTATACAAAAATAAGTTCTTTGGAAATACACCAATGGCTACTTCATGTGAAATCTGGACAAACATCAACAACCTAGATTTTGTACCAGTTTATGAGCCAATGAGAGAATCAGCTGAAGCCTTTGACAAATTAGTTGTGGAGTTGGCAGAGAAGAAAATTGAAGAAAAGATCAGAACTGTCACCGAGGATAAGTCAACAAATTTAGAGAAGACTTAGAATCAGTTTTTTCATTTCAAATGTATTTTATTACTTCCCGAACTCTGAAATGAATAACGATCAGTTTTGATGTTTGTTTGTTCATTTTTATTTTTGTCCTTATCTTTTTGCATTGCTTTTTAGGAGGGTATTGGCATCATCAAAAATAGGGAAATTGTTGGAAATAAAATTTAGTTTTGATGATGATTCATCTATTGTTGTTTGTTTATTTGGTTAACCCTATTGATGAAGTGCCACAATGTCACGGATTTTATGCAATGAAAAATAACTAGTCGCACCATTGAAAGAACCATACAATAAACCCTAACCTATATACAAAACTAACTCCTAACCGACCGAATATCGGGTAATTGCTAGTAAAGCGGGATAAGTAAGGGGTCGATCCACAGGGAATTGGGATGTTGAATCTAATCTTATTAATTCCTTTCAATTGTTACCTATGAAAACAAATAAACGAAAGAACAAACATATAAACACATAGAACAGGTAAAATAAATCTAAGCTATAACAACTAAGAAAAACATAGAAGAAAGAGACATGGAATCAACCAATATACAAACCAAGTGATTTCAATCCAAGTTCATCTCATGATTTTAATTCAATATTGTGGTTTCACCTTTACACGAGATACGAACTCCTAATTCCTTAGTGAATCCGTTTCTCAAGCTATGAATTCCTAATCTCTTAGTGAATTCAATTATCGATCTCTCCTCTCTTGAATGTTGAGACCAATTTCATACAAAACGAAGGTGTAGATTCAAGTTAACTCTCGTATTTTAGAATCTAACAACCTAGATAATTAACCAATTAATTTGTCACGAATTAACGATTAAAGATCCTATCTTTCTATGGTGATCTAGCCTAACAACGACTCTCATCAACGTTAGACAACAATTAGCAACCGATCTCTCGATCTAGTCACACAATAGCATCATAAATCATAGAAAGATACAAAACGAATCAAAGATCATAAAAAAAACAAAGGATTGAATAAATTAAAAGATAAACTCACATAGTTTGGTACAATGGATGATCTTCATGAATCAATAAACGAAAATAAAACATCCTAATCTAACCCGGATCACCCGAGCTCAAGGCTCGGGTGATCGGCCTTGAAAACCTCAAAAGTGCGGCTGCTATGTGTATTTGGTGTGTCGTATTTTTTTCTGTATTACCTTAAGTGCAAGGATCGTAGTAAAGAGGTTGATACCGGGTCGATCTCAGGGAATCGAGGTTGTTTAATCTAGTTCTTATTAATTCTTCTAAAATTGTCACTACTATTTATTACTAAATCTAAACTAAAACGGAAAATAAACTGGACAGAGGATTGTCAGTCCAAAGCCAGGAAGGAAAGTTACGAACTTAACTAATGAAAATAAAATCTATTCTAAAGACTAAAAAGAAAATAAGCTTCTAAGATCGCAACGATGAACAAGGCACAAAGATAATTTCAATTAATTTTAACGAAGAACAAGCATTGATCCACCTATCCCGCAACTTTCAATTTCTACCCTAGATCGTTTAGTGAAGATTTAATAAAGATGTGGTTCACCTATCAAAGGTATGAATTTCTACTCTCGTAAATAATTCGTCTATTAATCTATCATCTCTCGATCTTAAAGATTAACGCTTCCATAACCAAGGTGTAAGATTTCTCAATCTAGCAACCTAGAAATTAACCTAACAACTCTCGTTATTTTTAGGTTAAAAATCCAACATTTACTATGGTGATCTAGGATTTAATAACGATTTTCATCACACATTAAACGTCAAACAGCAATACATTTATCAATGAAATTGCATAAGAACAATAAAACATAATAAAGATACAATCTTTAATTAAACTCACAAACAATCCAAGAGTTGAAATCAAACGCGTTCTTTGAGACGGTTTCACACACGCTTGTTCCAGAAGTGCCTAGCCTCTGCTCATATCCGTACGAACGAAAAAAATAAAAAAAATAAATATGTTGCTCGGTCGACCGAAGGTGTGCACTCGGTCGACCGAGTGCTTTTCTTTTTTTTTTTTGATTTTCTGTCTCGGCTCTGTTCCCAGATGATTTTTTTCGTGTTCCGTGCTGCCGCTGAATCCGTCCTTTTATAACCTTTTAGCCGACTTAGGGTAATTATTACCTTTTTCTTTTCTTTTAAATAAAGAGAAAACCTAAACCCTAAAAATAATAATAATCCCTAATTTGCCCTTCTCTTCAATCTTTAAAGAAATTGTCGCTTTAAACTCCTCCAATTTCGGCTCTTACTCGACCCATGATATATTTGTGTACCTTCAACCATAAAAGCGTGTAAAGTGTAACATCACATATATAAATAGATAATTGCTAATAAAATCACGTAAATAACCCGACTTTGCACTTCAATAATTTCCAGCTTCATTCTTTCGATAATTCCATTAAACACTTAATTTTCTATAAAAATTAATAAAATACAAAGGAATTCGTTACGAAATAAAGTAATATAAACAGTAAAAATCATCGTAAACAACTCCCCCACACTTATCTTTTGCTCGTCCCGAGCAAGACAAAACAAGATCAAGGCTCGAGAAAATATAGACATTTCAGCACATATAACACATATTCAATAACTTAGAGGTTCACCCCGGTGTGTGTGCAATGCTCATAAGATGTACCCTACAAAACGTGACATATCCCGAAAAAGATGATAGAATACATTTAGGACCTTTCTGACATACTCAGAGGATAATCCCTACAACATATCTGTCAGTTTATACTGGGGATAAGGTATACGATAACTAAGTCTTTTATTCATACCACTTCTTATTGCAAGTTGATTTAACTATTTTCACATTTAAACGCACATCAGAATGAGCCATTGCCCTGTCATAGCAGAATAGGACATTCGGGATATGCCCTACCTTACTCAAATCATAAGGCAGCTTCTTCTGATTGTCGTGAGCTTTTGGTCATCATAGTGGTATAGGACATTCGAGATATGCCCTACCGCACACAAATCATCGACCAGCTTCCGACACACCCAATTTCAACTTTTTTTTAAAACAACTTATTCAAAGCACAGTAGTTACGTTTCACTTATCACATTCAAACCTCAGATATTCACAGTATGTCATACTTTGGATCTAAACACAAACTATTATAATTCTCACGATATGTACATTAGCACTAAGCACATGACTTATAAGATAACAAAAATCACTAATCAAAAGGGGTACAACTTTATATTTTAGCTCATCATTCATTATGGCTCGTGAAAAATATATATTGGGTGAAACAACTAACTTACTGGAGATACAGTATATAGCATCAATGACTAAAAAAAACGAACAAAGACTATGCATTGCTTACTTGGGACAGAACAAAATTTTTGAAAAATTAGCTCATTTTGCATAGAAACATCACGAAGTAAGAAAATGATCATTCCCCTCCCCCACACTTAAATCACAACATGTCCTCAGGTTGTGCAGAATTAAAAGGAAAAGATAAAGAACTTAGCTGATTTTAACAGATACTTGAAGATGGCAGTGCAGGAAGTGGCCATGATCCGAAATGCTGATGAAAGCAAAGAGATCGTGGACCATGCACCGGAAAAGCGGCTTCATCTCAAAGCTCACAATTGCTATCGAAAATATCTCGCACACTTGAACAAACATGGCAACATCTCGGGAACATAGGGGATATAACATGGCAAAATAAAGATAAAGAGAAGGACAAGGCGAAATTGAATCAACCGACAAGGCAGAGTCAACAATTACCCTAATTAGACTTAAACGAAACAAATAAATCAAAGAAAAGAACAAAAACGAAAGTAACCAAAACAGAAACGGATATCTAGGATGCCTCCTAGTGGCGCTTTTGGTTAATGTCGTTAGCTCGACACTCTTTTAGCTCAGCCTGGATCAGGCCATTTAACTTTTCTGCCAGCCACTACCTCGTGTAGGCTTTGGTCAGTAATTCAGCTGCAGAAACAGCACTTAACACATGGGGTGAGGTTCCTTACTGCTTTCCAAACACGTTTAAACTTCCCCATGGTTGACTTCTTCTTCTTCTGAGTCTTCTGATGACGTTTCAGCTGACGCTCCCTCTCATACTCTTCCATATCCCAACTACCTGCTAGAACTTCTTCAGATCGACCACTACCGTCATCCTCTGAAAACAGGTCGGGTGAAAACTCATCAAATTCTTCGACTTCTTTAGTACCACACCCGAGGATATCGAGGAAACGAACAATCAAAGGATTTTCCTTGGGTTCACCAATGTAGTGCTTACACCTTTGACCATTTACTCGAAACGGTTGGTCACCATAACCTCGTAGTTCTAAAATGCCTCCAGGAATAATTTGGAGAATCTCAAAGGGACCGGACCATCGTGTCCTTAACTTTCCAGGAAACAGGTGTAACCTGGAATTATACAAAAGAACTTGCTCCCCGACGTGAAATTCCCTCTTCTTAATTTTAGCATCGTGAAGGAGTTTCGTCTTTTCCTTACTGATCCTGGCACTTTCATAAGCCTGAAGTCTAAATTCGTCTAACTCATGCAACTGTTGCAATCGATGCTTACCACAGGATTGAGAATCAAAGTTCAGAAACTTTGTAGCCCAATAAGCTCTGTGCTCTAACTCGACTAGCAGATGACATGGCTTACCATAAACCATTTGATATGGAGATGTACCCATATGAGTCTTATAGGCGGTTCTGTATGCCCATAGTACATCATCCAATTTCAAACTCCAGTCTTTCCTATGACTGTTGACCGTTTTCTCCAGGATCTTCTTTAAACTTTGGTTGCTTCTTTCAACCTGACCACTAGTCATAGGATGATATGGTGTGCCAATTTTGTGCCGGACACCATATTTCTCAAGAACTTTTTCTAGTGGCCGGTTGCAGAAGTGCGTTCCCTCATCACTGATTAAGGCGCGGGGACATCCAAATCTCATGAAAATATTTTTCTTCAGAAAGCTCATGACCGTTTTGTAGTCATTGCGAGGAGTGGCTTGAGCCTCCACCCATTTTGACACGTAATCAACGCAGACTAAGATGTATTTGTTACCACAAGATGATGGAAACGGGCCCATAAAATCAATACCCCATACATCAAAGACTTCGTATTCTAGGATGGGTTTCAATGGCATGTCGAAACGCCTTGTTAAAGTTCCGGTTCTTTGACACCTATCACAAGCTTTACAGAAAGCTTCTGTATCTTTAAAGGTCGTGGGCCAATAGAAGCCGGATTGGAAGATCTTAGCAACGGTTTTCCATGGACCAAAGTGACCTCCAGTGGGTCCACTGTGGCACTGCTCAATAATATCGCGCTGCTCAGATTCTGGAACACATCTTCTAAGCGAGACCATCTTTGAGATCTTAAAAGATAAGGTTCATCCCACACGAAAGATTTCAAATCCGAGAAGAACTTTTTCTTCTCCTGATAGGACAATTATGGATCAAGATATCGGGCATGAAGGTAATTGACAATGGAAGAATACCAAGGAACATCAGGAGGACAACCATCGATAAGCATAATGTTCTCTAGAGGAAAGTAAAGATCTATATCGTCAGGGTCATCCTTTTCGTCACTTAGCATCCTCGAAACATGATCCGCCACAACGTTTTCACTGCCCTTTTTGTCTTTAATTTGAACGTCAAACTCTTGTAGCGTCAGTATCCAACGCAGTAGGTGCGGTTTGGCCTCTTTCTTAGTCATCAGATATCGCAAAGCAGCGTGATCAGTCCACACAATCACTTGAGCTCCAAACAAGTAACTACGAAACTTGTCCATAACAAAGACTACGGCCAATAATTCCTTTTCAGTAGTAGTATAGTTAACTTGAGAAGGATTCAATGTGTGACTGGCGTAATAGATTGGCTGGAATTTCCCTTTGATTCTTTGCCCTAGAACAACTCCAACTGCATAGTTTGATGCATCACACATAAGCTCAAAAGGTAGATTCCAGTCAGGCGATATAAGAATTGGAGCAGAGATTAAACGGTTTTTAAGCTCCTCAAACGCCTGCTTGCAGTTTTCATCAAAATCGAACTCAACGTCTTCCTTAAGTAATGTAGACAGGGGCTTGGCTATCTTGGAAAAGTCCCGAATGAATCTCCTATAGAAACCGACATGTCCAAGAAAACCTCTGACTTCATGCACATTCTTAGGATAACTCATCTTCTCGATAGCTTCCACTTTGGCCCTGTCTACCTCAATACCTTTGGCGGAGATCTTGTGGCCAAGAACTATTCCCTCATCAACCATGAAATGGCATTTTTCCCAATTGAGTACTAAGTTCTTTTCCACACATCTGGATAAGACCTGGTCAAGATTATCAAGGCAATCATCGAAAGATTGACCAAAGACCGAAAAATCGTCCATAAAGATTTCCATACACTTTTCTACTAGCCCGTCAAAGATTGCCAAAGATACATCTTTGAAATGTAGCTAGGGCATTGCAGAGACCAAATGGCATTCACTGTAGCGAATGTACCATAAGAAGCAGGTGTGAAAGTGGTCTTTTCTGGTCATTTGGATCAATGGGTATTTGAAAGTATCCGAATACCCATCCAGAAGCGATAGAATGCGTGTCCCGCCAGACGCTCAAGCAGCATCCGGTCAATGAATGGAAGGGAAAATGATCTTTCATGGTTACCTCATTGAGCTTTCGATAATCGATGCAGACTCAGTAACAAAGTGACAAGTCTCAATGCTATTTCCTCTCCTTCTCATTCTTCTCAATTGTAATTCCACCTTTCTTGGGAACTACCCGAGTCGGGAAACCCATTCACTATCAATGATGGCATAAATGATTCCCATGTCCGTAAGTTTGATGATTTCTTTCTTAACCACCTCTTGCATATGAGGGTTGAGCCTCCTCTGGGGCTATATAACACATTTCGCACCCTCATTAGTCTTGATCTTATGCATACAGATGTCGGGAGATATCCCTCTGATATGTCCTACTTGCCACCCAAAGGCTTTCTCGTTCTTTTTCAAGACGTTGATTAATTTCATTTCCTCTAAACGAGACAGCTTGGCAGATATAATTAAGGGAAGCTTGTCATCTTCTCTTAAAAACACATACTTAAGATGTTTAGGCAACGGCTTCAGTACTTGATCTGCAGGGGGGTCTTCCAAATATGATTTAAGATCTCCACTTTTTAACTCAACATCGCTGAGTTTACTTAGTGGTCCCACTGCCAAAGCTTCTCCTTCCAGCAACTCATCCTCAAATTCAGCTTCTAACTGCTCTAGACTTACTACACCATGATTATTCAAATTATCAACCAGTCGCTCATACTCAGTTGCAACAGCCATGACTTGCTTTTCCATTAAATCATCGAAGTCATCAGACGTATCCTCAATGGAAAAACCGGTTGGAGGACCAGAGGGTATTTGAATGGATTTGGAGACATTATAGCTTACCTTTTGATCACCAACACGGATCGTCACTCGCCCACCATCGCAGTCAATGAGGGCTCTAGCTGTAGACAGAAAAGGTCTTCCAAGAATCAGGGGGACATTTTCATCTTTTTCAATGTCTAAAACGTACCAGTCAACGGGAAAGGTAAATCTGTCGATTTGAACTAGTACGTCTTTTAAGATTCCCGCTGCTTTCTTAGAAGATCTATCGAATTGCAAATTCATGGTAGTGGGTTCTAGAAGATCAATTAAACCCAATTTGTTTGCATCTGAGACAATGGCATGAGGCTTATAGATGCACCCAGGTCACACAAAGAGTTAGGGAAGACCAGGCCTCCCATTAACACCGTAAGCACGAACTTTCCAGGGTCACCTCTCTTGGTTGGTAAGTTTTCATAATTGATCATTGAACAGTCCTCACCAATCAGCCTCTCCATGTCTGACAACTTCCTTTTTGAAGAAACAACATCCTTGATAAATTTTGTATACTTAGGCATTTCAACCAAGACCTCGGATAATGGAAGATTTACCGGAGTATTTTTCAAGAGATTCAACACCTTTTCATACTTCTTATCTTCACTCAAAGGGATGTTGCTCTTTCTTGGTGGAAATGGAAGCTTTTTCAAGTCACTCTCAGAAAAGATTTTCTTTGAAGATGCATTGTGCACTTTGTCTTCCAGATCCTTCTACCGAGCAGCTTTTTCAATCTTTTTATTAGTCGTGGATCGCCCTCCGACTTCCACTTGATTCTTCATCCATCGAGGATCACCACCGAGGACTTCCAGCTTTTTCACCTCTCTCGGGGATCAGCCACCGAGTATTCTCTTTCGCCAAGGAGTGTAGGTGCTCGGCTTTCCCTCCCGCCTTATTATCGGCAGAGGGGCTAGTGGTTTCCGGTGGGAAGGACCACTAACTTGAGTACCGCTTAAATTCATTGCACCTTTGGCCTCCTCTCTACCATATGGAATTGAGGGTACGAGGTCAAGACATTTGCCATTATTCAAATCGGTTTGAGCGACTTGACCACCCTTTGGATTTTCTCGGTGGCCGGCGGCAAACGCCTGGGGTCTAGAAGCTAATCTGTCACCGATTGTCTGATTTGCCTCTCAAGGTTCTTATTCGTAGTCATCGGAGTTGGATACTTTTATTTTGCTCCTCCAATTTAGCTTCAAGATTGTTAGTTTGGGAGGGGCCTTGAGAGTTTTGGAAATCTTGAGCATAAATTTGGCTGGGCCGACTTTGGAATTGAGAATTTGAATTGGAAGGCCAATTCTGATTGAATCTTTGTGTAGGATTGGAAAAATTTAAGTTTTGGTTCTGATTAAAACCAGGGTTTCTATTGAAATTTTGATTCGAATTAAAATTCGAATTAGGATTGAAACTGGAAGATTGATTAAACCCGTGGTTTTGGAAATTATTCTGGCCAGAAACTTGATTAGACCTTTGGTTGTTCTCGTTCAGAATGCATTCACTTGAAGATTCTCGTCCGCTCAGAGGATGAATCGAGAAGTGTGCCCCATATTGTCACAGTTTTGACATGTGACCTGATTATACTGTCCATAATCATGAACAACATTCACTTGATAAGGTGCAGGGGGATTAAATTGACACTGGCCATTCATATGGCGGTCCGACAAAGAAGCGCAAGATGCAACCCGAGGGTTCTGTGGAAAAGAAGAAGTTTGATTTATCGGATTTGAAACTTGAGATGCTGCCATCTGCTTCTGCAGCATGGCGATCAAACTTTGCATGTTTACTTCCTCAACCTTAGGAGGAGGAGGTGCTTGAATGGCTTGATAAGAGGGGGCATAGTTGTATTTGGCAATGTCCTCGAGCAGTACTCCACCCTCTTCAGCGTTTTCTTGTAAGCGCCACACCAGATGAACTATTGACCATGCCTTTTGTAAGCTCGGTCAATCCACTAAAGAAAGTGTTGACTTGCCTTTCTAGTGGCAAGCCATGGTGGGGACACTTTCTAAGCAGAGACTTGAATCTTTTCCAACACTCGAAAAAGGATTCATTCTCTTTCTGATAGAAAGTGAATATCTCGTTCAAACATTGGGCAGTTTTGGAAGGTGGGAAATATTGACTCAAGAACTCTTTTTCGAGTTCAGCCCAAGTATTTATAGATTCGGCAAGGAGAGAGCTATACCACTCCTTAGCTTCTCCCTTCAATGAAAATGGAAAGAGTTTCAGTTTAATGGCGTCCTCACTAACTCCTTGGATGCGTGTGGTGCCGCATATCTCCAAGAATGTATGCAAGTGAGTGTGCGGATTTTCGGACTGAAACCCGTGGAAAATTGATGCATGCTGCATCATCTGAATGAGGCCAGGCTTTAGCTCGAAGGTCTGAGCATTAATGGCCGGTAGGATGATAGCCGGATTGACTGTGACTGCGCCAGGCATGGCGTAGTCTGCCAACGTACGTCTATCATTAGCAGCCATTATTACAAAATCTGTGATTTCCTCGGCTAACTGATCCTCGAGATCTTGCTCGGCTCGTCGCGTAAACGCAGAACGGAAAATCCGCCTGTTTGGCCGGACTACGGTTCGCTCGGGGTCAGGGGTGTATAGTAACGGTCCCTTCTGACTCCGAGTTTGCATAAACCAAAACCAAAAACAAGATGTCCGCACGAATTTCTTACAAAGGCTACACTAAACTCTAAAGTAAAAAAAACGTAAATAAAACAGAAAAGAGACTATAATACAGAACAGAACAGAGAACAAAAATATATTTTTTTTTATTTTTTTTATAACACTCGGTCGACCGAGAGATCAGGTTCGGTCGACCGAACTAATTAATTTTTTTTATTTTTAAAAAATTTATATATTACCAAGATGTGAATTATACCACACCCGGGTGTGATCCCTACGTCAAATACGACCCTAGTTTTTTTTTTTTTTTATATATTTAATTTTTTTATTTAACGTAAACAGCAAACTAAGGGCACTAACCTACGAAAAACTAATAACAAAAAAAACTAGACAACCATACCGATTCCCCGGCAACGGCGTCAAAAACTTGTCACGGATTTTATGCAATGAAAAATAACAAGTAAGAAATTTTTAAATCCGATATACCTCAAGTGCAAGGATCGTAGTAAAGAGGTTGATACCGGGTCGATCTCAGGGAATCGAGGTTGTTTAATCTAGTTCTTATTAATTCTTCTAAAATTGTCACTACTATTTATTACTAAACCTAAACTAAAACGGAAAATAAACTGGACAGAGGATTGTCAGTCCAAAGCCAGGAAGGAAAGTTACGAACTTAACTAATGAAAATAAAATCTATTCTAAAGACTAAAAAGAAAATAAACTTCTAAGATCGCAACGAAGAACAAGGCACAAAGATAATTTCAATTAATTTTAACGAAGAACAAGCATTGATCCACCTATCCCGCAACTCTCAATTTCTACCCTAGATCGTTTAGTGAAGATTTAATAAAGATGTGGTTCACCTATCAAAGGTATGAATTTCTACTCTCGTAAATAATTCGTCTATTAATCTATCATCTCTCGATCTTAAAGATTAACGCTTCCATAACCAAGGTGTAAGATTTCTCAATCTAGCAACCTAGAAATTAACCTAACAACTCTCGTTATTTTTAGGTTAAAAATCCAACCTTTACTATGGTGATCTAGGATTTAATAACGATTTTCATCACACATTAAACATCAAACATCAATACATTTATCAATGAAATTGCATAAGAACAATAAAACATAATAAAGATACAATCTTTAATTAAACTCACAAACAATCCAAGAGTTGAAATCAAAGCGTTCTTTGAGAGGCGGTTTCACACGCTTGTTCCGAATGCCTAGCCTCTCGCTCATATCCCGTCTGAACGAAAAAAAAAAAAAAATAAATATGTTGCTCGGTCGACCGAAGGTGTGCACTCGGTCGACCGAGTGCTTTTCCTTTTTTTTTTTTGATTTTCTGTCTCGGCTCTGTTCCCAGATGATTTTTTCGTGTTCTGTGCTGCCGCTGAATCCGTCCTTTTATAACCTTTTAGCCGACTTAGGATAAATATTACCTTTTTTTCTTTTCTTTTTTAAATAAGAGAAAACCTAAACCCTAAAAATTAATAATAATCCCTAATTTGCCCTTCTCTTCAATCTTTAAAGAAATTGCTGCTTTAAACTCCTCCAGCTCGGCTCTTACTCGACCCATGATATATTTGTGTACCTTCAACCATAAAAACGTGCAAAGTGTAACATCACATATATAAATAGATAATTGCTAATAAAATCACGTAAATAACCCGACTTTGCACTTCAATAATTTCCACCTTCATTCTTTTGATAATTCCATTAAACACTTAATTTTCTATAAAAATTAATAAAATACAAAGGAATTCGTTACGAAATAAAGTAATATAAACCGTAAAAATCATCGTAAACACACAACTAGCTGTTATAGTGCAAAGCAAAAAGAAGTCTAGAAACTGAATGTATAGGTTTTTTTAGAGTCTGATTATTGTATTTGTTTTATTAGACAAGTACTGTAATAGATATTTTTTAGTGGAGTCTAGGATTCAAAACTGAAACTAATTTAAGAATGATTCATTGAGGGATCAAACTCAGTTTATCCTTTACAGAACTGAAGATTCAAGGCGGAGGGCACAAACTCAGTTATAAAGGCTAAAGGACCAGACTCAGTCTTAAAGACTGAAGAACTGAGGGTTCAAACTCAGTTTATGAAGACTAAACGCCGAGATTATAAAGTTAGACTTCAGGTAAGTCTGTGATGACCTGAACTGACTTTATAGATCTTGTGTTGAAGGACTATGTTACATAAGGACAATGTAACTTAGTTATTTTAATAGTTTTTTGGTGTTCTCTGATCTCACAACATGATGACCTAGGTGTACTCAGTTTATTGAAGAAGAGTAAAAACTGAGTTAATGCTCCAAGTCGATTGAAATCGAAAACTCGAGAAGAATCGTTTTATCGAGACATAAAACAACCAGTTAATCCGAACGTTGAAGATCAAGCAATTTGATTGGATAATATTATGTCATCGTCAAAAAGGACACTGACATCTGACATGTACTAAGCATTACCACCAACGGCTATAAGGATTCAAATTCAAACGTTGGAAAAACACTATAAATAAAGAACTTTGCATTCAAAGTTAGGTGTGCAATCTTAAGTGTGAAAAGTGCGGAGTTCACAAGATTATCAAGAAAAAAATTGTTGTAGAATTAAGGAGGAAAGAAATTTGTTTTTAAGAACTCCTGCTAAGTCCATAATTGCAAGATCAAGATCAAGAAATATTCTAAGTGTTTTTAAAGCATTCAAGAAATCATCAAGATAACACTTGAAGAAGCAGAGCTTCTTTGTGCTAATCATATACATCTAGGAAAGAAGCTCACACACAACTTGAATCACTTACTCGATTCAAGTCTCAACTTTGATTTAATCTAAGGTTAGATTGTGAAACACCGATGTGGTGTGAAGGACAATTGAGGTGCAGTCAGGAAGATTGTGTTCGTGGTGGAGCTGGTGATGAGGCAATCATACCCTTCAAGGATCAGTGGAGCAGACTTAGTGACACATAAATTCAACGTGTTAGAGACTAAGGATCGAAGATTGTGAAGCTAGGGAATAGTCAAGGACAATTATTATTTACTTTGTGTCTTGTAACGTTAACTCAAGAAATTAGTGAATTTCCTCCAACATAACAGGAGAAAAGCGGACTGACAGGATTACACCACCTGGAACCACTATAAACTTTATGTTCTTTACTTATGCATTTACTTACAACATTTTATATCTGTGTTTGTGATTGTTTTATTTTATCATCTAGATTAGCACAAACTCAGTTTACACCAGTAAACTAAAGTTCACACAACATATTTCAAAAGAACTTAACAACTGATATAACGAACATATAAGACTTTAAAATATATTCCGCGATATTTAAATCAGTTGTAGAAAAAGTTAGTTAGACCTTTTCTCAGCTCAGTTATTTTAACTCTGTAATCTCATAAGTATCAGATTATTTAAGAGAAAAAATGTTTTCAAGTGACAAGTTTATTCACCCCCTCTAAACTTGTCCAAAGCCTTTACAAGAGACCAACACAACCATCGTAAAAAACCTCTGGAAGGCTGTCTTATACGTGTGCTCAATATTTTGAAGATTGATTTTCAGATTTTTTGCCTAAGATCAGGGGAGTTTATGTTCACCATGTGTTAATATTGTTTTGACTATTATTTTAATTTATGTTGAGGGACTGATAGTTCTGATTAAGAAGTTGAGTGGATTAAGTCATGGACAATCACACGGTTGTATTGGTTCCTCCTACATAAGAAAGATAAGAGTGGACTAAGAGATTACACTATATTAACCACTATAAACTCTGTGTTTTTATTTCCTGCACTTTACTTTCAACAATTTTCTTTCAGCTAACTAGAAGTAACTCTCCTGCATGACACTTAGACAAACTCACCTGATTTGAAAATTTATTTTATGAAGGCTTTAATATCTGTCGCGTAGAATTTGGTTAAGTTATTATGCTGATTACAGTTAAGTTAGATGTTTTAAAAGTTAACAAGGGCACTCACCCACCTCTAAACTTGTTTCAAGACTTCTAAGGGAAACACTGAGCAAACAACTAGTAAAGACTTATTTAGTTAAGGTTTGGCTATCATCAAAATGAATTCAAGCTAATTATTACGGATTTTCCCCTTGTCCCTTCGGATAAAGTATGTGATGTAAAATTACCTTAACATATATGTCACACACTGTCTGTGAATTATCTTTTGACTTTATCTCACTAAAAAGTCCGGTTGCCAATATCATTGGGTTATTAAATGATTTAAGAAGATTTTCAAAGTGAGAATTGTCGGCCTCAAAATTTACAGTATACCTTGGTATTTATAAATGCGACGCCCCGTCCCGGATAACGAGTCTTTATCTAAAAATAAGGTCCGGCATGTATATATTAACTTTCTAAATCGTCAAAAGTAATACATACATAAGCCTCATAACAATTAATCAGAGTAAAAGTAGAATAAATTAAAACTAAAAGATCACTTGGAAAAAAATGTCAAACGGCAATCAACGGATCACCAGTCCCAAAATCTACGTCTAAAAACTAAAGCGACAAAACAACGAAATAAATTATGTTTAATTATTACATCTCAATTTGAAACTGAATAAGATACAAAGTCTATCTCTCAAGAACTGAATAATAAAATGCATAAATAAAATGTCCATCATCGGAACTATTGAGCTTAATAATCTGCTCCGTCAACTCTGTCATCATATCCGTACTCATCATCATCCCGACAATAACCTTCTCGGGGTGGGAACAATAAAGAGAGAAGGGGTAAGTATTTACGTACTTAGTAAAGGGTAGAAGAAATGGTTACATACAATATATATAATATATCACACATAACAATTTAATTCTACAATCTCTACCACATAGGATGCATTGAGATCATACTCACCATCTACTAGATCACATAGTACATCCTCACACACATACATTTGTAATACCAAAGGACACTACACATGGTGAATATGCACCACAACATGGTTTGCACCGCTCTAGGGGCATTGACTCATGTTCCATGTGGGAGTTACACGTTGTCCCGTAGGAGTAGTAGGTGTCCTCTGCTTCGATATAAAAAATGTGCCTCACCAATGATATTGACGTTTTAGCTTTTAGACAACCACATATGTATTTACGAGTTATGTTTAACCACCTGGTTCATTCACATAAAAGGCTTCGAGGGACTTCTAGTCATAGACATCAAATTATGCTAACCATCACATTGTAAAATGATCAATGACTACTAAGTCAAAGTACCACAAGGCCTAAACAACTCTTTCCGGTGCTCCCACCTTCTCCCCGCAAAGGGTCTCAGTTGTGTGCTAAGCCAAGGCTACTAGGAGTCGAAGTTAGACATTGTAAAGTATCAACTAATGCCCTCAAAGGCATGCATACCGGTCAAATTCAAACAATACACATAAAAACATGAAAATTGTCATTTAAAGGGGTTTGGCGGGCGCTAAACCTGCTTCAAAACCTGCTGCCCATTCTGTTCTTGCTATAGTGCGCACTACGCCCCTTTTGGCGTGCGCTACGCTCCTTTTGGCATGCGCTACGCCCTTTTTGGTGCGGGCTAAAAGCATCCGGAATCTCCAATTTTGTTTTCATCGTTCGCTAAGCCCATATGGCACGCGCTAAGAGTAACTTGTATCCCTGTTCCTATTCAGAGTCCGTTTGGCACGCGCTACACACCTTCAGTGTGCGCTATGATCGAATCAGAAACGGATCCCAAGCTTCTGGGCTGTTTTGGCACGCGCTAAAATGGTCCTGAACTTTGAAACCAGTCCGTTTCGACCCCGATTCATCCGGTATCTCATTCCAAACGATTCCAACCTCAAAACCTATAACTTTTATCAGAATTTAGTAGTGACACATCACATAATACACCGTTTAAGAACACCCCCTTACCTCTATTATTCCAAAAGCGAATTTGAAAGCAAAAGGAATAGTAAAATGCTCCAATCCTCAATTCCAACCTCTTCTACGAATCACCTATGATAGGTAACCATTATGCTACGATTAGGCTACCTTCTAATTTACCAAAAACTCAAGCTTTTCTCAAGAACGTAAACGAATCTAGATTTGGGGCTAGGAAGGAAAACTTATTGTTTAGAAAAGGAAAACTGTAGAAACGATCCTCTCCTCGCAGTGATCACTCTCTTCTACCATTGTCTGCACAAATTATCAACCGTTAAGACACACAATCGAAGGTTTCGTTCTCCTATTTCCCGGTGAATAGCGTCAGCCCTCTTTTTCTGATTCTGAAAGATACCGTTCTGAATAATGAGATTAAATTTGGTATTATTTCCCTTAAATACCTTAATTATTTCTATTTATAAAAATATAAGTCTCCATTATTTATTCTTTTAGGTTAAAAATAAAAATCAGAAAAGTACAAATAAATTCTCATTTTTACTCTTTTACCCTTCTCGGATTTTCGGGTATTACATCCCTTCCCCCTTAAAAAAGTTTTGTCCTCAAAACTGAACGTACCTGGGAGAAGCTTGAAATCTGGAAACTCGTCAACCATGTTGTATTCTATCTCCCATGTTACCTCTTTCAATGTTTGGTTACTCCATTGAACCAACACTAGTTGAACATCTTCACCCTTGACTTTCTTCACTTTCCGTTCAAAGACACAAACCGGATCTTCCTTGTTGGTTAGGTTCTCTTCAACCATTTCAAGATCAACGTTTGTTTCCACATCAATGTCTGCCAAACATTTCTTTAGCATTGACACATGAAAAACATTGTGAACTATGGACAAGGATTCAGGCGATTCCAACCGGTAAGCTAAAGGTCATACTTTAGCTAAGATCGCCAAAATGTCCTACATATCTGGGCTCAACTTGACTTTCTACCCAAACCGTCTCACTACTCTCATCGGTGACGCTTTGAGGTACACTCTATCACTGACCTCAAACTCTAATGGTCTTCTTCTCACATCTGCCCAACCCTTCTGTATGTCCATCTTGAGCCACTTTCAAATTCCGACGAACTACCTCAATTTTTTCTTTAGCCTGCTGTATCTACTCCGGTCCTGTTATCTATCTCTGCCCAATTTCATCCTAAAACACTAGTATTATTCATTTTCTTCCATACAAAGCCTAAAACGGTGGCATTTTGATGCTTGCAAGGTAGCTATTGTTGTATGCAAACACGCCCTTTGGGAGGTACTCATCCCATAAGCCTCCTACTTCTAAGGCACATGCTCTCAACATGTCCTCAAGAGTGCGAATAGTGCTTTTGATTGCCTTTCTTATTAGGTCCCCATAAACTAGAAGTTTTGATGATACCAAAATAGTTGGTTTAGAAACCAAGTATAAGTTTGCTTAGTAGTCTGACATGCGAATTGTATAGTGTTGGTCCCTTGGTAAAGGCTTGTGACAAGTTTAGAGAGAGGGGGGGGGGGGTGAATAAACTTGTCCCTTAAAAACTTTTTATGTTAATTAAACAAATTGGACTTAATTAACTCAGAGTGTAAGATAACTGAGCTGAGATCAAGTATGGTGACTGAATCAACAACTTAGTTAAATGCAGCGGAATATATATATTACTTAAAAGCCTTTAATGATCTTAATATCAGTTGTAAAGTCCTTTGAAATATGTTGTGTAACTTTCAGTTTACTGGTGCAAACTGAGTGGTGCAACGCTAGATAATAAAGTAATCAAACACAAACACGGATATAAAATACTATAAGTAAATGCGTAAAGTAAATAGCACAAAGATTATTGAGGTTCCAGGTGGTGTAATCATGTCAGTCCTCTCTTCTTCTGTGATGTTGGAGGAAATTCACCGTGTTCTTGAGGTTCTGAGATACAAGACACAAAGTAAATTTAAATGATTGTCCTTGACTATTCCCTAGCTTCACAATATTTGAGCCTTAGTCCTTACAGGTAGAATTCTTTGTATCACTAAGTCCGCTTCATTAGTCCTTGAAGGGTAATTGCCAATTCACCAGCTCACCACAACATAGTCTTCCTGACTGCACTCAACTGTCCTTCACACCACTTGGTGTTTCACAGTCTAAAACTTTGTAAAGACAAAGTTGAGACTTGAATCACGAAAGGGATTCAACTTGTGGTTTGAGCTTCTTCTTCTGGATATGTATAATAAGTGCAGTAAGCTCTGTCTTCTCAAGTGCTATGTTCTTATGATGATTTCTTCATTGCTCTTGAACACTTGAAGACTTCTTGATTTTTCAATGAATGCTTAATCATGAGTTCTTAAAACTTGTTCTTTCCCCCTTATTCTTGATTTCTCTCAATGAATTAATCCTTATAACTCCGCTCTACTTCTTGAAGTATAAATGATCTATTTATAGGGGATTTTTCAACGTTGAATATGAATTTCCATGACCGTTGATTGTCCTGCTTAGTACTTGTCAGATTTATCAGAAGCCGTTTTGATCCGTCAGACATTTAACCAATTAGATTGCTTGATCTTCAACATTCTGAATTCCATGTAGAATTGATTGGCTGACTAAGTAAATCAATTTTCAGTTTTCAGCTGATATGGAGCATTAACAAAGTTTTATACTCTTTTTCAAAACTGAGTACTCTGTCTTCATCTGATCCTTGGTTTTATGAAATCAAAGTACACAATTTTATATCATAAAATAACTAAGTTACATTGTCCTTATGTAACATAGCTTTTAATACAAGGTCCATAAAGTCAGTTCAGGATATCACAGACTTACCTGAATTCTAACTTTACAGTCTCAGCTTTTAGTCTTCATAAACTGAGTTTGAACCCTCAATTCTTCAAATCTTCATAACTGAGTTTGAACCCTCAGTTCTTCATTCTTCATAACTGAGTTTGAACCCTCAATTCTTCATTCTTGAGCTTAGATAACGGTCAACTATATTTGTATTTTTAGTAACCTTTCTATCTTTGTGCCAGATAGATTTCTGAATGTTCCAGCACTTCCAATAACACATTTGGCCAACATTTGTGTAAATTAGCCAAATTCCAGTTTTAGAAGTCCAATTTTACTTAACAAGGATACTTCTGAGTTGGGTTCGCTTGCAGCTTCTTTCCATAACGTTTCTCTCAATTTGATAAAAAATACGTATGATGATTTATCAAAGCCAAATATATCTACTATGACGTCCACAATAACTGTTATCTTCTTTTGGTTGACAGTGGTGGTGTATTAGTAAACATCTTCTGCATTAACGGAAGTTCCTCCATTTTCATAGAATCGGCCTATCTTTGTCCAAGCATACTGATCTGCCAGATATTATGTTGAAAACATCTTCCAGGCCTTAGATTTTTGAATCTTTTACGTGATTTGTTTAGCAAGTTACGAATTATCAAACCTTTTAATATATTGATCGAGTGAGATGATCAATCCTGGTTCCACTCTTGTATCATACATAATTTATAGTGAAAAGATACTTCGAAGATTTTGAGGATGGAAAAGCTTGAGAGAAAGGATGATAAACTGACTTTTGTAAAGGTTCTTGATTAAAGGGAAGTAAAGAGTATTCATAGGTTTGAAGCAGATGAACGGTTTGCTGAATTTGAAAAGGCTAGCTGTCATGTCATAAATCACATCTCTGTCTTGAGATACGGAAAATGTGGTATTTGGTGGGGATGGTCAGTTACGAGCATTGTAGGTTATGAGTTTTTCTATCATCCGTAGCTTGTATCAGTGAATATGTCTGATACAACGTATCTCAGTTGTATATCTCTTCTAGTTTTAAACTTATCCAAAAGTGAGTCAGTTCTAGTTTGGATCTTGAGAGTCAGTTATGATTTTGATGGTCAGTTTTACCATCTCAGTTTTGAAAAAGACTCTAGAACTCGATTTTTGAGGAATCCAGTTTTGATATGCCTCAAAAATCAGTTTTATTGCTGCAAAACAGATTAAGATTTCTTTGGTGCCCATACCTTCTTGGGTCCTTTTTGGTTAGTTTTTGGATTAACTCTTGAACCATGTGAAGATGGTTTCTTTTTGACCGAATTAATCTCTTTTTCGAGAACTTTGAATAGCTTAAAGATTGAGCTCATATCTCTCATTTATCTTTCTTGACTTTTTGACTCGTCAAACTCACTTCTATTATTATTGCTGGATCTATCAGTTTTCATATAGATCTGCTGTCTTGGATTGACAATTCTATATTGAGGCTTAACCTTATGAACTTTGTTAAACTGAGTTGATTTAGTAATAGGAGTAGGAACATTCCAATCTTCATCAGTAGGAAAGAGTCTGCCTTCCCCCCTGATTCTAGTATCCCTTGAATGAAAATCATTCTTTGGCATATTTGGTCTGATTGGTCTATTAACTAACTTTTGGTCGGGTTTACCATTTCTAGACTTATTCTCGAGTTTTTCTATAAGATCTATCAGTTTTTCGAGTGCAACCAAGCTGATCTTCCAATTTTATCAGTTTTAAGGTAAGGCTTGGTTGAGTTTTTATCAATTCTAATAGTTTCAGCAGTTTTCTGAGTTCCAGACTTTTGTGCAGCCACAAACTTAGGTGCAGTTGAACTTGGTCCAGCCTTAGAATTCTGTTGATCTTCAAACCCTAAGCCTGATCCGTCACCATATGGCTTTCCTGGTTTGAACTAAACTTTTGAAGTTGGATCAGCTGATGATTCAGTGATATTTATTACCTCTGCTATATCATCAGCATAACTGACTTCTTGAGTTATGCTATTATACTTGCTAAGATTGATTTCTGCTTTCAATTTTAAAACTTCAGTTTTCAGTGAATCTCTTTCTTTCTTGACATTCTCATAACTCTTTTGAATTTCCTTTAATTCCTTTAAGAGTATGTCAAGTGTTTCATTGAACTCTGAGTTTTCTTGATTATTCATGGCATTGGAAGAGTTAGATGTAGAAGCATTTACCTCATAAGATTTGATCAATATACTTTCAGTACTGGCTTCTTCACATCCTTCAACCATGGCCTGTTTGACTCTGTTTGGTTCATAGGTTTGTTCCGTGAGATCAGTTCCAAATAAGATGATTTCTTCATCACTTTCAATGTGAGTTCCTGGTCCAACACTGATTGGCAAGAGCTGAGCTTCACACACATTGTTTGAATTTGACTTGTTCAGTGATTATTTTGCTACTTGATGTTCTTATTGGTTCTTCAACAAAAGCTTCAAGCAATTTCTCATCTGTATCAGCAACAAGTGCCTGCAGTTTACTTTTTTATCCATCAAATCTTAAAAACGAACAACTAAGCGAACTTCTAATGTGATCTTGTGAATCCATGATGCAAGTTTCAAAATGAGTTTCAAGGAGATTAACAATTCTTCTCTTGGCATCTCTTTAGAAGCGAGAAGAACCTGGCTCGATACCAATTGTTGGTCCCTTGATAAAGGCTTGTGACCAGTTTCGAGGGGGGTGAATAAACTTGTCCCTTAAAAATCTTTTACGTTAATTAAACAAACTGAACTTAATTAACTCAGAGTGTAAGATAACTGAGCTGAGATCAAGTCTGGTGACTGAATAAACAGCTTAGTTAAATGTAGCAGAATATATTTATTACTTTAAAGCCTTTAATGATCTTAATATTATTTGTAAAGTCCTTTGAAATATGCTGTGTAACTTTCAATTTACTGGTGCAAACTGAGTGGTGCAACGCTGGATAATAAAGTAACCAAACACAAACACATAAATAAAATACTGTAAGTAAATGCGTAAAGTAAATAGCACAAAGATTATAGAGGTTCCAGGTGGTGTAATCCTGTCAGTCCTCTCTTCTCCCGTGATGTTGTAGGAAATTCCCTATGCTTGAGGTTACAGTTACAAGACACAAAGTAAATTTAAATGATTGTCCTTGATTATTCCACAGCTTCACAATCTTTGAGCCTTAGTCCTTAACAGGTAGAATTGCTACATCACTAAGTCTACTCCACTGGTCCTTGAATGGTAGGATTGCCTCTTCACCAGCTCACCACAACACAGTCTTCCTGACTGCACTTAGCTGTCCTTCACACCACTTGGTGTTTCAGTCTAAAACATTGTAAAGACAAAGTTGAGACTTGAATCAAGAAAGTGATTCAACTTGTGGTTTGAGCTTCTTCTTCTGGATATGTATAATAAGTGCAGTAAGCTCTGTCTTCTCAAGTGGTGTGTTCTTATGATGATTTCTTGATTGTTCTTGAACACTTGAAGACTTTTTGATTTTTCAATGAATGCTTAAGCATGAGTTATTAAAACTTGTTCTTTCCTCCTCATTCTTGATTTCTCACAATGAATTAATCCTTAGAACTCCGCACATCTTCTTGAAGTATAAATGATATATTTATAGGGGATTTTTCAATGTTTCAATTTGAATTTCCATGACCGTTGGTGGTCTTTCTTAGTACATGTCAGATTTATCTATAGTTGTTCTGATTTGTCAGACATTTAACCAATTAGATTGCTTGATCTTCAACATTCTGAATTCCATGTAGAACTGATTGGCTGACTGAGTAAATCAATTTTCAGTTTTCAGTTTGATGTAGAGCATTAACTTAGTTTTATAATCTTCTTCAAAACTGAGTACTATATCTTCATCTGATCCTTGGTTTTGTGAATCAAAGTACACTTTACAGTCTCGGATTTTAGCCTTCATAAACTGAGTTTGAACACTTAGTTCTTCAAATCTTCATAACTGAGTTTGAACCCTCAGTTCCTCATTCTTTATAACTGAGTTTGGACCCTCTGTTCTTCATTCTTGAGTTTAGATAAAGGCTAACTGTATTTGTATTCTCAGTAACCTTTTAAAGTCAGTTTCTCAATTTTGATCCTAATTTATTACCGTGCTTTTCTGATTCAACCTATACAATAATCGGATTCTAGTAAAACCAATATATTTAATCCTAGACATCTTTTGCTTGCACTATAACAACTAGTTATGACACTTCATCAATGGGGTTTGAATAAATAATTAAAAAAGTGATGAATCATCAGCAAAACAACAATTTTATTTTTCGAACAAATAGGATTAGTTAGACTTTGCTGTTAACTGTAAAATCTAAGATAGCCTAGGCTTGAAGATTTGAAGACGAGAAGACCAGACGACCAGTTGACCAGACTATTGTCCATTTATCTAGCAGACTACTCAAGTCAGGATATTCAGAAGCAAAAAAAAAAAAAGAAACCAGCAAGCAAAAGAAAAGAAGCCGAGTAGGGCATTGAAGATCCATACGAGTTAAGGTTCAGACCAGAAATGACAAATGCTCTCACGTTACTAAAAAGATATACGAAGTGATAAATTAAAGGGCGTGTAGCCATCCTTCTGATCAACATATGATCTAATGGCTACAAAATCATACAAGTGGAGAAATAGCATTGGATGCTATAAAGTTATCTTCTAGAAGCCAACAAGTACAGGCTCCAATGGTTAAAAGTTGACCGGGCAAATTTCAAAAGTTCATGTGACAACTCAGCAGTTAATCATAGCCATTCATTCTTCAACGGTACAACTACCCTATGAAGATATATAAGGATGAAGAAGGACAACTGGAAATGGGAGTTGAGCAAATTGATCAATACGCTAAGTTCTTGAAAATCTAAAAAATCATCTCAAGCTTACAAATACCGAACCACAAATCAAGCAGATAAGATAAACTAAGCTTCAAAGAAATTTCTAGTGATCTACTTGATCAAGAGAGCTGCAACTAAAGCTTCAAAGTCAGATCCAGCCAAAAAATCTCACCTTTGTATCATTAATTTGATACAACACTCACTCTACTCAACAAACAAGTTCTCAAGAAAGTGGAGAACCTGTTGCAGCATCTGCGGGGTGTGAAGGAACAATGAAGAAGACATAAGAGCTATTGGAGAAAGGAAGTTCTTCAGATGAGCTGCGTGCAAATAGACTATTGAAGCATTTCCGGGGTGTGAGGCATCTGCGGGGTGTCAAGGATTGGCTATTTAGAGTGTGTAGCATCTGCGGGGTTTCAAGGAAACTTACCTATTGTATTAGAATAGAGTACAATAGTGATACCTCCCAAGTCACGGGAGAAGCGGTCACGTAGGAGATTATGACACTCTGAAGATCGATAACAGTTCTTGACTCCATTACTTTAAGCACTTTACTTTCAGTACTTGCATACTCTATATCACACCACTCAGCACTGAAAACCAAGCTCAAGGCTTATTTCGAATTACATCATTATTCCACTGCACTTACTTTTTGAAGACAATCAGGCCATTAAAACCAAACGAGCTACTTGCTAGTCTGTCTTACTGATCAGAGTGATTCATAATGAAAGAAACTCCAAAATCAAAAAGAGTTCATTCATCCCCCCATTTGAACTTTTCCAAGCCTTGTATTATAGACCAACAAGTGGTATCAGAGCGTGTCTCCTAATAACAGAAGACTTCGTGTTCTGTGTGTTGGAGTGATCCAAACCTTGTGTTTTCAAAAAAGATGTTAAATTCATTATTTCAGCATGGAGTCAAATAGTACTATTGTTAGAGTACCTACCTTTTCTATTTCAAATTTTAGTGAATGTAAAATACGTATGTAGACGCACTTAGCTACAATCCATGAAGATATGGTCCCTGTAATAGCGGATGGTCTAATCATCATTATGAAAGCAAATATTGATGAAGCCACTCAAAGAGATCAACCATTTGTAAGAAAGCCAAAGCATGAGTGCACTCCAAAAGACAAAAAGATCAAAAATCTGGACAATTTTGCTAAAGACACCATAATGAAGACCTTGGATAGCAACATGTTCTTGAAGATTAAAGGATGCAAAACTGCCAAAGAAATCTGGAAAACTCTGATCAACTATTGTGAAGGCACTGAAGCTGTCAAAGTCAACAAGCTCAGCAGTTGCAGTTCAGAAATTCGAAACATTCAAGATGAAGTCTGGAGAAACTGTTGAAAAAATGTAAGCTCGTTTTCATGAGATCTAAATGAGCTAAAAATGCTAAATAGAAATTACACTCAATAGGAGATCTGTATGAAGATTCTGAAAGCTTTTCCAGAATCTTGGGATATCATAACCACTTTCCTAGAAGCAACAAAAGATCTAACAAAACTAGACATGATGGAGCTCTTTTCTGATCTAAAGGCATATGAATTTGAGCTGAAAAACAAATCCAAGAAGAATGTTCATGAAATACCAGCTCTCATTGCTCCCATTGGTGAAACTTCTAAACCGATGATTGAAATGGTCAAACAAAGTCAGATTGAACAACTGCTTGATGGCCTTAATCATGAGACATGTGAAAGGATTATCTCACTCAACCAGAAAATTTCAACAGCAAAATCAAAATAGAAGAGATGATTACAGAAGATGAGATGATGACAGAAGAGATAATAGACGAGACACATAGAGTGAAGATTGTAGAGACGATCACAAAGATGATAGAAGGGATAACAGGGATGATCAAAAGAAAGATGAATAGGCAATAAAGAAACAAGAAGAAATGTTGTGCTACAACTGCAACAAACCAAGACATTTCAAATCAGATTGTCCAAACCAATCAAAAGAACTAGAGATGAGGATATACATGAAATAGCAGACGATAAGGGCAGAAACAGACGAGCTTACAAAGCAGACGATAACTCATCTCATTAAAGTCAAGCAAAGCCCTTATCTGACTCAGATGAAAATGCATTCATGGCACTAGAGGACAATGATGAGGTAATATCACTATTCTTGAACATAGTATCCTCATCTAGTTAATGTTCTGAGTTTGCAATTCTAAATCTTAAGACTACAAATATTCAAGAATTTATCAAGGATCTTAACAATGAGTTTGATGAAATTCTAGCAAACTGCAATCTAATAATGAAAGAAAATGAATATCTCAAGTCTGAAAATCTAGAACTGAAAGCTAAGCTATTCAATCTAAGAAACAACAAGCTCTCAATGAACGAAGGAAACATACCTGATCCAAATGAGGAAACACAAATTCAGATCAAGTCTGTCACATCAATCATTCCTGAGTACAAAACAGCCAAAAGACCTGGAGACAAGTTTGGTATGGGATACTCAGAATATACAACACTTGAGAAGTCTAACTTAAAGTTCATATCTGAAAATGGTACTCCTTATGAGCCTGTTTTCAAATTAGAAACAAAAGTCAAACAGGTCAAGTTTGTTAAATGTGTGATTGAAAGACATGAACTTCCAGTTACTTATGAATCCAAAAGAATTAAAAAATCAAGTGATCATAAGTTCAGGGGGAATAAGAGATTATACCATTCTGATAATGACTGGAACATTGGCCTTCCATTTCACAGGAAACCGAATGTCAGGAACGATAATCCTAAAAGTAGAAAAGTGGAACGTTCTAGATTTCCTTCTACATACAAGAAGGTTCTTAACAGGACCAGACAAGTGTATAAAGAGAAATCTGAGACAACTGCCAAATCTACCTTTAGGACCAACCATGTTCAGTCATACAAAGGAAGAGAAAGGATCTGAGATGGGACAAAGAAGTTCTACGAATTTCCATTTGATTATCCTCAACAGTGGTGTAAACGCCTAAGAGTCCCCCTATTCAAATACAGACTAGGCCTTACATTATCTAGCACTAACACTGTTGGACCCAAACAAATTTGAGTACTTAAATCACATTAATTTGTTTTGCAGGATGTCTGGTACATAGACAGTGGATGTTCCAGACACATGACAGAAAACAAACACTGCTTGGTGAAATATCAAAACAAGGATGGACCTAAAGTCACATTTGGTGGAAATGAAAAGCCTGGAATCACAAAAGGAATTGGAAGCCTTATCATGAATAATCTAGAAATTTGTGATGTCACCTTTGTTGAAGGATTGAAGTACAATCTTCTTAGTGCAAGTAAGTTTTGTGATAAAGGATATGAAGTCTTATTCAACAAGATGAAATGCAGAGTTATCAACAAAGAAACATGACAGACAATCTTAACTTGAAAAAGAAAGAAGAATGTGTATGTAGTAGACTGGTCAACAACATCTTCAGAAGTATGTCTACTAGTACAATCAAGACTTGAGATAAGTTGTCTGTGGCACAAGGGATATGGTAATTCATTTGCAAGGTCAATGTAATTTTTTTTTTGGAAAAGAACAAATGTTATTAAAAATTAAAGGGGGCCTTTATTCGCACCACAAATGATATACACATTGTCCTACATCTACTGGTGCACTACACCATTTTCATATAATCGATTTCTGTGAAAGTTGAATGTACAAGAAAACATTCGACTTCCCGCATTGTTGAAATATAATCAATATTTGGAAAAGTCGAATGTTGCATTGTACATTCGACTTTCATAGGGTTGATTCTACTCATGATTCACCGACAGTGGTAAACTGTAAATCGACACTGGTATGAATAAAGACCTCCGATTCAAAACAGCTAAAAGCATGAGCTATGGTCCATTTTCTCATGGTGGAATAGGAGTGGATCTAACATTTGTAAGGTGAGGCACACAATAGCTCAATTTTAGCAATGTAAAATAAAAAATTGTGGGAGTGAACTGGTGTGTCCCCTTGGCATTTCACACTGTGCATATTATTCATGAGAGGATGGGACCATGACCATCAGATATGTATTTATTTTCTTGAGCAGGAAGACCATCAAATATTAATCTCAAAGTAATCCAACGGTGGACGACCTTCAAGTTGCATTATTTTATTTTATTTATTTTCTTTCCATGAAACAATAAGCCACTGTGTGTTGAATATTTTTTCTTTCCTTTCTAAAAGACGAAAGTTTTTATTATAACGCCGGACTACCGTTAGAAAATACAACCACATAGCTGGACCTCCACTAGACACTGCCGGAGCACCATCTGGGCAACACAAACAGACTAACAAGAACAACAAACCTAAAAACAAACGGCAAACTTATTGACTAAACGCCAAACAAACAAACTAACAAATGGCATGTAAAGAGCAAGATCTAATCAAAAAGTCTTGACATAAGAAGGTGAAGAAGCCTATGGAGCCGAATACTTCACCCGAAGAACGACACAAACATTAATGAAAAACCAGAGATCTGCAACAGTTCAATCTACATATATGAAACCAAAGCAAATGGAAGACACAACCAGAGATCTGCCACCACTGACCGCCGCCGCCAAACGAAGAGAAAAGCCCGGATGCGTGACTAACGCCTCTGCCTAGAGAGCGACTACCATAATCGTCGACTAAGAGTTCAGAGCCTTAGAGAGATAATGAGAGTCAAACACCGCTAGATCACTGCTGCGAGTAACACCAAAGCTCCACCATATGATGAGGAAAAACCGCCACCAAATAACCAAAGAGTGATAAAAAATACACTATAACTCAAAACTCAACGGATGAATATCCTTTGAGTCTTGCTATTGCTATCAGGAACGGACTAAGGATCCTGGGAGAGAATGTGACGATAAATCTAAAGATTTATTACAGTCAGAAAAATATATAGTAGTGTTTTTTTTTTTTTTTTTGGTCTCTTTCGATCAGAAAAAAACACTACTATATATCGCCAAAAAAACGCGGCTATATATACATTTTGCGTAATATAATAGAAAAGAACAATAATATCTATCACAGGATTCAATCACGTTAACCTTCTACTCCGATCAATAATAATTTCAAACACTACAAACAATTTCAAAACATATTAATATTTGTTTAAATGTATTACTTTGACAATAACTACATTATTATATTTTATATGACAAAACTTTTATGTCAAATTATTCAATTTTTATAAATGATAAAGGTGAATTTAAATTTTTGTTTTTGAAAAACAGGTGAATTTAAATTTTATGGGGCAGAAAAAATACACAACATACATAATAATGGTTTTTTCCGGATCCGAGAGGGCGAGTGCACCCCACTCCAAATGGTGTATCCGCCCCTGATTGCTATTGTCAAAACTAAATATCACAATGAATGTCATAAAAATATAAGAAAACATAGCTATTGTCAAAACTAAATATCACGATGAATGCCATAACAAATATAACAAAACATATATGGGTATCGTAGAGGTGTTGCAAAGCATAACAAGAACTAACAAAGTATCACAAATTCTAGAATGATGAATGAGTATAATATAACAATATTGTTTGCAGAACAGATTAGAATCTTACAATCCACACACACTGAAACATTTAATGACATGTGTCAATGATCATGCTAATAATTGAGCAGTAGGGGCGTCCTTGTCCAAATTTAGACTCGGGACAAAAAAATTTTTAGGTAGCTTTCAAATTTAGTTTTTTTTTTATTACGAAAAAAAGGTTTTTGTACAGACACATTTTTTGCACCTAACGGAGCTCGAACCCTAGTCAAGCCAAATTTTACCCTAATCCTCAACAATAAAGCAACCTTGTTGGTTGTTAGGTTATTGAAGCCTAATGTAAAAAAACAAAACATATATGCTATTGGATGAAAAATTAACGGGGCCCTTAAATTCATCGATTTTGGGGGGACCGTGGGCCAATGCTCCATTGGCCCACCAAGGGGATGTTAGGAAATCAATTAGTTTAACGCAGCGGAATTTAAAAAAATTGACTTCCCATCCCAAGATCGACTTCGTTTAATACAATAAAAACGTTAAGTAGTTGACGGTGATTACCTTGTTTGTTCTAACAGATCGACGCTTTGACCGTCAACGAAGAGTAGGAGTGTGCACGAGCCGTCCACATGTCTGGTTTCTATCGATATCCACACGAACTCTTCACCGGAATCCTCCTTGGATTGCTACTAGAAAAATCCGGTTTCTAGACCGGCCTTTTCTCTCTCTCTCTAAAACTCTCTAGAAAAAGCTCTCTATTTTTCATAATAATTATGAACTCTTGGAATTGTGATGTGCAAAAGAGCTAGCCAACCCCTTTCTTTTATAGGTGAATGTGGGGCCCCTATTGCCTCCTAATCTGATTAGGAGAAGCTTCTAGTAGATTGAAGAGAAATAAAACCTTTTCCTAATAAAATAAGGAAAATCACTTTGATTGATTTATCTCTTTTAATTTAATATCTTATATTAAATAAATCTAAGATATTGCCAATATCTAATATTGAATATCTTTATCTTATTACCATAAATCTATTTTTCCAAAATCAATTAATATTCAATATTAATATATGATATTATCATTAATTAAATTGCAAAATCCAAGTGTATCTCATACACATAGTCTGCGCCCCATATGCCAATTAATTGGCTTCCAGAATATTCTTTAATTAATCAATATAATTAATATCTTGTATTGAATTTATTCATAATAAATAAATACCGTTATATGAATTTAATCACTATAACACTTTATAGTCGAGATAAACTTTCCTTATTTGGTTGTCAATATAACCGCATTTTAATCCGGCTAGATGTTCTTATGTTTGTGACCCAATAGGCTTCCGAATATGTTGGCCGTAGACACAAAGTGAAAATTACAAAAATGCCCTTCATACCTAACGATCACGGGATATCGTCTAGCAACACACCATGATCCCCAATCATCGGAAGAGTCAAAAGCAATGACTACTACCTTTCATGTGAAACAGTTACCGTGCAAATAGAATCCTAACGCTGTAATAATATCCATACAATCGTATCTCGAGTGTAGTACATTAATGATCGTATCTTATAATCTGGATATCATGCTCTCTCGGAATAACTCATTTACTCCCACTTTGCAAAGATTCACGAGAGCTAGACATTTCTTATAAGAAGGACATTTCGGATATTCACTCCTAATAATAGGATACGCGATTTCCGGATGAACAAACATGTATCCTATGCATGCTTCAATATCACACCCGAGCACTACCGCATGATCGCCCCGTGGCTAGGGGAAACCTTAGTAGTGTCAAAGCATGACTATCCACACCATGATTCCATGAAGACTCCGGTCTCAAGATATTTACACAACTGCCACATACTGCGACACTTAATGTATGTGGGTCAGTCTGATGTACGCATTCTCTAATACACGTCCACGTACAGTCTAGGAAGTCAGGGGGCCCTTTTAGATAGACGAGATTTATCCCTATCTTTAATAAGATAGAAGACATCCAATACGTGCTAGTCTAATCATACCATCAATGCCCCGTTTGATAACACATACGACTAGAGACATTTAAGTATCAACTTATTAAAGTGAATAGAGATCTCATCAACCATAATCAGTATTATGGTTTCTCTATCACAGTTTGATACTAAGGACGTTACTATATATATACATTCAATAACATGAAAATAAGCAAGATATATAATAACAAAAGTGCTTTTATTAATCATAGTAAAGTTATTACATGAACTAGATAGACTGTAAACGACCCGACCCGGTCCAACCCGATTTGGTTTAGGACACATTTTCAACAATCTCCCACTTGGCCTAACGCCAATCACCCATATGCCAAAGCCCATGCATGTGAACATGTTTCTCATGCTTTGCCTGTGACAATACCTTGGTTAACAGATTAGCTATGTTATCATCCGTGTGGACTTTCTCTATCTTTACATCTCTTCTATCTACTATCTCTGTAATCCAGGTGATAAGCAACAGAGCACATGTTTGGACTTCTGATAAGACCTTGGTTCCTTTGGTGAGCAATTGCCCCATTGTTATCACAAAGACAGTGGGATTTGGACTTTCAATAGAGGGAACCACACCAAGTTCAGTAATGAACTTCTTCATCCAAACCGCTTCCTTTGCCGCCTCCGAGGCTGCTATATACTCGGCTTCCATTGTAAAGTCTACAATAGTCTTCTGCTTGGAACTCTTCTAGCTTTCTGCTCCACCGTTAAGCATGAAAACAAATCCTGATTGTGACTTTAAGTCATCCTTGTCAGTTTGAAAACTGGCATCTGTGTAACCTCGTAATACCAAATCATCGTCCTCGAAAACCAGGAACATATCCCTTGTACGTCTCATGTACTTGAGAATATTCTTGACTACAATCCAGTGACCATCACTGGATTTGCATTGTACCTGCTAGTCATACTTAGAGGGTACGAGACATCCGGTCTTGTGCACAACATGGCATACATGATGGACCCAATAGCCGAGGCATAAGGGATCCTACTCATTTGTGCTCTTTCCTCCTCCATCTTAGGACACATTTCCTTTGACAGATATTCCCCATGTGACATGGCAACAATCCTCTCTTAGACTGCTCCATATTGAATCTCTTCAGCATCTTGTCTATGTAAGTGGATTGTGATAGACCAAGAAACCTCTTAGATCTATCTCTATTGATCTTGATTCCTAGAATATAGGCTGCTTCTCCCAAGTCCTTCATGGAGAAGTTCCCGGATAACCAAACTTTAACTGATTGTAACATAAAGAATGTCATTCCCTATGAGTAATATGTCATCCACATAAATTACAAAGAAAATGTCGGCACTCCCATTAACCTTCTTGTAAACACATGGCTCATCTTCATTCTTGATGAAATCAAACTGCTTGATTGTTTCATCAAAACGAATATTCCAACTCCGAGAAGCTTGCTTCAATCCATAAATGGATCTCTGCAACTTGCACACCATCCTAGCATCATCAGTTGTGAAACCCTCAGGTTGTGTCATGTACACTTCCTCAGATAGATTCCCGTTAAGGAAAGCTGTTTTCACATCCATCTCCCAGATTTCATAATCATGGTATGCTGCAATAGCAAGAAGAATTCTAATGGACTTTAGCATGGCTACTGGTGAAAAGGTTTCGTCATAGTCAACTCCTTGTCTTTGTCTATAACTTTTTGTGATGTGTGATTTTCAATAGATAATCACTAAATCCTACCACAAGCACACGGCTTATAGAGTAGTACTTAGGATGGCGATCCCACAGGGACTTGTAGTCAATCACCAAATAATTCTTGATTTTTATTAGCTAGACAAATCAATTTCGTGGAAGGTTTTTATCTAAAAATCCTAAAATTAAAGAAAATAAAGAAAGAAGAACTACGAGCCAAGAACTTCAAGATTTAGGTAAAGATTCAATTTAAAAGCATTTCTAGGATTTCGGAGTCATCATGGAATTACTATATGACATACCAACAATATTTCCCCCAAGATACGAATATTACACTTATAAAGGCAATTATCAAATTTTATCACAAAAATATTCTTTCGAATTATTTTCGTGATCGTACCTAAACTCAAACCACACCCGGTTTCCCATGATAAAGAATGAATATAGATCACGTAAAGAACCATAATTTCATGCCATCTAGGTTTTACCGAATTTTCATTCCAATGAAACCCTACATTCAGTTCTTGTTTCCTAAAGTATCAATTAATTGGTACTTTTTCAGTCACTAATTAGCCGAATAATTTCTCTACGTAAAATCGCGATTATTCACCCTTTTGAGCTATTAATTTCGACAATCATACAAGAATAGAATACAAGAACCAATTTATAAGCATCAATTTCATAAAACAAGGGAAAGATTGAGTTTTTACATCATATATTCATATCCGGGTTCCTTCTAATCCTAGAAATTGATATCTACTCACGTTCCATATCAAAATTGCAAGATTCAATCATAAAATTCATACTTTGACAAGAAAAATAAATAAATAAAGAAAAGGAGAAAAGAGAGAGATAAATAAACCGTCAAAGTATTGCATAAAATAATCCAACCTCGAAAAAACTTCGTTCTTGAATTCTTAAAACCTAAAATCCTTGTTCTTGGGGATGGGAGAAAATGATGAAAAAAGAGGAAAAGAGTCGCTATTTTCTCATGAAAACAGACGTGAAATCTGAATTGTATGACTTGGGGATTAAAAATATGATAATTACATCATAAATATAAGTTTCCATAATTAATTTAATCAAAAAAATCTAAAAAAAATCAAATATCTATCAATCTTGGACTCTTGTTGTGTGTGGGCTCCTCCTTTGCCATGAAAAGCATGCCATGAAAGAAATTACGTTGGAAATATATCCACCAATCAGAATATTTCGTTAGCCAGATTCAGATTTTCTGATAAGCGTCACACCCTTTGTGTGACAGAGACTAGTTTTTGAATTCTTCCACTTCAGCTCCATTTTTGGGTCTTTTTCTTCCAATCTCGAATCATCTTGCAATAATTCAATCATCCACAGTAATTTAGCCCAAAAAGGATGAAAACATAACAAAATAACACACAACACCAAATTGAGTCCAAAACATCTAGAATTATTCGACTTTTTAGGAACTTATCACTCCCCCAAGCTTAACTCTTTGCTTGTCCCCAAGCAAACAAAAAGACTCAAGACGAGATGGACTAAGAAGATCACACATGACATAGCAATAGACGAAGATGCACAACACACGAGCATTAATAAAATTCATCCCGGTATTCAAAACACAAGATATAGACTGACCAATCCTTCTTATCATATCATGAGCAAAAGTGAACAAAAAAAGTGTCAATCGGAAACAACATAGGCCAAGCAAATAGACCCTCACGGGATAAATCACTCAACGCTCAATATTTGTGAGTTGACTAAACTCTCACGCTCATTCCATTGAAAATGACCTACTATATGCTTGTATATCGTCTCATATCAATCACCAAGGCATTGTGCAACACATAAATCATAAAGTCTTTGGGAAAAAGGGATGGTATGTGAGAATAGCCCCAATTAAGATAGAAAATGTGATAGGTGTAGGGAAAAAAAGGTGTAAGAGATGGCAAAAACCAATAGAACTAGAAGAACACATGACTTTTAAACATCATAGTCATACAAGTGCAAGAGGGTCCTACACTTTATTTCTAAACAAAAGAGAATACAAAGTATAATTTCTCTAATTTGGAGAATAATGATACAACTCCCCAATTATTACTAGCAAATAGAACAAACAAGATTGATGAGGTTTTTTTTTTTTGTTTTTTTAGTGCCTTCTTTATTTTTTTTCTTTCTTATTCTTTTTTTTTTCTTCAATTTTTTTTCTTTTTTTCTGTTCTTTTAATCAAGAAACAAACAAATAGTACCAATATGGATTGCCCCCAAGCTTGATCATTACATACTAAGTGCAAGAAATTTGATAGCCACGTGCTCCAATTAGTTCTAAGGTTGGGTGAAAGGAATTGGTCTACCTCTTTTTCGGGTTGTTCAATGTATGGTGTAGTGAAGTAAGGTAAAGTGGGAAAAAGGTGTAATAAAGATCAAGGCTCGAAAGGTATATAATGTGGTGGAAGGTAGAAAGGAATGCCTCAATCATTTCTACATGTTTTCACATACCAAAGTAACATCAACAAGACTCAACACAAGTTCTAAAAGAACAAATCCAAGGAAGAGAAAATACGCACAAATTTAGGGTGAGACTGAAGTGGTCAGTCATATGGCTGGAACAATATCTGACCGGGTCAATTTTGTCTATTCACTCGGACTCTATTGTTTTCTAAAGAAAATAATGGCACTTTTAAACATGATAATCTAAAAAGGATTTTTCACTCCATGTCATGCATTTCTCTTGTCAGAACAAACTATATCAATTTTCATGCACTGCAAATCTCATCTAAAGTAGCTATGTGTGATCATCAAAACCATCAAAACAAAACGACACAACTGACTGACACTACCGACTCTAACTAGAAATAGCAATTTGCAGAGTAGAAAGATACGTGCGCAAATGACCCTCCCCCACACTTAAAGTGTATAGTGTCCTCAATGTACCAAAAATAAAACAAGCGGGGTAAGGGGTAAAACTCACCAAATCACTGTGCGGAAAGGTCAGGCGGACCCGAAGGAATAGCTCGTGGTAGCAGTGTGGCCACCATGTCGGTCAGTGTTTGAAGCTGGGACTGAAGTGTCGCCAAGATAGCTGAATGTGTAGCCAGCTCAGACTGCATGTGGTGTTGAGAGGCAAAAAGCTGTCCAACTACATCAGTAGAAGGCTCGACCGGTGGAGGAGGTGCAGAATGTCCCGTCTCGATAAAAGGAGTGTATAATATAGCCGGGACGTCAATAGGATCAACCTCAGTAGGTGCAGTCTCTTCAATAGGTCTAGTAGGAATCGAAGCAATATAATCATAGGGCCGCTTCCAGTTGGGTGGATCACGAATAGAGTATTCCTCTGAATAGGTTAGTGGAAATACACGATCCTCGTCATACTTGACACAATATCCGGATGTGGTTTCATGAATAATCTGCATAGCAACATAGGTACCGAGTGTAAGTGTGTTGGTGCCCAGGGCAATGTGAAGGCCATCCAATGGAATGTGAAAGTGCTTGGCTATGGGTGTGATCAAGCCTCCAATACAGATAATCTTAGGCTTGGAAGTCGTAATACTCTTGAATTGTTGAGCCAAGAATGTGGCTATGCAAGCACTAGGGGGATTATAAGCGCTCCATAAGACAAACAATTCATCTAATCTCTGAGAGTTATCAAGTTCACCCCGTGCAAAAACTATGATGGCTAATACCCGCATTAAGTAACGGAGGCATGGTTGGACAAAAGAGGTAGAACGATGAAGGTGGACTTTAAATGATTCATGTGTAGTGAGTAGCTTTCAAAATGAATTCTCTTGAAATGAGTCCTCTTGAAAGGTGTGAATGGTACTCCGAGGGCCCTCAAAAGATAAGCCATAAATGGAAGCAAACTCTTCTAAAGTAAGTGCATAGTCCACACCAAATATTGTGAAAGTAATGTGACCCTCATCACATAACGCACCCTTCGTGATTTGGCAAGTAAACTTTTCAAGAAAACTGAGTGTGAGCTCAACATAAGTGGGCCAATGAGCCGTCATTAATTTAATGATTCCCAATTACGTACATAGCCATTCAAAATCCAAAACCAAAATCAAAGTAGATAATACAAATGGATCCGCATACCGTGTGGGTAACACCGTTTGTGGTTTCTCTTTGTTTGAACCCGAGGGTGGATGGGTGGGCTTCTTGGTAGATGGCTTGGACTTTATTGACTTCTTGAAGAGTGGTTGGTCAACTTTTGATGCACTTGGTTTGGACTTAGAGTTTTAAGATGGGGCACCATCATGTTTACGCTTTTGGCCACGTGGAGAAGCAATTTACGAGGTACTTGTTGGCTTAGGTGGATGAGTGGCAAGTCTAGATGGATTTTTTCGGGTGGCTAGATTTTTTTTGGTAGGAGTGGTGGATTTTTGGCTAATAGGTTCATGAGAGGAGGTGGTGGTGACATTTTTGGATGTAGTGGGTTTAAGGGGGGCCTGGCTAGCTGGATTAAGGATCAGACCGGATGAATTGAGGCTTTGACCGGCAGAATTGGTAGATTCCGGCGAGATAGGGTGGTTGTGGGGCAGTGGGGGCGGGTTTCATGTGTTGTGGAAGGATTTGGGGGCGGGGAAGAAAAAAATTGGAATTAGAGGCAATAGATGAGACAAAAGGTACCTTAATCGGAGCTCCGACGATGTCACCGGACTTGTGTGGTGGTCCTTTTCTTGGTGGGTTAGGTTTAACAGTAATGTCTTTAAAGCCCCTAGCTTTGCCCATGATATGAATGGAGTGAAGTGGAGGTGTAGAGATGGAGGAAGGAGATGATAAAAGAAAAAAAGAGTTTGGAGGAGAAGCAGATCGGCAGGGACGATGCAGGGTGGGGGATGGTGTGTTTGGTTTTGGGAAAAGAAGGATTGAAAAGAAAAAGGAAAAATAAAAAAAATAAAACAAAGGTGTTATTATATGATATATACTGGGATGGGTAAAAGGTTTGGGAATTTTTTTTAATAGGAAAAGTGAAAAAAAAAAAAAAAACCAGCCACCATCACACCTAAGGTGTGATCGCGACTGTTTTTCCACCTTTTTTGAGATAAAGGTGTCTGTCACACCCTGGGTGTGACACAGGCTGGTTTATGTCTCCATAATTCCTCCTCTTCTCCATCATAGTGATGATCATTGTCACACTCTCGGTGTGACAAAATCTGATTTATAGCTAAGAAGTTCTCCTTTTGCGATACCACACTCATGGTCCTTAATCATATCTTAGGCGTGATCTTCCATTCTTCAAAATTCTTTTTTTTTCTCTGCATGCTCTAGCCTTCAATAACCACTTGCGCACATCCATCTCTCTATAAAACAGACACAGACACGACCAAACCAAAACAAACCCTATAAAATAAGAAAAAAAAAATACTTGGGTTGCCTCCCAAGAAGCGCTTGTTTAAGGTCATTAGCTTGACCCCTGTTCATTTCATAGTTGAGTTGCAGAAGGAGAGTCCAAGTACGCGACTATCTTTTCAACGGGTTCCCCTGCAATGTAATTCTTTAATCTTTGGCCATTGACCTTGAAAGCATCACAGGAATTGCTACGGACTTCAACGGAGCCATAAGGAAAGACCTTTATCACGGTGAAGGGATCGGACCATCTTGTCCTTAACTTCCTGGGAAAGAGTCTTAACCTTGAGTTGAACAACAAAACCTTATCACCTTCATGGTATTCTCTCCTCAAGATGTGTTTATCATGCCATAGCTTTGTCTTCTCCTTGTAGATGCGAGCACTATGCATCGTGCCTTACCTTATCCAACTCATTCAACTGAAGTAGCCTCTTTTCACTCACCTCCTTGAAATCGTAGTTGAAAGCTTTTATAGTCCAATGTGCCTTGTGCTCAAGTTCAACTGGAAGATGGCACGGCTTCCCATACACCAAACGAAACGGTGACATACCAATAGGGGTTTTGTAGGCCGTTCTGTAGGCCCACAATGCTTTATCCAACCGTAGAGACCAATCCTTTCTTGATGGATTGACTATTTTCTCGAGGATTGTCCTAATCTCCCTATTCGAAACTTTGACTTGTCCACTAGTTTGTGGATGGTAACCCGTGCTAAGCTTATGGTTCACTCCATACTTTTTCATAAGGCTCTCAAACTTATGCTCTATAAAATAAGTACTTTTGTCACTTATAAGTACACGTGGTACTCCAAATCATGGAAAAATTACCTTTTTAACGAATTTGGCCACTACCCTCACATCATTGGTGGGTGTTGCAATAGCCTCGACCCACTTAGATACATAATCAACCGCAAGAAGAATGTACTTGTTCCCTGTCTACGGATTTTATCTATGCAAAACAAACAAGTAATAAATTTATAATCCGGTTAACCCCAAGTATAAGGATCGTAGTACTAGTGGTTAATGCCGGGTCGATCCTACGGGGAACTAGACGATTGTGGTTCCTAGTTTTTGTCTAACTAAACTATGTCACGAAAAACTAAACTAAACAGCGATTAAAACAAAACTAAACTAAACATATATGCTGAAAATAAACTAGACAGAGGACGAAATCCAAAGCTAGGAAGGTTTGGTTGCGAACAAATTAATCTAAAGGTGCAATAGGAAATAGACTAACTAAACAGTTCAAGTTTCAAGGGTTAAATCAAATTTAAAACGGACAAACGAGTATTGATCCACCTATCCAACAAACACTAATATCTCATCCCGATTATATTGCAGTTTCTATCAAGTTGTGATTCATCTTATCAAAGGTATGAATCCTACTTTCGTAGATGATTCGCCTATTAATTTCTATCTTTCGATTTACGGAAATTAACGCGTCATAACATAAACAAAGATGTAAACTTTAACGTTTTAACCTAGATATTCAACCTATCAACTTCCGTTTGACATAGATCAAAGATCTATTCCTAAATCATGGTGATCTAATGTTTATAAAGACTTTCATCAAATATAAAACATCATACATGCACATCTTTCGATATAAATGCAATTAATCAACATAAGACATGATAAAGGAAACAACTTGATTAAAAACTTACAATATAACCGAAGAATCAAAATTAATGAAAGTTGGATGGCTTCACAATGCTAGTTTGATTGAAGCCTAGCCTCTTAGCATCCTTGAATAGCTCGAATTGTTGAAGTAAATTGCATAAATTAAACTAATTTTATCTAGGAATTGAAGAACATAAAAACTGATAAAAACTGAGTAAAAATGCAGCCTATAGCCGCCCCTAGGGTTTAGGGTTCGAAGATTGTCAATTGGTCTCTCAATGTGTGAAAAATAGGCAAGTATTTATAGAGATTTGAGGCGGTTTCACTAAGTCGGCAATCCGGACGCTCGTCCGATGAAGTGGACTCTCGTCCAAGTGTTCTCGAACTCCAATGTAGACGTTAAATGCGGATAGCGCCCAAACTCTCTCGATCTTCTTTTTGCACCTTGGACGCCAAATCGCTTTTACGGACGCTTCGTCAAGTAAGTTCATGAAGCCTCGATGATTGAATCCTTCCCTAGACGCCCTTTTGGATTGTCGGGACGCCCGCCCACACTCTGGACGGGACTTGGACGCCGTTTAGCTGGAATGAAACTCGATTAAATCATCTCTATCTCTTTTTCTCCACTCCATTCGATCATTATCTCTTTCTTAAATCTTTATAGCTCGAATTCTCTCCCTTTTGACCATCATTTGAGCACAATGAACATACCTATAACACATGGAAAACATCGCAAACTGTAATAATATTCAAATAATTATATTTCAACCATAAAATCACATAAACATATCAATATTGAGATTAAGTCTATAAAAATATCGTTTGCTCAATATTTCAATATAAAGACCAATTATTATGCAAATTACACAATATAGAGGGGAAACATCGTAAAATATATCCTTATAATTCATAGATTTTCACCCTTAACAACTCCCCCACACTTAGACTTTGCTCGTCCCGAGCAAAACAAAACGAAAAATTAGGCTCGAGAAAGGAAAACAGGCATCTAGACAAATATAACATATATTCAATAACTTAGGTGTTCACCATCGTGTAAGTTTATAGCCATAGGAAACTTCCACTAAAACCAAACTTGAATAATTCAAAGCAAAACTAGCTAATACCCCCTCGTAGAATAGTAATAAATGACACTCATAAGATGTACCCTACAAACGTGACATATCCGAAAAGAATGATCGAATATACCTAGGACCCTTCCAAATACTCAGAGGATAATCCCTACAAAGATATCTATCGGTTTATCTTTGGGGATAAGATTAACGAAAACCAAGCCTTATTCATTTCATAACATATCTTAAGTTGATTGAATTCATTCACTTTTTACGAACACACATTAGAAGAAGCTCACGCCTCATAGCGAGAATAGGACATTTCGAGATAATCCCTACCGCACTCCAATCATAAGGCGCTTTTTCTAAGCGTCGTGAGCTCTTGGTCATCATGGTGGAATAGGACATACGTGGTATACCCTACCTCACTCAAATCATCGACTAGCTTTCGACACACCCTTTTAATCAACTATTAACTTATCCTTTTAATTGACATTAGCCCCGTGTTACTTATCACATTCAAACTTCTAGATATTCACAGTATAACATACTACGGAACTAAATACAAACTATCATAAGTCTCACGATATATACGTAGCACTAAGCACATGACTCATAAGATAATCAAAAACTACTAATCCAAAACGGGGTATAACTTTATAAAAGTAGCTCATCATTAACTATGGCTCGTGAAAAATAGTGTCAGGTGAAGCAACTAACTTATCAAGTACATGAAATATCGCATAGATGACTATAAAAACAACGAACTTCAAATTGAATTGCCTACTCGGGACAAAACAAAAACAAAAGTGTCGGAAAATTTTGAAAAATTACGCTCATTTTGCATAAAAAAGAATTTAACGTATTAAACAAATGTATACGCATAGGTACAAATCGAACTATCCCCTCCCCCACACTTAAAAATGCAACATGTCCTCATGTTGTGCAGAAAGTAAAAGGATAAGAAACTCAGCTGTATGCGCGTAGAAAACCGAGATGTTGGTCAGGCCGGAGCATGAAAGAAACAACGCTCGCAAAAAGCGTCGGAAAAACGTCCAAACCGAACTCAACCGAGAGCTCGACAAAAACTAGATCTGCAACACTCGACAAAACAACAGAATCTCGGGGGAAAAAAACGGGGTATAATAACATAATAATAAAGTGAAACGGAATAGAATAAAGAGATATAACAATAAACGTCCTCCAAAAATCATCATAATGGCAACCAAGTTCAAACCTAAGCACGGGATGCTAGATAGCTTACATGATTTCAGCAAATAAAATCACGCCTACGATAAACGACAGTAGCGAGAAAAGTAGAAGGTACAGAAAACATGAAAGCATCAAAAGTAAAGTAGTCAAAGTCATCGTACAACCAGATCGAATGTGGAGAAAAGTAAGAAATACAACAAGCAGAAAATGCATAAAAATCTCAAGATCGCTCGGGCGGAGGAATCGGATCATCAGACGGAGGAATAGCAAAGCAGCGATGAGTCGGGAAGAAGGTCCCGGCTGTGTAGTAGAAGTAGTAGCAGGGTCTACCGGGGGCTCATCCTCCTCATCGTCAGATGACTCTCGAATCACAGCTGCAATCGCCTGCTCTATGTCATCATCGAAACTATAATCCACCACGCTGTGGCCATAAATCCGCTCATCCCTCGGTAGTCTACCCTCAAGCACACACTGAAGTAAGGTGACAATGTTATTCTGTATGTTCCGCTGATCGAGCATCCACTGCCGAAAACTGTGGGCCATGCTGAGCCGCATCCGCACTGATGGAGAAATGGTAGGGATAGGAGGTACCAGAGGTGGGGCTGCCTCAGACTCACCCGTAGGCGGAACTTTTTCTCTTTGAATACCTCTCGGGTTCTTAGGCTTGTGATCCTGCCTATACTCCGGCACTCCGGCATCGACGCAAATCTGATGAATCAAGTGGGGGACAATCAAGCTCCGCTTGTAATTTTTCTGACTAAACACCAACTCATCATAAATTGCTCGGCCAACATCGACATTTAACTCGAAAACCAAAGCATACATCACTCCAAGATCGCCTATGTGAAAGTGTGTCAAATTATTCTTCGGCAATAAACGACTCTGGATGAAATGGCAATAAACTCTCCAATCTTCAGACCATGCCGTAGTAACAATCTCCTTACGGTCTCCACCCGGTCTGAGCGTCCAAGCAACATCGGGGCAAACTTTCAATCGGAGCTCCTCCAAGGGATCCTGTCCCGAATCCTGTCGCTTCTTGATTTCCTCTTTATAATCGGGTCCTTCAAACGCCGCCAAACCATACTTTTCATTAATCACTTGCGGCGTAAAGGGAACTCTCACGCCTCGAACCATCACCACCCCTGTGTCCAAGTCGGTTTCCGAAAAATTAGCATAAAACTCCCTAACCAACGAATCATTCACCAGGGTAGTCGGTAACTTCATCAATTCCTCCCATTTCCTATCTCGCAACAACTTCACAAAAACGGGATCCACGTTTGTTTCTATCACCGCCCGCTCAACCAACATATTCCGAGCAAAATAGTGTTTGGTATAGACCTCGTGTGCTTTAGAATTGACAAACCGACGAGGCATAGGGATAGGCATAGCTGGTCTCACTTTCTTTCGAGGTCTCTCAGTCCTAGGTTCAGCGGCATCTTCCCTAGCAACCTCTTCAGCAGTGTCACCTCTAGACGGCTCACCACCTCAGGTATTCTTGGTAAACCGTGCCAAGGGCACATCCATATCAGTTTCAGATCCAAATCAGTTTCAGATCCGGAGGAAAGTCGTACTCATCCTGCAAACACCAATCTTCACCAGCTACCTCAACACCTCCGAAATGCTCAGCCCGCGAAGACTAGTGCCAAATCCACGAAGATAGGATCATTGAGGATCGTGTAAGGACGTCTTATGGCCTCCGCAACTCCTCGATCGTGAAATCGCGCTCCCGCACAAGGTGGAACAATGATAACGCACGTGATGGTCTTAACCTGAAAGTGCTAATGTCAAAATCTACATGAAGAACTATAGTGCCTCCTGGTCCATCATCTACTGTGATCAGCGGGATCCGACTAATGAGTGGGAACTCCTCAGGGCGAACTCCGTAAAGATCCATTTCTAGAAAGCAACTACTGACAGATAGAAACATAAAAGCTTAGTAAAACTAACTAAAACAACATACGAAGACGAAAAGAACTAAGGAAAACTAAAACAAGATTGGATATCTAGGATGCCCCCTAGTGGCGCTTTTGGTTTATGTCGTTAGCTCGACACCATTTAAGCTCAGCCTGGATCAGGCCATTTTACTTTTCTGCCCGCCATTACCTCGTCTAAGTTCTGATCAGGATTGTGGCTGCAGAAACGACACTTAACGCATGGGATTAAAGCTTTGACAGTTTTCCAGATACGTTGAACCTTTCCCATGGTTGACTTTCTCCGTTGTAGATTTCTCTGATGACGTTTAAGTTGTTGCTCCCTTTCATATTCCTCCATATCCCAACTACCGGCTAGAACTTCTTGTGATAGACCACTACCGTTATCCTCAGAAAATAGATTAGGTGAGATCTCGTCAGAGTCATCGACTTCATTAACACCACATCCAAGGATATCGAGAAATTTAACAATCAAAGGCTTGTCTGTAGGTTCACCAATGTAGTGTTTGCACCTCTGACCATTAACTCAAACGGTGATCTTTATAACCGAGTAGTAGTTAGAACGCCTCTAGGAATGATTTTGAGAATCGTAAAGGGCCGGACCATCGTGTCCTCGCTTTTTCCGAAAACAAATGTAATCTGGAATTATAAAGAAGAACTTGTTCCCCTACTTGAAATTCTCTTTTCTTAATTTTGGCGTCATGGAGGAGTTTCATCTTATCCTTGCTTATCCTGGCGCCAGTAAGCCTGGAGTCGGAACTCGTCTAACTCATGCAAATGCTTTGCGATCGATGTTTTCCACAAGTTTGGGAATCAAAGTTAAGAAACTTTGTCGCCCAACAAGCCCTATGCTCTAACTCAATGGCAGATGACATGGCTTGCCGTAAACCATCTGATATGGAGATGTACCCATAGGGGTTTTATAAGCGGTCCTATACGCCCATAGTGCATCATCCAATTTCAAACTCCAGTCCTTTCTATGACTGTATTCACTTTGTCTTTCCAGATTTGCTTGATGCTTTGGTTGCTCCGCTCAACTCGACCGCTAGTCATCGGATGGTATGGTGTGCCGGTCTTATGGCGAACACCATACTTTTCAATAACTTTCTCTAGAGGTCGGTTGCAGAAATGCGTTCCTTCATCACTGATCAAGGCTCGAGGACATCCAAATCTCACAAAGATATTTTTCTTTAGGAATTTCATGACCGTTTTATGATCATTGTGAGTTGTGGCTTGAGCCTCCACCCATTTCGAAACATAGTCGACGCAGACTAAGATGTATTTGTTGCCACACGATGATGGGAAAGGTCCCATAAAATCGATGCCCCATACATCAAAGACTTCGTGACTCTAAGATGGGTTTTAAAGGCATGTCAAAACGCCTTGTCGAGTTCGGTTCTTTGACACCTATCGCAAGCTTGACAGAAGGCTTCTGTATCCTTAAAGATCGTGGGCCAATAGAAACCGGACTGGAAGATCTTAGCAACCGTTTTCCAAGGACCAAAGTGACCTCCAGTGGGTCCACTGTGGCATTGCTCGATAATCTCTTGTTGCTCAGATTCAGGAACGCATCTCCTAAGCAAACCATCTTTGCAGATTTTAAAAAGATAAGGTTCATCCCAAACGAAATATTTCAAATCAGAGAAGAACTTTTTTCTTCTCGATAAGACATTTCAGGTCAAGATATTGGGAATGAAGATAATTGATGATGGAAGAATACCATGGGACGCCCGGAGAGCGGCCATCGATCAACATGATGTTTTCTAGAGGAAAGTAAAGATCTATATCATCGGGATCACCCTTTTCCTCACTTAACATCCTAGAAACATGATCCGCCACTACTTTCTCAACGCCTTTTTATCTTTAATTTGAACGTCAAACTCTTGGAGGGTCGTGATCCAACGCAGAAGCGCGGTTTAGCTTCCTTTTTGGTCATGAGATAACCGAAAGCCGCGTGGTTCAGTCCACACAATCACTTGAGCACCCAGCAAGTAACTACGAAACTTATCCATAGCAAAGACTACGGCTAATAATTCCTTTTCAGTTGTCGTGTAGTTAACTTGAGAAGGATTCGTGTGTGGATTGGCGTAATAGATAGGTTGGAACTTTCCATTAAGCTTTTGCCCTAAGATCGCACCAATCGCATAGTTTGATGCGTCACACATAAGCTCAAAGGTAAGTTCGATCGTGTGAAATAAGAATTGGAGCGGATATTAACCGATTCTTGAGCTCCTCAAACGCTTGCTTGCAGTTTTCATCGAAATTGAACTCAACGTCTTCCTTGAGCAGAGTAGATAGGGGCTTGGCTACTTTGGAAAAATCTTGGATGAATCTCCTATAGAAATCGACATGTCCGAGGAAACCTCTGACTTCACGTACATTCTTAGGATAACTCATCTTCTCAATGGCTTCTACCTTGGCCCTATCTACTTCTATACCGTTGGCGGACACTTGGTGGCCAAGAACTATCCCTTCATCGACCATAAAATGGCACTTTTCCCAATTGAGTACTAAGTCCTTTTCCACACATCTAGACAACACCTGATCAAGATTATCGAGGCAATCATCGAAGGATTGACCAAAGACCGAGAAATCATCCATAAAAATCTCCATGCACTTTTCAACTAGCCCGTCAAAGATTGCCATCATACACCTTTGAAAGGTGGTGGGGCATTACAGAGACCAAATGGCATCCGCGCTGAAAGGTAACGTCCCATAAGGGAAAGTGAAAGTGGTCTTTCTTGGTCAACAGGATCGATGGGTATCACGGAAGTATCCACGAATATCCATCCAGAAGCGAGTAGAATCGTGCCCCGCCAGACGCTCAAGCATCTGGTCAATGAAAGGAAGGGGGAAATGATCTTTCATTGTGACCTCATTGAGTTTTCGATAATCGATACATACTCTGTATCCAGTAACGAGCCTCAATGATATCTCTTCTCCCTTCTCATTTTTCTCAATCGTAATTCCACCTTTCTTGGGAACTACTTGAGTCGGGGAAACCCATTCACTGTCAGCAATGGCGTAAATGATACCCATATCTAGAAGTTTAATGATCTCCTTCTTGACTACCTCTTGCATGTGAGGGTTAAGCCTCTCTCGAGGTCTGTCTAACTCGCTTTTTTGCACCCTCCTCGAGTCTTGATCTTGTGCATACAGATGTCGGGAGATATCCCTCGGATATCTCCCACCTGCCATCCAAAGGCTTTCTCATTTTTGCGCAAGACGTTTAACAGTTTAAGCTCTTCTATTTGAGACAGCTTGGCAGAGATGATCAAAGGAAGCTTATCATCATTTTCTACACAGCTCTTATGGTCCACGATTTCACATTGATGATCGTTAACCGTCTAAGACTTATATCAAGTGATTTGCATGAGATCTGCATTCCATTAAATGTGGAAAACTTATGGAACTTTAATTTATCATTTATTTTGATAATTTTAAGGTTACTCATAAGTATCAAGGGTCGGTTCATTAGCGGATACAAGTTGTCCTTTATTCGGGCTAAATTCGGCAAGTTTGCATATTCTGGCGGACTTGCACATTTTCAACGATCTACTTGTCACCATGTTGACTATTATCATCTAAGAGAAGCCCAATGTGATGAAGTACATGTACAAATGAAGAGAATGATTTCTTACTTTGATTATTTTAACACATTTGGGTCAAAGAGCATGGATCAAGAATTCAAGAGAAACGAAGATGGACTTTTGGCTATTTTCTATTTATTTGAAGTCTTATTATTAATATTGGTGTCCAATAAAGCCTACCAAGGCCATATAGCACGAAATTAGTAGTCTTATGATGATTGATTTCATCAAATCTTCACCTAATTTTGGTAGATAATCAATCAATCTGATTGGGGGATTATTTACTAATGATTGATTTGAAGATTTCTTTTATTTTAGGAATTATTTTTATTTCTTTTTCACCTAGACATAAAAGGTGACTAGGTTCATTTTTATTTTACATTTTCTTATTTTATTTTTATTTTCAAGGAAATAAAATGCCAACATCCTTAGCCTATAAAAGGAGGGGCACACCATATGTATTTGACACCTTGAATTATAATCATATTGAGAGTTTTCTCTTAGAGTTTTTACAACTTTTGTTAAGTGCATTTTAAGTTTGTGAGCATAGCTTAAAGTGTTTCATTGTAGTCTTTGGTTTAAGGATCATTAGAAGGGTCTTGGCTTCTTCATAGCCATTGGTTCTTCTAGTCTCATCCTTGAGTTAAACTACTTTTGCTCAAGTCTTTTCCTTCATCTAATTCTATTTTCCTTTTTATTTCGGGATATTCATTGTATTACTTAGGGTTCTTAACAATTTCATTGTTAGGGTCCAAGGTATACATCATTTAGTATCGAGAGAAAGTGGTTCAATCCATTTGTTTTGGTGTTCTTTGATTTGACACCCGTTTTTTATTTCAATTCGTTTTATACTCATAAAAACTCAAACAAATCTGTAATTTTTATCACATATAAATCACCAATTTATCTTGATTTTCTCTTTTTATTGTATCTCAAAATTCGAATCGGATCATACTGAAAACTGCATTGCAACACAGAATACTCTGTTCTGAAATTCTGCAGCAGTAGATCTTCTTTCGAATTTCGTTTGGGTGGGTTATCAAATTCCAAATTCATTGAAAATTGGTGGTGTGATAGGAAATTTCCTGTTCTACAACTTTCATCTTTTGAGTTTTTCCATATTCGTTATAGTTTGATCACAATCGGCGAAATAAGTCACTGCTACAACTCTGGAAAATTTTCACAGATTGAGTTAGTTGAAAAGAAACGATTGTTTGTTCAACCTATAAAAGTCCAAAAAATCTGAATTTTGGGTATCATCTACATAACTCATTATTCTACAAATTTCGTTTTTGCTTCCTGTTGAAATTCGTTTTTGTTTGGGCTGCACGTGCCAATAAGTGCAGGGCTGAATTTCTGGGTAAAATCAGGAAGTTGTCACCGAACTCCAGTTGAAGTGCTAATCGTTTAGGCACTGATTAAAAGGTGATAACCTGATCTAATCCAAGTTCTTCAGAGTTTTTTTTGAGTCAAAAAAAAAAAAACACAAAAAAAAAATATATTAAAAAAAAAAAAAAAAAAGTCATATAATGGGTCAGTCACTCAAAAGGTGCCCCAAGTCTGTTACATCTTTGGTCTCTTCCACATCTACTCCATTATTTTGTCTTTTCTTCTCACTTTTGAATCCATCCTAGCCTTCTCTTCTTGTGATTTGAGGACTAAGGATACAGTGATTCACAGAGCATTGCAAACATATTATTGTGCACTTCTTAATCGTTTAATACTCTAATTGAGAAAGAGCGGTAAAAGGCAATTGTGTGGTGAGTCTATAAGAGGGGAGAGAAAAGCCAGAGTGAATCATCAATCACCCAAATAAAGAGTGAAAGTGAGGATTTTTATTTTCTTTTTGTCTATTTATTTTTTTTCCTTTCTTTGTAAATAAAAAAAAATAATGTCACATTATCTTTCCTTTTCTTGGGGAAATCCTAATTACAATTCTATAAAATCTTTTGATATCAGTAAAGGGAGATCTAAAACTCCTAATACTTATGATCAAAATTTTAAGACCAAAAAGGGAACAACTTGTAAATATCATTCTTCTAGTTCCTTTAAAACTAGAGATTTATATTGTTTTATTTGTAATAATTATGGGCATTGCGATCATAAATGTCATACTTTGAGGAAACAATATAGTGATCCAGTTACTGATCATAAGCACATAAGAAATGCCAAAAATACTTATTGTAATTCTCATGATTCTTTTGTTCTAGATCTACAAATTTTGCACAAAAAGATGTACAAAATCTTGATTTGGAAAAGGCATGGGTTGAATTGGAAGAGAACAAGAAAATTAAAAAAGGAAAAAGAAATTGAAAAGAATAATGAGGAGGGAGAAAATAAAGTTGAAAATCCGAGAGATTTTGAGGGAGAAAATTTATTCGAAAAAGAAAAATCTTGTGAGGATGTGAGGATTTCTAATTTTAAAAATGCTTCCTCTTTGGTTTATTGTGAGCAGGTTGGTGAAAGTGAGCAACACTTGAACCATGAACAAGTGGTTGCGAGTAAGGTTAAAGAAGTGGAGTCTCTTGATTCTTTGCAAATGAAGAGTTCTATACAAGATTCATGGTGATGGACCGAATCTGTTTGGTAAGAATTGATAATACTTGTGAATCTAATGTGGTAAGCCAAGAAAGCTGTAGAAAAGCTTAATTTGAAAGTTTTGATCATCCAAACCCATATAGTCTACAAGGGCTTAATGAGTTTGAGGAAATTAAGGTTTCAAAGCAAGTTGTGATTTCATATTCTCTTAGGACTTATCATGATCGGATCTTATTTGATGTCATCCCTATGCTTAATTGTCATATAATTTTGGGAAAACCTTGGTCAAAGGAAAAGCGAGCTAAGTATGATGGTAAACTTAATGAGTTTCGATTTAAGCAAAATAATAAAACCATTATACTAACTTCCTTGAGTAATCAACAAGTTCTTGAAACTCAATTAAAAATGGCTAACTCAAGAAAAGAATTATCTTTGAAATGTTTAAGCCAAACAAATGAATTTATTGAACCAATGGTGCATGATAATGATATGGGATGCAATGTGAATGAAAATAAATCTGATTTTGATGCCTTGAATGGAAATTGCGAGCATGATTTGGAAATGGATCCAACAAATTATATGGTTGAGAATGGATCTCATGTGTGTTCGTAATTAAATGTTGAAAATCTTGAAATCAAGTGGTATGACAATCCTTTGTTTGATGTGGAAGAATCGAGTGTAAATGATTCCATTGGCCAAAATAATTTTCATATTTATAATAATGAATTTTTCAAATGGAACATGAAGCACTTTTATTCGATTTTCGTGAAAGGATTCAATTGGAAGATGTTGATGTGAGTGAAAGTCTTGATGTGATTGAAATGCAGCCTTTTGTTGGTAAATCATGTCTTATGCTTATTGAAGAATCTCCACCTCTTGTTGGTGTTTGTGGAAATAAAGATGAGAATTTTATGAAAATAAAATACGTAAGATTTTTCCATAATTATTTAGATCCGTTTCTAAGTGATAATGAAATTATCTTTAATTCTCATCATTTTGGTGATAGCGATTTGCATGTATCTCAGTTTTCCAATCATTTTTCTTGTTTTGAGAGAAATAAATGTGATGGAAATGAGGGTAAATTTGACAATAATGATTTAGTTGAGAGAAATAAAGTGAAAGTTGAAGCATATCATCTTTATTTTAGTTGTCCACTATATAAAAATGTTGTGCTTAGTGAACTCAAAATTTTGCAGAACTCTTATGCTTTATCCTTTTGCCAAGATAACTTAAGCATGTGTGGAGTTTTTGATAAGAAAATGAGAGTAAGTTTGTTTAAAAGGGAAAGGGTTTTGAAAGTTTGTCTGGATGAAATTTTTGCAAGGAATAAGATAGTAAATTTACTTCATTTCCTTGTGAATGATAGAGGAAATTATTTCTGCGGAATAAATTTATTGGGGAAGAATACTAAACACAAAGTTAGAAGGAATAATCTACTAATCTTTTGTTCTAGCTTGGTTGTTTTTGTTGGTTGTGGTTGGCAGGATCTTGATGACGTATTCAGATTCTCCATGATGTTTTGGATTCGAGGACGAATCTTTTCAAAGGGGGAGGATATGATGGAGGACCATCAAGCCATCATCATTTTCTACACAGCTCTTATGGTCCACGATTTCACATTGATGATCGTTAACCGTCTAAGACTTATATCAAGTGATTTGCATGAGATCTGCATTCCATTAAATGTGGAAAACTTATGGAACTTTAATTTATCATTTATTTTGATAATTTTAAGGTTACTCATAAGTATCAAGGGTCGGTTCATTAGCGGATACAAGTTGTCCTTTATTCGGGCTAAATTCGGCAAGTTTGCATATTCTAGCGGACTTGCATATTTTCAACGATCCACTTGTCACCATGTTGACTATTATCATCTAAGAGAAGCCCAATGTGATGAAGTACATGTACAAATGAAGAGAATGATTTCTAACTTTGATTATTTTAACACATTTGGGTCAAAGAGCATGGATCAAGAATTCAAGAGAAACGAAGATGGACTTTTGGCTATTTTCTATTTATTTGAAGTCTTATTATTAATATTGGTGTCCAATAAAGCCTACCAAGGCCATATAGCACGAAATTAGTAGTCTTATGATGATTGATTTCATGAAATCTTCACCTAATTTTGGTAGATAATCAATCAACTGATTGGGGATTATTTACTAATGATTGATTTGAAGATTTCTTTTATTTTAGGAATTATTTTTATTTCTTTTTCACCTAGACATAAAAGGTGACTAGGTTCATTTTTATTTTACATTTTCTTATTTTATTTTTATTTTCAAGGAAATAAAATGCCAACATCCTTAGCCTATAAAAGGAGGGGCACACCATATGTATTTGACACCTTGAATTATAATCATATTGAGAGTTTTCTCTTAGAGTTTTACAACTTTTGTTAAGTGCATTTTAAGTTTGTGAGCATAGCTTAAAGTGTTTCATTGTAGTCTTTGGTTTAAGGATCATTAGAAGGGTCTTGGCTTCTTCATAGCCATTGGTTCTTCTAGTCTCATCCTTGAGTTAAACTACTTTTGCTCAAGTCTTTTCCTTCATCGAATTCTATTTTCCTTTTTATTTCGGGATATTCATTGTATTACTTAGGGTTCTTAACAATTTCATTGTTAGGGGTCCAAGGTATACATCAGTCACCTTCTCTTAGAAACACATACTTCAGATGTTTAGGCAACGGCTTCAGAACCAAATCTACAGGAGGTTCCTCTAGACTTGATTTAAGATCTCCACTCTTCAACTCAACATCGTTGAGCTTACTTAGTGGCCCTACTGCCAAAGCTTCTTTTCTTAGCTCATCCTCAAAATCACCGCTAAGCGGTCTAGATTGACCACACCATGATTATTCAGATTATCAATCAGTCGCTCATATTCAGATTCTACAGCCATGACTTGCTTAACCATAAAGTCATCGAAATCATCAGAAGCCTCCTCAACGGAAAAGCCGGTTGGAGATCCAGAAGGTATATTGATAGATTTGAAACACTATAGCTCACCTCCTGGTCACCAACTCGAATGGTCACATGCCCACCATCACAATCGATGAGGGCTCTAGCTGTAGATAGAAAAGGTCTTCCAAGAATCAAAGGGACATTTTCACTTTTCTCAATATCTAAGACGTACCAGTCAACTGGAAAGGTAAACCTATCTATTTGAACTAATACGTCCTTTAGGATCCCTGAAGCTTTTTTAGAAGATCTATCAGCGAACTGTAAGTTCATGGTAGTGGGTTCTAGAAGACTTTGTAAACCAAGCTGATTGCAAACAGACAATGGCATCAAGCTGATGGATGCACCCAGGTCACATAAGGAATTTGGGAAGACTAGGCCTCCCATCTGCAGTGTGAGCACAAATTTGCCTGGGTCGCCCCTCTTGGTTGGTAAGTCTTGATAATTGACCATCGCGTGATCTTTACCAACCGCTTGATCCATTTCGATAATTTCTTTTGGAAGATACACCTTAATGAAATTGGTATACTTGGGCATCTCAACCAAAACTTCTGACAATGGAAGATTAACCTGAGTGTTTTTCAACAAATTGAGCACCTTTTCATACTTCTTATCTTCGCTCAATGGGATGTTGCTCTTTCTGGGTAGAAATGGAAGCTTCTTAAGATCATTCCCAGAGAAAACCTTCTTTGAAGATGCGCTAACGGCCTTGTCTTCCAGATCTTTCCACGAGCAATGACTTTTGAAGTTTTTCGTAGTCGTGGATCACCACCGACTTTCTTTTCCTTTTTCAGTCCTCAAGGGATCAGCCACTTGAGGATTTCCAACCTTTCCACCTATCAGGGGATCAGCCACCTGATTACTTGCTTGCAGCCAAGGGGATGATGGGTGTTCAACTTCCCCTCCTGCCTTATCAGTGGCAGGAGGGGCTAGTGGTTTCCCTGGAAACCAGGGGGACCACTAAGCTGTGTACCGCTTCTTAAACTCATGGTATGCGGCCTCTCTTTACCATATTGTATTGATGGCACGAGGTCGAAGACATCGCCGCTACTTAAGTCACCACCGAGCAACATGACCACCCTTAGGATTTTTCTCAGTAAAGCTGGGCAAGTGTCCTTGGGGTCTTGATGCTAACTGCTCAGCCAGCCGCCCTATCTGTCTCTCAAGATTTTTATTCGTACTCATTAGGAGTGAATATTCTTGTTTTGCTCCTCTCTAAATGAGTTCCATTCGGCTTTAAGATCGCTTGAACTTGAAGGGCCTTGAGAGTTTGGGAAGTTTGGAGAGTATGGTCGGTGGGTGGTCGACTTTGATAGTTAGGATTGGAATTAGAGGGCCAATTCTGATTGAACCTTGGTGTGGAATTGGAAAAATTCGAGTTTTGGTTCTGATTGAATCCAGGGTTTCTGTTGAAGTTTGGACTCTGATTAAAGCTTGGATTCTAGTCGACGCCCTGATTTTGAGCATTATTCTGGCCAGAGAATTGGTTATTGAACCTCGGATTAGACTGGCCAGAAAAGGCATTCACTTCTGCATTTTGTCCAATCATGGGGCAGAAACGAGCAGTATGCCCCGGATCATCACAAACTTGGCATGTGATTGGATTATACTGTCCATTATTATGAACAGCGTTGACTTGATGAAAGCGTAGGGGTTGAAATTGACATCGCCGGACATGTGGCGGTCGACAACAATTTTTCGCAATACGTAACTCCGAGAGTTACGTGGAAACGAAAGAGTCCGATTACTCGGATTAGAACAGTTTGGGATGTTGTCGGTGAGAATTAGCCATTTGCTTTTGCAACATGGCAATCGTCGGTCAGATAGTCACTTCCTCGACCTGGGAGGAGGAGGAGGTGCCTGAATAGCTTGATAGGATGGAGCATAGTTATATTTGGCAATGTCTTGAACAATGCCCATCCTTCGTCTGAGTCTTCTTAAAAAATGCCCCACCTGATGAACTATTGACCATGCCCTTAGTGAGCTCGGTCAATCCGCTAAAGAATGTATTGACTTGCCTTTGCATCGGCAAGCCATGGTGGGGACATTTTCGGAGGAGGGACTTGAACCTTTTCCAGCAATCAAAGAAAGACTCATTTTCCTGCTGACGGAAAGTGAAGATTTCATTCAAATACTGGGCCGTCTTTGATGGAGGGAAATATTGACTCAGAAATTCTTTTTCAAGACCGGCCCAGGTTGTAATGGATTCCGAAGGGAGAGAGTGATACCATTCTAGTGCTTCCCCCCGCAAGGAAAATGGAAAAAGTTTGAGCTTGATTGCGTCCTCACTTACACCTTGGATGCGGGTAGTACCGCATATGTGTAGAAATGTGTGTAGGTGAGTGTGGGGGTTCTCTGATTGATAGCCGTGAAAAATCGATGCATCGCCGCATCATCCGAATAAGTCCTGGCTTTAGCTCGAAAGTTGGGAGCAAAGAATGGCCGGCATAACAATTGCGGGGTTGACGGTGACTGTGCCAGGCATGGCGTAGTCTGCCAACGATCGTCTATCTTCTGCCGCCATTATCACTATTTTTTCGATTTCTCCTGCAAGATTTTGCTCAAATTCTTGATCAAAAGCGTTTCCTTCGTCGAACCGAAGTCTCCGCCTATTGGGTCGGACTATGGTCCGCTCGGGGTCAGGGGAGTAGATTAGTGGTCCCTTCTGACTACGAGTTTGCATACACCGAAATCCAAGATCAAGATGTTGAGCAAGAAAGAAAGAAAGAGAGAAAGAGAACTATAAACTAAGAAACTAACAACTTAAACTAAAGACTTACAATCTAATCTAAGATCAAAACCTAGAGAAAAGAAAAGAAGAGAAAAGAAGAAGATGATAGGAGGAAAGAGGAACGGACGGACGTCCAAAATTATGGACGAGCGTCTGACCAGTTTTCAGAATGGACGGGCGTTCAAAATATGAACGCTCGTCCTCTTTTTCAGAATTCCTTTGGGACGGGCGTCGAAGTATGAACGCCGTCATGGGTCGAATTGATACAGATTGAAGAATTTTCAGCGGACGGGCGCCCGAGTGAACTAAACGCTCGTCCGACTGAAGCAAGAACTGGACGGGCGTCTGGTAAAACGGGCCTTCGTCCAATCAAGCGTAACGATTAGAAAAACAGAGCGTGATAAACAGAAAACAGAGTATAGACTAGGAGCAAAAATTTTATATTAACAACTAACTGAAACACAATTAAAACGACAGACAAGTGAACAAAAACAACTAAACGATTAACTACAAAAGCGTAAATCGAGAAGATCTAACCTAAAAACAGGAATTGAAAACAAAACAAAAACTAGGCAACGTCCGGTTCCCCGGCAACGGCGCCAAAAACTTGTCTACGGATTTTACTATGCAAAACAAACAAGTAATAAATTTATAATCCGGTTAACCCCAAGTATAAGGATCGTAGTATTAGTGGTTAATGCCGGGTCGATCCTACGGGGAACTAGACGATTGTGGTTCCTAGTTTTTGTCTAACTAAACTATGTCACGAAAAACTAAACTAAACAGCGATTAAAACAAAACTAAACTAAACATATATGCTGAAAATAAACTAGACAGAGGACGAAATCCAAAGCTAGGAAGGTTTGGTTGCGAACAAATTAATCTAAAGGTGCAATAGGAAATAGACTAACTAAACAGTTCAAGTTTCAAGGGTTAAATCAAATTTAAAACGGACAAACGAGTATTGATCCACCTATCCAACAAACACTAATCTCTCATCCCGATTATATTGCAGTTTCTATCAAGTTGTGATTCATCTTATCAAAGGTATGAATCCTACTTTCGTAGATGATTCGCCTATTAATTTCTATCTTTCGATTTACGGAAATTAACGCGTCATAACATAAACAAAGATGTAAACTTTAACGTTTTAACCTAGATATTCAACCTATCAACTTCCGTTTGACATAGATCAAAGATCTATTCCTAAATCATGGTGATCTAATGTTTATAAAGACTTTCATCAAATATAAAACATCATACATGCACATCTTTCGATATAAATGCAATTAATCAACATAAGACATGATAAAGGAAACAACTTGATTAAAAACTTACAATATAACCGAAGAATCAAAATTAATGAAAGTTGGATGGCTTCACAATGCTCGTTTGATTGAAGCCTAGCCTCTTAGCATCCTTGAATAGCTCGAATTGTTGAAGTAAATTGCATAAATTAAACTAATTTTATCTAGGAATTGAAGAACATAAAAACTGAGTAAAAACGCAGCCTATAGCCGCCCCTAGGGTTTAGGGTTCGAAGATTGTCAATTGGTCTCTCAATGTGTGAAAAATAGGCAAGTATTTATAGAGATTTGAGGCGGTTTCACTAAGTCGGCAATCCGGACGCTCGTCCGATGAAGTGGACTCTCGTCCAAGTGTTCTGAACTCCAATGTAGACGTTCGTCTGGATAGCGTCCAAACTCTCTGATCTTCTTTTTGCACCTTGGACGCTCATCTGCTTCTTCTGGACGCTCGTTCAGTAAGTTCATGAAGCCTCAGTATTGAATCCTTCCCCTAGACGCCCGTTTGGATTGTCGAGACGCCCGTCCACTCTCGGACGGGACTTGGACCTTGATTTAGCTGGAATGAAACTCGATTAAATCATCTCTATCTCTTTTTCTCCACTCCATTCGATCATTATCTCTTTCTTAAATCTTTATAGCTCAAATTCTCTCCCTTTTGACCATCATTTGAGCACAATGAACATACCTATAACACATGGAAAACATCGCAAACTGTAATAATATTCAAATAATTATATTTCAACCATAAAATCACATAAACATATCAATATTGCGATTAAGTCTATAAAAATATCGTTTGCTCAATATTTCAATATAAAGACCAATTATTATGCAAATTACACAATATAGAGGGGAAACATCGTAAAATATATCCTTATAATTCATAGATTTTCACCCTTAACATTCCCAAATGATGAAGTAAATAGGCCCATAAAGTCTACACCCCACACATCGAAGTTCTCAACCTCCAATATGTTGTTGAGGGGCATTTCATTCCTTCGTGATATATTTCCCATTCTTTGGCATCTATCACAACTCAAGACAAACTTCCGGGCATCTTTAAACAAATTAGGCCAATAGAATCCGCATTGAAGAACATTAGCTGCTGTTTTGGAGGTGCTAGCATGTCCCCTATATGATGACGAATGACAATGGTGTAGAACATCTTTTGAATATGCCATCAACACACTTTCTGTAAAGCATCGGTTCGTCCTAATAGAAATACTTCAAGTCTACAAAGAATTTCTTCTTTTGTCGATGACTCAATTCCGGTGGTAGAATTCCACTAACCAAGTAGTTCACGTAATCTGCATACCAAGGTGCATCTTGTATAGAAGCGGCTAAAAGATGTTCATCTGGGAACGAATCATCTATGGCCAACTCATCTTTGCCGCCTTGCTCACCTTCTTGTCTCAACCTTGACAGGTGATCCGCCACGACGTTCTCAGTACCTTTCTTATCTCGGATCTCAAGGTCAAACTCTTGAAGCAACCAAATCCATCAAATTAATCTAGGATTCGCATCCTTCTTGATCAATAAATACCGAATAGCAGCATGATCGGTATAAACAATTACCTTGGAACCCACAAGATATGACCTGAATTTCTCAAATGCAAAGACAACTGCTAATAGCTCTTTTTTCTGTCGTAGCATAGTTGACTTGTGCATCGTCTAGGGTTCTACTTGCATAGGCTATGGAATAGACTTTCTTGTCTTTTTGATGACCAAAAACTGCCCCAACCGCATAATCACTAGCATCGCACATGATTTCAAATGGTAGGTTCCAATCCGGTGCTTGCATGATTGGGGCTGAAATGAGTGCCTTTTTTAACCTATTAAAAGCCTCAAGACAATCTGCATTGAAGTCAAAAGACACATCTTTTTGCAAAAGGTTAGTCAAAGGCTTAGATATTTTAGAAAAAATCTTTAATGAAACGACGGTAAAAGCCCGCATGACCTAAGAAATTGCGCACTCCCCTAACCGAGTTAGGTGGCAGAAACTTCTCAATCACCTCTATCTTAGCCTTGTCTACCTCAATACCTCTTTTGGACACTAAATGTCCCAAAACAATTCCCTCTCGCACCATAAAATGGCACTTCTCCCAATTCAAGACCAGATCTACATCAACACACTTTTGTAGTACTTTAGATAAATTATTCAAACATGACTCATATGAAGTACCATACACAGAGAAGTCATCCATAAAAACTTCCATGATATGCTCAATGTAATCAGAAAATATAGACATCGTAGCACGTTGAAAGGTAGCGGGGGCAATGCATAGGCCAAAAGGCATGCGTCTATAGGCAAAAGTGCCATAAGGGCATGTAAAAGTCGTCTTTTCCTGGTCGCTTGAATGTATGGGAATCTGAAAGAAACCCGAATAGCTGTCCAAGTAACAAAAGAATGAATGCTTTGCTAACCTCTCTAGCATTTGGTCATTGAATGGGAGCGGGAAATGATCCTTACGGGTCGCTTTATGAAGTTTTTTAATCAAATACACATGCGCCAACCCGTCACTAACCTTGAAGGATTAATTCATTATTATCATTCTTCACTACCGTGAACCCTCCTTCTTAGGTACAACCTGAGTGGGACTAACCCATTCATCGTCGAGAGATAGGGCATATTATACCCTCAACTAGAAGCTTCAACACTTCTTTCTTCACAACATCCTTGAGTAGGATTCAAGCATCTTTGACCTTCAATAGAAGGCTTATAATCGCCCTCAAGCAAAATCCTATGCGTGCATATGGAGGGGTGGATTCCTTTGATGTCATCGATGGTATATCCTATCATTTTGTGGTACTGCCGTCTAAGTAAAGAAAGTAATCGTTTAGTTTCTTCCTCATTTTGACTAGCACTTACAATGACCGGATATGTAGAATTTGTTCCAAGAAACTCATACCTTAAGTTCAGTGGGAGTGGTTTTAGTATACATTTGGGGCCTTATCCTCATCCCAATATTGGGCATCAACTTGAGCATCAAAAGTTCTCTTTCTCATAGTCAAAAGGTGGAAGTACATCGTTCTTCTCATCTTGGCCCTCAGTTGCCTTATCATCAATTTCTCCGCCCTCTTGCTCATCCTCACTTGGTATCTCCTCTTCCACGGGTTTAGTTGACCCCTCTTTAATGGTATTTTCCAATAATTGTTCCTCAGAATCGATCCGGCAACAAAAATTCTCAACATAAAAGCAAGTGAGAGCATTAGGCAAACTAAATTCAATGTTATTGTCTCTTACGCTCAAAGTAAGCTTTCCATTCTTGACATCAATAATAGCCCCAGTAGTGGCAAGGAACGGTCTACCAAGAATAATGGGAATATGGATATCCTCATCGATTTCAAGAACTATGAAATCCACTGGTATATGAAACTTTCCAACTTTAACGGGAACATCTTATAGGATACCCACTGGATATTTGACGGAGCGATCCGCCAATTGCAAAGAGATACGTGGGATTCAACTCACCAAGATCATGTTTCTTATACATAGAGTGGGGCATCAAACTTACACTAGCTCCAAGGTCACACAGAGCCTTATCTATAGCCATATTGCCAATTACACATGGGATGGAGAAACTACCCGGATCCTTAGGTTTTGGAGGTAGTTTATTTTGGAAGATAGCACTACACTCCTGGGTCAAAGCTACAGTCTCATGGTCTTCTAGCTTTCTTTTATTGGATAGAATCTCCTTAAAAAACTTAGCATATATGGGCATTTGTGTAAGGGCATCTATGAATGGGAAATAAATATAGAGCTTCCTCAGAACCTCCAAAAATTTCCCAAATTTCTTATAAAGCTTTGATTTGACCAATCTTTGTGGGAAAGGCACGGGTGGCTGATAAGGTGTCGGGGGAGTATATTTAGGCATAGGTTCTGGCTCCTTTTCTTTGGTAGCCTCTACCATAGGCTCGTCTGTCTCAACTTTCTCTACCTCTCCCTCCTTGCTCTCGCTATTCACCACCTTAGGGTCTTCCAACTCTTTTCCACTCCTCAACTTGATGGCTTGAAAATGCTCCTTAGGATTAAGTTTGGGTTTTCCCGGAAGTATTCCGGGAGCACTAGAGGAAGCAACCGCTTGTTGAGCAGTTTGGTTCTCTAGCATCTTATTGTGGGAGGCCAAGCTATCCACCTTAGATGTTAGAGCCTTAATCATCAATTGGTTCTCCTTATTTTGCTTGGTTTGGTTCGCCATGAGGGTTTCAATCAAGTGTTCTAGATTAGATTTTTGAGGAGATGGATTGGGTGCCTTAGGTTGGAAGCCCGGAGGGTATTGCAATGTTACATTCTGGTTGTTTCTATATGAGAGGTTTGGGTGATTTCTGCAACCAAGGTTGTAGGTATTCAAGAAGGGATCATTGATAGGCCTTTGGTTCAAAATGTTTTACGCATTAACTTGCTCATGGGATTGGGTAAGTAGTTGACATTCTGAAGCGGTATGTCCAATCACACCACAAACTTCACAAGGTACTTCTGCATAGCTCAAAGCACTCACATTCATTTTATCCAATTTGGAGCTAAGAGTATCTACTTTAGCAGAAAGAAGGGTTAAAGTGTCTACCTCATACTTACCTGCCTCCTTCTTTGAAATGTTGGGCATTTTGTTTCCCGACCACTTGGAGCTGTTTGTTGCCATATCTTCAATCAGATTGTATGTATCATCATGATATTTGTTATGCAGTGCACCTCCTACCGCAACATCTATATCCACTCTATCTCTGTAATCCAGCCTATTGTAGAAGGTCTGCACTAATTGCCATTTCTCCAACCCATGGTGAGGACAGTTTCTCAGCATTTCTTTAAACCTCTCCCAAGCTTCATAAAGGGATTCATTTGATTGTGTGAAGCTTGTAATCTGATTCCGCAAATGAATTGTCTTAGAGGGAGGGAAATACTTGGCTAAAAATGCCTGAGAGAGTTGATCCCACGTAGTGACTGTGTCTGGTGGTATGGAGTGGTTACCAGGCTCTTGCCTTATCTCTTAGGGAAAACTTGAACAACATGGTTCTGATCTGATCTGAAGTGATGTTGTTCACTTTGAGGGTATCACAATATTCGAGGAAGACCTTTAGATGCAGATTAGGGTCTTCTGTAGGTGACCCCCAAATGAATTTTGTTGAACCATCTGAATAAGAGCGGGTTTCAGTTTGAAGTTGTTTGCAGCTATAGTATGTTGCACAACCCCTGACTGTAAACCTTGTGCAGTAGGCACTGAGTAATCCTTCATGGTCCTATTATTGTTTTTAGCCATCTCTGTTTCAGACTTAGTTTCTTCTTGCTCAGTTTCCGGCTTAAACGATATTCTCCTCCTGTGAAAAGTTCTCTCAATTTCAGGATCTAACTCAAAAAGATTGTCAGAATTTCGAGATTTTTGCATAAACAAGAAGAAAAGATAACCAACGAAGGAAAACACAATTACCCACTAAAATTAAAAAATAAGTCTAGTCTAACTAATCAAGAACGGGTTTGATGTTGACACCGAAGTCCCCGGCAACGGCGCCAGAAAACTTGATGTGTGATTTTCAATAGATAATCACTAAATCCTACCGCAAGCGCACGGCTTATCGAGTAGTACTTAGGATGTCGGTCCCACAGGGACTTGTAGTCAATCACCAAATAATTCTTGATTTTTATTAGCTAGACAAATCAATTTCATGGAAGGTTTTTATCTAAAAATCCTAAAATTAATGAAAATAAAGAAAGAAGAACTACGAGCCAAGAACTTCAAGATTTAGGTAAAGATTCAATTTAAAAGCATTTCTAGAATTTCGGAGTCACCACGGAATTACTATATGACTTACCAACAATATTTCCCTCAAGATACGAATTTTTCCATTATAAAGGCAATTATCAAATTTTATCACAAAAATATTCTTTCGAATTATTTTCGTGATCGTACCTAACTTGAAACCACACCCGGTTTCCCACGATAAAGAATGAATTTAGATCCCGTAAAGAACCATAATTTCATGCCATCTAGGTTTTTACCAAATTTTCATTCCAATAAAACCATAGATTCAATTCTTGTTTCCTAAAGTATCAATTAATTGGTACTTTTTCAGTCATTAATTAATCGAATAATTTCTCTACTTGAAATTGCGATTATTCACCCTTTCGAGCTATTTATTTCGACAATCATACAAGAATAGAATACAAGAACGAATTTATAAGCATCAATTTCATAAAACAAGGGAAAGATTGTGTTTTTACATCATATATTCATATCCGGGTTCCTACTAATCCTAGAAACTGATATCTACTCATGTTCCATATAAAAATTCCAAGATTCAATCATAAAATTCATTCATTGACAAGAAAAATAAATAAATAAAGAAAAGGAGAAAAGAGAGAGATAATAAACCTTCAAAGTATTGCATAAAATAATCCAACCTCGAAAAAGCTTCGTTCTTGAATTCTTAAAACCTAAAATCCTTGTTCTTGAGGATGGGAGAAGATGATGAAGAAAGGAGGAAAAGACTCGCTGTTTTCTCATGAAAACAGACGTGAAGTCTGAATTGTATGACTTGGGGATTAAAAATAGGATAATTACATCATAAATATAAGTTTCCATAATTAATTTAATCAAGAAAATCTTTAAAATCAAATATCTATCATTCTTGGACTCTTGTTGTGTGTGGGCTCCTCCTTTGCCCTGAAAAACAAGCCAATATGAAAGAGATTACGTTGGAAATATATCCATCAATCAGAACATTTCGTTGGCCAGATTCAGATTTTCTGATAAGCGCCACACCCTGGGTATGACAGAGACTGGTTTTTGAATTCTTCCACTTTAGCTCCGTTTTTGGGTCTTTTTCTTCCAATCTCGAATCATCCTGCACTAATTCAATCATCCGCAGTAATGTAGCCCAAAAAGGATAAAAACATCACAAAATAGCAACACACGACACCAAATTGAGTCCAAAACATCTAGAATTATTCGACTTTTTAGGAACTTATCACTTTGCCACCAACCTTGCCTTGTATGTAACTATATTACCATGCATGTCGGTCTTTCTCTTAAAGACCCATTTGCACCCTATAGGAACTAATCCTATAGGCGGATCAACCAAGTTCCAAACTTGGTTGTCCTTTATGGATTCCATTTCAGAATTCATGGCTTCTAGCCATTTCTCTTTGTCATGCATCATCAACACCTCCTCATAAGTTTTAGGGTCCTCATCTTACATGAAATATACGCCGGTGTACCTTTCAGGTTCATGACGTCCCCTAGTGGATCTTCGAGGTGTCTGTGTTTCTGGAGCAGGTACTTGCCCATGGTGCCTGCTCCACTTTCTTCAAGATCAATCTTACTCCCACTGACCCTATCCAGAATAAACTCTTTCTTTAGAAAGTGGCTAGTCGTGGAGACAAACACCTTTTGTTCTCCTGGATGGTAAAATTGGTATCCTCTAGTTTCTCTAGGATAGCCCACAAATAGTCATTTGTCTTATCTGGCTTCTAGTTTGTCAGGCATCATCCACTTAACATAAGTCAGGCAACCCCAAGGTTTAAGATATGCCAGATTTGGCTTCTTCTTAGCCCATACTTCGTATGGTGTAGAATCCACCGCCTTTGATGGAACTCGGTTAAGTGTGTAAGATGCTGTTTCTAGAGCATACCCCCAAAATGATTTTGGAAGAATTGCGTAGCTCATCATGGATCACACCATGTCTAGCAAAGTGTGATTCCTCCTCTTAGACACGTCGTTCATTTGTGGCATTACAGGTGGAGTCTATTCAGGTAGAATCCCATTCTCCTTCAAGTAATCTTGAAACTCTCCATCTAGGTATTCTCCACCTAGATCGAATCGAAGTGTATTGATTTCTTTACCTATTTGCTTCTCCACTTCACTTCTAAATTCCTTGAACTTTTCAAAGGCTACAGACTTATACTTCATTAAGTATACATAACCATATCGAGAATTGTCATCAGTGAAGGTGATAAAATAAGAGTATCCTCATTTGGCTTTAATTGACATTGGGCCGCATACATCTGTATGTTTGAGCTCAAGCAATTCGTTGGAACTCATCCCTTTGCCACTAAATGGTGACTTTGTCATCTTACCAAGTAAACAAGTTTCACATGTATCAAACGATTCGTAATCGAATTGATCCAACATTCCATTTTTATGGAGCTTGGAAATACGATTCTTATTTATATGGCCAAGTCTACAATGCCCCAAGTAGGATTCATTCAAGTCACTTGTCTTAGCTTTCTTATTGTTTATATTAAGCACATCAACATTCATATCTAATACGTAGAGACCATTGTCAAGTTTGCCAGTACCAAAAAATATCGCATCACGTGAAAAACAACATTTATTCTTAAACGTAAAAGAAAATCCTTCAACATCCAATGTAGAAATATAAATAATGCTCTTCGTAAGAGTAGGAACAAAATAACATTTATTCAGTTCTAGTACTAGCCCACTGGGCAAAGAAAGAAAATAAACTCCTACGGCTAGGGCAGTAACGTTTGCTCCATTCCCAACGCATAGGTCCACTTCTCATTTCCTCAGATCTCCTTATTAGTCCATGCATATCCGTACTAATATGAGAACCACATCTAGTATCTAATACCCAGAAGTTAGACTTAGAATAAGCAATATTGATGTCAATCATAAAAATACCTGAAGTCGAAGCATCATTATGCTTGTTCTTCTTGGTGCTCAAGAAAGCCTTGAAGTTTCTCCTCCAATGACCATTCTGGCCACAATGGAAGCAAGCATCCTTGGATTTGTCTTTGGCTATCTTAGGTTGCGGCTTAGGAGCCTCCTTTGCCTTCTTGGTCTTATTTTGGGCCTTTTTCTTGCCCTTGGAAGAAGTCACTAGCAACACTTGCTTACCCTTGCCAACAGTGCCTTCAGCAGTTTTGAGCATGTTCAATAACTCCGCGATGGAGCAATCGATCTTGTTCATGTGATAGCTTGTCACAAACTGCGAGTAAGAGTCCGGTAGAGATTGCAGAATCAAGTCAATGCTCAACTCATGCTCCATCTTATGGCCCAGCTTCTCAAGCCTCTCTATGTATCCGATCTTCTTTAGCACATACGACCCAACTTGGGTACCCGGAGCCATCTTGCAACCAAACGTCGCCTTCGAGACCTCGTACCTCTCAGTGCGAGACAGAGAAGCATAGAGCTCCTTTAGCGGAGCCATAATGGTATGAGGATCCATAGACTCGTGTTGTTTCAGAAGTTCCGGTGTCATAGAAGCAAGCATGATGCATGTAGCCTCATTATTGTCAGAACAGTATTTTGCATGCTTCTTAACCGACTCCTCATTCGTAGCATCTTCGGGATCCTTGGTTAAAGGTGTGTCCTAGACATAGCCAATGCCTTCATATCTCAAAACGATTTTGAGGTTTCTTTCCCAGTCGAGAAAGTTTGATTCGTCAAGTTTGTTTTCAATGATAAAACGAAGGTTCAATTTGTTTGACATTTCTACAACAATAAAGTAAGGATAGTATAAGTAAAAGTTCATGCATACAAAACCATAAAATTGCACTTTAAAATTTTAATTAGGTTTTGCTCCCACTAGCCAACTATTCTCAATTGGCTTTCAAAAATTTAATCAATTCATTAGTGGATGGAATCCAATCTAGTTGACTCGATCCCCGAAGTGGGCTAATCGTCCGGGTCAATTTCGAAAGGTGGGTACACTTACCGGTCGAATCTTATTCGACTTCCATTGGTTGACTAGTCAACTCTTTGACAATTCACATCTCTATGTGATAGCCAACCCCTTGTCTCTAAAATCATGTGGTCCAAACGTGGGCCAGTCATCACAAGATTCTTAGTCGAGTCGTAACCCAAATATTCATGAGATCTCATATCTCTATAATAACGATATACCCAAGGTAGGTCAAGTCCCGATGTGGGCTGATCAGTTGGATCCAAACAAGGGCTCTTCACCGTCATTATAATATCGGGAGACAATTTTAACTCGATTTTTGTTGTAGGAATAATTTATAAATTAATTCACTTAATTAATTATGGTCTCATCTAAACGTGCATATTTCTACATTATCTATATAAAGTAAAACATACATCATTCCGCGCACAAAAATAACCGGCATCATCATGGATTTTTCCTAGGTACAGTTTCGAATACAAACTGACGAAACCGTAGGTCACATTCTAAGGGTAACTTCAACCGCCAATAGGATCTTTAATGCACCATTACCAATGGAATCTTTATGTCTCTTTGGCCTCCATCTTCTGCTCCGTTCTTGTTAAATAATAATCTATCTAATAAATTAATACACCCGCCGCACACGGGGGGAGATAAAGGGAATGAGATAAATGCAGAAATTAAACTAGGTCACGTTCTTCATAACGGCCTATGACAATTTGAAAAACCAACATAAAGTAAACCATACACATCTATCTTATCGGTCGAGTCCATGATCAATCGGGGTCCATTTAATCATATTATATCTACAACATCTAATCCATACAATAATATCTTATGAAAAAGACGATTTTAAAATTTATCTACTTGCTTATCAATCAAATAATCAATCAACACTTAATTAATTAAATGATTCTAATCGAAATAAACTTAACTATAAATTTTAATCGATTTCTATTTTAATTTTATTTAATAAGAACTATTCAATTTTAAATCAAAATTAAAATTAGGTCTCTTTTAGTTTCTTTCATTTTGATTCCTAATCAAAAGGGATGTCTTTGGTTTCCAAAACCAAAAGGCATCTCCCTTGGCCCTTTGCAAAATCAAAATTTTGAAAAAGGTCTAGGCCTAGGCCTATTCCAAAATCAAATATTTTGAATGAGTTTAGGCCTATTCCAGACAAGTTTGGAAATGACCTATTTTTTTAATGTCATGTGGCATCCCAATGGCCCAAACTATTTGAACCAATAGTTAGTCATATGACAAAACTAAACTAAGGAGATATCAATGCACAATAAATATCACAAAACGAAAAACGGAATCGATATTCCTCATTATAGAACCGGCCGACACTGGCAGCCCTAGGGCCGCCGCCGCCGCCACCGGTGCCGCGGTGGAGGGGGCAGAAGTGCGCGCGTGCCGTCCACGTGTCCGGCCTCTATCGATTTCCACATGAACTCCTCGCTGGAATCCTCATTGGATTGCTACTAGAAATATCCGGTTGCTAGACCGGCCTTTTTTCTCTCTCTTAGGAACATTTTATTATGTTTTGATGATAGCCATACCAGCTGTTATAGCAAGCCTGAAATAAGTTAGAATTCTCTGTATAAGTCCTTACTTAGAGTCTGACATGTTGTATAAGTTGAGTCAGACAAGTATTGTACTAGTTGGTAGGACGGCAAAGCAAAAACAGATATTCGGCAGAGTGAAGCCAGCCAAGCACCAGCAGAGAAGCAATGCAGACATTAAAGGTCTGACTTGTAACCAAGGAAGTCTGTGATGACCTTGGACAAGTCTAAGTCATACTACAAGTGAAGTATATTAATATTTAAATATGGTGTACACTGATCTCACCCCAATCTAAGATCAGTGAAGTACAAAGATTCTTCCTCAACTGAAGCAAAGAAGAAAACTGTGAACCGGCAAAGTAAACTTACTTTTCGGTGAGTAAAGACGTAAGCAGTAAAGGAAAAGCTAAAGCGGCTAAGGCGGAAGGTTCACTTGACCATTAAAACGGCGAAGGAACACTTACGGATCAGATTTAATATACGTTGAAGTTTGGAAGATCATGCATTAAATGCACAATCATTAGAGGATCAATCAAGGGGTGATTTTTGGCAACATGCGTTTGAAGAAAGAATCCGATCACTGAAATCAAGGGGAATACAATTAAGGGGGAATCAAGAATGGAATCAAGGATTATTCTCTCATTAATATAGCCAACGGACGGAATTTCAAAAACCAAAGTTATTCAAGGCTATAAATAGAAGGCATTGACAGAAAAAGAAAATAATGATTAAGAAAAAAAAAGAAAGCAGAAACTCTGTCAATTTGAAAAGCCTTCTATCTGAACTTACAAAGATATATCCAGTGATCAACTCAAGTATCAGAAATACAAAGTCATATTCAGAACTGAGATTGATCAAGCAAGTGTGTGAGTCACATTCACATCAAAGCTGAAAGCAAATCGAATCGAGAGGCAATCGAGAAGGAGTTGAATCTGTGATAATTTGTTGAAGGATTTTGATCTCAGGAGAGCAAGACAAAGGAAAGTGAATCATCAAGTCATTGCGATCAAGAGTGATAGTCTTGTAGATTGTGAAGCTTGGGAAGCCAAGGACAATCATACTATTGTATCTGTGAAAATAGTGAATTCCTCCAATCATCACAGGAGAAGAGTGGATTAAGGGATTACACCACCCTGAACCACTATAAGCCTTATGTCAATTTAATTTACGCAATTTACTTTCTGACATTTATTTATTTAGCCTACATCATAACTTATATACATGGATCGTCTACACCGATTTGAAAACAACGTAGTAAGAAGGGACTTATCCACGCCCAAAAGCGTTTAAATAAGAGAAAAGTTTTGAAACTCCACTATAGTCATTCACCCCCCCCTCTCGACTATAGTTTCACCCTTCTCTGGGACCAACACTCTCTCTAAAACTCTTTAGAAGAAGCTCTCTATTTTTCACAAAAATTATGAACTCTTGGAATTGTGATGTGCAAAAGAGCTAGTCAACCCCTTTCTTTTATAGGTGAAGGTGGTGCCCCTATTGCCTCCTAATCTGATTAGGAGAAATTTCTAGTAGATTGATGAGAAAGAAAACATTTTCTTAATAAAATAAGGAAAATTACTTTGATTGATTTATCTTTTATATATAATTTAATATCTTGTATTAAATAAATCTAAAATATTACCAATATCTAATATTGAATATCTTTATCTTATTACCATAAATCTATTTTTCCAAAATCAATTAATATCCAATATTAATATATGATAATATCATTAATTAAATTGCACAATCCAAATGTATCTCATACACATAGTCTGCGCTCCATATGACAATTAATTGGCTTCCGGAATATTGTTTAATTAATCAATATAATTAATATCTTGTATTTAATTTATTCATAATAAATAAATACTGTTATATTAATTTAATCACTATAACACTTTATAGTCGAGATAAACTTTTCTTATTTGGTTATCACTATAACCGAATTTTAATCCGGCTAGATGTTCTTATTTGTGTGAACCAATAGGCTTCCGAATATGTTGGCCGCAGATATAAGGTGCAAATTACGAAAATGCCCTTCATACTTAACGATCACGGGATAGCGTCTAGCAACACACCATGACCCCCAATCATTGGAAGAGTCAAAATCAATGACTACTACATTTCACGTGAAACGGTTACCGTGCAAATAGAATCCTAACGCTGTAATAAGATCAATACGATCGTATCTCGAGTGTGAGTCATTAACGATCGTATCTTATAATCTGGATATCATGCTCTCTCGGAATAACTCATTTTTACTCCTACTTTGCAAAGATTCATGAGAGCTATACATTCCTTATAAAAAGGTCATTTCGGATATTCACTCCTAATCATAGGATACGCGATTTCCGGACGAACAAACATGTATCCTACGCATGCTTAAATATCACACCCGAGCACTACCACATGATCGCCTCATGGCTAGGGAAAACCTCAATAGTGTCAAAGAATGACAATCCACACCGTGATGCCATGAAGACTCTGGTCTCAAGATAATTACACAACTGCCACATACTAGCGACACTTAATGTAAGTGGGTCAGTCTGACGTACGCATTCTCTAATACACGTCCACGTACAGTCCAAGCGTCTCTACACTTAGATAGACGAGATCTATCCATATCTTCAATAAGATAGAAGACATCCAATACATGCTAGTCTAATCATACCATCAATTCCCCGTTTGAAAGCACATACGACTAGAAACATTTTAAGTATCAAACTTATTAAAGTGAATAGATATCTCATCAACCATAATCAGTATTATGGTTTCTCTATCACAATTTAATACTAAGGACGTTACTGTATATATACATTCGATAACATGAAAATAAGCAAGATATATAATAACAAAAGTGTTTTTATTAATCATAATAAAGTGGATATAATGAGCATTAGCGAGGCTCAGAGCTGTACGGTTCTCTTCCGTTAGATCCGCCTCCAACGTTTGCTCTTTAAGAGCTAGATTCTGTTCTGCTAGCTTCGCATTGAGATGAACATCACCACATGTTTCCTTGTTCCAGCATTTCAAAACAATCTTAAGACGCTTAAGTTTGCCCATTAACACATCCATACCCAAACCATAAAGAGGGAGAGCCCAATTATCTCTAACCAAAGATTTAAGATCATCATGAGGAAGCCACATGCTTTGAAAGCGAAACGGCTTGGGTCCAGAAGTCAGCCGAGTCAAACCATAGTAGAGGACCTTATGATCAGAGCAGCATTTTGGAAGAGCCTTGATAGTGAAAGTAGGATGAATGTCTAGCCAATTGGAATTGTGCAATATACGATCAAGTTTAACATGAACAAGGCCATTAGGTCTAGTGCCAGACCAATTAAAGTCTCCATTTTGAATCGGTTGATCGATTAGAGAGCAAGCTGAAATAAAGTCATTAAAATTCAGCATGGAGCGACGATCCGGTGTCCCATTGCTTTTGTATTTTTCCCGAAACCGGATAGTATTGAAATCCCCTCCAAGAAACCAAGGGAGGCCTAGAGCATGTAAAGATTGGAGCTCATCCCAAAGAACAGTGCGGTCCACTCTGCTACATTTATCATAAATGGCCGAAATAACAAAAGGAGCAGCGCCATTGAATTTAACATGTATCGACTTATCCGTAGCAAGTAAGATATCCCAAGAGAGAGGAGTATTCCAAAAAAGCCAAATTTTAGTCAAGAGCGGGACATTAGTCAAGAGGCTATTCAGTTCTTCAGTTCTCTTCTTTCTCAAAGTGACCCTAGGATGATTCAGCTATGCAGGATCTTCTTTCTCATATTCCGGTGTTAATCACTGAAGAGGATAATGCTCTTCTAGGGGCTGATATTTCAATGGAAGAAATAAACGGGCTATTTTTTATCTTGATCCTAATATTGTGCCGGGACCGGATGGTTTCTCTAGCAATTTCTTTCAAGTCTTTTGGGAGGTGGTTCAAGTCGACGTCCAAAATGCAGTTAAGGAATTTTTCACTGGACGCCCTTTACCCCGAGCTGTGGGGTCCACTTTCATTACCTTGATTCCTAAGACGGAGGCTCCTACTATCAGACCCATCTCTCTTTGCACGGTTATTAATAAAATCTTCACCAAAATTCTGACGCACATACTGCAACCCCTGCTTGGTAAACTCATTTCTGATGAGCAATTGGCTTTTGTCAAGGGTAAAGATATTGCGGATAATATTCTTTTCGTGCAAGAGATCATTCAACATTTGCATAAAAAGGTTCGCGGCCACAATATGGCTTTCAAGCTGGATATTGTTAAAGCCTTTGACAGGGTCTCCTGGCCATTTTTATCGCATCTTCTCCATTCCTTCAGGTTCAGTCATGCCTTCATTAACCTTATTATGAACAATCTGTGGGGATGTCACTCCTCTATTTTGCTTAATGGCACTCCCACTGGGTTCTTCCAATCTTCTCGCGGCATTAAGCAGGGTGATCCTCTCTCCCCGTATATTTTTATCTTGATCAGTGAAGCCTTCACATGAGGTCTTAAAGATCTTTTCCAAGATCCGGTCATGCAGCACTACTCTCTTCCTAGGCATTTCCCTCAAGTTACTCATTGCATGTATGCAGATGATCTTATTATTTTTTGCAGGGGGCTTAAAAGCAACATAGATAAAATTATTGCTTTCATTCAGACTTATGAGAAGGGTACGGGGCAGAAAGTGAACATCGACAAAAGTTTCTTTGTGGTTTCAAAACACTGTCGGATCGATACGAAGGCTCACAGCAATGACTGGCATTCGGAGAACCACTTGCCCTTTCACTTACTTGGGTTGTCCGATCTTTGTTGGCCGCCCATAAAGGTCTTACTTTGACTATCTTATTTATAAAATTCAGAAAAGGCTTGAGGGCTGGCATTCGAAACTGCTTACTATAGGTGGTCGCTGTTTAGGGTATATTTTACTATATTTTCGGGCTTAATCCCTAAACAATTTACCTTGTTTTTAAAGGAAATAAATGAGAAAAGCATGTTTTTAACCAATAAATTCCTATAATGGTTATTGAGAGGTTATAATTTAATTATGAGGAAATATTGGGATTAAATGTTATTTTGTTACACATTTTATTATTATTATTACTCGATGACTTGGTGTAACAATAATTTTGTAGAAAATAAAGAAATGCAAGGGGATGTTATTTATTGAGAAGATTTATGTCATTCAATCAAGGATTTCAAAATAAAGGAGAAAATCGGATCAGCATTTGAAGAATAAATCGGATCAGAGCGAAAGAGTGGAGTGGGGAACACGTTTTACGAAGCACGCAGTGGAGCGAGAGAAGTGGCATGCTCGGTCGACCGAGCCGTTCTATTCGGTCGACCGAGCCAAGAGGTTCGGTCTACGAGGCTCGCAGAATTTAATTCGACGCGTTTTAGATCCTTCCCTATGTCGGCCACAAACTCCTATATAAGCGGCGTCCATTCGAAAGCGGAACGGACATCCGAAACATCGAAAATTAGTATAGCAACTAGCAATAAATTAGATTCATAGATTGTCTTTCTTTTATTTTTCTTTCAATTTCAATTCAGCAAATAAGGATGTTTTTGAAGAAGATGAGTGGCTAAAGGCCCGAGGCTAGAACCACCAATGTGAAGCCACCATCACCGGAATAAACAAGGATTTTTGCATTTATTCGTTCTAGTAAGTTTCTTGTTCTTCCTTCATGTTTTGAATTGTTTATATGCAATGTGTATGACTATACTTGTGTTGCATCTTTGATTGAATTTAGACATACGATAGTTGATAAATTCATAGATTGCCGTGAAGGAGAGTGATAATATTTCTTCTAACAAGCGAAAGTTGAGGGAGAATATTGTTAGATTAGGATTTTATATCCATATCTTTGTTCCGTAAATTCGTTAGTTGCATCGAGAGGTGGACTAGTTAACGGTGTTAAATCGAGAGAGAAACGCCTTTTAGTAGATAATAATCCAAGGCTTGCAAACGAATGTGCGTCTTTCTTGTTAATTTCGGTGGGGTGGTGGATCAACGGTGCTTCTAGTTGTTTAATTATACTTGTTACGGAAAGATTTGTTACGTGCTAGTTTTTACTTTCAATTTTCAAACTCTTTGTTTTATTGTTTTTTAATCCAAGATCGTAGTCATCAACCTTACAAAAGAAATCGAAAGCAAAAACACTATTTTTCGTACAAGTCCTGTGGATACGACCGGTTTCATCACTATAGCTGCGAACCTTCGCACTTGGGGTTGACATCGGTTTTATTTATTATATTTTATCATCGCTTGCATAAAACCGCAAACAAGTTTTTGGCGCCGTTGCCGACGGCACGGAAAGTTTTCGTTTTGACTCTCGTAATTTACGGACGGTCGTTAATTCCGGTGCGTACTAATCTTTAAAATAAAAAAAAAAAAAAAAATCAAATCGTTCGATCGAATCGACCGAACTGACCTCTCGATCGACCGAGAGTTATTTTATTATTATTTTTCTTTTCTCTGTTTTACGCTCGTGATAGTCTTACGAGATTATCGCATTCATTTTATTTGCGTTTTCGAACTGTTTTGAGTGCATTTTAGTTTAGTTTTTAGTTGTTGAGTCTAATTTAAGGATTATACTTAATTTTAAAAAAAAATAAAAAATAAAGAATAAATAAATAAATAAATAAAATTTATTTTGACCCGAACATTTGGTTCGAACGTGGTTTATGCAAACTCGAACTCACGGGGACCACTTTTATATAAGCCGGAGCTAGAAGCGAACCATCGTTCGACCGAATAGGCGTTTGGCTCGACTCGCCGGATCGACGGACGAGGCAAAGCGATCCTGAAGAATACGTTGAGGAAGAAGCCCAAGTTGAGGAAATGGCGAGATCAAAGGACATTGGCGAGACTATGCCATGCCGCTCATTGTGAAAGTAAATCCTGCGATCGTGATTCACGAAATCACGGCCGGTGATATTTCGAACTCAAAACTTCTTTAATCAACTTGGTGAGAGGTTCCACATTCCATGGCTTCTCCCGCGAGGACCCACACGATCACATTCACTCATTTCTAGAATCGCATGGGACTACTTTAATCAAAGGGTCACCGAGGGCGCATACGAGGATGAAACTTTTCCCTTCTCTTTGAAGGGAGAAGCGAAAGAATGGTATAAATCTTTACCGATTGACTCCATTACTTCGTGGGAGGAGTTGGAGAAAGAATTTACGAGCCGATACTTTCCACCGCAAAGACGGCTCATCTTACGAATCAGATATTCACTTTTGTGCAAGCGAGAGGAATCGTTTTGCGATGCATGGAAACGATTTAAGTCTCTCTTGAGAAAGTGCCCCACCATGGCTGGATAAACAAAGATTGGTCAACACTTTCTATAGTGGTTTGGTGAATTGACTAAGAGAATGGTGAATAGTTCTCACTGGAGGTGCATTTACGAGAAAGACACATGAAGAGGATGGGCGTTGTTTGAAGATATTGCAAAGTATAATTATGCCCCTACCTATAAAGGTGCATCCAAAGAAGAGCTCGACTCGAGGAAGTATGAGGTAGATGAGACCACACTTCTAAAGGCTCGATTAGCCGCTCTGAGAAGCAAGTGGCGGCAATGAATGTTCAAAGTCTTGTATGTGACAACCGCCATGGCCAAGGCCATCGCGATGTCGATGGCGGCTTGACCCGATCCTCAGTCAAAGTTTGTGCAAAACAACGTTGTCTGCCAAAATTGCGATACTATTGGGCACACATTCCATCAATGTCCTCTATTGCTGCATTCAGAGGAGGTGAATGCATTCAGTTCTCAAAATTATCGACCTTTGGGTCAGAATCAGAACACTCAAGGGTTTAATTACTGGAGTGACCCTTCTAGGGTAGCAAATCCCCATCAGTTTCAGGCCCCTAGGCCTAATCTGAGCAATTTTCAATCCAACTCTCGACCGGCATGGAACAATAATCCACCGGTCAATCAAAATCAAAATCAGAATCAATCATTTCAGATCTTAGAACAAAAGTTGAGTGAGCAAGCCACGGCCAACACTCAGTTGGCAAATGCATTGAGTACTTTGACCAGTACAGTGAGGAATTTAGAGGTGCAAATGGGACAGATTTCGGGGCAGCAAGCAAGTCGACCTCAAGGTCAGCTGCCGAGTTTTACTGAGAAGAACCCCCGAGGGGTTAACGTGGTCCAGAATGACCAGAATACTTGCACCGATCTGGCTGCACCATGGAACTATGGTCAAGATGAGTTGAATGTCGTAAATCGAGGAGTGGGAAGCGGTTGGCGGTCAGGCCAACCAGGAAGCGAATAGCCCCTCCTGCGAAAGCGAGAGAAGGGAGGGAAGATCTTCTTTCTCCTCGGAAGGATCTTTGGGACAATTTGTTGAGCCAAGTGAAAAGGAAATTGCAGAAAGAAATGTGAGAGTTGAGAATACTCAACAAAAGAAGTCGGATTCTAAGTTGAGTTAGGAAGCATGTGAGGTGGAAAGATAGGGAAGACAAAGCAATCAATCATAAGACAATGACAAAGAAGACCTTGGCTGAGGAGGACTTTGCTGATCTCCTTACCCACCTAGCAAGAACAATTTGTCACACACATCGATATAAGGAGTATAAGAAGGTTATCGATTTGCTCAAGAATCTTGAGGCAAACATTCCATTAGTTGATCTTTTGGTAGGGATGCCAAAGTATACAAAGTTTATAAAGGGCGCAGATGAGTTCGAAGAAGAAGCTTCAAGAGCTCGAGCACATAGTGTTGAATGAAGAATGCTCCGCAATCGGTCGACTAAACTTCTGTGAAGTGTCGACCACGGTAAATTCACGATTTCGTGTACTATCGGGAACAGGACTTCCACAATGTTTTATGCGATTCGGGAGCATCAGTCAATCGATGTCTACTTCAATCTTCCAATCTCTTGGATTGGATCAATCTATTACTCTTAGACCTATTTCTCTTCAACTTGCGAGATAGAAGTGTGAAGTATGCAAGGAGGCTGTAGAAGATGTGTTGGTCAAGGTTGAGAACTTCATATACCCGGTGATTGGGTAATCATGGACATGACCAATGATGAGAAAACCCCCTTGATCCTTGGGAGACCTTTTCTTGAAACCGCCCGTGCCTTACTAGATTCCTACAGTGGCGAGATAAACCTACATTTGGAGGATGAGAGTGTAAAGTTCAATGTGGGCAATGCAGTGAAGCACGAATCCAGTGACACTTGTTTAGCTATTGAGAACGATTTCACTGATGAGTATGATGAACAAGTGTTCATGGGCAGTTGGGATGAGGAAGAATTCAATAAACAATGCAACTTGGGTGATGAGAGTGGAAGAATTTTTAGAAGAGATTGAGAAGGAGGAAAAGGAAAGTTCGATTACCAGGAGATGGTAAGAAAGAAAATGAGGAAGAGGCATGGTGACATGGCGGATTTGCAAAAAGGGATGAAACCCACATCTGCTCTGGGAGGCCATGATGCTTGAGCCCTTATGATAAGCTTGGAGATCTGGAGCTTAAAGGCGATAAATTAAGACCAAGTGTGGAGGAGCCACCGTCGATTTAGTGTTGAAACCCCTTGCCTCAACACTTGAAATACATTTTTCTCGAGGGACGGTGATAAGCTCCCTTTGATTATTTCATCTAAGTTAGAACCAAAGGAGGAAGAAAAGCTTATCAAAGTCTTTGCAAGATAATATCCTCGCCTTTGGTTGGCAAGTGGGAGATATCAAGGGATAAGCCACGATATCTGTATGCACAAGATCGGGACTGTTGAGGATCGAAGAAAGTGCGATAGCCTCGAGAGAAGGCTAAACCCTCACATGCGGGGAGGTCGTTAAGAAGGAAATCATCAAATTGCTTGACATGGGTATCATCTACCCAATAGCCGATAGTGAATGGGTGAGCCCCACTCAGGTGGTGCCAAAGAAAGGTGGGATCACCATCGAGAAGAATGAAAAGGGGAAGAGATTGCCCTACGGCAAGTCCTTTGGGTCTGAGTTTGCATCGATTCTGAAGACTAAATGAGGTAACTCTAAAGACCACTTCCCCTTGCCATTCATTGACCAGCTCCTTGAGAGGCTTAGTGGCAAGCAATATTATTGTTTTCTGGATGGCTATTCAGGATACTTTCAGATAGCTATCGACCCCACTGATCAAGAAAAGACTACCTTCACCTGTCCCTCAGGCACCTTCGCTTACCGAAGAATGCCATTTGGTCTTTGCAACGCACCGGCTACATTTCAAAGATGTATGCTGGCTATCTTTGATGGTTTAGTGGAGAAGGTGATGGAGATTTTTATGGATGACTTCTCTGTGTTCGGGGACAGTTTCGACCACTGTTTACACAATCTTGATAAAGTTTTGTCCCGGTGCATAGAAAAAGACTTAGTCTTAAATTGGGAGAAGTGCCACCTGATGGTGGAAGAGGGAATTGTTCTGGGACACAAGGTGTCCAAAGAAGGTATTGAGGTCGACAAAGCGAAGGTAGAAGCTATTGAAAAAATGACATACCCCAAAAATGCAAGAGAAGTAAGAGGATTCTTGGGTCATGTAAGGGTTTATAAGCGATTCATCAAAGACTTTTCTAAAATAGCCAAGCCTTTGTCATCTCTCTTAAGAGAAGATGTGAAGTTTATTTTCACCCCTGAGTGTGAAAGAGCATTTAAAGAACTAAAAGACAAGTTGGTTACCTCGCCAATTCTTATAGCACCCGATCTGGAAAGCTCCCTTCGAGCTTATGTGTGATGCTTCTAATTATGCGATCGGCGCGGTGCTAGGTCGGAGAGTGGGCGGAAGGTTCCGACCAATCTACTACGCTAGTCACACTTTAAACCAGCGCAAGTAAATTATGCAACAAGCGAGAAGGAGTTGTTGGCGATGAGTTTTTGCCATGGATAAATTTAGAAGCTACTTGCTTGGGTCGGAGGTCACGGTGCGGGCGAGACCATTACGCATTGAAATATCGGTTGAACAAGGTGATGCCAAGCCTCGTTTGTTGAGATGGATCTTGATTTTACAAGAGTTTGATGTTCATATCCGGGACAAGAAGGGTAGCGAGAATGTGGTAGTGACCACATGTCTCGGTGACCGGCGATCCTCGAGTAGAGTCGGATGAGATTGGAATCGATTTTCCAACCGAGCAACTCATGACCATTGATGTGTGCGAGGTTGCTCCGCCCGTCTTTGGAAAAGGTTCTCCTTGGTTTGCACCTTTTGCAAACTTCTTGAGCGGCAGATATCTGGACCCTGACCTGACATATCAGCAAAAGAAGAAATTCTTTTCGGATTTGAACTATTATGTGTGGGGCGATCCCATTCTCTTCAAGCGTTGCAAGGATGGATTGCTCCGTAGGTGTGTCCACGAGTTCGGCGAGAGGACATTATGGAGCAATGCCATGGTGGACTGTGGGAGGTCATTATGGGAGGTGGGAAGGCTGGCTGCGAAGATTTTTGATCCGGTTTCTCTTGGCCAACAATTTTTAAGGATACAGAGAACTTTGTAAAGGTGTGACCGGTGCCAACGCGCGGTAAACTTTCTCGACGAATGGACATGCCCTCCACCCCATCCAAGAATGCGAGGTTTTCGACGTATGGGGTATTGATTTCATGGGACCGTTTCCATCCTCGTATGGGAACAAGTACATTCTCAGTCTGCGTCGACTACGTGTCAAAGTGGGTAGAGGCGATAGCAACATCGTGGAGCGACCACAAGGTGGTCAAGAACTTTCTACGAAGAAAAATATTTTCACGCGGTTTGGTGTCCACGAGCCCTCATCGGATGTGAGGAACTCACTTTTGCAATACCCCACTAGACAAGATTTTAGAACGATATGGGGTAAAACACAAAGCGCTACCCCTATCACCCTCAGACGAGTGGACAAGTTGAAGTGAGTAACCGAAGCTGAAGAGCATTCTTGAGAAGGCGGTGAATTCTAATAGGGCCGATTTGGAGTCGGCCCGGATGATGTGCTGCGGGCCTACAGGGCGGCTTTCAAGACTCCTATTGGCACGTCTCCATTTCAGATGGTTTATGGCAAGGGCGCCACCGCCAATCGAACTTGAGCACAGGCGTTCGGGCTATTAAATTCTTGAATTTCGATAGCGATTATGCAGAGAAAAGCGATTATTGCGATTGCGGGAGCTTGATGAGTTCGAGACTCCAGGCTCACGAGCTCGAGAATCGATCAAGGAAAGGACTAAAGCGCTTCACGACAAGAAAATCAAGATTAGGAATTCAAAGCGGGCGAGTGGGTTTTACTATATAATACCAGGTTACATCTGTTTCTGGTAAGCTACGTGACCGTTGGTGCGGCCCCTTTGAAATATTTGGTATTCCTAGTGGAGCGATCGATTTGAAAGATAAGCGGGCGGGTTGTTGAGTAAATGGTCATCGGTTAAAACACTATATTGGTCAACAAAGGCGACCGGTGGTTTTCTATCTCGAGCAGCGTCCCTAGTCAAACCAGCTCCGATCCTTCGGCACCCGATGATTTACATCTCTGTGAGTTCTTTGATGATGTTGTGCCCCACGATGTTGCACCTCGGCTTGTGAAAGCGAAACCTAAAAAAGAAGAAGAGGCGAATCATAGGTGCGAAGTGGATCTGAAGTTTGATGATATGGCCAAGGCGTTGGCGAGACTTTGTTCTGTGGATTTCCACTGTTGACCCGAGGAGGTCGAGAGTGATTCGGGATGAGGCTTCACCGGCTGACCCGGCTGAGTTTTTATTGGTTAGTCGAGCCCCGACTATAATTAAGCCCTACTAGGACGGTAACCTAGATATCTTTTTCTTTTTGTTTGTAGTTTATTTTTGCTTTGTTTCTCTTTGTTGGTTGCTAATGCTTTCCACCTAGCATTTCGACTATGGATGCAGACTTGGGCGATTGCCCACGTCATGACCCCTATTCGTTTCTTTTTTTCCTCATGTACCCCAAAGTATCTCTCGATATTACATTTGTGCACTACATTTCACATAGATTCGGTTATTATCAATTTTTGCATTGCTTACGCTTTGTTCCATGATATTGCCTTGTCTATCATCTTTTGTGCCCTATATCCCGAGGCACGTCTTGTTTCCCCATGTAATGTGCGAGGATATTTGCGATAGCAATTGTGAGCTTTCGGATGATATCAGTTTACGGTGGATGGTCCACGATCGGTGATTTCTTCAAGCATTTATGGATCGACTCGCGACCACTTCGCAGTGCAACTTTCGAATTACAACCGGCTAAGTTTTTCTTGTTTTGCACATGCCGAGGACATCATGTAACTTAAGTGTGGGGGAGGGTTTATTGGTTTGTTTTACTGGTTTGTTTTACATGTTATCTAGTTTTGCTCCTTTGAAAAATTTGATAAAATTTTTAAAAATTTGTGAGTCCCGAGTAACTTTTATGACATGCTAGTTTTGTAATTTGGCACCTTTAATTGTTATCAGTAGTCAGATCATGTTCTAAGAATAGGTTTGGTAGATCAGATACTCACTTGAACCTCGATTACGAAACTGTTAGATGAGGAACCAAAAATATAAAATAGTCTCCGGTTAGTTAAAGGATAGCCAATTCTAGTGCAGATAACCACTTACTTTAATCGATGAAAGTTAAGAACTCGTACTATACTCACAGTTTGAATCTAAGTACCTTAGTGTCTTGAGAACCTTAAAAGTCTTGAATGTGTTAGAAATGATACCTGACCGGGAGTTTCCAAAGAGTTTGGAAAAAAGAAGAAAAATTTGAAAAAAATTAAATTGCGGAAGTTGTTTGCGACTATCACCTCGAGTCCACTTGATATCGCCCCAATTGGGAGTGTGGTTTACCTTAGACTGAGATAGGTTTGAGTGATCTCGGGTGACCGCTCTAAAGTAGGGAGAGTGTTATACTTTTGAGGCAGCGACGATGGAAGAAAATATAGGCCTTTTGGAACTCTAAGTCAAGTTGATCTAAACCCAGTAGAGACCTGAAAGGTATTTTCTTGGCACCAAGTAAAGGAATTTAAATGTGAGTTGGTTACTTTGTTCTTGATAAATAGTTTTTGTAGGGTAAGTGCTGTAGGCAGAACGAACTTCGTTTATTTAACCGGATGACTGTTAGTGCTTGATTTAATACATCAAGAGAGGATCGGTGGAAGTTTAGCGGGTTCAACACACACAATCACTGAGTGAGTTCGATTTGCTAGATACTAGCTTGATGTGAGCATGACTACATCTCGTGTCAAATTATGTGGGTTTTTATAGTTTGTCGTTGTTTGTTTTGCTCGGGACAAGCAAAAAGCTAAGTGTGGGGAGTTGTTTAGGGTATATTTTACTATATTTTGGGCTTAATCCCTAAACAATTTACCTTGTTTTTAAAGGAAATAAATGAGAAAAGCATGTTTTTAACCAATAAATTCCTATAATGGTTATTGAGAGGTTATAATTTAATTATGAGGAAATATTGGGATTAAATGTTATTTTGTTACACATTTTATTATTATTATTACTCGATGACTTGGTGTAACAATAATTTTGTAGAAAATAAAGAAATGCAAGGGGATGTTATTTATTGAGAAGATTTATGTCATTCAATCAAGGATTTCAAAATAAAGGAGAAAATCGGATCAGCATTTGAAGAATAAATCAGATCAGAGCGAAAGAGTGGAGTGGGGAACACGTTTTACGAAGCACAGTGTGAACGCAGAGAAGTGGCATGCTCGGTCGACCGAGCCGTTCTATTCGGTCGACCGAGCCAAGAGGTTCGGTCTACCGAGGCTGCAGAATTTAATTCGACGCATTTTCTAGATCCTTCCCTATGTCGGCCACAAACTCCTATATAAGCAGCGTCCATTCGAGTAGAAACGGACATCCAGAAACATCAGAAAATTAGTATAGCAACTAGCAATAAATTAGATTCATAGATTGTCTTTCTTTTATTTTTCTTTCAATTTCAATTCAGCAAATAAGGATGTTTTTGAAGAAGATGAGTGGCTAAAGGCCCGAGGCTAGAACCACCAATGTGAAGCCACCATCACCGGAATAAACAAGGATTTTTGCATTTATTCGTTCTAGTAAGTTTCTTGTTCTTCCTTCATGTTTTGAATTGTTTATATGCAATGTGTATGACTATACTTGTGTTGCATCTTTGATTGAATTTAGACATACGATAGTTGATAAATTCATAGATTGCCGTGAAGGAGAGTGATAATATTTCTTCTAACAAGCGAAAGTTGAGGAGAATATTGTTAGATTAGGATTTTATATCCATATCTTTGTTCCGTAAATTCGTTAGTTGCATCGAGAGGTGGACTAGTTAACGGTGTTAAATCGAGAGAGAAAGCGCCTTTTTAGTAGATAATAATCCAAGGCTTGCAAGCGAATGTGCGTCTTTCTTGTTAATTTCGGTGGGGTGGTGGATCAACGGTGCTTTAGTTGTTTAATTATACTTGTTACGGAAAGATTTGTTACGTGCTAGTTTTTACTTTCAATTTTCAAACTCTTTGTTTTATTGTTTTTTAATCCAAGATCGTAGTCATCAACCTTACAAAAGAAATCGAAAGCAAAAACACTATTTTCGTACAAGTCCCTGTGGATACGACCCGGTTTCATCACTATAGCTGCGAACCTTCGCACTTGGGGTTGACATCGGTTTTATTTATTATATTTTATCACTGCTTGCATAAAACCGCAAACAGTCGCCTCATTCTCATCAAGCATGTTTTATCCTCCATTCCGATACACACCATTGCTGCTTTGAAAGTTCCTCACTCTGTGCTTAATCAAATTCATCGCATTTTTGGAAATTTCTTGTGGGGCAACTTTGCACAAGTGAAGAGACGTATCTGGAGATCCTGGGAGAATATCTGTGTGCCTACAGAGGAGAATGATCTGGGGGTTCGTAATATTAAAGATGTTCAGCTCGCCTTTGCTTGCAAGCTTTGGTGGAAAATTTGAAATCGTGTGGGCTTATGGGGTAAGAGTTTTTCCATGTTGCCTCACCTGAGGGTTCTGCATCCTTGGCGTATAATGCAAAAAGTTGAAACTATGGTGAACCTCCACTTGAAGCCGATAAAAACAGCCAATTGGGATTGGGTCTGGGCACCTACTTCCTCGGGAAACTTTACTATTGCTTCTGCCTACAGCACAATTCGCAGACGGAGAGATATCGTTGCTGATCTGAAAGAGATCTGGAAGCCTAACATACCTATTAAAATTTCGGTTTTCATGTGGAGGTTCCTCAATAACTTGCTCCCTCTACCTATTATATATGCTGCGCGTTTTTGGACAACACGGTCCCTTTAAATTCCCCTTCTGCTGTGAAGAGGATACTAGAGACCATACTTTTTAAAATTGTTCCTCTCGCACCATTTGGGACTTTTTCCAGTCGCTTCTGCATTTTCATCCTCTTGCAGCAGATTTTTGGTCTTATCTCCGGTGTTGGTGGTATCCGGATCGGAATGGCTCAGTGAAGAAAGCTTGTAAATTGGTTCCTTCTTTGATTATTTGGGAAATTTGGAAATGCAAAAATCGGATCATTTTTGAAGATTCCAGACCCTCTATTCAGACTTCGGTCCGCAACATCCGTCAAATTTTATTTTATGCACTGCTCAATAATCACCTTATCAGAGTAGATGAGGATGATGACTGCTTGCTTGAGAATCGGCTCGTTGGTTCCTTTTCCCCGCGTATTGCAAGGCACACCATTTTAGTGAATTAGCAAAATCCCCCGGATCATTTGGTTAAGTTGAATACTGATGGCTCTTTCTTAGGCAACCCTGGCCCTGCTGGTGGAGGTTTTCTTATTCGTGACTCTTATGGTCGACTTCTTTATGCTGTCAGCGAACCTTACGCTAATTGCACCAGCCTCATTGCGGAAACGAAGGCCCTTCTAGCCGGACTTACCTTTACCTTGGAGCATCATCTGTTTTCGGTTCTGGTGGAAACGGATTCTTTAGTGCTTACCAATATCATCTCTGGGACCTCTACGACCCCTTGGCAGCTTGATGATGATATCCGGTCTATCAGAGATCTCCTCGGCACTCATCCTATGCAGATTTCCCATATTTTCCGTGAAGCTAACAAAGCTGCTGATTTTCTGGCCACTTCGGCCTCCTCTAGCAGAAGGAGAGCTACATACACGTCACAGCTTAACACTCCCTCGGCCCTCAAACTTATTCTTCATAGTGATCAGCTTGCCATCCCTGTCCCTCGTAGAGTACGCGGCTCTGCATAATCATCTGGACGCATCCGTCAATTTATTGATGGGTGCAAACCAGGTTGTCCCTATTCTTTTGGGTAGATTTAACATATATGATTATTATTTGTATTACTACTTTGTTCATCACATTACAGGCAGTGGTTCCACCTATGTTGTGCGGTTTCTTTTGTATTCTCAGCTGGCCAGTAGATCGAACATTACTTTGGGCAGATCGAAGAAACTCCTTGAAGATTATAACCGTTCAGTTTGCCGGACGTTTAATCATGGTCATGGCCAACAGGATTGTGCCCACCTATGGACGCACCCCTACCGCATTGCTAGGGGTGCAATCCAGGTGTTTTTGTTGCTTTTGCTGTCAAACGATATGCTCATACTTTTTCTAGTACATGATATACCCCTTTATATACTTGGTGCAGCTTCTGACCTGGGTGTGGCTGCTCACGTTATGGACCGGACATGTCGAATTTTCATCAGGAAAGACCACAGTTCTCTGTTGCTCAAGCAAGTTCAGACGAGGGCGCAAAGAGATCTTCGGCTCAAATTCCTTAGATCGTATACACACGGCAGAAGACAGAGTTACAACATCTATTCCACTTTACTTTCCACTGATGTAATTATTTATGAGGCAGGGATTTTATTGGGAGTGCATTGAGCGAGTACTCTTCCCTGTGTGATGGATTTTCCTACTCTGGGTTTGCCACACATAGGGTTTAAGAAGGCCATGGTATGCATTCTATCACATAAATTTGGGGTGGGTAGGGATATGGCAATAAACTTTGTAGCTCTTTTTTTGGTTTCTCAATAAAAAAAAAAGTTGCATAAAAAAAAAAAAACTAGCTCTCGGATATATCTTGAATTGGTTGAAGATCTCAACAAGTTGCAATTTTTATTTCTTTAAAAAAAAAATCATAATAAAGTGATTACATAAACTAGATAGACTGTAAACGACCCGATTCGATCGGACCCGGTCCAACCCGATTAGGTTTAGGACACAATTTCAATAGGGGCGTCCCTGTTGGGCAACATAAAATTCCTGACAAAGTATAACAAAACATAACAAGAAACACGAGGAATAGCAAAATGTGCTACAACATTGCAACGGCTTTTACTATGTCTTGACGATGGGTTGAAATGATTTACTATACTCATTCTCATATTTCCTTCTAATGGTAGAATTTTAGATCCTAAAAACAAAATCCTTTCGTCAAAAAAAAAAAAAAAAAAAAAAAAACACAAAATCCTAAATAAAAAAATGAAAGCACGCGTAGTATTTTAGTTCTTTAGACCAAATAAGCATTAACAAAAGAAAAGCATCCACCGGAATTTTTAAAAATCCCCCCCCTTTTGCTTGTTCAAATTAGCTTACCCAATTAATCACTTACTTGATGAAAATCAAAACAAAAGAGTTTTCAAGTTTGGTGCCTGAGAGTGACCCCAATGATTACTCCCTATCACACTCCTCATTTATCTTATTTTCCGTTTCAGATTTATTTTTTCAACGCCCTATAAAACAACCAATTCTCCAATACGCACTCCCTATACAATTCCCCAATACTACTTTTTTTTTTTTCACATCTCAACCAATTAATTTAACTACAAACACATTTTCCATTTTTTTTTAATACAAGAATCGGAATAAAATATTTTATATTTGCAAAATGAGATTTTAATGTCGTATCATTATCAAAAAAATGTCGTATGCATTTAAACAACCAATTAGGGGATTATTAAATGTCCTCTAATAAATATCGTATCGTTTTTATTAGAAGAAATTATTACCGAAGTGGTTAAAATTGAGTTTAGTATAGTTGAATAAGATTATGATAAATAGGTGGAGAGAGAAAAGTGAATTGTGTGGTTAAAAATGGTTACTATTCACCCCCAACCCTCTCCCTATAATAAGGGAATAACTTAGTTTCAATTGGGGATAGGGAGATGGATAGGGTGTTGTTGTGGGTTTAGGAGTTGGGTATTCATCTTATAACACATTTAGGGAGCCTTAAAAGGCTCCCATTGGAGACAGTCTGAGCCTGATTCTGAGTCTGATAGTATAAAAACTGACATATTTGCGAGACATAACTTCTTCATCAATCATCTTGCACGCGCACTGGTTTCGTATGCAGGTGCTGTAAATTCACAATATTGGCCGTCTTCTACACAGTAGCATTGAGGATGAGGACACGGCGTTTCACACACCGATTCGAGGCAGTCAAACTCCTTAAGCATGGAGGTTGGTCTCACAGTACTACTACTTTGTTTATTGTCTTGCGATTCTTCAGTTTTTGGCTGGGTTTGCATTTGCATTTCTGTACCTTCTCCCAGGATTTGAACGACAAAACCTGTGACAGCAAAGCAAATAAAATCAAATAATTTTCTGAAAAAATAGAAAATCTCGTATAATTAATATGAACCTGAAAATATATAGTTTAAATTACAGAACACACTTTTTCGATATTAACATGATATTTTCTATATATCAATCAATATATTCGCATACTATATATCAATCAATATATCACATACTATGACTCACACAACATTAAGATGAAATTGAGAAAATGAAGGTAAGAAGGTGAATTCATAATTTTTTTTTTTTTTTTTTTTTTTTTTTTTTGGAAAGTTTGATAAGGGTTTTAATTAATTTTTGGGCAATAACACCCTTATATATAGCTATAAGAAAGTTTGATCGTATTGACAGCTCTACATGTAAAGTCATCAATTTCTTGTTTTGAAATCTCTGCTTTTTTTATTCCGCTAAAGGCAAAGTTTGCCTCTTTGTTTGATTTGGACGCCATGATTGAAAGTGCTAAAGATAAATATTAAAAGACAATAAAAAAATCTACGGTCATCTCAAAGTGCTAACTCTTTCTTCCAGTTTAAATAGAGCTGCCATTTTGGACTCAGATCATGTCTTAATTGATGCCTAGGCAACCCCTTAATTGTTTGCCCCTACTGTTGAGAAATGATTAGGTGTCCCTATTAATTAGTATTATCTCTCGCTGACAACTATGTTTAATTAATTTACGAATACATTTTCTTTTTGTATCAGAGCGAAAGATCTTGAGTTCAAACATTGTTCCAAGCACAATTTTCTAAATAAAAAAAAATATACTTACAAGTGTTGAGTCTATCTTCTCTTTCTTATAAGCTCACACGGGCTACTTTGACGAACCATAACATAAGGGGCGAATCTACTTTTCGTAGAATCGACCATAGATATCCATGATAGGAAGATTAGTGATTCATATAAATCACTTAGTGGAAAATGACCCGAATAAATCCAACGCGTAACTAATAATCCTATTGGTTCAACCAACGGCTTGCTGCTCACTTGAGTGCAGTAGTGCAATTAAGGAAGCCGCAATCAGTCATGCTCACGAGGATGCTCCTACAAACCTTTGAAGAGGCTAGGAAATTAAAATTCTAAAGAAAATTACCATTCAATCAAAGGGTGCATTGCCTCTTTGAGCTACAGGTACGTAAGTCACTCGATAGGTTTTCTGATACGGGCACTTGTCCGGGAGATCTTTGCTTTTCGTTGAGCTCTTTTCCTTAGCAAGCTGCTTAGTATCGCAAGTTGACCCCAAAAAACGCCACGATAGGTATGATATGGAGGCGTTTCCTCCTCGTTGTGGCGTTTTTCAGTGTCACCACTATCAATTTCTCTATAGCTAAAATGTCGAAAGAAGACATTTTAAAACGAACTAATATACATACATAGATACTTTTAAAAACACCTTAACAGGTGCCCAGTTGATACATTGAGAAAGCGCCTTAACAGGTGCCCAGTAGATACATTGAGAAAGCGCCTTAACAGGTGCCCGGTGGAGACATTTCGAAAGTGCACTAACAGGTATGCATTGCCTAGTGGAGACAGAGACATTTCGAAAGTTTATTAACAGGTATGCAGCGCCCAGTGGAGACATTTCGAAAGTGCATTAACAGGTATGCAGTGGAGACATTACGAAAGTCCATTCATAGCCAGGTTCAAACAAAAACATCCTTACAGGGTCCAAGATGGCATCAAATCTATTCCAAAATCCCATTCTAATTAGCCTCCCGCAGACTAGACTAATGTCAGATAAACAGATAAACAGATAAACAAATAAAAATAATAATAATAAATTAAAAAAAATGAATGGGAAATTGTATCCAAAATCAACATGATAATATCAAAAAAAAAAAAAATTAAAATAAAAAAAAAAAATCAAAAAGGAAACAAGGCAGCATAATTTAACATCCTTAGCAATTGTAACAGTTTTTGAAGTAGAATTGTTAACATGCCCGACAATAATAATGGTTTATTAATAAACGGGGACAGTGAGGTTTGATATCATGACTGATCCATTGATATCATGTTAAACTACAACTCACTTAAGAACTTAAACTAAGAAGGGCCCATCTATAAGGCTGTCATGAACATGAGAATGAAGCAGGCTGTTGCATGGCTTTACACATTTCTTGGTACATATGGAAATCGAGCAATTACAAGTACATGGGAGCATACCGATGGAATGAACGAAATTTGAACAGTTAACATAATATGACGCTGCAGACGTTGTTATGCAAATGCCTCTGGCTGACGGTCTAGCCGGCAAAGATTTGCAGAATGATCGGTATTGATTCATGAGGCAAACTACAGACCCAGAACTACACTCTAGCAAGGAACTTTTGCATTATCTCTGCTTTGATATGATGCAAGTGAAACTCGACTCTCCGCAGTAGAAGAGTCGAGTAATATAGATAGTTCTTCACTGACCTGAAGATAAATCTCAAGCCCAAAACTTGATAAGACGTGAATCGTTTGAGAAAAATAATCCAGGAAGATCCAGCGACGCCTAAGTCAGCATCTATTGCGAAAAAAGTAAAAAAACAACGAAATAGCTTGCATTTTGAGATCCATATTTACCGAATGAACAATGCCATCAACAGATTTCTATGTAATGTTAAAATAAAAAATGCACCTTGAAATGTAAAAGAAAGACATATGTGTGGAATCCAAATACGATAGCACAAACTGCAATATAAGATCAAGCACGATACAAATATTAGTCAATGTTATCCCATTAGAAGAAAATACAATGCTGAATTTACCTCCATTCACAACGAAGTTCATGAGATGGAAAACCTTCTGTGTTGTTGTCCAACCGTACTCAAGCACTCTAAGTTCAATCCTTATATGTTGAATCTGCAAATATAGGTAAAAGATAAAACGAAACGCGATATTAAGCAAAATAAACATGAAGCAGAAGCATTGCTAGAAGATAAAATCATTGGAGACTATTCATCAAGAACATATATAAAGCAGTGAAATCGTCCAATAGTAGCCTCATTGTTCTAACACAGTGCACATCTCATCCAAGAGAAGTCAAAAGAGTAACATACATGTACCGAAAGAAATGAGTTTCAGAATTTTCAAGATGGATCAGAAACATCAAAAGGGCCAGACATGCCTAATTTCAAAAGGTATGGCATTGAAAATATGTGTCTCGAAAACTCTTAGCTAAAATTCAAGATAGTGTGAATATCAGGAACATGAATGTGTAATTCCTAGCTAAAAGGCCTATTTCTATAATGTTTTATCATAGTATGATAGGATATTCTTAACTAGATAGGCTGGAAAATCAGAAATACTTCCTCTGCACCACTAATAATATGGAAAAGTGAAAACAATATGTAAACAAACTTACCTCCATGGATGAAAGCAGCTTTCATTCTCTTGCTGGCCACGACGTGCCCGTTCTACCTCTTTATGCCATGATTGTTGAGAAATGATTAGGTTCCCTATTTATCTCTCTGAGTAGTTACGTGACACTTAGTATTGTCTGTTACAAGTACCATATTTATGTATGAGATACTGCAATGTAATCAATCAAGACAACTATGTTTAATTAATGTACGTTTACATTTTCCTTTTTGGTATCAGAGCGAAAGATCTTGAGTTCAAACCTCGCGCCAAACACTATTTTCTAAAAAAAAAAAGAGCTATAAATTATTGGACTTAATTTATATTATTTTGCAATTAGACTTTTGTAATAATTATCTTGTGACCCTAGATGTCACAAGAAACCCACCGAATTGGCGTCAATTTGCCCTAGTTGGATTAGGATTTTTACTATGTATTATTCTCCCACATTGCTTGGGAGATTTTAGTCATTTAATTTGTAGCCTATATAAAGGCATCCTACATACATTGTTGATACACAACATTATTATTATTTGAGTGAAAATTTCTTGGTTAAGTCGATTGCCTTAATTTTATCACTTGCGAGTGAGTATTCTCTTCGTCGTAGAGCATACAACCCTTCAAGAACGAATCAACGTTTTCGAGTGAAACATTGTAGTATTCTTGGCCTAGACCGTAGAGTGGATTTTCTAGGACTAGGTTTCATAGCTCGTTATTGATCCCTTAGGAGGTTTCAGGGCACGTCCTATCGTGTTTCCATTAAATATGTGTGTTTCACACCCTTGGTGTGAAATTTTTCACACCTGTGAAATTCGAAAGTCAATTTGTTTTTTTATTTTATTTTCCTTTCTATTTTCAATCTTCTTTCTTTCTTTGATCCTAAACTCTTGATTCTTAACACTCTTCTCACACCTCTACTCACTTCCATACCCAAACCAAAATCCTAGTCGTTCACTCTAGATACTTGGTTTTGAATTACTATTGTATTGCTCGTTTTTCTGATTTGTTTGGCAAGGGTATTCCTACGACTGAGAAAGAGGGTGAGTGCAAACTCAAGAGTTGTGAGGAAAACATGTCGAAACGGCAAGAATATGAAGATGGTGACAATAGTTCGTTAGATGCTCGGTTTAGATTATTTGCGAGGGACAAAATACAAAACTTACACAGGCGTTGGAAGCCCAGTCTCAAGAAAACACAGAAATGATAGATCAGAGGCTAGCGGAGAGGCTGAATGCCAACAATTCCACACTTAAGGCCCAATTTCCAGCAATTTTAAGATACAGTTTGCGAGATCAACCGAAATGCAAGCTCAACAACCTTTACGGGATGATAGGGCCGATCAAGGTGGTAGAGGTGGATGTGGTGGTTGAGATAATGGGCGTGGGATAGCTGTCGTACCTCATGGTGAGGAGGATGCAACCGAGTTTGGAGATGATGATTTTGTTGATGATAAGGTTGACCGTGTCGAGAATAATATGAGGCAAGTTAAGATGAAATTGCCTCCGTTTTCCGGTTCTAGTGATAGAGACACGTATATTGAGTGGGGAATCAAAGTTGGAGCAGATTTTCGCATGTAACAACTATTCAGAGTCAAAAAAGTGTAATCTTGTACAACTTGAGTTCATGGGGTATGTTATGATTTTGTTAAATCAATTGAATTCTTTGAGGCTTAAAAACTGTGATAGGGATATAAGCACTTTGACGGAGGTTAAAAAGGAGATGATGAAACTTTTTTTTCCTCATTCGTATTATCGTGAGCAATACCGTAGGTTGCAAACGACCAAGCAAGGGAAACGTTCAGCAGATGCATATTATCAAGAATTGGTCACTCTTCTGGCTAAGTCAAATATTGAGGAAGATGAAGAAATGGCTATGCAGCGATTTTTGACGGGGTTACTGATCGAAACTTTCTAGTCATCCAATCTCACCGGTAGTGTACCGGGTCAATTGTAGACTAGTAAGTGGTCAAGGTCGTATCCATGAGGATTGTGAGGTTGAACAACGAAAAGCTATTATTATCTTGATAAAGTCGCAATAATACAAGAAGGTAAATGTATCTAAAAGTCTACTACTACAAAGAGTGATAATTGATAAAACCCTGGCCAAGATAATGCATTGATCAAGAAAACCTCTATTAGCATCATGGAAATGAACTGCCTACCAACCTTCCAATGGTGTTCAAGTGTGTGCCATCGGTGCACACCTAGGCTAGTAATTTCCCCTCATATGAGTGAATGAAACTACTTTATGCCTCCTCATTGGTCTAGGTGTCTTAAACCTAATGATTCAACATGTTAAATTCTTGAGTGCAATGAATGAACAATAACCCCCAGATAAGAAATCGAGATCCAATTAAGGTCGATTTTACCTTCCAGTTTCCTATCCCTTCTCCCACACCTAATATGTCCTTTCGGTCTCAACTAAGTGTGTGTATGCAAGTGTTAGGTGATCAATCCAACACAAACAAGCAATACAATGTAGATAGGAAAAGATAAACACACATGAAGCTATGAAACAAGAACAAACATTCCCAGTCAACCAATAGAGATTAATAACTATCACAAATACATAATCTTGGCTAGAAAAATCTTAGCCTTTCATGGCTATGAAACCCAATTGTCACTTGTGATCATAACTATGAAATAAACACTAAAAGTAAGAAAAGAAGTTACCAAATCAAGTTTGCAAGAACTTCAAAGAAGATAAATTCATAAAATCCTCAAGGTTCTTCCATGGAGATAACAACACCCAAGAGATGAAATTCTTCCACAAAGTCACTCTAAAAGATCTAAATAAGGTTGGTTCAATGTTTACAAGTAGAACTAATGACTAAACTATTGCTAAGGTTGGGCTAGAAGAGCCCTTGGAGAAGTTGTCTTCAAGCTCTTCGAAGAGGGGAGGAAGAAGATGGAAAGGAAGATATGGAAAATAGATCCAAAATGCGGTTCAAAAAGCTGAAAAATATGTTCCTGTGACACTCCGGTGTGCACCAGAAGTAGTCTCGGTGCTCACCGGCATCATCTCTGAAAATCTGCAACTCTTCGGCGTGCACCGGAAGTAGTCTCGGTGCACGCCGGTCCTTCACAACATCTCAGTAAAATGGCTATAACTTGAGTAGTAGACCTCCGTTTGACGTGATTCAGAATGTGTTAGAAAGCTTGTTTCTTGATCTAAAACTACCGTGAAGAATATTTATCCATAAAATGCCTCTAAACTGGGTCAAATAACCGTCGAATGTATTCTACGGTAGAAACACAAAAGACAATTGATCCGTTTGTACTTGTTAGCTTCCGGCACACTCCTCTAGATCTCAAAAGACGTGTTTAGGCGCAACATGTGTCGTCCATCGGGGTCTTGGCCAACCTATAATCCCGCAATACAACACCAAAATACCAAGTATAAACCCGACACGACGCTCCGGTTACTATAACCGGTACAAAACCTCCCAATATATGATATTTATGTAATAATTACTATCTACACATATGGGTGAAACTAAGCATATAATGACTTGAATTGATATGAAAACATCATTAAACTCATGAGAAATAGGGATAAAACATCGTAGAATGATAACAACTTTGTTACCAAGCAATCAAATATGAAATCATGCTTGCAAGACTTATTAGGTGCAATCCATAGGCTTAATAATGATAACAATCTCCACTAATCGAGGCATTCAGAGTCAAGAAGTTAGATCGGGTAGGACTTGCAAGCGTGTAATGTTAGGCTCGGGTATTGGCTAATCGAAGGGATTAAATGATATATAAAAAAGAACACATGCAAGATAGCAAGAATCTACAACTTCAATTCCAAAGAATTTGAATTGGCATCTCCAACTCTCTCGCATAATTGCCAAAGCCGTCTCCTCAACAATAAACACAAGAGATAAAGTACCACTTTAATTGATTTATCACCCAAACTTACATTACTTGGACTTGTTGAAGTTGTCCTCAAAAATTGCTTTCCAATGGTCACCAGTTATTGAATCTTTATTTACAACTTTATTGAACTTCATTTGATTTGTTTTGGAGATTTTTGTGGATATTTTGGATTTTTTTTTGAACTAACACCAATGGACTCTGAACTTGATAGATACCATCTCAACTTTGTGCCAATAAAGTCATCCAACTCTTGCCCAACTTCTAATGTCGCCATCACACAATACATAGAAACTTGCTAAACTTACGGGACATCAAGGGAATGTAGACCAAAATTAAGCTAAGGGTCGGATATAATGAGGCTAATCATAAGTAGCTAGTTTCGAGTGAGGTCTCACCACTCTACAAAGGGTGAGAGAGGGATAGGTGGAAATTACGTTCGGGAAGACCATTTGGCTATGGTCAAGTCAAAGAAATGCCAGAACTATCATCCCTACTTTCGACTCCAACACTTTTCTATTTCGCCTCGAAAGGATATCAAGCCTAAGTTCTAGTTGCTACGGAAGCATGCTTACATGATTGCACAAAAGTTTGCATGTTAACAAAATATCAGAATATACGTACTCAAAGAATTCACACTACAAACAAAGATTCACGGTTAAAATACACTTACACATCACCAAGGTTACTCACTTCATTGAGGTACTCACTCTATCAATTGCAAAACCAAATCTTTTCACAGAAGGTGGTTTGTTGTGCTTTAAAATGCTCAAAATGATCAAGGCTAAGTGTTTCTTATGCATTTAGTGATATTACCCGTTGTTGGACTAACTACGTTCCCACTCCCCACTTACGAACTTGCATTGTCATCAATGTAAAGTGAGTAGTAAGAAAGTAGTTAGGGAAGCAAAAGAGAATCAAAACTTGTCAAAACAAGTACCGGGATGCCAAAAAATGGAGGGTGGGTGGGCATGAACATGAAAGGCAACCAATGAAATGACAAGAAATCCCAAGTACTATCAAAGTATCAACCAAAATGTAGACATAAAAGGATCATTGGCCACATAGGGCCTCACAAAAGAGCAAAAATATTATACTTAAGTTTTATGGGTTGCCTCCCGGTAGCGCTTTTGTTTAACGTCGTTTGCTCGACGGGATTATACGGTAGAAATGGTGGAAATTGTACATATCATCAAGTATGGAGTTATACGACAGAAACATGATTATACAGATTATCGTGCATGGATACCCACTAACAAATTCTCACATAAGCATGTTGCAAATAGGCACACAAGACAACCGAAAGAGAATGCTTAAAAAGTAATAAGAAAGATAGTACCCATAGTTGCTAAATTTATAGTCTATAGCTAGACTTTGCCTTGCTTAGGTCTTTAATGCACGGGTGGAGGGTCATTATTATGCACCGCATCCGTCTTTTTTTTTTATCAATACCGGTCTCCAACATAGGTTAGACGAATGCCACCAATCCCAACGATTCATGACCTTTTCCTTGATTTCCGAGCTTTTGGTTGTGAGCTTTCACATTATTGCTCACGTCTTCTTCAACTACCTACATGTTAGTGTGATCCACAATAATGGGACACGAAGTGTCAACAAAAGAACAAGATTCTAGTGTAATGCATGGATATTTCAATGAAGTGTAGATATTGAAGACAACACGCTCATCATTAACTCCCAAACTAAGCTCTCCCCTACAAACATCGATCACATCCTCTCTTATTGCAAAAAATGGTCTACTGAGGATAAGGGGTGTAGTGTACCCTTCCTCCATATCCATAACAACAAAATTGACTGGGAAGTAAAACTTATCGACCTTCACTAGTACATCCTCAATGACTCCCTTTGGACGTTTAATGGATCTATCTGTAAGTTGGAGAGTCATCTCCGTATGCTTAAGCTTGCCTATGCCAAGTTTCATAAAATCATCATAAGACATGAGGTTTATGCTCGCATTGAGGTCACATAGCACCTTCTTAAACAAAAATCTCCCAATCTCACATGGGATCGTAAAACTCCCAGGGTCTTTAAGCTTAGGAGGGAGCTTGTGCTGAAGAATGGTGGGACACACCTCACTTAAACACACCATATCATACTCTTCCAACCATTTCTTTTTAGAGAGTATGTCCTTAAGAAACTTACCATACGCCGGCATATTAGTGAGTGCTTCAATGAAAGGGATATTAATATTTAATGCCAAAAAGTGTCAAGAAAACGTGCATATTTCTTATCCAACTTCATCTTTTTATTTTCCTCTCGAGGGGGATAGGGAAGTGATTCAAGATCAATTAAAGTATGGTTGGAATGTATACCCCCGTTACCCTTGTCGTTTGATGAAGATGGTGAAGCTTCTTTGAATGTTTGTTCATTTGGTGGACGCCATGTGTCATCATCTCACACCATTTTCCTTGAAAGACGCCCAGAATTTTTTTAACACTTCCGGCATGAGCCGTGTCAAGTCTGGCATGCGCCGGTTCCATTGCCAAACTCTCGGGCTTTTCCCTTATGTTCCCGGCATGAGCCAAGCCATTTCCGGCGTAGGCCGTGTTGTCAGCAACAGTTTCTTCTCCAACATGTTCATTGAGTAATTTTTTCAAATCACTAGCTCTCGGATTCTTCAAGATTCTCGGTACATTTATCCATTCTTCTCTTTTCTCCACCTCAACATAGCCATCATTTTTCAAGAAACAATCAACGATCTCTTCCTCTTCTTCACTCCACTCTTCCTCTTTCTCATCATTCAAATCTTCTTCAATCTCATTGCTGCCTTCATTACGCCCATATAACCTTCCACTTCGGGTGATGATTGCATTGACCCTTCTCGGGTTCCTCTCGGTGTTGCTCGATAATCCACCCGGTGGTCTACTACTATTTCTCTCATCTTCCCTACTCAAATGGTCTTCAATACCTCACATTGATGCTTCCATAGTTCTCATTCTTGTATTTTGATTCACCATGGATGTTTTCAAATTGCCAACATCTTGGGACATCATGCTAATAGAAGTCATCATTGTTTGCATATTAGTGTCCTGAGTAGCAACAACTCCAATCAAGTTTCAATCAAATTTTTCCATTTATAAACCTCTTACATTGATTGAGAACTTTGTTGAACGGGGGCATGTTGACTAGGAACTTGTGGGTAAAAAGGATGTGTTGATGATTGTTGGTAAGAGGGATTTTCTTGGCATTCACCTTGTTGTTGCACATTGGGATTGATGGATTCCTTTTGTTGTTGTTCAAGAGATGGTCCGGGTCCATGATTTGTTGAATTATCGGACCAATGGAGAGTGGGGTAATCTCTCATGATATTGTTGTATGTGTTGGTGTAAGCATTGTTGAGCTTCCGGTGTTGTTTCATAAATCTCACTTCTTCCTTTGAATATTCACCGGATGTCACTAATCCCAACGATACATTATCATTCCTCATACTTTCATAAGCCTCATAAATAATGTTTCCACTCCCCGAACTCTTGCTAGCTTGAATTTTATCAACTATCTTACTAAGAGATGCCAATTGTACCAACACTTCTGTTTGAATGGATGATTCTCCCACAAAAGCAACTTTCCTTGTACTTGAGCCAGTTTCCCACATTCGGTTATTCTTTGAAATTTCTCAATAGAATGATAAACATCATGTGCCACACTCATCATCAAGGAACCATTACAAGCTTGGTCAACCTCCATGACATGACTCGATCGCATGCAAGTCACTAACGTCCGTATTACTAGCAAGAATTCTAGGTACATCATAGTCTGAAGAAATGCGAGTCAAGGTTGATCCCATAGAGACAATGCAACTATAAGTATAAACGATTCTAACCTAATTAAGAAGCAACATAGAGGCGGTCATTGACCAACAATAACATAAAAGAAAACAAACATGGTATTCCTCTCCTCTCCTCACCGATCTACTAACTTGGATTAGTTAATCGTTATGTTTACTTCCCCACATAAATTCCTTTGATTAATCACGAGTTTTCGTATAAACTATCATTATCAACTATGGGTGCAATTCCTACTCCTATCTACTCCAACAATGACAGTAGACAATCTATACGCAAGCTACCCTCCTTAATTGGTCCGTAATAGCCCATACGCATAAAGAACTAGAACTACCGATATTGAGCGCTAACTCATACCGCTAACCCACCTAGACAGCTGTCGACAGTGACCGGCACGTTCCTAGGGTCAATTCTAGACTATGTCCTAATTAACACTTCACTAACATTCCTTCATGTTAATTTACGATTACAATAAGCAGATTGGCTAGATCTAAACAACTGTTAATTAAACATGTCGATCAACGTAGCTGTAGTGAATCACAGTTTAGCTTTTCTAAATATTGCCTCGGTAAACCGGTATAGACCACCGGGTTACCGAGGTCATCTTTTTCTAATTTTGGATCTACATTGCTCAATACGATTAAAATAAGTAAATTATGGGGTCTTTAAACATGTAGATTAACTAAAACACATAAATACGAACATATCTACCATATTGAAGACAATAAAGGAACGTTCAAAGCTTCATACCTTCAACAATGGAGATCTAGCTCGATCTACTCAAGCTAGAGATGATGGAAGAAGGGAGGAAACCGAAAACAACTCTCCAAAGCTTAAGAAAACTTTATTTCATCAAACTTGTATAATAAAATTGAATATAATTGAGTTTTATACAATAATCAGCTAATGCGGCCTTATATAGATACAATAACCAACTTAACACTCTCTAAAACCCTAACTAACCTAGATAATGCGGCATAATCAGTTTCGTGTCGAACAAGTAGCCGGTTAACCGGGCCTAGCCTTCGGGTTACCGGGCCTACTTTTCTCCTTTTTCTTCAGCAGGATTCTTTTTGGACTTCAATTACTCTTGGTCCAGATCCATTCTACAATGCTCGAGATCTGGTACATCCTATAAAACATGCAAAACGAGACAAAACAGTACCAAATCTTCGGGAAATAGCATATATGCTGAATTACGTTCCTAGAAACACTCACATAGCATTTAACATATATTCCATATAATAACGAGTCTATTTATCCTCTCTTGAGCAGAATTCGGGGTGAATAAAGGTGTAATTATTGGTACCATTTAGAGTGTTATCAACTCCCCCCCCCACTTAGCTTTTGATCGTCCCGAGCAAAAAGGCAAAAAGAAAACAACATCCCTGATCAGTATATAAGTCAATTAAATACAACTATGCCTCACAAAGTCAAGATTAAGATCATGCCTCTCATATCCGTCAGTAACGCATTAAACAATATTCATGTCATGAGCCAGTGTGTGTGTGTGTGCAATAACTTTCACAACCTCGTAGTAATGCAGAAAATCTCATATTATGTCAACCCATAGTCGAACTAACCAGTCTCGAACATGTTATTCATTAATTAATTGTGCTGGCAAGGTGGATCGAGAACTGAGTATATATTACTCTTAGGCTTGCGTTTATCGGTCTATGCGAAAGTCGTGTGTCTTACGCTCCGTCGACTAAGATATTGCCAAAGAGATTATAAATATTTATATTTCAATGCACTTCTCTTTCTTGGCAGGTAAACTCTGATGACGGTTAAAATAGTTATCCTATGGCATCAGTATTCTATCCATTATGAGCTAAAAATAGTTGTTCCGACCTATAAATATGAACCATTTACGTTGAGTATCATATGTCGGGTTCGTGAGTCGAGAAATCTACACTTAGCATTTATTTTCCCTGTTTTGATATTATTTCGTGCGTTATTTGATGATTTTCAGGATATGAAATATTGGGCTAAGCATGATGGACGAATCTGGAGTGAACTGAACGAAAATAATGGGCCTAGGGTATTCTAGAAGCATCCAAGTTAAGTCGATTGAAGAAAAAGGGCGAAAATACCCTCGGCAACCCGAGGGGCGGTGCCGACTTACCGAGGGTCCAGAATCTTCCGAAACGCATTTTCTTGGACAAGGGGTCAAAGTAGATGATTCTAAGTCGGTTTAGATAGCTATAAATAAGAGGCTTCGCCTCAGAACACAATGTACTCAAATTATTCAAGGAAATTATGCAATAGAAGTTCTTAGCTCTTTATTTTATTTATTTTATGTGTTCTGGTCGGAGAGACGACGGAGTCGCCGCCTAGGGAGAGATCTGAAGGAGATCTACGCTCATCTTCGAGGGTATGATTTTCTATCTTTTCCAAGATGTGGATCAATCGTCGTATTATTTGACTAGTATGTATTAATTGCTTATTTAGTTTAATTATGTAGTAGTTAGTTTATTTTACCCCATGTGTTATAGATCTGATTCGTTGGTGAAGAAATCATGGAATAGTAGTTGCGTTCTTGGATCCGCGACGGTCTATATCGCTAGATCGGATACCTAGTAAGTTACTAATTCATGATAATCGGCGCCAGCTATGTTGATCGATAGATTTAATTTACATGTTTTTAGCCTGATCAACTATTTGCATGTTATCGTAAATTAACATGAAGGACCGCAAGTGAAGTGTTAATTAGGACATTATCTAGAATGGACCCTAGGAACGTGCTTGTCAATGTCGACAGCTGTCTAGGCGGGTTTGCGGTATGAGGTTACACTCAATATCAGCAGCTCTAGTTCTTTATGCGTATGGGCTATTACGGACCAATTAAGGAGGGTAGCTTGCATATAGATTGTCTACTGCAATTGTCGGAGTAGATAGGATTAGGAGTTGTACCCGTACCTGATCAATGAATAAATTCACCAATGGGGAGGATTGTTTCATGTGTGGGGGGAATAACTAATTACTTATAATTGAACTAATACATTAGAAACTCTTATTGCTTAGTTGAACTTGCATATTCTTGTTAGTTTGAGGCACCAATACTGCTGTCTATATATTATAGTTGGTCGTAGACCGTTATCGTGACAACTCAATCTTGATAATTAGACGTTCTTACGAGTCTCTATGGGAATCGACTTTGACTCACCGGTACTCTAATACGATAGACCTAGTCCTATTGCTAGTAAGTGCTTTGCATGCGATCAAACTCTCATTGATTTATCTATCCTCACGACCCCACTAATGATAAACTATCAAATCTGAAATTCCTTTGCCCTTCTAAGCGTTGGTGGAACATGATTCGTGATGAAGCCAGGGTCAACTCAAGTCAAAGCAATATGCTATCGACTACACACCAAGGGAAGTGATTTATACGTGGTTAAAACGGTGGCTCATAACAGAATATGCGCTTAATACGCTACTACTTCAGAAGTGGGCATTTACTCTCACTCGTAAAAGTAAAACAAAGATGAAGTCAATTAACTCGAAAAGATCAAAGATATCCTAATTTTTTCGAAATTCTGTGGAAACGAATCAAAGTCTAAGTGGTGAATCGTGCATCAAAGAGAATCGAAATAATCATGCAATTCATGGAATATAATGCTAAAAAGCTACGTGACGTTTCTTACCCCCCACTTAATCCAAACATTGTCCCTAATGTGTAAGATGGAAAATAAAAATGAAAAGGAACTTAGCTTCGGTTAAGCATGGAACCATGGAAGAATCGGATCGTCGAATAAATCATCGGGCTCATGTAAGTAGTCCATGAAGAATCTGTGCTAAATAACTCAAGCAAACCAAGAAGAATAGTGGTGACAAGAAACTGTATAATCAAATAGCGGCAGTAAAAGAGAAAGTAAATAACTCCAAAACAATTTAAGCCAACAAAATCAGTATATTATAAAATTATGCTACATCAACTAGATAGGAAATAAAAATAAAAAATAAAAACAAGAAAATGGAAAACAACAATAAAAAGAAAGAAAATCTAATCCACATCAGAATAGTCCTCCCAGCCGTCTCCATGCTCAAAACCGGGAGGTGGACCAGAACTAGAGGCAGCAGCGGTGGAAGAGGATGCTCTATGACGAGGGGCGGTCCTAGCTGGTGGGGACAAGGAAGGTATGCCAAAGTAATCGATAATCCTATCCATCTTGTGGTGCAGACTCGCAATCTCTCGCGAGTGCTCCTCAAGCAAGGCTTTTTGAGTCCTCGGTGCTCCATGCACCAGAGTATGCTCCCTTTCAGCTCATCCAACCCATCTTTGTACTCTTGAAACTATCTGTGAACTGAGCTTTGGCTCAAGGTCTTTCTAATCATCACTGACGAGCATCTTCACCTCGTCCTCCAAAGCAAACATATCAATCATCGGCCCGTATGGTAACAGCTCGCGCTCAGAAGTGGCAGCAAGCTCATGGATACGGCTATGCATCAGAAGACCAATGTTGATTGGAGATCCCTGCTCCAGATAAAACATTAATTCCGCCCTCTTGGTGGGGACAGAGACCGTGCTTAGTTGGTATCAGGCGGGCACAAACAAATCTGTTAACCATCTTCCGGTCCCAGGATAACTCATTCTCTAGGAAGATGGTGGGGGCTCCAGCAGGATTGCGCTTCCATTGCACCCCAAAGTACTCAGCTATCATCTCCATCCTCTCAAGATCTTCAGTATTGCTCGAGGATGTGTACTCATCCGGGCCCACCGGTGGATGTCTAACCCCAAAATGAGCGTTTATCTGCTTGATAGAGAAGTCAACCTTGATACCGTGACCGTAGAATAAGTGGCTCCGGGGTTATGTGAAACATATGCATAGAATTCTCTTACCACCGTGGCGTTGAACCGGGCCGGTTCCTCAGCCATGTCCAATATATCTTGTGCTTGTAGGGCTCCGGGCAAGATCGAGCCGCAATCGTCCAAATCGACCCCTCGTTCTCGAGCCACTGGTCTTGCGTTCCAATGGCCTCAGATTGACTCTTAGATAACTAAAGAATGGAACTGCTCAACCCCATCTTTCAAAGGGTTGGCATCTCCATAGACTGTCTGATAACCACTGGGACGAACAGCTGACCGGCTACGCTTAGGACCCATTTTTTGATTTCTTTCTGGGACTGTGCTTGGAAGAAGAAGAACTGCAGCACTTCACTGTTGCAATAGCAAGACAAATCAGCAACAGGGGTGTTGGATGTGGTGTTTAGGGTTTGGTAAAAAGGAAAGAAATGGTTTGGTTATGGTGGTGATTTTAGGGGTGATAATGATTGTGATGGTGGCTGAAATATATGAAGAAGGAAGAAATGGAAGAATTAGATGAATTGAGGGGATGATAGTAGATGGAATGATAAGAATGGTGGTGAAAGGGTGGTTTAAATAGGAAGAAGGGAGTGAATGTGGATGGTTTTAGTGGGATAGTGGGTAGAGAAGTTATTGGGTGAGGGATTTGAGGAGGTGATTGATGGGATTGAGGTGGAGTTATGGTGGAGTGTGGGAAAGGATGAAATATTTGAAAAAAGGAAAAAGTGTGGCATTTCTGTTGACTGACCGTATCTGGTGCAACGTGTGTCCTCCACATGTCTCTAAAAATTCAGCTTTACAACCTGACGTTCAGAAATCTGAAAAACCAACTTCGGTAACTGATGGGAGTCAACTCCACTGCACTTTTGTATGTGATCTAGCCCCAATTTATCACGTTATTGGCATGTTTTGGGTCGATATAGACCTGTTTGAGAGTAATATCGAGAGTTATATGCACGGGGAGTTAAACTTTCATATCGATAGTAAACAACGCCTTTTTAGCGATATTTACCTTATTTCCGAGCACTTTTGTCTTGCGGAATTATGCGTGGTGTTTTGTTAGTGTGTTTATTGCAGGACTTAGGTGACTCGAGGCCCAGAAGGCGATATTTTAAAGTGAAAGAGTTTATCAAGGCACGAGAGTTGGATGAAAGTGGAAGAAAAGCCAAGTTTGGAGTGAAGACAAGGCAAACAGGCGTTTGCCATACCCCAAACGGGCGTCCAGTAAGCACACCCCAGACGGGCATTTGTCCAGTTCAGACAGGCATCCACAGAATTAATACTTCATTCAGGAAGTTGGGTTTTCAGCTGGACGGGCGTCCAAATGACCCCCAAACGCACGTTTGGGCAGGTTCAGCCCAATTCAAGAAGCTCATATAACAAAAACGGGCGTTCAAGGCAGGCCAGATGCTCTTTCATGGAAGGAGAAGCCCTAATATCATCATATTCTCCAGGCAAACGGGCGTTTGACATGAGGCAGCCGGGCGTTTGTGGCCGACAACAGTATTTCACCACGCCTGTTCATTAATCTTTATTTTGACACATCTTGAAGGCATTTTCTGGTCCATTTGTCTTCATAAAAGTTGTAGGTAATTGAACGAGCATTCCAACACATCTTGAATCGTTCAAATCGGAGCTCTACACAGCAAGTTATCACCAGTTTACTGAAGATGAGTTAAATGGGCCAAGTTGGTCGGCCCAACTAGGTCAAGGTCGCGATTTTCTGCCTATTTAAGAGCAGCTAAACCTAGGAAACAATTATTCTGACTTTTATTGGCCTATACTGAGTTCGAGACCGGCTTAGGTGCTCAACCCAGCCGCTTCGGCGATTGTTATGACAGGTTGACACCAAAATAGCCGGATTAGAGCTCTGGACTAGGCCCCGTATTTCAATTTCTTAGTTTAGATTTTTAAATATGGAGTAGAATACGATATTCGATCGATGGATTGGTGGAGTTCGTGCCTGGGATCATTGTATGAATTAAAGGTGGATATCTTTTGATGATTTAGGATTCAAAATGCTTGATCTGTAATCCTTAGATCTTCATTATTGTCAGTTTTCTAATTTCGATTTGTTTGCTCTCAATATGGTTTTGATTATGTAGATCATTAGTTTGATGAAATTTACTCTGGATAAAAGTCTTGATTCAGATCCTTGTGTATGTCGTGAAATAATAAAAGCTTCGATCTTTTGTCTTGTTCATATACTCTTTGCCCTCTGATTTTAACACACGTTTTGTATTCAATCTCCTTGTGGGATCGACCTCGGACTCTGAACGCACTACCTACGATCGACCCAGTTCACTGCCGGTTAGAAAGTGTGTTTTGCCGAAGGTTTCGAGTTTTATAAATTGTATTTGATCGAGCCGGATTGCGAAATCGCTACTTATCAAATTGGCGCCGTTGCCGGGGAGATTGTTTGTCGATATCAAAAATTGTGTTAGGTCAAGAGAGCGAAAAAATAAAATGAAAACATTTTGATATTATGTGCTTAGACTAGGTTTGAATGCAATTTTGGTACTCAACCCAATCCCTTTATAGGGTTATTATATTAGGTTGATATCTTGTAGGTTGTCCTAGAACTTGGGTCTAGGTTTTTATCGATCTTGTTTTATTTATATTTCGATAGGAGCCATGGGATGCTGAAGTGATATTGTCCTGAACTCGGATTGAATACGACTTTGGTACTCAACCCAATCCCTTTATGGGGTTGTTATGTTAGGTTGATATCTTGTAAGTCCGGCTAGAACTGGGGCTTAGGGCCTTCGGCTACCATGACTTTTTGAGGGATCTAAAATATCGTGTGTGTGTGTGAGGGGCTGAAAAAAAAAAAAAAAAATATTTGTGGCGCCGTATTTTGTTGTGCACAAGAGACGTGTGTTATAAAAAAAAAATTTGTGTTAGGTCAAACAAAAAAAAAAAAAAAAAAAAAAAAAAAAAAATTTAAAATTAAAAAATAATAATAAAAAAAATACCAGGGCTGCCGATAAAATTTTTTTTAAAAAAAAAAACAGATTTTTTTTGGAATAAAGCAAGCTTAGGTGTGTCTAAGAGGAATTCGCGATGAATATAGTGAGGACTATTTGATTGTGATACATGCTTTCTCTACTTGACATGGATGTTTTAACGTGACCCTCTATGGCCTTTATATGATATGCATAGATGTTCTGTTCTTTTACCTTTATGATTATTTTTCCATCTATTGCGGTCCATGTTGAGTGATTGTTTATGTTTCAAGTCTACTGATGTGGCATGGCTTCTTTATTTTCTATGCCCAGTGTATCAGTTGCATACTTTTGGCACGCGGACCACATCCCGTGCATGTGTTTGCATTGTTTTCTGTCTCTTTGACTTTAGGTATACGGGATACGCTTATAAGAAGATGTCACGAGGTTCGTTCACGCCTTTCTGCCGGGTCTAAAGCTAAGTCTTCTTTCTCTTTCATTCACACACTGAGGACAGTGTTTCATTCAAAGTGTGGGGTGATAGACTTAGCTTGGTTTGAGTTGTATGTTTAAATGTGCCAGTTCAGTAATATACTTAGTCTGTGCCCGTTTTCGAGTCAGATTTTAAAATTTTCGAAGGTTTTAACGTCCGTTTGCATGTTTAAACTTCACATTCTCTTGGTAAACGGCTTAGTGAAGTAGTAAATGCTTATAGCAAGACGCTAGGTTTATCTTTTAAACGGAATTTCATACGCATGTTTAGCTTCAATGGTTAGGCCTTAGGATCTAGTGAACGATTATGGTAGACTTGAGCACAATTCGACTGTCTAGATCCCATTTTGTAACTTCGAGGCGAAATAGAAGGATTAGCCTTGGTAGGACACAGGATGACAGTCCTGGCGCTTCTTTGACATAACCAGAGCCAAATAAGCCAAAATCCCAACATTTTACCCTCGTACCCCCTCTGAGCCTTGAATAGGATGGTCTGACCACCGTCCGACATTTAGCCGTTTGGTTACGTAGCCTATATTATCCCTAACCCTGAGCTTTATTATTGGTCACGTTTCTTTGATTACCCTATGAGTGGACTTAGTTGTTGCGTTAGACACACTTGCTGTAGCAAGTGAGGGGTGGGAGATGGTGCGTGTTTCGAGAAGAGGTGGTTAGTACGAGCTAGTATTCTGAAGGGAAGGAGCTTGAGTTATCTATTGATTAGGCCGTTGGTTCGAGAAAGAAAGAAATTCTAAAGAAAAAAGAAAAAAAAGAAAAAAAGAAAGAAAAGTGAATTGAAAAATTTGAATAAAGTGTGAATAAAGAAAATCGAAGGCGTTTTGGTGTTAGTTGATTTGTTTTGAGAAGAAAGACGTAAGATGATTAGGTTCACTCGTGTTTTCTTTTCTCCAGTCCCAAATTTCCTTTCGATTAGCCCCTGTCCCGAGCTTAACGTTATAACCCTTCAAGTCCTATTGGACCGTGTTTAGCCTTGATTGGTCACGATTAGTGAAGATGTTATTAAATTTTTATTTAGTGTAGTCGTGATAGCTAAGCGTCTATAATCCGAACCGGTGATTTGATCTATGACTTGGAAGCTAATTTTCACACATACACGTTCCGTTTGTCTGATAACGATTGAGTTAAGATGTTTGCATTCACAGTTTTACTTATCTTTTACTTTGGCAATGTGAGTGTTTTTATACGCGTTTGTGAAGTTGATCCCTTGGTCTCTTTTAATACGCCTGTTTACTCGAGGACGAGCAAAGGCTAAGTGTGGGGTAGTTGATGGGAGTCAACTCCACTGCACTATTGTATGTGATCTAGCCCACATTCATCACGTTATTGGCATGTTTTGGGTAGATATAGATCTGTTTGAGAGTAATATCGAGAGTTATATGCACGGGAAGTTAAACTGTCACATCGATAGTAAACTCCGCCTTTTTAGCGATATTTACCTCATTTCCGAGCACTTTTGTCTTGCGGAATTATGCGTGGTGTTTTGTTAGTGTGTTTATTGCAGGACTTAGGTGACTTGAGGCCCGGAAGGCGATATTTTAAAGTGAAAGAGTTTATCAAGGCACGAGAGTTGGATGAAAGTGGAAGAAATGGCAAGTTTTGAGTGAAGACAAGGCAAACGGGCGTTTGTCATACCCCAAACGGGCGTCTGCAGTAAGCCCAGACGGGCGTTTGGCCAGTTCAGACGGGCATCCACAGAATTAATACTTCATTCAGGAAGTTGGGTTTTCAGCTGGACGGGCGTCCAAATGACCCCCAAACGCACGTTTGGGCAGGTTCAGCCCGATTCAAGATGCTCATATAACACAAATGGGCATTCAAGGCAGGCCAGACGCTCGTTCATGGAAGGAGAAGCCCTAATATCATCATATTCTCCAGGCAGACGGGCGTTTGACATGAGGCAGACGGGCGTTTGTGGCCGACAGCAGTATTTCACCATGCCTGTTCATTAATCTTTATTTTGACCCATCTTGAAGGCATTTTATGGTCAAGTCGTCTTCATGAAAGTTGTAGGTAATTGAACGATATTTCCAACGCATCTTGAATCGTTCAAATCGGAGCTCTACACAACAAGTTATCACTAGTTTACTGAAGACGTGTTAAATGGGCCAAGTTGGTCGGCCCAACTAGGTCAAGGTCGCGATTTTCTGCCGATTTAAGAGCAGCTAAACCTAAGAAACAATTATTCTGACTTTTGGCCTAGACTGAGTTCGAGACCAGCTTAGGTGCTCAACCCAGCCGTTTCGGCGGTTGTTATAACAAGTTGACATCTAAATAGCCGGATTAGAGCTTTGGACTACGCCCCGTATTTCAATTTCTTAGTTTAGATTTTTAAATATGGAGTAGAATACGATATTTGATCGATGGCTTGGTGGAGTTCGTGCCTGGGATCATTGTATGAATTAAAGGTTGATATCTTTTGTTGATTTAGGATTCAAAAGTCTTGATCTGCAATCTTTAGATCTCATTATTATGAGTTTTCTGATTTCGATTTGTTTGCTCTCAATATGGTTTTGATTATGTAGATCATTAGTTTGATGAAATTTACTCTGGATAAAAGTCTTGATTCAGATCCTTGTGTATGTCGTGAAATAATAAAAGCTTCGATCTTTTGTCTTGTTCATATACTCTTTGCCCTCTGATTTTAACACAAGTTTTGTATTCGATTCAATCTCCTCGTGGGATCGACCTCGGACTCTGAACACACTACCTACGATCGACCCGGTTCACTGCCGGTTAGAAAGTGAGTTTTGCCGAAGGTTTTGAGTTTTATAAATTGTATTTGATCGAGCCGGATTGCGAAATCTCTACTTATCAGTAACCCAGATTACCCTTGAGATACCGGGGTTTTTTTTCCCTAGATTCTTTGTCCGCCTTCACTGCACACTTTGCTCAACCTCTCTGCTTAATACTGATCTCAAATTGAATAGACCTTCACTCTTCAATTGTTATTTCCGACTCAAAACCTAACCTACTTCACTAGAATCCGGAACGAGTAAAAAAAACCTCACCACAACCATTCGGTTTCAAGCCTAAGGGTGCGGTAGGATAAAAAGAAGCTCGTCCCTTCATCTGGCTACTTTTATTCATTCCTAATCTACCTAAAGGTTTAAAGAAAATAGTTCTGAGTTTATAGTCACCAGTTCGACTTTCTTCAGATCTCCGATCATTCAAGCGTTGGAGCTCTAACTCACCAAACTTTCGCTCCAGATGCTTGTACCTTTAGAGAACCTTTTTGGGCTCTCTTCCTAGCATGCTTCTCTCTCTTAGCTTGTGTGCTAGGTCTGCCTCTGTGTCGAGATTTAGACTTTGAACCCAAGGACTCCACATTTTCCACTTTTAGCTCAACTCGTTCACTATGCAATACGGAAGGACTAGCTTCGTGAGCATCTTGTCGTGGTCCTTCTCTTCTCTTTCTCTCAGCATTAGTCTTATAAATTCCTGCTCAACGGTCTCTACTAAAACCTCTCTATTCTTATGCCACTCGATCTCCATAATTTCCACCTTTCCTGAAGCATACGTCATCTTGCAACTTTCTGGTCGGTTTTCAAGGGGTTCTAAGATCTTAAAAGATACAGCGTCATTATTCAACCTTAGAGTAATCTCCCCATTATCAAAATCCATAACCGCCCTACTTGTCGCTAAGAAAGGTCTCCTTAACAGAATTGGGGCACTCGGGTCCTCAGGTACATCTATGACCGTGAAGTCAATAGGATACCCTCCTGCCTTAATTGTACACTTTCTAAGCAGATCAGCATGCATGTCTCTAGTTCTATCAACGAAAGTCATGGTCCTGGTTTGATTCATTACGACCGGAAGCTTGATCTTTTGACGGAGGGAAAAATGGTCGAATGTTGCAACTCGAGCCAGAGTCACAGAGACCAAATCCTACTGATATACCATTAACAGAAATCGGGAGTCTAAATGTGCCAGGGTCTCCTAACATTACCACGGTGTCTGAGTCTGGGTAATCCTCAGGCTCAGAAAACATCATGTCAGAATCCTCTTTAGGATCATCAGAATCATAATCCGAAGACGATACATTACTCACAAGGGAACTCACCTGGACGATAAGTACTATACTCCTTTAAGTTCTCTTCAGGCTCTTGCTTGATTGCTTCTTTCTCCTTTTCCAACCGTTTCTTTATAGCTTCATAATGATCTCTTGCTTCAGATCCAGGGTACATGGAAATCGGTGTGATGTTCAATATTGTTCTAGGCATTTTGTTTGACTTGTTTGCTCTTTTTCAACTCTGATTTGATCAAATTTATGAGGTGTTCTGATCTTCCCGCAAAAAGACAAAATAAAACAAGGAAAAGGTCAGCAACTTCCGCTTCAGTTGGGTGTGATCCCAACTACTGCGGACCTACTAACTAAAATCAATAGGGAATAACATAGAATAACATGAACTGTACAGAAATCGATTTTTCAGGCCTCGGTAACCCGGGGGTTAGCCACGGTAACCAACCCTGAAATTGCTTTTTCTGGTAGCTTAACAAGTACGGAGTTGATACAGAACGACTCAAGACTCAAAATAAAATAAAAACGAATTCTTAATTAGAATTAAAACGTTTATATTTACAATTGGCCATTGTCCTCGGTAACGGCGCCAAAAATCTTGATCGCGTTAACGTCGATATTACTAGCAAGAATACAAGGTACATTATAGTATAGTAAATGCGAGTCAAGGTCGATCCCATAGAGACAATGCAACTATAAGTATAAACGATTCTAACCTAATTAAGAAGCAACATAGAGGCGGTCATTGACCAACAATAACATAAAAGAAAACAAACATGGTATTCCTCTCCTCACCTCACCGATCTACTAACTTGGATTAGTTAATCGTTATGTTTACTTCCCCACATAATTTCCTTAGATTAATCGGGAGCTTTCATTTTAATTATCATTATCAGCTACGGGTGCAATTCCTACTCCTATCTACTCCGACAATGGCAGTAGACAATCTATACGCAAGCTACCCTCCTTAATTGGTCCGTAATAGCCCATATGCATAAAAAACTAGAACTACCGATATTGAGCGCTAACTCATACCGCTAACCCGCCTAGACAGCTGTCGACATTGACCAGCACATTCCTAGGGTCCATTCTAGACTATGTCCTAATTAACACTTCACTAACACTCCTTCATGATAATTTACGATTACAATAAGCAGATTGGCCAGATCTAACCTACTGTTAATTAAACCTGTCGATCAAAGTAGTTGTAGTGAATCCCAATTTAGGTTTTCTAAATATTGCCTCGGTAAACCGGTATAGACCGCCGGGTTACCGATGTCATCTTTCCTAATTCTACGGTTGTACATTGCTCAATACGATTAAAATAAGTAAATTATGGGGTCTTTAAACATGCAGATTAACTAAAACACATAAATACGAAAATATTTACCATATTGAAGACAATAAAGGAACGTTCAAAGCTTCATACCTTCAACAATGAAGATCTAGCTCGATCTACTTGTAAGAAGGGAGGAAACCGAAAACAACTCTCCAAAGCTTAAGAAAACTTTATTTCATCAAACTTGTATAATAAAATTGATTATAATTTAGTGCTTATACAATAATCAGTTAATGCGGCCTTATATAGATACAATGACCGACTTAAGTCTCTCTAAAACCCTAACCAACCTAGATAATGCGGCAGAATCCGTTTTGTGTCGAACAAGTCACCGGTTTACCGGGCCTAGCCTTCGGGTTACTGGGCCTACTTTTCTTCTTTTTCTTCAGCAGGCTTCTTCTTGGGCTTCAATTACTCTGCCCAATGTAAATTCTTTCGGTCCGGATCCATTCTCCAATGCTATAGATCCGGTACATCCTATAAAACACACAAAACGAGACAAACAGTATCAAATCTTTTGGAAAATAGCATAGATGTAGAATTACAATCCTAGAAACACTCACATAGCATTTAACATATATTCCATATAATAACGAGCCTATTTATCCTCTCTTATGCAGAATTCGGGGTGAATAAATGTGTAATTATTGGTACCATTTAGAGCATTATCAGACTCGTTCCTTAGCCTTCAACAAAAGAATTGGATTTGCATGTCTAAAGGGAATCCATGGTTGGGACATGCTCTCAACAACCTCTTAAATCTTTCCCAAGAAACCTCAATTGATTCATTGTCTCCTTGCTTGAAGCTAGCAATCTCAACTTTTAACTCTAAATTTCGACACGGAGTGAAGTATTGTTTCAAAAACTCATTTTGGATCTCTTCCCAACTTGTTAAAGATTGGTGATGGAGTGACATAAACCAATCCCTAGCTTTTCCTTTCAATGAAAATGGGAACATTGACATTCTAGTTAATTCTCTATGATTACCATGGGTCTTGGAGGTATTGCAAAATTCCTCAAACTGATAAATGTGGGGGTGTGGGTCTTCATCATCGTTTCCATGAAATTGAGCTCTAGACTCCACCAATCCAAAAAGATGAGACATGATCTCAAAGTTGTTTGCACCAACATTGGGTAAGAGGATTGGATTATTGGTTCCTTTTCTTCTCATGGTTTGATCACGAGATAGGTCTTGGGTTAGGAGGGTTGTTGTTGTTGTTGTTGTTGTTGTTCCAGATTATTTTGGTTCGGTTTTGGTTGTTGGGTGGTGGAAGTGGAGGATTTGGTGGTGGTGGATTGTTGTTGTGTGGTGGGTTAAGATTTGGATTTTGAGGATTAGGTTTTTTCAACTTGGGCATTCTCTTCTTGTTCTTTCCCACCTTGTGCATTCAATAAGTTCTCATCCATTTCTACTTCTTGACTAGACGACCCTTGAGAAGATTCTCCACCAAGTTCCAAACTACGACAAGCTTGACTACCTTTCTTCTCTTTAACCAAATCCCTAATATACGTATTGATATCCGGAATGATGGGAGTGTTGGGTGCCTTTCCTCGACGAGAACGGTTCATCCACTACAAGAGAGTAACAACAAGAACACAATCAAATAACACTTGGTGACTTACCAAAGAGGTAAGCACCAAAAAAATAAAATAGAAAAGAGATTAGAAAAAGATTTACCTATTCTCAAGAATTTTGAGCTAATATAAGTATCATCCGTTACACAATTCCCAGAAACGGTGCCAAAAAACGTGATTGAAAATTTCTAGTTGTCCAATCTCACCGGCAGTTTACCGGGTCAATTGTAGTCTAGTAAGTGGTAAAGGTAATATGCACGAGGATTGTGAGTTTGAACACCGAAAAGCTATTATTATCTTGATCTAAGTCGCAATAATACAAAAAGGAAAATGTATCTAAAAGTCTACTACTACAAAGGGTGATAAATGATAAAAACCTAGTCAAGATAATGCATTGATCAAGCAAACCTCTATTAGCATCATGGAAATGAACTACCTAGCAACCTTCCAGTGGTGTTCAAGTGGGTGTTGTCGGTGCACACCGAAGCTAGTAATTTCCCCTCATACGAGTGAATGAAACTACTCTATGCCTCATCCTTGGTCTAAGTGTCCCAAACCTAATGATTCAACATGATTAAGTTCATGAGTGCATTGAATGAATAATAACCCCCGGATAAGAAATCGAGTTCCAATTAAAGTCGATTTTACCTTCCGGTTTTCCTATTCCTTCTTCCACACCTAATATCTCATTTCGGTCTCAACTATGTGTGTGTGTGTAAGTGCTAGGTGATCAATCCAACATAAACAAGCAATAAAATGTAGATAGGAAAAGATAAACAACACACATGAAGCTATGAAACATGAACAAACCTTCCCAATCAACCAATGAAGATTAATAACTATCACAAATACATAATCTTGGCTAGCAAAAGTTTAGCCTTTCATGGCTATGAAACCCAATTGTCACTTGAGGATTTCATAACTATGAAATAAACACTAAAAGTAAGAAAAGAAGCTACCAAATCAAGATTGCAAGAACTTCAAAGAAGATAAATGCATAAACTCCTCAAGGTTCTTCCATAGAGGAAACAACACCCAAGAGATGAAATTATTCCACAAAAATAACTCTTAAAGATCTAAATAATTTTGGTTCAATGTTTACAAGTAGAATTAATGACTAAACTATTTCTAAGGTTGGGCTAGAAGAGCCCTTGGAGAAGTTGTCTTCAAGCTCTTCAAAGAGGGGAGGAAGAAGATGGAATGGAAGATATGGAAAATAGATCCAAAATGAGGTTTAAAAAGTTGAAAATTCTATTTTTACGAGGCTCCGGCGTGCACCGGAAGTAGTCTCACCGGCATCGTCTCTGAAAATCTGCAAATCTCCGGTGTGCACCGGAAGTAGTCTCGGTGCACGCCGGTCCTTCACAGCATCTTAGTAAAATGGCTATAACTTGAGGTGTAGAATTCTGATTGACGTGATTCAAAATGCATTGAAAATAAAATTTGTGATCTACAACTCGCATGAAGAAGACATCTCCCTAAAATGCTTCTAAACTGGGTCAAATATCCATGGAATGTATGCTACGGTAGAAACGCAAAAGACAATTGATCCGTTTGAACTTGTTAGCTTCCGGCACACTTTTCTAGCTCTCAAAAGACGTGTTTAGGCTCAACACGTGTTGTCCATCAGGGTCTTGGTCAACCTATAATACTGCAATACAACACCAAAATACCAAGCGTAAACCCGACACGACGCTCCGGTTACTGTAACAGGTACGAAACCTATCAAAATATGAACTTTATATAATATCTACTGTATACACATAAGGGTGAAACTAAGCAAATAATGGCTCGAATTGATACGAAAACATAAATAAACACATGAGAAATGTGGATAAAACATCGTAAAAAGTATCATCTGGTTGACTTACATCAGTTACGGATAGAGATTACAAATCCTGTCGAAGTAAAATGTTAAAATACGGTGGATGACATGCTACACGCCGCCTTAACTTATAAGAAGCAATTCAGACGCCAAAAATCAGCCTACTCCAGCCTTCGGGAGGTAATGCTTCAAACTTTAATGCTTTTCAATCTAAAGGGGACATCCCTAAATATCCCTAAAACGCCCAAAAACAGCATTTTTCCACCCAAGGAAGGCTATAGGTCGAGGGAAGATGATGGGGGAAAATGTGTTGCTCTGGCCCCAAAACCATACCACGGAATGCAATGTCATAAATTTCGTGGTATATGACATATTGCATCACAATGCCCCTCTAAACGACGCATTTTGGTGATTTGTAAGACGGTTGATGAAAGTCACTCTGCCTCATCTTCGGAATAGGGAAATGAGGTGTAAAGTGATGATGAGGAAGATGGTGTCCAAAGTCCTTTGGATGCTGATATATATGGTGAGAAGTTTGTGGTCAAGAAAGCATTGAGTAGTGTTGTGAAGGTGGAAGATAATTTGCAATGAGAAAATATTTTTCATACGAGGTCTTTGCTTAGAGGGAAGCTTTATTTGATGATAATTGATCCGGGAAGCTGCGTGAATATGATAAGTGCTGAATTGGTCTCCAAACTAGCAATTCCGACTACACCTCATCCTCAACCGTATAAGTTGCAATAGCTCAATTATGTGGGTGAAATGCGAGTTACCAAACAGGCCCTGATCTCGTTTAATATTGGTAAGCTCGATGATAAAGTTTTATGTGATGTAGTTTCTATGCATGTAAGCCATATCCTGCATGGGAGACCATGGAAATATGATAGGAGAGTTGCGTATGATGGGTATTTGAATAGCTACACTTTAGGTCAGAAGTGGAAGAAAATTACACTACTTGCTTTATCACCCGAAGATGCCTAGAACGATCAACTCAAACTCTCCACAAAACGTGAGGAATAAGAAAGAAAAGAGGGAGATAAGTCGAAAAATGAAACATAAAAAGTTGTGATGGGAGAGAAAAATAAAGAGGGTGTGCAAACTCGAGAGGAGGGCAAAATAAAAGTTGAAAAGGAAAAGGTAAGGGAGAAAGCTTTAGTACCATATGAGGGGAAAAATAATGTCGAAAATCAAAACCGAGGGAGGGTGCCATTAGTAGAGAGAGAGAGAGAGAGAAAAAAAAAAGTGGTGAAGAAAAAGGGAGAACGAGTGATAGGCACTTTCTATGCTAAGGCTGGTGAGCTGATTCATGCCATTGAAGATGGCACTACCCCCTCCTATTTATTTATAAGGTGGCCGACCCCTACCCCCCCACCCTCCCCTATTTTTTGCTTATTTCTAACGTAACAGATTATCTTCCTAGTGTTGTGGTGTCTTTATTGCAGGAATTTACGGATATCTTTCCCGAGGAGGAACCAAGCAGATTGCCCATTGCAAGGCGTGAAGCACTAAATTGACTTTATTATGGGATCTATATTGCCCAACTGACCAGCCTATCATGCAAATCTGGATGAGACCAAGGTGATTCAACGGAAAGTGACAGACCTGTTAGAGAAAGGTAAGATACAAGAATATATGAGTCCTTGTGCCGTTCCGGTAATTGTGGTGCCAAAGATAGGTGGTGGATGGAGAATTTGCGTGGTTTTCCAGGTCATTAGCCAAATCACAATAAGGTATCGTCATCTTATTCCCCGTTTAGATGATATGCTTGATGAATTGCGTGGTGCTAAATTGTTTTCAAAAATAGATCTTAAGAGTGGATATCATTAAGTGAGGAAACGTGAGGGTGATGAATAAAAAACTGCATATGAAACTAAATTTGGTTTATATGAATGGCTTTCATGCCTTTTGGTTTGACTAATGCATCTAGCACCTATATGCGTTTAATGAATGAAGTGCTTCGAAATTTTATTGGTAAATTTGTGGTTGTCTACTTTGATGATATTCTAATTTACAGCCATAACTTAGAGGAGCTTTTGAGTCATTTACGTGCTATTTTAGAGACACTTCGGGATGCTAAATTGTATTCTAACCTTAAAAAGTATACTTTTTTTGCATTGATAAAGTCGTGTTTCCTGGATTTGTTATGAGTGGACAAGGTGTTGAAATTGATCAAGAGAAAATCAAGGTTGTTCAGGAATGGCCTGAGCTAAAAACGGTTGTGGAAGTGCATAGTTTCCATGGCCTAACAAGCTTCTATAGGCGAATTGTGCAGGATTTCAACAGTATAAACGCACAACTTAACGAGTTGGTCAAGAAAAATGTCTCATTCCAATGGGGACCTAAGCAAAGGGAGTCATTCTAAACCCTTAACATTCAATTAATTTCAGCCCCCATACTTGCCTTGCCCGATTTTAATAAAGCTTTTGAACTTAAATGTGATGCATCGGGTGTGGGAGTTTGTGGTGTGCTTATTCAAGAGTCTAGACCTATTTCCTATTTTAGTGAGAATTTGAAAAGCCTTTAGTTGAATTATGCCACTTATGATAAGGAGTTGTATGCCTTAGTTGAGTGTCTTCAAACGTGGTAGCATTACTTAGGCCTATGGAGTTCATTATCCACACTGATCACAAGTCACTTAAATACCTTAAAGGCCAAGGTAAATTGATTAATAGGCATGTTCATTGTATGGACTTTATGGAGTCCTTTCCTTATGTGATTAAATATAAAATGGCCAAGAAACCATTGTAGTTGATGCCTTATCTCGTAGGTACACTTCAATCTTTACAATGCAATCTATATTCAAAGGTTTTGAATTCATTAAGGAATCGTATGCTATGCTTTCGACAACGACTTCGCTGAGCCATTTGCATATACCGAGGGCTCGGCCCATACTAAATTTTATAAGAGTGATGGCTTTTTATACCATGAGAATGCTTTGTGTATTCCCCAATGTCCATACGTGAATTATTTATTCGTGAGGCACATGGTGGTGGTCTTATGGGTCATTTTGGTGTCACTAAAATGTTGGACATGCTTAAGTCACGTTTCTATTGGCCTAGGAAGAGAGGTGATGTTACACGTATTTGTGATGCTTGTCTTGTGTGCAAATCGGCTAAGTCAAAATCAGCCCCTCACGGTTTGTACACACTACTACCTATTCCCACGTCACCTTGGACTGAATTATCTATGGACTTCGTGATTGGTTTACCACGTTCTAAAAGTGGTATGGATTATATTTTTGTGGTTGTGGATAGATTTTCAAAGATATCACATGTTAAGGGTGATTTTGTACGGTTTTTAACATTATATTTGATAATGATTTCCTCCGTATTTGTATAATTTGCATAGAAAACGAGTGTTTAAATGATTTATTAAGCAAGTGAGTTTTTAATTAGTTTATTCGCAAAATGAGGTTGTGTATGTGTTTTAATTATGGTTTTACGAGTATTTGGATTGTGTTACGTTTTGCGGTGTTTTTGATGTCATGTAGGTACATGTTGGAGGCTAAATTGATGATCAAATGTTGATATAATTCGAGCTAAATCAAGATAAAGATTGAAGAAGGAAGAGATAATGATCAAGAAACCGGAACCAGGCACTTCATGGGGATTTTGTCCACACTTGTAGGCACTTTCAGGGAAAGTTGTCTTGATGAAAGTTGTAGAGGATTGAAATAGCTTTCCAACGCATTTTGAATCACCTCATTCAAGCCCTAGAAGTGAAGTTATGAGCAAAATACTGGAGCTGAGTAGTGGACGGGCGTCCATAAAAGTGAACTGGCGTCCAGAATCGTATTTTACATTCAGAGAGTTCAGACGTGTTCTGAACGAGCGTTCATTCTCCGTTCATAGAGGCTGGACGAGCGTCCAAGATAGTGGACGGGCGTCCACGGCACCGACTCAGCGAAACCGACCTAAAAATCTATAAATAGGCGCGTTTCACCAAACCCAAAACATACAATTCGATCCCTAAACCCCTAGGGAGCAGCTTGGCTGCGTTTTACTCCTTTATTTTCAGCTTTTATGCAATAAAACATCTAGATTAGATAGTTAGATTTATGTTCTTTATTCCATCAATTCGAGTTTGCATAAGGATGCTAGGAGGCTAAATCCTCCTTGAACAAGCGTTGTGAAGCCGTCCATTTCAACAGTTTGATCTCGAGTTCGTGATTATTTTGTGAGTGTCTATTAAAGTTGTTACTTTTATCATGTTTTTATATGTTGATTGCATGCTATATCGAAAGATCCGTGCTTTTGTTTATTGTTTGCTTGATGAAAGTCATGTTAACCTTAGAACACCATGATAAAAGTTTAGACCTTTAATCTAATCACAACGAAAGTTATGAGATTAAATCTCTAGATTAGAAATTGAAAGATTTCACGCCTAGGTTAGAAAGACGTAATCTTTAACATCGAGAGATAAAAGATTAGGAAACGAACTCGTCTACGAGAGTAGGAGTTTATGCCTTCGATTAGGTGAATCACGACTTGAGTAGAGATCACGAATTAATCCGAACTAGAATTGAATGTTGATAGGATAGGTGGATCGATTGCTTGTTCGTTCGTTATAAATTGATTTTAATCCTTTAAACTTGAATTGTTTAGCTTTAGTTTACTTTTAATTGCACTTTAGTTTATTTTTATCGCTTTCAATCTTTCCTAGCATTGGATTAATCTCCTCTGTCTAGTTATTTTCTGCATATTTGTTTAGGTTAGTTATTCGTTTAGGTTAGATTCGTGACATAGTTAGTTTAAAGCAGAAACTAGGATTCACATTCGTCAGTTCCCGTAAGATCGACCCGGCATTAACCTCTTGTACTACGATCCTTATACTTGAGGTTAACCGGTTTATAAATATTATTACTTGTTTATTCGCATTAGATAAATCCGGGACAAGTTTTTGGCGCCGTTGCCGGGGAACCGGACGGTTGCCTAGTTTTTGTTTTTGTTTGTCTTTTTCGTTTCTGCTTTTAGATTTGTTTTGTTTCTTTTTTTTAGGTTTGTTTTTAGTTTAACCTTTAGGTAGTTAGGTTTTGGTTTAGATTTTTAGGGTTTGAAGTTTTTAAAGTTTTTGTGATTAGTTTCTTCCCTCCTTTTCCTGCTCTGTTTTCTTTCTCTTATCCTCTCTGTTTACGCAATCGTTTCGTTTACATTTAGAAATTTTTGCATCGGACGAAGCGTCCATACTTATGAACGCCCGTTCACCGTGAAAATTTCAATCTCAGATCGTTATTGACCCCTTTGAGCGAGCGTCCATATTTTTGGACGCCCGTTCGATCCTAAGCTCCAGTGACGCCCGTCCATTAATTGGGCGCCCGCCTGCATTTTCTTGTTCGATGGCTTTTCTTGTTTCTACCATCTGTTTCTATCTTTTCTCGTTCTTACATTGATTGGGGACATCTAAGGTTGAATCATCGACTCACACCTTTCACGATCAAATTTTAGGATAAAAGGGTCCGTTTTAGCACTTGATAGTATTTTGGCCATAACTTTCGGCTCGAGTGTCGGATTGGCGCGCGGACCCCAATTCGAAAGCTCGTTCGACGCCGACGACGTGGCAGACCGCCGGAGGCCGTCCGACACCGTTTTCGAGGTCAAAATCCACTGTTTTCCCTTCCATTTTGGGGTTAGAAGATTTCAACACATGTTTTTCCTCTTTTTAGTGTTTTCTGCTTTTTTCGTTTTAAATTTTCTTAGGTAGTTTATAGTTTTGGTTATTAGGGTTTTTCGTAGTTAAGTTTCGTAGTCTTTGATACCTCTAGGTTTAGTTATCCTTTCCTCTGTCTCTTTTCCCATGCTTTCTTGTTGTTGTTCGATATCGTTTACATTACGAAAAATCTTGCCTATGGACGGCGTCCACTAGTTTGAGCGCTCGTTCACTTTGTAAAATTTTCATTCCGATGAGCGTTTTTCGATCCTTGAGCGAACGTTTCACAGCCTTTTGACGCTTTCGTTCGAGTCTATTTTCGAGCAGGCGCGAGGCTTTCGTTCACATAAGTGGGCGCCCGTCAAATCCCCTTTCTTTCTTAATCTTTCTCTTTTCTTCTCTTTTCTTTAGGTTTTTGATCTTAGATTAAGGTTTTTAATCTTTTAGATATCAGGTCTTTAATTTATTAGTTTTTTAGGTTTTCTCAACTTGATTTTGGGATCGGTTTATGCAAACTCGTAGTCACAAGGACCATTACTTTGCTCCACGACATCGAGCGTACCATAGTCCGACCCAATAGGCGAACCGTTTGCTTTGACGCGAAGGAAAAGCCGAAGATCAAAAGTTTGAGCTATCTTTTCAAAGGAAATCGAAGAAATTGTAATAATGGCGGCGAAGATAGACGGACATTGGCGAGACTACACCATGCCAGTGCAAGATGCATCAACCCGGCTATCGTCTTACCAACCATTACCGCACAAACTTTCGAACTCAAACCCGGTCTCATTCGGGATGATGCGGCATGCATCAATGTTTCACGGGTTCCCTATCGAAAATCCTCACACACACGTACACATTTTACGGAGATATGTGCAGTGCGACACGCATTCAAGGTGTGAGTGAGGATGCGATTAAACTTACATTGTTTCCGTTCTCTTTGAAGGAGAAGCTAAAGAGTGGTATAGCTCTCTCCTGCAGAATCCATTACCACTTGGGCTGCATTGGAAAAAGAATTTTTAAGCCCATACTTTCCACCTGCCAAACAAAACTCAAAGTGTTTAAGGAAATATACAATTTTATCAAACGGAAGCAGAATCATTCTTTGAGGCATGGAAGAGATTTAAGGCTCTTCTTCGTAAATGCCCCCACCATGGGTTAGACTTGCAGAGGCAAGTCAATACTTTTTCGAGTGGATTGACCGAGCTCACCAAGGGCATGGTCAATAGTTCATCAGTGGGGCTTTCTTGAGAAAACGCCTCAGAGGGGTGGGCATTGTTGAAGACATTGCCAAATATAATTATGCCCCCTCCTTTCAAGTCGTTAGGCAGGCACCACCACCTCCTCCTAGGATTGAGGAGGTGAAAATGCAGAACGAGATTTCCATCTTTGAAAACCGGCGGTGCCACGCTTACCACGTCTCCAAATCCGAGTTATCGGACTCCGTCATTTTACAGAACTCTCAAGTTCATGATCGCGAAATTGTTCTCGGGACCGCCACATGGTTGGCGGTGTCAATTCATGCCCCCAATTCTTATCAAGTCAATCTTGTCGAGAATCATGGGCGGTACAACCAAGTCGCATGCCAGGTATGTGACGATATGGGCATCTTGCTCGTTTACGTCCTATGATTGGACAGACAATGAAATCAATGCCTTCAATGGCCAGCCAAATCAAAGGTTTGGTAATCAATTCACAGCCAAGGCAACTTTCGAAACGTGGTTTCCACCCAAATCAAAATCTAAATTAATTTCAATCAAAATTTCAATCAAAACTCAATTTCAATCGAAACCCTAGTTTTAATCGAACCCGAACTTGAATTCTTCCAATCCAAATCAAGGGTTAAATCAAAGTTGGCCTAACAATCCAAATCTGCATTTCAAAGTCGGTCCACCAACCTTTCTCTCAAAACATTCAGTAACTCTCAAGGTCCATCTCACGTTGATGATGGAAGCTAGATTGGACTCTATCGGGAAGGAGTGAAGGAGCGAACAATAACTTCCAGAGGAGCAAAATAATAATATCCAGTTGTTGATGAATTCGATCAAGCACCTTGAGAAGCAAATGGGTGACCCGCCAAGCCACAGACCATCGAGGCGGATGCCAAACTCCACGGAGAGAAATCCCAAAGGTGGTCATGTAGCTCATCTTGAATTGAATCTTGGCCAATGCAACGACTTGGTTCCTTCACTTCCATACGATGGAGGAGAGGCCGGTGCAATGAACTTAAGAAGTACTCAATCGAGTGGTCCCCAACCAGGAAACCACTAGCCCCTCCGCCGGTGATAAGGCGGGAGGGAAGTCGAGCACCCATCATCCCCTTGGCTACAAGCGGTACTCGGTGGTGATCCACGAGAGGTGTAGAAGTTGAAAGACATCGGTGGGTGATCCACGATAGGTGAAAAATTGAGATTCCTCAGTGGTGATCCTTGAGGAATGAAGAATCAATTAAGAATCCTCGGTGGTGATCCACGAGGAGTGATGAATCAAATGATAGTCGTGTGGTGATCCACGACTAATAAAAAGAATGATAAGGCGGTGAGGTGGAAAGATGTGGAAGACAAAGCGGTTAGTTCGTCCTCGAAGAAAGTATTTTCCGAGGATGATTTGAAAAAGCTTCCATTTCCACGAGAAAGAGCAACATCCCATTGCATGAAGATAAGAAATACGGAAAGGTGCTTAATCTCTTTGAAAAATACTCGAGTTAATCTTTCACTCTCGAAGTTTTGGTTGAAATGCCTAAGTATACTAAATTCATCAAGGATGTTGTTTCTTGAAGAAGAAGTTAGCGAGAAATGGATCGGCAATTGGTGAGGATTGTTCAATGATCAATTATCGGACTTACCAATCAAAAGAGGTGACCCGGAAAATTCGTGCTCACATTGCGGATGGGAGGCTTAGTCTTCCAAATTCTTTATGTGACTTGGGTGCATCCATCAGCCTGATGCCATTGTCTGTGTGTGAGCAGCTGGGTTTACAAAGTCTTCTAGAACCCACTTCCATGAACCTTCAGTTTGCCGATAGATCTTCTAAGAAAGCTTCAGGGATTCTGAAAGACATTTTAGTCCAGATTGATAGATTTACCTTTCCTGTTGATTGGTACGTCTTAGATATGGGAAAAGATGAGAAAGTCCCCCTGATTCTTGGGAGACCTTTCCTATCCACAGCTAGGGCCCTCATCGATTGTGATGGTGGGCAAGTAACTATTCGAGTTGGTGACCAAGAGGTGAGCTATAGTGTCTCTAAATCCATTCAAGTACCCTCTGGTTCTCCAACCGGATTTTCTATTGAGGAGTCATTTAATGACTTCAATGACTGTATGGATGAGCAAGTCAAGGCTGTGGAAGCGGAATATGAGCGATTGATCGATAATCTGAATAGTCATGGTATGGTTAATCTAGACCAGTTAGCAGCTGATTTTGAGGATGAGCTAAGAGAAGAAGCCTTGGCAGTAGGACCACTAAGTAAGCTCAGCGATGTTGAGTTGAAGAGTGGCGATCTTAAATCAAGTCTAGAGGATCCTCCCGTAGATTTGGCATCAAGCCGTTACCTAAACATCTTAGGTATGTGTTTTTAAGAGAAGGTGACAAGCTTCCTTTGATCATCTCTGCCAAGCTATCTCTTATAGAAGAGCTTAAACTGTTAAACGTCTTGCGCAAAAATGAAAAAGCCTTTGGATGGCAGGTGGGAGATATCCGAGGGATATCTCCCGACATCTGTATGCACAAGATCAAGACTGAGGAGGGTGCAAAACGAGTTAGACAGCCTCAGAGAAGGCTCAACCCTCACATGCAAGAGGTAGTCAAGAAGGAGATCATTAAACTTCTAGATATGGGTATCATTTACGCCATTGCTGACAGTGAATGGGTTTCCCCGACTCAGGTAGTCCCCAAAAAGGGGAATTACTATTGAGAAGAATGAGAAGGAGAAGAGATAGCATTGAGGCTCGTTCATCTGGATCTGAGTATGTATCGATTATCGAAAGCTCAATGAGGTCACTGTGAAAGATCATTTTCCCTTCCATTCATTGACCGGATGCTTGAGCGTCTGGCGGGGCACGCATTCTATCGCTTCTGGATGGATATTCAGGATACTTCAGATACCCATCGATCTGCTGACCAAGAGAAGACCACTTTCACCTGCCCCTATGGTACATTCGCCTACAGGCGGATGCCATTTGGTCTCTGTAATGCCCCAGCCACCTTTCAAAGGTGTATGATGGCAATCTTTGACGGGCTAGTTGAAAAGTGCATGGAGATTTTTATGGATGACTTCTCGGTCTTTGGTCACTCCTTCGATGATTGCCTCGATAATCTTGATCGGGTGTTGTCAAGATGTGTGGAAAAGGACTTAGTGCTTAATTGGGAAAAATGCCATTTCATGGTAGATGAAGGTATAGTCCTTGGCCACAAAGTGTCCGCCAAAGGTATAGAAGTAGATAGGGCCAAGGTAGAAGTTATTGAGAAGATGAGTTACCCTAAGAATGTTCGGGAAGTCCGAGGTTTTCTCGGACATGTCGGCTTTATAGGAGGTTCATCCAGGACTTTTCAAGATCGCCAAGCCCTGTCTACCTTACTAAAGGAAGACGTTGAATTCGATTTTGATGATAGTTGCAAGCAAGCGTTTGAGGAGCTCAAGAATCGGTTAATATCCGCTCCAATTCTTATCTCACCTGACTGGAACTTACCCTTTGAGCTTATGTGCGATGCATCCAACTATGCTGTTGGTGCAGTCTTAGGGCAAAAGCTTAATGGAAAGTTCCAGCCTATCTATTATGCCACCACACATTGAATCCTTCTCAAGTTAACTACACAACCACCGAAAAGGAATTATTAGCCGTAGTCTTTGCTATGGATAAGTTTCAGTAGTTACTTGTCGGGTGCTCAAGTGATTGTGTGGGTGACCACGCCGCTTGCGATATCTCATGACCAAAAAGGATGCTAAACCGCGCTCTCTGCGTTGGATATCGACCTACAAGAGTTTGACGTTCAAATCAAAGACAAGAAAGGCGGTGAGAATGTAGTAGCGGATCATGTGTCTAGGATGTTAAATGAGGAAAAAATGAACCGGATGATATAGATCTTTACTTTCCTCTAGAAAACATCATGTTGATCGATGGCCGTTCTCCGATGTTCCTTGGTACTCCTCCATTGTGAACTACCTTCATGCCAAATACCTTGATCCTGAAATGTCTTATCAAGAGAAGAAGAAGTTCTTCTACGATATGAAATATTTCGTTTGGGATGAACCTTACCTTTTCAAGATTTGCAAAGATGGTTTCTTTGAGGAGGTGTGTTCGAATCGAGCAACGCGATATAATCGAGCAATGCCATAGTGGACCCACTGGTGGTCACTTTGGTCCTTGGAAAGCGATTGCGAAGATCTTTCAATCCGGTTTTATTGGCCAACGATCTTTAAAGACACGAAGCTTTCGTAAAGCTTGTGATCGTTGTCAAAGAACCGGAGCTTTGACAAGGCGATTTGACATGCCTTTGAAACCCATCCTTGAATGCGAAGTCTTTGATGTTTGGGGCATCGATTTTATGGGACCATTCCCATCATCTTGTGGCAACAAATACATCTTAGTCTGCGTTGACTATGTTTGAAATGGGTGGAGGCAATAGCCACTCCTCACAATGATCATAAACGGTCATGAAATTCCTTAAGAAGAATATCTTTGTGAGGTTTGGATGTCCACGTGCCTTGATAAGTGATGAAGGACACACTTTTGTAACCGACCCTTGAGAAAGTCCTCGAGAAGTATGGTGTTCACCATAAAATCGGCACACCATATCATCCGATGACTAGTGGTCGAGGTTGAGCGAAGCAACGAGTCTTAAGAAAATCTGGAGAAGGCGGTGAATAGTCATAGGAAAGACTGAGTGCGAAGTTGGACGATGTACTTTGGGCATATAGGAGTGCCTATAAGACCCCTATGGGTACATCGCCATATCAAATGGTCTACGGGAAACCATGTCATCTGCCTGTCGAGCTAGAGCACATGGCGTACTGGGCTACGAAGTTTCTTAACTTCGATTCCCAATCCTGTGGCAAACACACCGCTGCAGCGATTGCATGAGTGGATGAATTCGGACTCCAAGCTTACGAAAGCGCCGGGATTAGTAAGGAGAAGATGAAACTCCTCCACGATGCCAAGATAAAGGCGAGAGAATTCAAGGTCGGTGAGCAAGTGTTACTCTACAATTCCAGGTTGCATTTGTTTCTGGCAAGTTGAGGACACGTTGGTCCGGTCCTTTCGAGATTCTCCAAATCATTCTGGAGGTGTGCTAGAATTACGAGGTTATGGTGATCAACCGTTCGAGTTAATGGTCGAGGTGCAAGCACTATATAGGTGAACATAAAGAAAAGCCTTTGATTGTTAAATTCCTCGAAATCCTCGGGTGTGGGACTTCGAAGTCAACCACTTTGACGAGTTTTCACCCGATTTGTTTTCGAGGATGACGGTTGTGTTAAATCGAAGATGTTCTAGCAGGTAGTCTTTGATATGGAAGAGTTTGAAAGGGGCGACAACTTAAACGTCATCGGAGGAACCGGAGAAGAAAGAATGCAACCATGGGAAACTTGAAAAGGTATGGAGAGCTTTCAAAGATTTAACCCCATGTGTTCGCCGCTTTGTTTCGCGCCACACCATCGATTCGAGCTTACATGATGTAGTGGGTGGAAGAAAAGTCAAATGGCCTCGATCCAGGTGAGCTTTAATGGTGTCGAGCTAACGACATAAACCAAAAAAGCGCTACTAGGGGCACCCTAGATATACATTTTCTCTTGTTTATTTTCTTTTGTTTTTCTTTTGTGTGTCTTCGTTTAGTTTTAGTCTAGTTAGGGTTTTGTGTGAATATGCTCTGTATTTGTAATTGACTGTTGGATGCTCTGCACTGTTCCTTGGACGATGATTTTTTCCATCTAATACGATTCTCTCTTGTGTTTCATATGATATAATTCCCCCATCCCGAGATACTTTTCGTGTTTGTCAAGTGTGCAGGATAGTCTTGATAGCGTTTGTGAGTTTGAGACGATGTCGGTTTTCCGGTGGATGGTCCACAATCTCGATGTCTTGAGCATATCCGGATTGGACGTGACGCCACTTCAGTGTTGCCCTCTTTAGAACTACAATCAGCTAAGTTCTCTTTTCTTTTATTTTGCACACCATGAGGACATGTTGTCATTTAAGTGTGGGGGAGGGGAATGGTCGCTATGTATCGACCATTTGGTTAATACATGATATTATTTTCTATGCTAAAATGATGCTAAATTTTCAAAATTTTTGTTTTGTCCCGAGTAGGCAATACACGTTTTTGTTCGGTTTGTTATAGTCATTGATGCTGTATACCATATTTTTAGTGAGTTAGTTGTTTCACCAAGATTTATTTTCCACGTGCCATAGTGAATGATGAGCTAATTTATAAAGCTATACCCCGTTTGGATTAGTGATTTTTGATTATCTTGTAAGTCGTGTGCTTAGTGCTACGTATATATCTTGAGATTTATGATAGTTTGTATTTAGTTCCGAGTATGATATACTGTGAATATCTAGAAGTTTGAATGTGATAAGTAACACGGGGCTAATGTCAATTAAAAGGATAAGTTAATAGTTGATTAAAAAAGGTGTGTGAAAGCTAGTCGATGATTTGAGTGAGGTAGGGTATACCACGTATGTCCTATTCCACTATGATGACTAAAAGCTCACGACAGTTAGAAAAAGCTGCCTTATGATTGGAGTAAGGTAGGGTGTTATCTCGAAATGTCCTATTCTGCTATGAGGGCAATAGCTTGTTCTAATGTGTGTTTAAAGTGAAATGGCTAAATCAACTAAGATATTGTTACGAAATTGAATATAAGGCTTAGTTGTCGTTAATCTTATCCCCAGTATAAACCGATGGATATGTTGTAGGGATTATCCTCTGAGTATTTCAGAAAGGCCCTAGATTCATTCGATCATTCTTTTCGGGATATGTCACGTTTGTAGGGTGCATCTTATGAGTGTCATTTATTGCTATTCTACGATGGGGTATTAGCTAGTTTTGCTTTGAGTTTCTCAAGTTTGGATTTAGTGGAAATTTTCTATGGCTATGCACACACACGGGTGAACTTCTAGTTTATTGACTATATGGTATATGTGTTGAGATGTCTATATTCTTTCCGAGCCTTTATCTTGTTTTGTTTTGCTCGGGACGAGCAAAAGATAAGTGTGGGGGAGTTGTTAAGGGTGATTTTGTACGGTTTTTAACATTATATTTGATAATGATTTCCTCCGTATTTGTATAATTTGCATAGAAAACGAGTGTTTTAATGATTTATTAAGCAAGTGAGTTTTTAATTAGTTTATTCGCAAAATGAGGTTGTGTATGTGTTTTAATTATGGTTTTACGAGTATTTGGATTGTGTTACGTTTTGCGGTGTTTTTGATGTCATGTAGGTACATGTTGGAGGCTAAATTGATGATCAAATGTTGATATAATTCGAGCTAAATCAAGATAAAGATTGAAGAAGGAAGAGATAATGATCAAGAAACCGGAACCAGGCACTTCATGGGGATTTTGTCCACACTTGTAGGCACTTTCAGGGAAAGTTGTCTTGATGAAAGTTGTAGAGGATTGAAATAGCTTTCCAACGCATTTTGAATCACCTCATTCGGAGCCCTAGAAGTGAAGTTATGAGCAAAATACTGGAGCTGAGTAGTGGACGGGCGTCCATAAAAGTGAACTGGCGTCCAGAATCGTATTTTACATTCGAGAGTTCAGACGCGCGTTACGAGCGGCGTTCATTCTCCGTTCATAGAGGCTGGACGGCGTCCAAGATAGTGGACGGGCGCCCACGGCACCGACTCAAATAAACCGACCTAAAAATCTATAAATAGCGCGTTTCACCAAACCCAAAACATACAATTCGATCCCTAAACCCTAGGGAGCAGCTTGGCTGCGTTTTACTCCTTTATTTTCCAGTTTTTATGCAATAAAACATCTAGATTAGATAGTTAGATTTATGTTCTTTATTCCATCAATTCGAGTTTGCATAAGGATGCTAGGAGGCTAAATCCTCCTTGAACAAGCGTTGTGAAGCCGTCCATTTCAACAGTTTGATCTCGAGTTCGTGATTATTTTGTGAGTGTCTATTAAAGTTGTTACTTTTATCATGTTTTTATATGTTGATTGCATGCTATATCGAAAGATCCGTGCTTTTGTTTATTGTTTGCTTGATGAAAGTCATGTTAACCTTAGAACACCATGATAAAAGTTTAGACCTTTAATCTAATCACAACGAAAGTTATTAGATTAAATCTCTAGATTAGAAATTGAAAGATTTCACGCCTAGGTTAGAAAGACGTAATCTTTAACATCGAGAGATAAAAGATTAGGAAACGAACTCGTCTACGAGAGTAGGAGTTTATGCCTTCGATTAGGTGAATCACGACTTGAGTAGAGATCACGAATTAATCCGAATTAGAATTGAATGTTGATAGGATAGGTGGATCGATTGCTTGTTCGTTCGTTATAAATTGATTTTAATCCTTTAAACTTGAATTGTTTAGCTTTAGTTTACTTTTCTGCACTTTAGTTTAGTTTATTTATCGCTTTCAGTCTTTCCTAGCATTGGATTAATCTCCTCTGTCTAGTTACTTTTTCTGCATATTTGTTTAGGTTAGATTCGTGACATAGTTAGTTTAAAGCGTAAAACTAGGATTCACATTAAATCGAGTTCCCGTAGGATCGACCCGGCATTAACCTCTCGTACTACGATCCTTATACTTGAGGTTAACCGGTTTATAAATATTATTACTTGTTTATTCGCATTAGATAAATCCGGGACATCACACTTTATTGCATGCACTAAAACGAATGACGCATCTCATATTGCTGATTTGTTCTTTAGAGAAATTGTTCGTTTACATGGTGTGCCTCGTAGTATTGTGAGTGATTGTGATTTGAAATTTATAAGTCATTTTTGGAGAGTTTTGTGGCAGCGTATGGGTAGTAAATTGTGTTCTACTGCATATCATCCTTAAACGGATGGCCAAACTGAGGTTGTTAATAGAGTATTGGGTCAATTGCTTCGAACTGTTATTCAAAAGAATTTAAAGAAGTAGGAAAGGTGTTTCCATTTGTTGAATTTGCATATAATTGTTGTAAGCATTCTGCTACTCATTTTACCCCTTTGGAGGTAGTGTATGGGTTCAACCAAAATTTGACTTTTTCTTTGGATCCTTTGCCTACAGGTGTGCATGCTAGCTTGGATGGTGAGGCTAATGCTGAGATGGTGAAAGAGTTGCATGAGCATGCAAGGAAAAATTTGGAGAACGCGACATCACGGTACTCGAAGCAAGACAACAAAGGACAAAAGAAGGTGATTTTTGAACCTGGTGATTGGGTGTGGCTGCATTTTTGCAAAGACCGGTTTCCCAAATGATCGCGTGCAAGTCACTAACGTCCGTATTACTAACAAGAATTCTAGGTACATCATAGTATAGTAAATGCGAGTCAAGGTTGATCCCATAGAGACAATGCAACTATAAGTATAAACGATTCTAACCTAATTAAGAAGCAACATAAAGGCGGTCATTGACCAACAATAACATAAAATAAAACAAACATGGTATTCCTCTCCTCTTCTCACCGACCTACTAACTTGGATTAGTTAATCGTTATGTTTACTTCCCAACATAATTTCCTTAAATTAATCGTGAGCTTTCGTTTTAATTATCATTATCAGCTACGGGTGCAATTCCTAACCCTATCTACTCCGACAATGGCAGTAGACAATCTATATGCAAGCTACCCTCCTTAATTGGTCCGTAATAGCCATACGCATAAAGAACTAGAATTCCGATATCAAGCGCTAACTCATACTGCTAACCCGCCTAGACAGCTGTCGACATTCACCAGCATGTTCCTAAGGTCCATTCAAGACTATGTCCTAATTAACACTTCACTAACAGCCCTTCATGTTAATTTACGAATTACGAATACTAGATTGACCAGACCTATTACTCGATTTAGTTATTCCTGCCGATCAATGTAACTATAGTGAATCCCAGTTTAGGTTTTCTAAAATATGCCCCGGCAAACCGGTATAGACTGCCGGGTTACCGAGGGCGGCTTTTCCTAATTTCTGGATCTACATTGCTCAGTACGATTAATATAACCAAATTATAGGGTTGTTAAACATGCAGATTAACTAAAACACATAAATACGAACAGATCTACCATATTGAAGACAATAAAGGAACTTGCAAAGCTTCATACCTTCAACAGTGGTGATCTAGCTCGATCTACTCAAGCTAAAGATGAAGGAAGAAGGGAGGAAACCAAAAACAACTCTCCAAAGCTCAAGAAAACTTTATTGTATAATAATAATTGTAATGTAATATAGAAAACTTATGTTTTGTATTGAGCATATCCAAGCTTCAGTATATGCGGCTTTATATAGATACAATAGCCGTCTTAAGACTCTCTAAAACCCTAACTGACTTAGATAATGCCGCAGAATCAATTTTTTATCCAACAAGACGCCGGTTTACCGGGCCTAGCCTTCGGGTTACCGGGCCTTCATTTCTTCTTTTTCTTTAGCAGGCCTCTTATTGGACTTCAATCACTTGGCCCAACGTTTTTATTTTGGTTCAGATCCACCCTCCAAAGCTCCAGATCCAGTACATCTTATAAAACACGCAAAACAAGACAAAACAGTACCAAAACATTGGGAAAATAGCATAGATGCAGAATTACGATCCTGGAAACACTCACATAGCATTTGACACTTATTCCACATAATAACGAGCCTATCTATCCTCTATTGAGCAGAATTCAGGGTGAATAAACGTAGAATTATTTGTACCATTTAGAGCGTTATCACTAAACACCGGAAATCAAAGCTAAATCCTCGTGAAGATGGACCCTTTTTGAAGTGTTGGAGCATATCAACAACAATGTGTACAAGGTTGCTATTCCAAATGATTGGTGTGTTCCAAACACCATCAATGTTGTGGATTTGATGCCTTTTGACAACCCTTACAATCTGAGGATAGATCCTTCGCAATCGGGAGGGATTGATATGATCCCTGATGAGATTCCCGTCCCGTTAGCTCCTATGCAGCCCGTGGATCATCTTGTTATTCAAGATAGGCCGATGATGAGGCTCCAACACAACAGAACATGAGAGGCATTGAATTCTTTAGTGTTGGACACTTATATGGATTACGAGTAGCCCAAGAAGACTGAATAACAACCCATTAGACGCACCATATATGCTATTGGGCTTGAAGAAAACAAAGATGAGTTTGGATGAATTATTTTAGTTATTAGACTTGATTTATATTATTTTGCAATAAGACTTATTTAATAATTATCTGGTGGGCCTAGATGTCACAAGAAGCCCACCAAATTGGCACCAATTTTCCCTAGTTGGATTTGGATTTTTACTATGTTCTATTCTCCCACATTGCTTAGGAGATTTTTAGTCTTTTAATTTGTAGCCTATATAAATGCATCATACATACATTATTGATACACAACATTATTATTATTTGAGTGAAACTTTCTTGGTTAATTCTACTGGCTTAATTTTATCCCTTGCGAGTAAGTATTCTCTTCATCGTGGAGGATACAACCCTTCAAGAATGAATTAGTGTTTTTAAGCAAAACGTTGTAGTATTCTTGGCACAGATTGGAGTTTCTAGGACCAGGTTTCCTAGCCCGTTATTGATCCCTAAGGAGGTTCCTGGGCACGTTCGATTGTGTTTTCTACCAGGAATCACATCACCTTGGTAATCCAAACCTAACCGCCTTAACAGTCAACCCTGGTAATGACTGAGATACCCCTGAAGTAACCTTCACCATAACTGAAAACTACACAAAACTTGTTTCCCAAGTAATGCTGAAAACCAACTCAAAAACCTCAACAAACTGATCAACTCTGCGGACTTCCTTCAATTTGAACGCCAAACTCGATGAGTGACTTCATGCTCACGACCGAGATAGGCTTCAGAGATAGACTCAATTTGAGTATCCCACTCAGCTGACCAGATTCAACATGCATAGTTTAAGTCACCGTTACAAATCTTACCTTGATTTGAACTCTATGCAGACTGACCAGAAACAGATACACAACCAAGTGCCAAACTTCCTCCTTGTCTTCAGATTTGAGTACCTCAGCAGAACCCCCACTATAGCTGAGTATTCCCAGATTCAGATTAAAATCTTTGGATGTTTAGCAAGCCAAGACAAATCTGAAACTTGCTTCTTGGAACTCGTTTAGTGAACATATCAGTAGGATTGACATCAACACTGATCTTCTCCACTTTGACCATATTCACATTCCTCCAAAAATAGTACGTAACATCAATGTGCTTGGTTCTCCCATGATGAACCTGATGCTTAGCAAAACATATTGCACCCAAACTATCACACTACTCCCTGGCTTGTTCTTGATGCAAACTCAAATCATTGACTAGCCCTTTTAACTAGATTGCCTCCTTTGTTGTTTATATCAGTGCCATATACTCTGCTTTAGTAGTAGATAATGTCACTGTTGCCTGTAAAGTTGCCTTCCAACTTACCACAGAACCACCCAAAGTAAACACATACCCAGTCATAGATCTCTTTCTGTCCACATCAGCAGCATAATCAGAATAACGTACCCTATGACAAAGCATTGAGTACCACCCTTATAAATGAGTCCAATATCATATGTATGCCTAAGGTACTTTAACAGCCTCTTCAAATCTTTTATGTGTTCTTTCCTAGCCTGAGCATAAACCTACTGACAAAACTGACTGCCTGATCCAAATCAGACCTATTACAGACCATGGCATACATTAGACTGCCGACTACACTAGCATATAGAACTTTTGACATGTATTCTTCCTCCTCAGCTGACAGTGGAGCAAACACAGCAGACAGATGTAGATTTGGTGCCATAGGAGTATCTATAGGTTTGGCTGCTGATATGCCAAACTTGGATAATATTTTTTCAATATATCCCTGCTGAGACAAGAACAGTTTCTCCTGCTTCTTATCTCTATAGATCTCCATCCTTAGAATTTTCTTTGTATCCCCTAAATCCTTCATCTCAAATTAAGCCTTGAGTAGATTCTTTAGATCTTGAATGCTAGACTTGTTCACAACAGCTATCAGCATATCATCCACAAATAGAACCAGTTAGATGACTGGACCATCCTTCAGCTGGACACTTGTTATAGCCCAAATGAATCATATAACTGTCGAACTTCTTCTACCACTGCCTTGGGGCCTGCTTAAGTCCATACAATGACTTCTTCAACTTGCAAACAAACCCTTCCTTCCATGGAACTCGAAAACCCTCTAGTTGAGTCATGTATATTTCCTCATCTACATCCCCATGTAGAAAGGCTGTTTTCAGATCTAATTGCTGAAGTTCAAGTTTATGATGTGCCTCTACTGCCAGTAACACCCTGATGGAAGTCTTTCTGACCACTGCTGAGAATATCTCTTTAGAACCATCCACTTCTTCTGCAACATGAAGTGCATATCCAACCGTATCCTCAAACCCATACCTTTGGAGGGATCTAACGTTGGTCCTTCTAGCTCCGTTGAGAGTTGTATTCTGCTGACCAAATTCAACTGCTTGAGTATCTTCTGACCCCTGTTTAGCAGACTAGTTTGGATCCAGCTCTGGATATACTGAGTGCTGATTCAGCTGAGTCTTTCAATTCGATTGACTCTACTTGAAGCTCCACTAGTTTTTCAAACCTCTCAGCCCCAAATGTAATTTAAGATTTAGATGTGACCTTGAAAGATGAGTTAAGCATAGACTTTTCATCAAAGACTACACTCATGTTGAGTATAACCCTATTTTCAGTTGATGACCAGATTCTATACCCCTTAAATCAATCTCCATACCCTACAAATACTCATCTTGGCTCTAGGTTCTAGTTTTCATTCACTGACATGACAGTAGAGTATGCTTTCAAATATCCTTAGACCTAAGTAATTTGTAGGCATTCCTGACCAAACCTCAAGTGGTGTTTTGAGTTTGATCCAGTGTGAGGCCCCTTGTTGATTAAGTAAGGCTGTGCGGATCGCCTCTACCCAAAATCTTCTCGTCAGACCAGAATTATAGAGCATTCACCTTGCCCTCTCTAGAAGAGTTTGATTCATCCTTTCTGTCACACCATTATGTTGTGGAGTATTTTTGACAGTATGGTGTCTAGCTTTCATTCTTGCATAATTCATCGAAATTAGACCCACATTATTCCAATCCATTATCAGTTCTAAGTCTCATAATCTTCTTTCCTATCTGATTTTCAACCAGTGCCTTCCATTGCTTGAAGTGCTTGAATGCATCACTCTTATGCTTCATCATGACTACCAAAACCATCCTTGAATAATCATCTATAAAAGACACAAAGTACCTGTGACCACCCAGTGACTCCACCATTGAAGGCCCCCAAAAATTAGAATGAACATAATCAAGTGTTCCTTTTGTGATGTGAATTGCATTTGGGAACTTTCTCCTATGTAGTTTCCGAAACACACAATGCTCACAAAATTCCAGCTCCTTGAACTTATGTCCCCCTAGTAGATCAGACTTAGATAGAAATTGCATCCCTATTTCACCAATATGACCCAATCTCATATGCCACATCTTGGTCACCTATGACTGGTGAACTTCGATGATGTAACAACAATGTAATGTGATACATTAAACCCCTTGTAGTAAGTACAATGTCCTATTTTCGATACTTATGTAATCACAATGAATCTTATAGACATTCAACATTCCACTTTCACCCATGAACCCGAACCTTTTGATGTTTAATAGACTAAGTGATATCAAGTTCTTGGTCATTATTGGAACATGCCTAACCTTCTTCAGTGTGTAAAATTTACAATCATGTGTCATTAGCTGAACTGAGTCAATTCCAACTATTTTGCAGACCTTGTTAGTCATATAAATATGGCCTCCATCCACTCGCACATAGGTTGAAAACCACTCCCTATTGGCCACACATGAAAAGATGCCCAGTGTCCTGAATCCACACATCCTTGTGTCCTGTTGACTTTTAGAGTGCAAGGGCCAGATCATCTTCAGAGTTGGTGTCTTGTTATGCCAAAGCAATTGTACCCTGCTGAGTGGCACGCTTCTTCTTTCTCTTTTGACATTCATTCTTTAAATGTCCCTGCTCCTTGTAGTCATTACAACATCCTTTTCCTAAGGACCCTTGGAACCCTTCTTGAATTTCTTATTTCTAGGATTCTCTGATCCTCTGTTGACTCCACTAGCCACCAACCCAAGAGGGTGGTATGCATGTCTGCATTCGTAACCGGATGCCTTATGGCATAGCTCTCGAGCATGGAGAGATAATCTCGATCATTTCCTCCAATGACACTGAGTCCTTCTCGAAAATAAAGGACCGCACAAAGTTCTCTTATGATGCAGGCAATGAAACAAGTACGATCAATGATGCATCATCATCTTCAATCTTCACATCAATATTCCTTAAGTCCAGCAATATTGTATTTCAGCTGATCAAGATAATCCCTCAGCTGAATGCCCTTATGCATCCTTAACTGAACATACGTTGTTTCAATAACAACTTGTGGGTTAGAGACATTGACATGTACAGACTCTCAATCATGGACCACAGTTTCTCTGATGTGTCCACCTCAACAACCTCTGTGGTAATATCAGCTAACAAGCACAACATAATTGTTGAATGTGCTTTCTCCTCCAGACTGGCTCTCTCAGCAGCTGATGTTGCGTGAACTATCAGGGTGGCGCTAAATGATGTGCCATGTGGATATCTGGCTATTTTGGTGTGATTTCTCTGGTGAAATATGTGGTGATAGTGGTGGTTAATATGATAAAGAGGAAGTTTCCGGTGACAATATGAATGCGGACTCGAAATCGACGAATTGGCAGGGCTTGGCCTGCTTGTATTAATTATCTGATGGATTGTGAGTTACACACATCTCCTATTTATAAGGACCGGACTAATTATGATTATGCTAATGATGATAAGACATAATAAAGTACAATTAAGTATAAACTCGACCCCGGGCTGAGAGGTGGTGATTCTTCCTGAAGTCGTCGATCCTTTGTGCGGGCTCCTCAAGGGCCTTGTGATGCCAAGCCAGTAGACTCCCATAGTCAGGGTTAAGTCCGATTTATATTGATAGTTTGAGAAGTGATGTGATCCGTCCCGGAACTTCGACTTGAAATAACGCGACCATGAAAACCATTATTTGTGCTGTTGGGCCCGAATTAATACTTAGAGTCTTTTATGATGTTTTTAGTAGTAAAAGGCCAAAAGCCCATTAAGGGAGGTGCCTATATGTTAATATATTGGGTTAAGTATTTATTTTCAGTAAATAAAAGCCATTTGGGCTTATTAGAGTCAAGTTAAGTCCATTAGTAAATAAAGTGGCGAAAATTAGGTTTAATTATCCCACATTGCTAGTTTGTTTTATTTTCTTAAGTCTGTAGCCTATATAAAGGCAAATAGAGTCATTGTAACAGACAGTTAAATTTTGAGTGAAATATTATTATTTGAGTTCTTTTGAACTTGTGAGTATTCTGAGTAGAGTATTCAAACCAGAACTTATCAAGGTCGTGAGCATACCTTGTAGCGTTCGCAAACCGAGGTTCTTAGATACAAGGATATCTAGGGGTCGAGGTCTTTAATCCAAGGTTCTTAGGTCCACGGATACCTAGGGGTCGCGGAGCTCGTTTCATTGTTCCTACAATCAATCCTTGGGCAAAATCCGAATTGAACCTCCTCGGTTCACTTCAGTTGGTATCAGAGACAGGCATTGTAGGTAACAAATATCCAATTTTATTTCTTGTTCTTTATTTCAATTATTATCCACAACAAAAAAAAACAAATTCGTTTTTATTTAATTATTTTTGCCGTACCCCAGCCAAGAACATCATAAATCCTCAAATCTTCATAATCTTACCCGGAAAAACTTGAAGGTTCTTCAAACCTTTAAACTTTCCCCAAGAACCCTAATTTTCCAGAATCCTAATTTTTCCAAACCCGTTTTTGTATCAGGTTGTTTAATACCCAAACCACCTCCGAACGATCTGAAATTTTAACCACATCTAAATCAACCTGTTATCTACGTTTTCTCTCTTTACCTCATCTTGGAATTCCGATCTTATCCTCGTCGGAATCACCCCACAACAGCGACCGTCCTGTCTGAAATTCTGCACCCGTAGATATTTTTACGTTTTCGATTTGAGTAGGTTAAGAAACTCCAAATCCCCTCAAAATTTGCGATCTTATAGGAAATTCTCTGTTCTACAACTTTCGTCTTTTGAGTTTCCGCAGATTCGAAGTATTTTGAGCACAATCTATATGAAAAGTCACTGTTTAAATTCTGGAACTTTCTGACAGCATCATATTTAGGGTTTGCTCATTATTTTGGTTTGTTCTACGTTTGAACTCTACACGAGGGGTGAGAGAAACACGAGAGTTGTGATGATATAAATATTTTGCTGATACTATCATGGCATATGACATATTTCGCACACCTTGTTTAATTCAAAACAAAGCATACGAGTTGTGCATTGATCATCTGGAAGAAGAGAATCTGATTAGCAGTAGGGTAGTTAAAGAGTTGAACTTGCCGACAGAAAAACATCCTTATCCTTATAACTTTGTTGTTGGAAGTCGTCCGTTTTTGGTTACAAGGCAAGCATGGATTTCTTTGTCCGTTGGAGGTCATCGCTCTAATACATTATGTGATGTGGTTCCTTTAAAATGTGACCAATTGATATTAGCAAAGCCATGGTTACAATTGTACAAGGTACGTCATAATTCATCCCGCACTCGGTATTCTTTTTCTTATTATGGCAAGAAGTATGTTCTTGAGTCGCTACCCCATATACACGAGGGTGATTTCAAGAATGATGAATCCAAAAATATGGAAAATGAGAAGAGTGAGAGTCATGATATAAAACTGAAGAAAGCTTCCAAAGGTGTGTTTTTTGTTTTTTGCGGTCATTGTAAAGGGGATGACCATAACTTTCAAGATTGTCCTAAATTCTTGCAAGAACTACGTAGAATTGATGAGGAAGCTCGTTTGAAACGTGAATCATCAAGGAAAAAAGACATGGTTGAAGCCACAAACGAAGAAATTGTTGACACTCGAGCGGAAGAGTTGAAAAACGATGAAGATAAGAGTGTGGTGGAGATGAATATTGAGAATGAGCCTGAATTTGTAGAACAAAAAGTAGAGGTGTCTGAGGTGTCTATTGTGGAGGAAGAACGCGCGGAGTTGTTTTTGGTTGAGGCCAAAGAAGATGCTATGGTCCTCAATTCTTGTTCCGGTTTTGTTAAATCTTCTTTGCAGGTACATGATGATCAGCCTCATGAAGAGGACACCGGGCTGTTGGATACCTCCGATGCAGCCCCTATATTGCCTTTGGTTTGTCTTGGTCCTGATCATATTGATGGGAAACCGGAGCATACATTCTTTGACCCATTTTGTGCGCAAGCCGATACCTCACAGTATACGACTTGCTGTTATTATATTGCTTCTTTCCAGGTCTTCAACCACATTTACATCAAGCCGAGAGCTATTTCAGATTTTTCATTGGTAAAGCGTGGATCTCCATATCACCATGCCAATCATTTGAAGTTGTCTCTACGTATTATATTTGATCCCGGAATATCATTGGCGTTTTTTGTGGGTTCTCAAGACTTTGTGCAAATTGATCAGCTATATGACATCCTTCTGATTCGAGGACGAATCCTTTCCAACCGGGAGGGAATGATGTGATCCGTCCCGGAACTTCGACTTGAAATAACGCGACCATGAAAACCATTATTTGTGCTGTTGGGCCTGAATTAATACTTAGAGTCTTTTATGATGTTTTTAGTAGTAAAAGGCCAAAAGCCCATTAATGGAGGTGCCTATATGTTAATATATTGGGTTAAGTATTTATTTTCAGTAAATAAAAGCCATTTGGGCTTATTAGAGTCAAGTTAAGTCCATTAGTAAATAAAGTGGCGGAAATTCGGTTTTAATTATCCCACATTGCTAGTTTGTTTTATTTTCTTAAGTCTGTAGCCTATATAAAGGCAAATAGAGTCATTGTAACAGACAGTTAAATTTTGAGTGAAATATTATTATTTGAGTTCTTTTGAACTTGTGAGTATTCTGAGTAGAGTATTCAAACCAGAACTTATCAAGGTCGTGAGCATACCTTGTGGTGTTCGCAAACCGAGGTTCTTAGATACAAGGATATCTAGGGGTCGAGGTCTTTAATCCAAGGTTCTTAGGTACACGGATACCTAGGGGTCACGGAGCTCGTTTCATTGTTCCTACAACCAATCCTTGGGCAAAATCCGAATTGAACCTCCTCGGTTCACTTCAAGAAGGTTGTGTGTACTTATGATCTCCGGGTAACCAAGGTGCGGCCTTGATTCACAGTATGTGGAGAGGACTGATAAATCCGTTAGCTAGCGGCTTTATCTGGATTGGCAACAATTTGGATGATGATGGAGCCGCTTAAAGGCTTATGATGTGACCTCCGATCGGATCAAACCCGGGTCCGTGAGACCATATGCGGGTTCCTCATATCAATGGCCGCTAATCTGTGCCTTGCCAATTTACTCTGAAGGAGTTTTATAATGTAAGGCGTGGAGTAGAGGTTGTTAGCGATTTTGCTGGTGATATGCTCCGGTTAATTTCCGGTGAGGAGTTTGGTGCCGACTTTGGTTGTTGTCGGCTTTATGACCAAATCAGTTAGATTTCGGCTAGAAGTGCTGTGCTGAGACACGGATAGGCTTAGAGCCGGGATCGGCTAAGTGTTCGTGGCAGTTAGAGGCGTGGCCTCGATTTTGTGCTAGAAGTGACGGCTGATGTGACTGGCTGCGGTTGATGATTGGTTGGCGACGCTCATTTTTCATGCCTCATGATTATCTTTGAATTTCGAATTTTTCTGACACAACAGTTTAGTTCCCGCCCCTGCTACCGCCTATAAATAGAGGGTTACCCTCTCACTTGTATACTTTTGCAAAAATTGCTTCCTCTTCAATATAATTTTCCGACAGGCTAGCGATTTTCCGGCAAAGATTTAAGTGTTTCTGTACTATTGTCCCAGATTTATTGTTCTTGCTTCCCTGTACTCCCCCTTGTTGATTCATAGGTCTGTGGTGTTTTTATATTTTTTTTCCATTCGATTCGAAGCCTCTCATTTGCTTTTAATTTTCTAAGGAAGACAGAGTGGGGGCGAGGTGTTGAGATCGTAACGTACCCATTAATCTTGGCCCGGCTTCATAGTCTAGGCGATAACAAATCCATCTTGCCCTTGTGTTTTCAGGATATCTTCTGAGTCGGCTACCGAGAGTGACGTTATTGCACGTGGTTACGGATCCAGAAGTGAAGTTGAAGAGACATCTTCACAGTAGGATCGGACTGAGGAAAATCCACCCGCTATTAGGGTAAGGGTGAGTGATGAAGGCCGAGTCACTGCCGATAAACCTACAGCTGTGGCAAAGGTAAAGGTAAAGAGATAGAAAAAGCCCCTATGAAAACTCGGTCCGCCGCTGCCTTTCAAGACCTCGCGAGTCAGAAAGCCTTTGATAGGGAAGTCGAGTGATTATGGAAGTGTTGAATAGGTGTCCTAAACCTAATCGGGTTGGACCGGATCCGACCGGGTCAGGTCATTTACAGTCTATTTTAGTTCATGTAATATCTTTATTATGATTATCTTCATGTTATTCTTTGTATATATATAGTAACGTCCCTAGTGTCAAATTGTGATAGAGAAACCATAATTGTAATTATGGTAGATGAGATCTCTATTTGCTTAAACGTGTTTGATACTTAAATGTCTCTAGTCGAATGTACTGTCAAATAAGACATTGATAATACGATTAGACTAGCATGTATTGGATGTCTTCTATCTTATTAAAGATATGGATAGATCTCGTATATCAAAGTGTAGGGACACTTGGACTGTATGTGGACGTGTATTAGAGAATGCGTACGTTAGACTGACTCACTTACACTAAGTGTCGCACTTTGTGGCAGTTGTGTAATTATCCTTAAGACCTGAGTCTTCATGGCATCACGGTGTGGATTGTCATGCTTTGACACTATTGAGATTTCCCCTATGCACAGGGCGATCATGCGGTTGTGATTCGGTGTGATACTGAAGCATGCGGAGTATAAATGTTTAGTCGTCTAGGAATCGTGTATCCTATGATTTGGATTGAAAATCCAAAATGTCCTTCTTATAAGGATTGTCTAGCTCTCGTGAATCTTTGCAAAGTAGGAGTAAATGTGTTATTCCGAGAGAGCATGATATCCAGATTATAAGATACGATTGTTAATGTACTGACACTCGAGATATGATCGTATGGATATTATTACAGCGATATGATTGTAATTTACACGGTAACTGTTTCACATGAAAGGTAGTACTCATTGCATTTGGAAACTTCTGATGATTGAGGGTCACGGTGTGTTGCTGGACGCTATCCCATGATCGTTAGGTATGAAGGGCATTTTCGTAATTTGCATATTGTGTCTACGGCCAACATATTTGGAAGCCTATTGGGTCACACACATATGAACATCGAGTCGGATTAAAATACGGTTATAGTTGATGACCAAATAAGGAAAGTTTATCTCAATACTATAAAGGTCATAGTGGTAAATTAATATGGTGGTATTTATTTATTATGAATAAATAAAATACAATATATTAATTATAATAATTATAGAATATTCCGGATGCCAATTATTGGAAATTTGGGGAGCCACATCTAAGGGTATAAGATACACTTGGATTGTGCACTTTAATTAATAAGATTACCATAATATTTATATTGGATATTAATTGATTTTTTGGAAAAAATAGATTTATGGTAATAAGATAAATAAATTTGATATAAAATAATGGCAATATTTATTATAATAAAAGAGATAAATTAATCAAAGTGATTTTCCTTATTTTATTGGGAAAAGTGTTTTTCTCTTTCAAATATCTTCTAGGAAGCTTCTCCTGGTCAGATTAGGAGACATTGGGGCTATACCTCCCCTATATAAGGAAGGGGTTGGCTAGCTCTTTTATACATCACAATTTCAAGAGCTAAGAGCTCTTGAGTAAAATAGAGAGCTTCCTATAGAGAGAGAGAGAGAGAGAGAGAGAGAGAGAGAGAGAGAGAGAGAGAGAGAGAGAAAGGCCGGTATAGTAGCCGGATTTTTCTGATAGCAATCCAAGGAAGATTCTGGTGAGGAGTTTGTGTGGATTATCGATAGAGGCCGGACGCGTGGACGGCTTCCGCACAGTACTACTCTCCTTGACGGTCAAACCGATGATCTTGTAGATCATCCAAGGTATATTTCATTAAACTACTTAACGTGTTTATTGTATCAAACGAAGACGATCAAGGAAAAGGAAATAAAAATTTTAAATTCGTTGCGTTTAACTAGTGATTTCCTAACAGTGGTATCAGAGCCAACTTCGAGCTTAAACAATAAGCACTAATTAATTGGGTAGTAATTAATCAATTGATGCAAGATCTAGATTCACGAAACGTTAGAAACAAAAAAAGGGAATTGATAGGGGGCTCGGCCGATTGGATGCGGCCCCATCCTCCACGGCGGCAGTTGACGGCGCTGGCGGCCCTAGGGTTGCCGACGTTGGCTGGTCTTCTCCAAAGAGGAGATCAATTCGTTTCGTTTTGTGATATTTATAGTGCATTGATATCTCATTTGTTTAGTTGTGTCATGTGGCTAACCAATGGTTCAAATAGTTTGGGCTATTGGGATACCATGTGGCAAATTAACCATAATATTGGCCTTTCTAAATATTTGATTTGGTAAAAGGTTTAGAGTGCAAGCCACTTTCAAAATTTTGATTTTGAAAGGTGGCCGGGCATCAACCAAATTTGGTTTGGAAAGATGCCTTTTGGTTTAGGAACTAAAGGCATCCCTTTTGGTTAAGAACCAAAAGGAAAGAAAACAAAAGTGACCTTTTAAATTTTGATTTTAATTTTGAATACTTTCAAATTAATAAAATTGAAATTAGAATCGATTTAAAATTAAATGTTAATTTTATTTTTGATTGAGTCGTTTAATTAACTAAAAGTTAATTAATTATTTGATGATAAAATAAGACGCATAAGTAGTTAAAATTATAATTTGATCTTTATCATAAGATATAATTGTATGGATTAGATGTGTAGATATAATATGATTATATGGACCCCGATTGATCATGCACTCGACCAATAGGATAGATGGGAGTAATTTACTTTATGTTGGTTTATCAAAATTGTCCTAGGCCGTTATGAAGCACGTGACCTAATTTACATTTTGCATTTATCCCATTCCCGTTAGCTCCCCTCCCATGTGCAGCGGGTGTAATTATTTATTAGATAGATTATTATGTAACAAGAATGGAGCAAGAAGACGAAGAACAAAGAAAAGGAACCCATTGGCATACAACAATAAAGATCCTATTGGAGATTGCGGCTACCCTTAGTTTGTGACCCGCGGTTTCGTCAGTTTGTATTCGAAACAGCACCTAGGAAAAGTCCATTATCATACCGGTTATTTTGTGCGCGGAATGTTGTGTATGTTTTAATTTATATGATATCGTAGTAATTAAATGAAATTAATTAATTGAATTAATTTTAAAATTATTCCCACGACAAAAATCGAGCCAAAATTGTCTCCCAATATTATAATGACGGTGAAGAGCCCTTGTTTTAGATGCAACTGATCGGCCCTCGTCGGGAGTTGACCTACCTCAGGTATATCGTCATTATCGAGATATGATCGTTATGAGATCTCATAAATATTTGGGTTATGACTCGACTAGAATCTTGCGGTGATTGTTGGCCCTCGTCAGGACCGTTTGATATAAGAGACAAGGGGTTGACTATCACATAGAGATGTGAATCATCAAAGAGTTGACTAGTCAACCACTAGGAGCCGCATATGATGCGACTGGTAGGAGTACCTACCTTACGAAATTGTCTCGGTTGATCGGCCCTCATCAGGAATCGATATAACTAGATCGGATCCCATCCACTAAGGAATTAATTAAATTCTTGAAAGCCAATTGGGAATAGTTGGCTAGTGGGAGAAAAACCTAATTAAAATTTTATGTGCAATTTTAGGGTTTTGAATACATGAACTTTTACTTATTCTATCTTTATTTATTGTTGTAGGAAATGTCAAACAAATTGAACCTTCGTTTTATCATCGACAATAAGCTTGACGAAACCAACTTTCTCGACTGGGAATGAAACCTCAAAATCGTTGGGAAGATTGGCTATGTCTTAAATGAAGCGATACCTGAAAAGCCCGACGAGGGCTCGGCTGTAGAGGCTGTCGAGAAGTACAACAAGAACTGTTCTGACAGTATTGATGCTACATGTATCATGTTTGCTTCCATGACACCTGAACTGCAGAAACAACATGAGTCCATGGACGCCTACTCAATCATGGTTCACCTAAAGGAACTCTATGCTTCTCAGTCTCACACTGAGAGGTACGAGGTCTTAAAGGCCCTATTTGGTTGTAAGATGGCACCCAGGACTGCTTTGGGGACACACGTGCTTAAAATGATTGGGTACATAGAGAGGTTTGAGAAGCTGGGCCACAAGTTGGAACGTGAATTGAGTATTGACTTGATTCTGCAATTTCTCCCTGATTCATACTCGCAGTTCGTGATGAATTATAACATGAACAAGATAATATTGCTCCCTTGCGGAGTTATTGAACATGTTGAAAACTGTTGTAGGCACTAAGAAGAACTAGAGAACTGAGGAAAGGAGAGGTGGACCTACGCGTTGGGAATGGAGCAAGTGTTGCTGCACTAGCCGTAGGAGTTTATTTTCTTTCGTTGCCCAGTGGGCTAGTACTAGAACTTAATAACTGTTATTTCGTCCCTGCTCTTACGAAGAGCATTATTTCTATTTCTGCATTAGATGTTGACGGATTTTCTTTTACGTTCAAGAATAAATGTTGTTCTTTTTCACGTGATGGAATTTTTTGCGGTACCGGCATTCTTAGCAATAGTCTCTACATATTAGATATGAATGTTGTCGTTCTTAATGTAAATAACAAGAAAGCCAAGATAAATGACTTGAATGAATCCTACTTATGGCATTGTAGACTTGGCAAGATAAACAAGAATCGTATTTCCAAACTCCATAAAGATGGAATGTTGGATCAATTCGATTACGAATCGTTTGATACATGCGAGGCTTGTTTGACGACAAAGTCACCATTTAGTGGCAAAGGGATAAGATCAAATGAATTGCTTGAGTTCATACATACTGATGTTTGTGGGCTAATGTCAATTCAAGCCAAAGGAGGATACTCTTATTTTATCACCTTCACTGATGACCATTCACGCTATGGTTATGTGTACTTACTGAAATACAAGTCTGAGGCCTTTGAAAAGTTCAAGGAATTCAGAAGTGAAGTTGAGAAACAACTGGGTAAAGAAATCAAAACACTTCGATCCGATCGAGGTGAAGAATACCTAGATGGAGAGTTTCAAGACTACTTAAAGGAGAATGGGATTCTACCTGAATGGATCCCTCCCAGAATGCCTCAAATGAATGGCATATCTGAGAGGATAAATTGCACTTTGTTGGAAATGGTACGATCCATGAGAGCTACGCAGTTCTCCTAAAATCATTTTGGGGGTATGCTTTAGAAACCGCATCCTATACACTGAAACGAGTTCCATCAAAGACGGTTGACTCCACACCATACGAGGTATGGCATAAGAGAAAACCGAGTCTGGCATATCTTAAACCTTGGGGTTGTCCGGCTTACGTGAAGCAGATGATGCCCGAAAAACTAGAGGCTAGATCTGACAAATGTCTATTTATGGGCTATCGTAGAGAAACTAGAGGATACCAATTTTACCACCCTGAGGAACAAAATGTGTTGTTTCCAGGACTGATCACTTTCTAGAGAAAGAGTTTATTCTGGATAGGGTCAGTGGGATTAAAATTGACCTTGAAGAAATTCAAGAACCACTTACGAACAACAGTCATTTGATGGAAGTAGAGGAGACGCCACACACAAATGTGACGCCGACCTCTACCGTAGACACACTAGCACCTCGAAGATCCACCAGGGAACGTCGTGAACCCGAAAGGTATACTAGCATATATCTCATGGAAGATGAGGATCCTAGAACTTATGAGGAGGTGTTATTAAGACACGACAAAGAGAAATTGCTCGAGGCCATGAATTCTGAAATGAAATCCATGAAAGACAACCAAGTTTGGAACTTAGTTGATCCACGTGAAGAATAGTTCCTATAGGGTGTAAATGGGTCTTTAAGAAAAAGACTGACAATGACGGTAACATAACAACCTACAAGGCTTGGTTAGTGGCAAAAGGTTATAAGCAAAGACAAGGAGTTGACTATGACGAAACCTTTTCGCCCGTTGCCAAGTTAAAATCCATTAGAATTTTTCTCGCTATTGCAGCATACCATGATTACGAAATCTGACAGATGGATGTGAAAATTGCTTTCCTTAACGAGAAACTGTCTGAGGAGGTGTACATGACACAACCTGGGAGTTTCACAACCAATGATGCCAGGATGGTGTGCAAACTGCAAAGATCCATTTATGGATTAAAGCAAGCTTCTTGGAGTTGGAATATTTGCTTTGATGAGATAATCAAACAGTTTGATTTCATCAAGAACAAAGATGAGCCCTGTGTTTACAAGAAGGTTAGTGGGAGTGCTATTTTGTTCCTAGTGCTTTATGTTGACGAAATATTGCTCATAGGAAGGGTGTGCCTATGTTACAGTCAGTCAAAGCTTGGTTATCCAAGAACTTCTCCATGAAGGGCTTAGGTGAATCAGCCTACATTCTGGGAATAAAGATCTATAGAGATAGATCTAAGAGGTTGCTCGGTCTGTCACAATCCACCAATATAGACAAGATGCTGAAGAGATTCAGCATGGAGCAGTCCAAGAGAGGATTTTTGCCCATGTCACATGGTGTCTATCTGTCAAAGGGAATGAGTCTTAAGACATATGAGGAAAGGGCACAAATGAGTAGGATCCCTTACGCTTCGGCTATCGGGTCCATCATGTACGCCATGTTGTGCACTAGACCAGATGTCTCGTACCCTCTTAGTATGACTAGCAGGTACCAGTCCAACCCAGGTGATGGTCACTAGGTTGCAGTCAAGAATATTCTCAAGTACATGAGACGTACTAGGGAATGTTCCTGGTTTTCGGGAACGAGGATTTAGTATTATGAGGTTACACAGATGCCAGTTTTCAAACTGACAAGGATGACTTTAAGTTGCCGCCCGGATTTCTTTTCACGCTTAACGGCGGGGCAGTGAGCTGGAGAAGTTCCAAGCAGGAGACTACTGCGGACTCTATAATGGAAGCCGAATACATAGCAGCCTCGGAGGTGGCAAAGGAAGCAATTTAGATGAAGAAGTTCATTACTGAACTTGGTGTGATTCCCTCTATTGAAGGTCCAATGCCACTGTACTGTGATAACAATGGGGAGATATCTCAGTCAAAGGAACCATGGTCTCATCAGAAGTCCAAACATGTGCTACGGTGATATCACATGATTAGAGAGATAGTAGATAGAGGAGATGTAAAGATAGAGAAAGTCCACACGGATGATAATATAGTTGATCTTTTAACCAAGGCATTGTCACAAGAAAAGCATGAGAAACATGTTCACATGCATGTACTTAGGCATATAAGTGATTAGCTTTAGACCAAGTGGGAGATTGTTGAATAGGTGTCCTAAACCCAATCGGGTTGGATAGGATCCGACCGGGTTAGGTCATTTATAGTCTATTTTAGTTCATGTAATAACTTTAATATGATTAATAAAAAGCACTTTTGTTATTATATATTGTTTATCTTCATGTTATTGGTTGTATATATATAGTAACGTCCTTAGTGTCAAATTGTGATAGATAAACCATAATTGTGATTATGGTTGATGAGATCTCTAATTGCTTAAACGAGTTTGATACTTAAATGTCTCTAGTCGTATGTACTGTCAAATGGGACATTGATAGTACGATTAGACTAGCACGTATTAGATGTCTTATATCTTATTTAAGATAGGGATATATCTCGTCTATCGAAGTGTAGGGACACTTGGACTGTACGTGGACATGTATTAGAGAATGCGTACGTTAGACTGACCCACTTACACTAAGTGTCACACTATGTGGCAGTTGTGGAATTATCCTTAAGACCGGAGTCTTCATGGCATCACGGTGTGGATTGTCATGATTTGACAGTATTGAGATTTCCCATATCCATGGGCGATCATGCGGTAGTGATTGGGTGTGATACTAAAGCATGCAGAGTATACATGTTTGGTCGTTCGGGAATCGCGTATCCTATGATTGAGATTGAATATCCGAAATGTCCTTCTTATAAGGATTGTCTAGCTCTAATGAATCTTTGCAAAGTGGGAGTAAATGTGTTATTCCGAGAGAGCATAATATCCATATTATAAGATACGATCGTAAATTTACTGACACATGAGATACGATCGTATGGATATTAGTACAGCGATTGGATTGTAATTTACACGGTAACTGTTTCACATGAAAGGTAGTAGTAACTGTATTTCACACTTCCAATGATTGGGGGTCACGGTGTGTTGCTAGACGCTATCCCGTGATCGTTAGGTATGAATGGCATTTTCATAATTTTCACTTTGTCTCTACGGCCAACATATTCGGAAGCCTATCGGGTCACACACTATGGACATCGAGTCGGATTAAAATGCGGTTATAGTTGATGACCAAAGAAGGAAAGTTTATATATCTCAAGACTATAAAGGTTATAGTGGTAAATTAAAATGGGGGTATTTATTTATTATGCACAAATAAAATACAAGATATTAATTATATTAATTAAAGAATATTACGGATGCCAATTATTGGCAATTTTGGGCGCAGATCTAAGGGTATAAGATACATTTGGATTATGCACTTTAATTAATAAGATTACTATAATATTAATATTGGATATTAATTGATTTTTGGAAAAATAGATTTATAGTATTAAGATAAATATATCGATATAAGATATTGGCAATATTTATTATAATAAAAGAGATAAATCATTTAAAGTGGTTTTCCTTATTTTATTGGGAAAAAGGTTTTTCTCTTTTATCTATCTTCTAGGAAGTTTCTCCTGATTAGTTTAGGAGACATTGTGGCTCCACCTCCCCTATATAAGAAATGGGATGGCTAGCTCTTTTGTACATCACAATTCCAAGAGCTAATAGTTCTTGAGTAAAATAGAGATCTTCCTATAGAGAGTTAGGGAGAGAAAAAAAAAAGGCCGGTCTAGCAGCCGGATTTTTCTGATAGCAATCCAAGGAGGATTCCGGCGAGGAGTTCGTGTGGATTATCGATAGAGGCCGGACGCATGGACGGCTTGCGCACAATACTACTCTCCTTGATGGTCAAAGCGACGATCTTGTAGATCATCCAAGGTATATTCCGTCAAACTACTTAACGTGTTTATTGTATTAAACGATGACGATCTTGGAAAAGGAAATCAAAAAATTAAATTCCGTTGCGTTAAACTATTGATTTCCTAACAGGAAGACCTTTAAAGAGAGCCATGAGTATACAAATTTGTTGATGGCTTTTGATATCCCGCACCATTATAGGTTTACCCGGTTTGAGAAGGATGAGTACCGCAATGTGACTAAGGTCTGTGGTCGCAACTCCAAGGATTTCATATGGCTTCACTATGACCATTTTATCGCCGGCCTTCGTCCTCCATTTGGTATGTTTTTCGTTGAATTCCTATGGGATTTTAATGCCTTGCCTTGTGATCTCACTTTAGGAACAACGAGAGTCATCATGGCGTTTATTGTGATCTGCAGGTTGTTGGGTAGAGAACCTACAATGCCGGTGTTATTTTACTTTTATTCCATCTCAAGGCATGGGATAGACGGTCAGCTCGCTCCCATAAACTCAAATGCCATCTACTCTTCGACTTTCCCGATCGGGTGAACTCGGGGAATGCGAGGTGTATACGGGTCGAATCATCGGTGGGTTGGCCCTTTCCTCACTATGCCGCCAACAAAACCAAAATAGCTGAGGATGTAGAAGTGGGAAAGCCTGATGAAGGCAAGGTGAAGTTCATTAAGGAGCTGAATAAGCTTTTGGGGTACGATGCCAATCGCAATATTCGAAACAAACTTTTAATTGGCGCCGCCTTTTAGAGGTTCTTGAGGAAGTGTTGAAGGTTGGGATATCGGGATCAGATGTTAGAGATCCCATAATCAATGTGGTACATGTCGACTATGACCCGGACTGGATCGGCGACTGCCATATCAACAGATGTCTCCCCTCTGTGTGTAGGGTTTGCGAAGGGGATCCCAGCCGTAGACATTCGAGAAACATTTTGTTTTCCGCTTTGCCATTCATTCACTTACCTTGTTGCCTTCTTATTTATGTATTTTGGACGTAACCAATTTTGATTTTTGCAGTGATGATTAACCCTACCAAGGCAAGGAACAACACTATTTCCAAGAAGAGAGCCACAACTATGGCTAGAGAAAAAGAGCTCAAGACCCTTCGAAAGACTGCTCTGCCCATAGTTGACAAAGAAACAGATACTGGCGAGCCTAACCTGGAGGCGCAAGCTCATCCCTCCATTCCTCGGGCTCGTGAGAAAGGTAGTGATGACGTAGATCAAGTGATAATAAAATACTTGACCACCATAAACCAATACTAGCAAGAGGACTAGGTCCATCGTAGTATAGCTATAGTGAATCAAGGCCGATCCCACAGGGAACCAATTGTGGGTCATTTATGTAAAAACAATTAATTATTCATATCAAGGACACAAAGGCGGTCTACGACCAACAAGAGACAAGAAAGATAAAGGACATGACACAAACAACGTAATTAACCTCCCCAATTATTATGTTATCGTTTGGATCTAGATAATCTATATAATTAAGCTAGACTCGACAACTATTAATCCGATTCGTATTTCTTTTATATTGGCTACGGGAGTCATCCCCTAAACTAGATCTAGCTCCGGGTAGGCCATCAAGATCACTCTAATAGATTACGTGACTTCGCTTTTTAGGCCTCAATCTCATATAACTTGCACGCTTACAAAACTAGGGAACCCGATATTAACCGTATTCCTCACCTAGGCAACATTCCTGTGGTTTGGCGTACTTCCTAAGCGATCACATCAGTCTCTGTCCCATTAACATTTACTTTTTAGGTCTCCTGTTAATCTACAATTTACGTATAACTAGGTTTCGACAATTCCCAAATACAGAACAGATCTAGATCACGCTGAAAGTCCCGGAAGATGAATTCATGAGCCGGCCTAGGTGTACTATATTGGTATTTCCTAATCATACGCTAATTAAAACAGACGAGCAACGTAGCCGTAGCCATACCTACTAAGATAAGAAATTCTAGATGGACAATCACGCCATAAAGACGTGGCTAGACTGACTCAGCGAACAACCAAATCTTAGCGTTTCTACATACGTAACGGATAAAATAGAAATTCATAAAGTAATTATATAGATCTACTAGAAATACGATTATTAATCAAAATAAAATCATACATAGATCACGAGACATAAGCGTGGGCGTGTGGATCCTTATAGACAAGGAATCCGCACTGCCTCATGTCGTAATCCTAAATCTACATCATTTAACTAAGAAATAACAATCTCAAATGATAAATAATAATTGGGGAATTAATTATAAAAACTAAGAGAAAATAATTACAAGAACTTACATAATTGCAGAACTTGTAAAAACCACTATGAGGAAAACTGAGGATTTTAATTTAGACTGAGAGAAGTGGCTAAGGTGTGTTTTTGCTAATGAAATAGCACAAGTATATATAGGGGTAAAAAATAGAGTTAGGATAAGCATTAACCGATCTAAAATAGGTTTACTAAATCCAAATGAAGTCTAAAACGTGTCGAGATAATTCCAAGTCGATCTGGTCGATTTGCTTGCCACTCGCTCCCAGTAATGTAGGCTCATTGCCAATGAGTCCATCGATTTTCGATTGGCTCACTGGCTTTTATTGTTCCTTACTCCTCTTTTCGTGCTGCTTCGGTATTTCTCTTTTATTCAACCCGATTCTGCTCCGATTTATCTTTAGATTTAATTCATCCATTTGTAATTATCCTCCAATTTATCTCAATCTACAAAATAAATATTTATTGCACAGTAAATCGTATTTAAATGATAAAAAACGGATAAATACCAATTTATATTCTATAAATCACATAACATTAAATAATCAATATACTCATGTGATTTAACATAAAACATATATTATTAGGCTCGATTTAAGGATAACGTTGATGACTTTTACGGGTATATTTTGCCCGTCATCAACTACCCCCCACTTAGACTTTGATCGTCCCGAACAAAGCATCAATAAGTCATTCCCCAAGACAACATTTTCCATGGTCAGATGATATTTACGCAAGAAACTCGAGTCAACTCATACCAGTCATGCTCATAAGGTATCCATTATTCACTACTCGCTATGAATCGAAGTGATGTGTGCATGTGCATTCAGTTTTATATAATCATGGCAAGATTAGAGTTTATGCTAACTTCGCAATCTCAACCTACCAACATCAGTATTCCCACTTCTTAAGCCTCGCAATGGGTAAAGGCATGGTACAATAAGCAAGAGCATCATCCAAGAGGTTTTTGGACTCGGAGACCGAGAAATACTCAAAGCCTCTTAAAAAGTTGAATTTCTTCGCATTTTCAAAATTTCAAGCATTAACACCTCTCAAGAAAGAAACTTGCTTTAAAAGTAAATTATGCATTGCAAGAATCCCCTTTCACGGATTGGTCAATAGCATTGTATATTACCACAAGCGCGAAGCTACTTTGGTAATGTTACTACAAGCCCAGTGTTTAACGTTTTGTTAAAACACAGATAAATCTCAAGCTTATTACTCCGCTTTAATGGCCAGAATATTGGAATACGTCTGCAGATAAATATCGACACTAAGTTCACATAACCAATCATCTACGCAATGTACACATAATTTCTTCCGTTATTATAATTCGTGTGGTAAAAATCGATTCAAAGATTGAGTAATCGAATAATAAATAATTATTTGCAACAATCGGCATGAATATCCTTAAATTTACATTCACATAAGTATAAAATGATCACGTACTCATGCAACTTGGTTCCTTTCCTATCAATTCTTAGCTAGGAACTCACAATTCTAAGGGTACGAGATAAATAATATGACATTTATTCAATTTTTTCAATTTTTCTTAAATTTTCTACCATACCGTTTCTTTTAATTTTTAATTATAGCACATCATAGCTAAGTCTCCTACCCCCCACTTAAGCATGTCATTGTCCCCAATGACAACGACAAAATGAGAATTTAAGAAAAAGACTTAGCTCTGGAAACGGCTCTCAAGTAAGAAGCAGAACATCGGAGTAGTCCAAGCACGTCGTGGAGAAGTAGACAAAATCCTGGTAAAGCAAACCAAACAGAAACTCCACGAAACCGGTAATAACAAGTCAATGGAAGTTATAAAATATCCAAAAACAAATTAAGCCACTTTATTTTATACACCCAATGACAAGGAAAACCAAAGAGTTAAAATGACTCGTTCAGACACGAGTTCTAAAATGAATAGGATAAAGGATACACGGACTCAAAAATAAAAATACTAAATCAAAAGAAAAACAAACAAGCAACTAAAGATGGTAGTCTTCATCTTAACCTCCACCGCTTAAATATTCTTAAAACCGGGTGGAGAAGACAAAGATCAAAAAGCATTACCCCATGTGGGAAAACACGAGGTTGACTGGATCGACAAGGTATTCAAACCTGTGTAAAAGAGAAACTTGGTAAGGTATAACAGATTGGGGGCACCTATTGGCTAAAGATAAATGCAGATACTTCACGCAGAAGCTTCTCACTTGGATTGGATATCAACAATTTAGGGAAATGTAGCTACTCCTCGAAATTACGAATTACCCAATTTACCATGTAGAAGGTCTCAACGTCATCAACAAGGTCGGATCGGTGGGATAGTACAGAACAAAACGCATCATCTATATGTGCCGAAATAGGCGTAAAAGTCTATAATTTGATCAACAAAATTTAAAACTTCCAGTAGAAAGAATTGTTGTAATTTGATCGAACCAAAAACTTTTAAAATCTAGCTAGGGTCAGAGCTACACGTACCCCAGCTAGGATCATGAAAACCAAAATGAGAAAAGATAATCATTAAAACTTAGCAATGTTCAAATTCCGCAACAAAAGGGTATCTTGTAAAGAAAATGGAGGTTGAGAGTATGATGGGTTTAGAAAAAGATATATAAGGATGGTAAGAAAAGATAAAGGTTGGGTAAGAAATTGTGTTTTGGGTGGGATGAAAATTGGTTTGGAATATGGGATTGGGTAGGTATTGGTGAAGGGATTGGGTTAGGGTGGGAGAGTGAAATAGATGGAAAGAAAGAGAGGGGATGAAAGAATGGTTAGAAATGTGAATTGTGATGCAGATTTGTGAGAGAATAGAAAAGGTTGAAGGGTTAAAAGGTATAAAGGAAAGGATAAGGGTAGTTGCAGAACGAATTGCATACAACTTTGGATTTTCACTCGGATCTCCATTCTAAAAAGTTTTGGGAGTTGACCAAAAAGTGTTCTTGTTCGCACCAATCATTCTCTGTTACATTTTCAGTAATTCTCAAGTTCTCTCAATGCTTCCATCTTAAGGTTGATTTCTAAATTTCCTTTTCTTTAGCAATTTCTCGACTCTCCTATGAAACTCTATTTCACGTGGCCTATATTGAGTAAAAAAGTTTTGCACATTCTTAGCCTAATGGCCTTCGGAACACGGCAAAATAAAAAACCTCAACATATGTCACGTTACTCTTATTTGACTCAAAGAAAACAAAACCTAAAATCCTAAAAAGAAATCCTAAGGTTTTTAGAAGTAGTTCTGAATTTAAAGTCCTCAGCTCGACTTTCCAAAAATAATCCTTGTCAGTTATCATTCTTGGATCGCCAGATGTTGACCCCTTGAGCACAATATGAGGTGGGCTCGTCGCTTTTGTGGATTAATCCCCTTACCTTGGTTGTGAGACCTAGGAAACGGCATCTATCCATACCATTTACACAAAGCTCTTACCTCGGCTCTCGTTTTAGGAATTAGTGAATTCTACGCAGATTTAGTCCTAGGGACCCATTTTAATCATATCCTCTATAATGCTGCTTCATTATGCTCTCTCAAAACTCAACGTCTTCTTTAGATTGCGAATTCTTAAAACTACACAAATTGTTGCTCCCATGGCCAGTAGAAGCAATCTCATGCATAGGACAATGAGATTTTAACAGAACTACGAGGAACTCTTTATTCACTGCTTCCTTCAACTTTTACATGTTTCCTTACACCCTCTAGATGAGACAGATTTGGGGCAGAACCTTCGGCACTGATAAAATTAATCTTAAAACTCACTCCGGGCTAAGATTCTCATTCAGGTTCATGTAAAGACTAACTTATGTTCAAAAAACCAAAAGATAGTAAAACATAAGCAAAAAGAAAGGTTGTACCTTGACTTCAACATTATACCATGAAGAAATCGAGCCTTTTAATTTTTAATTTTTTTTTCGGAGCCATCTTGGTGCTTAGAGTAATGCCTCCATAACTTTTCCCATCGTAGAGTAGTAATTCCACATGTTGCTGGGTTATTTTCTCAGCGCCCGCGAAAAATTACTGACTCGGATTATTGTTTCCCTGGTTTCTACAAACAGAAGAAAAACAAAAAAAAACGAACCGTAGACTGATTTTTACATAGTTTCCCATGATACTATCAGACCTACGGATTAAACATACGTGAATAAACAGACACGCGAAATTCCAGAAAACTGACCAGGCTCGCTGGGAGCGAAACCAGTTTTTTTTTTTTTTTCAGAATCTTGAATTTTTACACAGAGCAGACAACCAGAGGGACTCAAAAACGTAAACACAGACTCTAAAACAGAAAACTGAACATGAATAAAAAAATAATTATATATAAAATTGACCGTTGGTTCCCCGGCAACGGCGCCAAAAACTTGATGACGTAGATCAAGTGATAATAAAATACTTGACCACCATAAACCAATACTAGCAAGAGGACTAGGTCCATCGTGTACGTAGTATAGCTATAGAGAATCAAGGTCGATCCCACAGGGAACCATTTGTGGGTCATTTATGTACAAACAATTAATTATTCATATCAAGGACACAAAGGCGGTCTACAACCAACAAGAGACAAGAAAGATAAAGGACACGACACAAACAACGTAATTAACCTCCCCAATTATTATCTTATCGTTTGGATCTAGAGATTCTTTATAATTAAGCTAGACTAGACAACTATTAATCCGATTCGTATTTCTTTTATATTGGCTACGGGAGTCATCCCCAAAACTAGATCTAGCTCCGGGTAGGCCATCTAGATCACTCCGCTACGTTACGTGACTTCGCTTTTTAGGCCTCCATCTCATATAACTTGCACGCTTACAAAACTAGGGATGCCGATATTAACCGTATTCCTCACCTAGGCAATATTCCTGTGGTTAGGCGTACTTCCTAAGAGATCGCATCAGTCTATGTCCCATTAATATTTACTTTTTAGGTCTCTTATTAATCTACAATTTACGTATAACTAGGTGTCGACAATTCCCAAATACTGAACAGATCTAGATCTTGCTGAATGTCCCGGAAGATCAATTCATGAGCCGACCTAGGAGTACTATATTGGTATTTCCTAATGATATGCTAATTAATACAGACGAGCAACGTAGCCGTAGCCATACCTACTAAGATAAGAAATTCTAGATGGACAATCACGCCATAAAGACGTGGCTAGACTGACTCGGCGAACAACTAAATCTTAGCGTTTCTACATACGTAACGGATAAAATAGAAATTCATAAAGTAATTATATAGATCTACTAGAAATACGATTATTAATCAAAATAAAATCATACATAGATCACGAGACACAAGCGTGGGCGTGTGGATCCTTATAGACAAGGAATCCGCACTGCCTCACGTCGTAATCCTAAATCTACATCATTTAACTAATAAATAACAATCTCGAAAGATAAATAATAATTGGGGAATTAATTATAAAAACTAAGAGAAAATAAATACAAGAACTTACATAATTGCAGAACTTGTAAAAACCACTCTGAGGAAAACTGAGGATTTTATTATAGACTGAGAGAAGTATCTAAGGTGTGTTTTTGATAATGAAATAGCACAAGTATATATAGGGGTAAAAAAATAGAGTTAGGATAAGCATTAACCGATCTAAAATAGGTGTACTAAATCCAAATGAAGTCTAAAACGCGTCGAGATAATTCCAAGTCGATCCGGTCGATTTCGCCCAGCTCGCTCCCAGCGAAGTAGGGGCTCGCTGGCTTTTCTTGTTCCTTACTCCTCTTTTCGTGCTGCTTCGGTATTTCTCTTTTATTCAATCCGATTCTGCTCCGATTTATCTTGAGATTTAATTCATCCATTTGTAATTATCCTCCAATTTATCTCAATCTACAAAATAAATATTTATTGCACAGTAAATCGTATTTAAATGATAAAAACGGATAAATACCAATTTATATTCTTTAAATCACATAACATTAAATAATCAATATACACATTTGATTTAACATAAAATATATATTATTAGGCTCGATTTAAGGATAATGTTGATGACTTTTACGGGTATATTTTGACCATCATCAGATAGTGATCGGATCCTCAGTCGTTGAGAAGCAGGCTCACGAGGCCGTTGTTGAGAAGCCTATGAAGAAGAAGGTCGGTAAGGTCACGGGCGCCTCGGAGGCTATTATTCTGGATAGCCCTAACAAGATTGTGGATTCCACAGTATCACCGGCGTCGAAAAAACCCAAGCTAAAGGAAAGTCAACCCCTTAAGTCTTCTACTCCTTCTTCCGATCAAAGTAATATTCTAGATCTTTGGGGCGTAAGTAGCTCCAGCAACCTGCCGGCTGACGACCAAACTGAAAAAGGGAAAGATGTGGTCCCCTCAACCTCAACTCAAGGACTTGCTGCGGGGGAAGTCAACCTTCTCCGTACGGAGGGCTTGCCAATGTGGGCCCGCCTTAATTTCAGAAAGCCAACCGACAAAGCTGGGGCCCCCTTGTTGGGTAATGCGATCGACTCCGTGCCTCATCTTTGAAATTTCCCTATACCGCGACCTAATGAAGTGCGGATGTAGAATGGTCGTGGCATTACGGATCGGATTTATATGGCCGATCAGGTGGACCTCTGGATTGGCCTCATGGAGTCGATCGACAGTTTTCTTGTGATTGCTGGAGATGCTCTCTGCGTGGTAAGTTTTCAATTTTTCTTTCTTAGTATTTTCCTCCCTTTTGCCCACTTTTTTTAATTCGTGTCGATTTCAGCTGGCTACTATTGTAAAGCATGCCACCAGGATGTGTAAGAAGGAGACTTAGGGGAGGATCCAGGCCATTGGTCAGGTGAAGAAGTTAGAGGCCAACCTCGATCATACTGTCATGGAGCTCAAAACCGCAAACAGTTGTCACACCGAGTTAGAGCAGAGAATTGCTGAGGACAAAGCGGCCGCTGAATTAGAGTTGACTAAGATGAGGACTCTTTGTGAGCAGGATGAAGCCAAGGCGAGGAAAATGACGGATGATTTTCAAGATAAGATTTCCCTAGCCAAACTAGCGTGGAAAGAGGAACAGGGGAAATATGCTACATTGCGAAAGGAGTTCGATGCTTACAAGGCCGCAGAGTCTGCGAGGGTGGAGGCTATAAGACACCAGGGTGTCTATGATTTCAAGAGCTCCGACGAGTATAAGGAAATCCTACATAATTTAACCATGAAAACTTTGACCGTGGCTTCTATCATATTGCCCGTTGTGTCAAGTCTGTTCAGAATTAAGCGGCTCTGAGCCTTGAGGTGTTTCACGAGTAGGTTGCCACCGATCCCTACGTCTCAACTTTTCGTGCCTTACATGTTGAATTTCCATTATCTGATGAAGAGGTCAAGGGCATTAATGATGATCAACGAGCAGCTGGAGCCTTAGAGTGGAACCCTCAGCCCTAGGCCTCAGTGAATTTGAGAGATAAGATTGAAGAGGCCGCTCGACTAGAGGAGCCCATTTTGGAGATTGAGCCTACCACCGTGTCGGAGACCGAAATGTATGACAACCAGTTGGCGCAAGATCCGACCATGCAGGTCACATCCGACCCTCCCTTTCCCCTTAGCTTTATTTTGTTGAATTTCTTTTCGATTATTTGCAAGTATTCCTAAAAATTTGACGATTCGGCATTTGTAGTTGCCTTTTGAAATCAACTTTGGGTGTAATCAATCGTTGACTTAAATTTTGCAAGTGCTTCAAGCTTGTTTCTTATTTGTATCCGCTTTCCGATTTGAACCCGGGGTGTCCGGCCCCCTTATCCACTGTGGGTTCTAAATAATTGAACCAGGTGCTTATAGGCTTTAACTCGTGAGTCACAAATATAACGTGCAGACGAGCATTGCTATCCGTGAGTCTTGGTCGAAATAATTTGGATTATCATGTTGGCTGCTCTAGGCTTGTCAGCTTTGGAAGTGTAAGATTCTCCCTCTGACATGCCTCTTTATGACATGCCTTGATAACCGTAATTTCAACCGCCGTAGTAATAACTGATGTGCATTTAAAATTTGAATTTGAAAAGAGTTAATCTCATCCGTCGGCATAGTTATCAGACCCGGCCCGGTCATTGACCCGGAAAAGACACCGGGTCAATGGGTCAGTGGTTCAACCGGTGGGTCAGTGGTTCAACCAGTGGGTCACATGATATACTTAAAAAATATAATTGAATATTCAAAACATAAAGATAAAATAAAATATGACAACCATAATTATTTTCAAAATACTGCAACAAACACAATTACAAATTAGACAACATAAAATGATCAAATGATTATCTGTTGTGCAAGTTAAAGCACAAATAATTAGCCTTTTCTTTTAGGTAAGCATTGTATCTACTGCTACAACTTCATACATTCCTAAAAAAAATACAGCAATACATTCAATCCATAATGAAAACAAACTCATTATCTTCACTTCAAATTTTCGACCGTAAAAAAAGTACAAATACCGCTAAATACCAATAATTATTTCCTATAAAAAAAAATACATACTGCTGCTTGATTTTTTTTTTGGTGAGAGATCTGCTCGATGTTCTTTTTTTTGACAAAAATTTGCTCGATGTTTTGAGATTTATACTCTTTAGAACTGAAGTTTTTTTTAGAACCGGCTGAAGGTGAATGAAATCCTGATGACAAAAAAAAGGAAAAAAAAAACTGGGCTGATGGAAAACCGCCCGGGTCATGTGGTCGACCGGTCCGACCGCTGGTCGCTTGATCCGACCACCGGGTAGGCCGTGGTCGGAACAGCGATTCACTTGCTCAAACGGTCGAATGCTTGACCCGGCCTGTGTTTGGGACCGGGTCACCGGGTCGGCCGGTTTGACTGCCGGGCCGGGCCGGGTCTGATAACTATGTCCGTCGGTATTATGTTGTTCTGGGCCATAGATCCTATTCAGTCTTCCTATAAAAGGAATGTCCGGCCATCGTTTTCACTTACATTTGAAAATTCTGAGCTTCTCTTTGCCAACAAACTTTGTATCTTTGTCTTTCGCATCTATTTTAGTAATATGTATCCTTCCACTACTCACTCACCCTTCATTAGTACATCGTCCAATGAAGTATTGGAGAATTTCTAGGTAAATTTCAATCGCTGCCCTCTGCTGATTGAAAGGGGCTTTTACCAGAGCAAGATAAACGAAGGATCTCGGCTCGGTATCTCCTTGTCTGGTTGGGAAGACCTGGTGGCCCATCCATCCGGTCGCTACAATACGAGGGTGGTACAAGAGTTTTACTCGGCTCTGTCCGAGGTGGTGTCTAGATGGCCACTAAACTCAGCGCCTGTTCGCAGAGTTGTGGTTCCCTGTACTCTGGCCATCATCAACAACTTCTTCCAGCATCCCCGCTTTGACCCCGCCCTTCCTTACGAGCGGGCCTCGGCTTTGGACGAAGATGAGGGCTCCCGGCACGTGCATCAGAACGGAGCTCTTCACGACTTGTTCCCTGAGTTGTGAGAGTTTTCCCCATAGGGGGGGCGCATCCGAGCTGCCTCAGGATGCACAAGAATGAAAGCGCTTGATCAACACTGGTGTGTTTCCTCACCGACGATTTTAAGGAGGTTACGGAGGATGAGGGTGCGCTCTTGTATGCTATTGTCACCGCCAATAAATGTGGGTAGGGTCTCTTGATGCATCGTGAAGCGGTGTCTTCGCTATGGGCATGAAGCATGGTCGCTCCATTCCGTTTCCTGGCTGATTTCTAACATTTGTTCTTCTTTGGTTCCTACTTGTTCGTCAGACGAGTATCTTCCCCGTGAAAACATTGTGTTTGATGAAATCATGTCCGGGTCATCTCATGATCCCGGCCTCTTTTATGACGATGAGTCGTCGTATTTTTAGTTTTCCTTTGTGATGTTTGTTTTTCAGGCTTTTCATAATGACTTTTGCTTGAATTTCTTTTTACGCCGTATGCTTTATATCGCAGTTTTTTGATTTGAGTCTGAATGTATCCGTAGTCCGGCCCCTTGCCGAGGTCGGGCTTATCGATTTGAGAAGAGACCCAAACATACATCCTCTCAGCAAGACATTAAATTCGGAGACCTATGGTTCTCCTAGAAGACCGTGCGTCTAATTAATGCAATTAATAAAGACCAAACATCAATTTTGAATTTGAAAAGTCAGGTAACCACAACCGTAGGATCCTTTCAATTCCCGCCGTTGGTGTACTATCTTCCTCTATATAAACAGAGGGCAATTTTTGGGTGTTTTGGAGCATAGAACGCATTTTCTGAAACCTGTGCTTCTATTTCTGCTTCCACTATGTCATCTCCTCTAACTCTACCTCTCCCACTCTATTGTCTCCTATCTTCAGCACGGCGTCCGTAAATGCTATCCAGAACTATATGGACTATTTTGCCGATCGTGCGCACTTACCCGAGAAGATCATAAATCTAAACAAGATTGATGGGAGTGGGTCCTTGTTCCGTTTGTCCTATTCCGGCTAGCGCCACTTTCTTCTTGAACCCGTTGGGAGGTGCAACCTAACCCTGGTCCGTGAATTTTATGCCATTCTGTCCTAGGCTCAGTCCATCGAAGAAGGCTCCTATGTTTCCGTCCGGGGTATCCAGGTGCGTTTTACCCCGGCTGTCATAAATGAGTTTTTGCACCTCCCCGCATTTGATCCGGCCTTGCATTTTGAAACGGCCTGGGATCTCAACAGTTAAGAGCCCTATTTCTCTCATAGATTTGACGCGTAGTCATCACTGTTACCTATAACGGACGACGAGCGTGTCCACAACGGCGTTTTCTCTGGGCTAAATCAGTGGTATCGGGAATGGAAATGATTTATCAACAACTGGGCTGTTCCTTCTGATAATTTAAAGGTGCTGACTGATGATGTAACGCCCCTATCCCGGATACTGAGTCCTTATCTGGCAACGGGACGTTCGGCACATGATATTTAGAGTAGACCCTAAATCCCACGTAAGCCTCTAGTCATATCAGAGTAGTAAAAGATTCACACGGAAGGAAACAAGCCAAAGACTCGGAAAATAGACCCTCGGGGTCTTCCAAAACAACCATCATCGAGAGAACAACTGCTGTCGAACTAAATCATAAATAAATAAAAGCAAAACTATTACCATTACAACTGTCTGAAAAAGAAGGAACAACTACAAAATGAAACTAGAACATAAACAACACCATTGCTCCATCCTAAGCTAGCACTCCAAGATCATCGTCAAACTCATCATGTACCTGCAACCTATTCCAAATAAAGGAGTGAGCACTAGCTAGATGCCCAGTAAGAAGAAAGAAGATCAAAAGAGAGATTCATGTATGTCGAATGCCTTGAGACATGACATGAAGAAACTTATCTAATTATAAAACAATTGAATATAAACTTGGAACGTTTAGAATACTACTTTTCAAACATAACTTGAAGCATAAAATGAAGCCATTCCTAAAACGGTTACTTAACAATGCATAAGAAACATGTGTACTTACTAAATCTGTTTATCTTGTACGTACTTGTTTGCTACATTAAGTAATTGATGAAACTTACGTAAGCTATGTACTAACCATAACATGTTCGTGTATTGTCTATCGTGTTCATACTTCATGTCTACTTACATAACTTAACATAACTCTGTTCTTGTACCTTACTTACATAACATAACGTAACATAACATAACATAACATAAGGGTCTGGTGCAACATGGCTAATATGACTAACCATACCTCCAACTTGGGACTTAAGTACCCAAGGTACTCCGTACAATACGTCATCTTAATAACAACATTGCTAATACAGCTAGTCATACCTCCGGCATGGGACTTGAGTACACATGGTATTCCGTATAGTACATTGCAAGGTCACTAACTATAAACAAGTAGAAGCACATAAAACACATAAGTTTCACGTTAAAGTCCATAACAAAGCTACTAGAGCATTTAAAGTCCGTACCAACACCGAACTCCCATCCTATCTCCACTATTGGTAGCCTTAACGCATATAACATAAAAGTAGATGGAAAGCAAAATAACTTTCTTAAAACCTAGTTTGGCAAATACCCGACAACTCATAAGTATGTCTAGTTTGTGTAGTTTAACATAAACAATCATCAAAACAACTTAAAAGAATGATCTTAAAATTAAAAACGGAACATTTTGATAGATGAACTTCTTACCTCTTAACCTTCAAAGCTGAATCTACAAACAACTCCTATAAAACAATTAAATCTAACATTAATTCTATGTCAAAACTATGATTTTACGATAATAAGATAACGAACCTTAATTTTTATGTAAGGGCTGAACAGAACTGCATCAGATTGAAGAAATTACCTTGCTGATAAAATCAGATTGTTTGTATAAAATTATACGTCTCGGTGTTATGATCGTTTTGACTATTTCTATCTGCAAAACGGATCGACGGAACACCGTTAAATGAGAAATTGCTCGATACCGGCCTGTTTGCGTCGACGAAGGAAAAGGGTGCGCAACCTTTTCTTGTTTAATGACAATGCAATTGCATTGTGTCTGCATATGTTAAAGTATCCCAAATTGGGAACTTGTGGTTGTTTCACCCACCATATTAAGAGATGGACTTCTCTCACCTCACAACCTAGGTTTTGGGGATGAGGCCCCTACTCTTATATGGGTTTGGGCCAATGTTTTCAACATGGTATCAGAGCAAAGCTTCAGATGTGCATTTCTTGTTTGATTCCCGTGTGGAATCGTGATTCTGAGTTCTGAATTCTGAGTTGTAGTGTGGAACTACAATCTTCATCTTTTATTCAATTTTTCTTGAATTCTGTCACTCGTTTCTTGGCAATGGCCGAAGAAGGAGATGTTGTAGCTGTTAATCCCTACCATATTCATCCTGGGGAAAATCCCTCAGCTATGATTGTTCAGCCGGTATTAAAGGGAACAGAGAATTATTACTGCTGGAAGAGAGCAATTTCTATGGTTCTATCAATGAAGGGAAAATTGAAGTTCGTTTATGGTTCATTACCCAAACCACCAGAAAATCACCGGCATTATGAAATCTGGTGCCAGTGTAATGACATGGTGTCAAATTGGCTTGTCAATTCTGTAGATGTTTCCATTCAGCAAAGTATTTTTTGGTTAGACACAACAAGGGACATTTGGGTTGGTCTTGATCACAGATTTGAAGTTGGAAATGCTTACCGTTTGTCTAATCTCCAAGAAGAGATATATGCAACAAAGCAAGGTGCATTATCTGTAGTTCAATATTTCACCAGACTGAAGAGTTTATGGGATCAATTAATAGTTTTAAGGCCTGCTCCACCCTGCACTTGTGCTGCCAAACCGATCTATAAAGAGCAGGATGAGACTGACAAAATCATCAGGTTCTTGAAAGGGTTGAATGATTCATATAGCAATGTAAGGTCGCAAGTCTTGATGGCAAACCCATACCAGATCTTTCCACTGTATTCAAAATGGTATCGGAGCCACCCTTTATTGTGCAAGTGTTGGGCCTCTTTGTTGGCCTTGTGTGCCCGGCCCACACCTGAGGGGGGCATGTTAAAGTATCCCAAATTGGGAACTTGTTGGTGTTTCACCTACCATAATAAGTGATGGACTTCTCTCACCTCACAACCTAAGTTTTGGGGATGAGGCCCCTACTCTTATATGGGTTTGGGCCAATGTTTTCAACGGCATACGTGTATATATCGTATCTTTACAACAAAAACATTTTTTCCTTTAATTTATTATTTTCCTTTTTAACTAAAGGATTTAGGAAAACAATAATTATCTTTTTTTCCCCTTTATATCTCCTTTATTATAAATGGAAAAATTGCTGAAAATTTGAAGACATCGAAATAGGGTTTCTTGAAGTGATAAAAATACCCTTAATAAAAGTTCAGGGTTTCACATTCTCCCCTCCTCATAAGAGGTTTCGTCCTCGAAACTTGATGCATCAGATAAAGGAGGAAACTCGAAGAGAAGGAAATGACCACGAACAAGATGGTCTTGAAGAACTCGATTAAAGCCTAAATATTAACATCCTAGACAACAGTGTTTACGCCCAATCTTTCATAACCTAGGCGTGCCCAAGTTTTCCGAACTTAGGCTCTGGTACCATCTGTAACACCTCTAACCTGGATACTGAGTCCATATCCGGCAACAGGACGTTCGACACGTGATATTTAGAGTAAACCCTAAATCCCACGTAAGCCTCATGTCATATCATAGTATTAAAAGATTCACGAGGAAGGAAACAAGCCGAAGACTCAGAAAATAGACCCTCGGGGTCTTCCAAAACAACCATCATCGAGAGAAAAACTGTTGTCAAACTAAATCATAAATAACTAAAAGCAAAACTATTATCCATTACAACTGTCTGAAAAAGAAGGAACAACTACAAAATGAAACTAGAACAGAAACAACGCCATTGCTCCATCCTAAGCTAGCACTCCAAGCTCATCGTCAAACTCATCATGTACATGCAACCTTCTTATTCCAAATAAATGAGTGCGCACTAGCTAGATGCCCAGTAAGGAAAAAGAAGATCAAAAGAGAGATTCATTATGTCGGATGCCGGGAGACATGGCATGAATCTACTTATCCAGTTATAAAACAATTGAATATAAACTTGAAACATTTAGAATACTACTTTGCAAACATAACTTTAAGCATATAAGGAAGCCATTTCTAAAACAGTTACTTAACAATGCATAGGAAACATGTCTACTTACTAAATCAGTTTATCTTGCACGTACTTGTTTGCTACATTAAGTAATTCATGAAACTTAAGTAAGCTATCTACTAACCATAACATGTTCATGACTTGTCTATCGTGTTCATACTTCATGTCTACTTACTTAACTTAACATAACTCTGTTCTTGTACCTTACTTACATAACATAACATAACATAACATAACATAACATAAGGGTCTGGTACAACACGGCTAATATGACTAACCATACCTCCAACTTGAGCTTAAGTACCCAAGGTACTCCGTATAATACGTCGTCTTAATAACGAAATGGCTAATACAACTAGTCATACCTCTGACATGGGACTTGAGTACCCATGGTACTCCGTATAGTACATTGCAAGGTCAATAACTATAAACAAGTAGAAGCACCTAAAACACATAAGTTCCACGTTAAAGTCCATAACAAACCTACTAGAGCATTTAATGTCCGTACCAACACCGAACTCCCATCCTATCTCCACTATTGGTAGCCTTAACGCATATAACATAAAAGTAAATGGAAAGCAAAATAACTTTCTTAAAACCTAGTTTGGAAAATACCCGACATCACATAAGTATGTCTAGTTCGTGCAGTTTAACATAAACAGTAATCAAAACAACTTAAAAGAATGGTCTTAAAATTAAAAACATAACCTTTTGATAGAAGAATTCCTTACCTCTTAACCTTCAAAGCTGAATCTACAAACAACTCCTATAAAACAATTAAATCTAACATTAATTCTGTGTCAAAACTACGATTTTACGATAATACGATAACGAACCTTAATTTTTATGTTAGGGCTGAACTGAACCCGAGCAGATTGAAGAAATTACATTGCTGATAAAATCAGATTGTTTGGATAAAATTATACGTCTCGTTGTTATGACCGTTTTGACTATTTGTATCTGCAAAACGGATCGGCGGAACACCGTTAAAAGAGAAATTGCTCTCTACCGGCCACTTTGCGTCGACGAAGGAAAAGGGTGCGTAGCCTTTTCTTGTTTACTGACAATGCAATTGCATTGTGTCTGCATACGTGTCTATATACTACATTTACAACAAAATCCTTTTTTTTTCTTTAATTTATTATTTTCCTTTTAACTAAAGGATTTCGGAAAACAATAATTATCTTTTTTTTCCCTTTATATCTCCATTATTTTAAATGAAAAAATTGCTGAAAAATAGAAGACTATGAAATAGGGTTTCTTGAAGTGATAAAAATACCCTTAATAAAAATTCGGGGTTTCACATTCTTCCCTCCTCAGAAGAAGTTTCGTCCTCGAAACTTGATGCATCAGGTAAAGCAGGAAACTCGAAGAGAAGGAAAAGACCATGAACAAGATGGTCTTGAAGAACTCTATTAAAGTCTAAATATCAACATCCTAGACACCAGTGTTTACGGCCAATCTTTCCTAACCTAGGCTTGCCCAAGTTTTCCGAACTTAGGCTCTGGTACCATCTGTAACGCCCCTGTCCCGGATACCGAGTCCTTATCCGGCAATGGGACGTTCGGCGCGTGATACTTAGAGTAAACACTAAATCCCACGTAAGTCTCGTGTCATATTAGAGTATTAAAAGATTCACGCGGAAGGAAACAAGCCGAAGACTCGGAAAATAGACCCTCGGGATCTTCCAAAACAACCATCATCGAGAGAACAACTGCTGTCAAACTAAATCATAAATAACTAAAAGAAAAACTATTATCCATTACAATTGTCTGAAAAAGAAGGAACAGCTACAAAATGAAACTAGAACATAAACAACGCCATTGCTCTATCCTAAGCTAGCACTCCAAGCTCATCGTCAAACTTATCATGTACCTGCAACCTTCTTATTCCAAATTAAGGAGTGAGCACTAGCTAGATGCCCAGTAAGGAAAAAGAAGATCAAAAGAGAGATTCATCTATGTCGGATACCGGGAGACATGACATGAATCAACTTATCCAGTTATAAATCAATCGAATATAAACTTGAAACATTTTGAATACTACTTTTCAAACATAATTTGAAGCATAAAAGGAAGTCATTTCTAAAACGGTTACTTAACAATGCATATGAAACATATCTACTTACTAAATCAGTTTATCTTGCACGTACTTGTTTGTTACATTAAGTAATTGATGAAACTTACGTAAGCTATCTACTAACCATAACATGTTCGTGTCTTGTCTATCGAGTTCATACTCCATGTCTACTTACTTAACATAACATAACTTTGTTCTTGTACCTTACTTACATAACATGACATAATATAAATAACATAACATAAGGGTCTGGTGCAACACGGCTAATATGACTAACCATACCTCCAACTTGAGACTTAAATACCCAAGCTACTCCGTACAATACATCGTATTAATAACGACATGACTAATACAGCTAGTCATACCTCCGACATGGGACTTGAGTATGGTACTCTGTACAGTACATTGCAAGGTCACTAACTATAAATCAGTAGAAGCACATAAAACACATAAGTTCCACGTTAAAGTCCATAACAAACCTACTAGAGCATTTAAAGTCCGTACCAACACCGAACTCCCATCCTATCTCCACTATAGGTAGCCTTAACGCATATAACATAAAAGTAACTGGAAAGCAAAATAACTTTCTTAAAACCTAGTTTGGCAAATACCCGGCAGCACATAAGTATGTCTAGTTCGTGCAGTTTAACATAAACATAATCAAAACAACTTAAAAGAATGATCTTAAAATTAAATTTGATAGAAGAACTTCTTACCTCTTAACCTTCAAATCTAAATCTACGAACAACTCCTATAAAACAATTAAATATTACGATTTTATGATGATACGATAACAAACCCTAATTTTTATGTTAGGGCTGAACTGAACCGCAGCTGATTGAAGAAATTACCTTGCTGATAAAATCAGATTGTTTGGATAAATTTATATGTCTAGTTGTTGTGATCGTTTTGACTGTTTGTAACTGCAAAACGGATCAACGGAACACCGTTAAAAGAGAAATTGCTCTCTACCGGACACTTTGCGTTGACGAAGGAAAAGGGTGCGCAGCCTTTTCTTGTTTACTTACAATGCAATTGCATTGTGTCTGCATACGTGTATATATAGTACCTTTACATCAAATCCTTTTTTTCTTATATTTATTATTTCCCTTTTAACTAAAGGATTTAGGAAAACAATAATTATCTTTTTTTCCACCTTTATATCTCATTTATTTTAAATGGAAAAATTGCTGAAAAATAGAAGACTACGAAATAGGGTTTCTTGAAGTGACAAAAATAACCTTAACAAAAGTTCGGGATTTCCCAGATGAAGAGACCATCCTTATACATGCTATATGTACCCCAGATGTTAATGTTGACTGGGGACTCATCATTCATCGTGAGGCCGTTAAATTTGCGACGGATATGAGGCCGGACCGTCGAATACCCTTCGCTTGGTTGATCTCCAGTCTCTGCACTACCAGTGTCGGGATGACCCTTGCGCCCATGGATCAATATCTTTGTTCAGATTTTAACCGCTACTGTGTTTTTTTTGACATATTATATATGGGCATGGGCCCCCTAGTTTTGGACAAGACTCAATCCTTAGTGGTTACGTGGTCTTGCCGAAAATAATTGTTGTTTTGAACTTGCTTATTCGTAATATTTGTGAAGATTTGAGCTTGTTTTTTATCAAGACGTCATAATATAAAATCTTCATAAAGGGGTCATAAAAAGTCGAAGTTTTTACAAAATAGTGAAAGGAAGCCTAAACACTCGAGTCGTAAACAAGAGGATGGCTATAACCCAAAAAGAAACAAACTTCACCGATTGTTACGTATAATATCTCTTCAGATTATCCGAGTGCCAAGGGCGATTGAGCTCGAATCTGTCCTTGTCCATGAGAATATAGGTCCCTTTATTGATCTCCCTTGTGATTTGATAGGGGCCTTCCCAATTTTCCGTTAACTTTCCTTTATCGGGCTTTACCCCCGTCGCCTTTCTGTTTAGGAAGACGAAGTCCCCGACTTTGACAGAATGACCCCGAATTCGGCTGTCATGATGCCGTTTCGCTATTTGTTTGTAATCGACCATTCTTAGGTAAGTTTCCATTCTTTCTTCCTCGTCCAGATCTAACTCGAGCTTCCTGTTGGTGAGATTATTGTCAAAATCTTATCTAGCCACTTTGATGCTTGGGAGAGCCATTTCGATGGGAGTCATTGCCTCTGATCCATATGTCAGGGCAAAAGGAGTCTCCCCGGTGGGCTTTTTGATCGTTGTTTGGTGTGCCCATAGAATTGCGGATAGCTCGTCGACCCATCCCCCCGCCTTCTTGCTTACACTTTCGCTGACACTTTTCTTCAACATCTTAATGATTTGCTTATTACCGGCTTTGGCTTGACCATTTCCTTGCGGATATGCAACTGCTACTGCCAGTGTTTAACATTGTAGTCCTTGCCAAATATTGAAAACTCAACCCTGAACTGAGGCCCGTGGTCCGACACCACTGCCCTCAGAATTCCGAATCTGGACTAGATCTGATCGTGTAAGAAATATGTCGCATTTTTTGCTCCAATACTTACCATTGGCTTAGCCTCGATCAATTTAGTGAAATAATCCACGGCTACAATAACAAGCTTGCAGATTCCTCTTCCCGGTGGGAATGGTCCGATCAAGTTGAGGCCCCACATGTCGAATGGCCAAGCCGAGATGACAACACTTTGTTCAATGGATGGTAGCCTCAGTATGTCCGTGTGTATCTGACATTCAGGGCACTGCCTGACGAGTTTATCAGAGTCTTGCGTGATCGACGGCCAATAGTACCCAACGGTTATTTCCTTTTGGGCTAGAGAGCGACTCGCTGGATGGCCTCCGAACACTCCTTGATACAACTCTGCCAGAATTTTTTCACTTTCATCTTTATGAACACACCTCAGAAGCGGCCTAGTGAAAGACCTTCAGTAGAGTATCCCATCATTCAGAATATATCTAGCCGCATGTCTCTTAAGAGCGCGAGCTTTGTCTAGGTTTGCAGGTAAATCACATGTTTTGGAGCGTATATCATCCTTCCAGCATAAAGTCTAAATTGGTATATCGATGTCCATGATCTCTGATTTTTCAATTGCTGGGACGGAACGATATTCCACCATTATTGATTGGTCGGAAATCTGTTCCTCCATGGATAACCTTGACAGATAATCAGCTTTTCATTGTCCTCTCTGCCGATTCTGGTGAACTCGCAATAGTCGAAGCCTTGCTTCATTTGTTGGACAATCTCACGATATTTTTCTAAGATGCCACATCGTGTCTCGCATCCCCCTAAGATTTGTTCTACAATAAGCTGAGAATCATAGTAGACTTAGAAATTGTGTACTTTCATTTCCCTTGCTAGGTCAAGTCCGGCAATCACAGACTCGTACTCTACCTGATTGTTTGTTTACGTTAATTCAAATCTCAAAGCTTTTTCAAATTCCTCCTTTGTGTGTGGCTCGGATAAGATAACCCCCGCTCCACTTCCATTTTGGTTGGAAGCACCGTCCACGTACAGGTGCCAACAGTTGTTGGGCTTTATAGTTTCAGTTGCAGGTTACGGCACGGGTAGCACGTCTAAGCGCTCTGTGGCGAAGCTGGTTTCTGCTAAGAAATCGGCCAAAGATTAGGCCTTGATCGCCTTTCTGGGTTGGTAGTGAATGTCGAACTCGGTAATCTCAATAGCCCATCGGAGCAAGAAACCTCAAAGGTCTGGCCTATGTAGTATCTGGCGTAGAGGGCTATCTATCATGACAATGATTGTGTGCGAGGTGAAGTTTCCTCATAGTTTCCAAGCTGCTATCACTAGTGAGTGAGCCAGCTTTTCCACATTGAAGTATCGACTTTCCACTGGACTGAGTGCTTTACTGACATAAAAAATAGGTTGCTGGTGGGCTCCGGTTTCCTTCACAAAGACGGCCGCTACTGCCCGATCCGAGGCGCCAAATCTTTGGAATAGGGTTTCTCCCATGATGGGACTGACCAAGAGGGGTGGTTTTCCGAGATACTCCGTGAGGGCCTGAAAGGCCTTAGAGCACTCTTCATCCCAAGAAAATGATTTGCTATCCCTGAGGACTTTGAAGAAGGGCAAACATTTCTCTACCGATTTAGAGATGAATCGACCCAGAGCTATGATCCGGCCACTAAATCTCTGCACCTCCTTGATTGTAGTCAGCTCTCACATGTTGAGTAATGCTTGAATTTTTTCGAGATTAGCCTTTATGCCCCTATGGCTGACCATGAATCCCATAAACTTGCCCGCTCCAACCCCAACTATACATTTAGCCGGGTTGAGCTTCATTGAATGTCGACCCACATTTTTGAATGTTTCAGCAAGATCGGCGGTGTGACCCCGATTGCCGATTTTATGACCATGTGGAGGAAATTCATCGAACGTATACATATACCAGGAGACCCCGAGCTATCAGTGCTATCCACGGTAGTTAGCAAGTATATCTTCAGTTGATAAACGCCATGCGTAGTGCCCTTGAGTGATGACGTAACCAAGATAAGTTAAGCTAGAAACATATAGTCATGACATGTTGATGGACATGGAATGAATCTTAGATCGAGTCGGTCTCATAAAGATAATTATTATATTAAAACTTGTTAATGAGCCTTAGTTAATTTGTAGCTTCTATCTCTTATTGAGTACTTTGTACTTACCTCAAATGCATTGTTTTATATTTGTTTGGGGGCGGAAGATGAACAAGTTGATCCGAGAGATCGATGAGGACTTTTGACGGCGTTTAAGGATCTTTGAAGTTGAAGAGTTTATTTATTCATGTTCTTATTTATACTTTAGACTTGAAGTTTTGTTTGGAAACTTGTAATTTTGTTTTAGTTCTTTTGGAGGTTTTCGTGCATTTTGGGATTTCGTTTGGTTTCCTTTCCGATGTAATAAATATTACATTTCTATCTTTAGTTGAGTTTCTATTCTTGGATGTTTGGAAAAAATTTATACCCGAGTCTTTTGCTTCCGTTTTGCTTAACTCGATACGACGTAGTAGAGGCTTACGTATAAAGTTAAATTTATTTTATTTTATACGTGCCGAACGTTCATTTTCTGGATAAGGACTCGGTGTCTGGGAATGTGGCGTTACACTGGCCATCATCAAAGTTATAAAGTTCTTAATAGGAAAGCCAGAAAACTCGCAGGGCGATATAACTTAAAAAACAAACTAGACCCACAAGTGAGGATTCGTTGGACGATTGTATCTTGTCTTTTAAAGCCTTACATGGAAAGGCACCCGAAGGATGAGATCGCATGATAGATTCACCTTAGTATTTCGGTAACTTCGGCCTTACAGGATAAGGAACCAGAGGATAGGGACCGCATGTCGGAACGCACAATACGGATATGTAATCGGATTTCATGATGTTGAGATCCATATTACTGAGAATATAACTAAACACTAAAAAGACTTGCGGAGCCTATTCTACCTCAGGCACTTAATGTCCCATAGGATGGACCATCAAGACCCACAGGTTTGGGCAACCATAGATCCACGGGATGGACCATCAACAACACGGATCCAAGTGAGAATTTTAAATGTTTTTCATAACCAATACTGGTCAGAAAGACTTCCAGGCTAAAATTTAGTTAGGAAAACATCTAGTATTCTGTCTGAAATTAGGTTAGAACCAACAAGTTCAAAAAAACATAAATTTGAAGCGCATAAGTGAAAATAAAAATATTGTTTATTAAGATATTTGGTAGTTTGAAATGTCAATTACAAAAAAAAAAAACAAGTCATAGAAGGATATGATAATAAGCCAAGTATACTTGAGCGAATTACGAATAAATCCCCAAAAGTATATTTGCGGGGCTGCATAGGTACATACAACCCAGAAATATACAATCGGATTCAATCAAGAGAAATGTAAATATGCGATCTGACTCAATTTGAACAAGACGGAGGTTACTGATTCCGATTTTCTGGAAAGCAGACATGTCGTTTTGCCAAAACGAAATATTATTATTCTGACTTCTTTTATTGAAGTTAAATTATATAAGATATTTATATATATTTTCGAGATATATGTATAAATTAAGGAAAAGAAAATATGATTAGTAAGGGTAATTAAGGAAAATAAGGATTAGGTTAATTATTGGGATTTCCTATTTAAGGAAAATAAACCTAATCAGTTTTCCCTAACCTTTTGAATTAGATTTTCCACCTCCTAAACTTCATCTTTTGCGTGTGAGAGCAAGGTTTAGGGCTGAGAGATTTTCTTTCAGTTTCTAAGTCGATTCCTAATCGTTTTCATATCAGAGTTGAGCATCGGATTCGTCGTGAAGAGATTTCCGTTTCAATACTTGAAATTTGGAGCTTTGTCAAGGTATGTTCGAGCCCTAGTTCTGTTCTTGTTCGAGTTAGTTGGATTCAAACGCATCAATTCATAGTTTTGTACGTTTAGAAGCGTGTGATCGAATCTAATCTAAGTTTGGATTTATCACACATGTTTCTGCAGAAAAAGGATCAGTTTTGCTACGGTTTTCTGAGTTCTTGGAGTTGGAATTAGCTTGCTAAAAGGTAAGAAACTCCTCCTACAATCTAGTTACGGTTGAGAGTAGTTAGATCATGTTTTTAATGCATTTCGTATCAAGTTTTTGGCTTAGATGATGTTTAGGGATTAAGGTTGATTTGGATCTTAAAAGGCTATGTTTTCTACTATTTTTTTGTTATAATTCATGTGCAATATGTTTGGATTCGAGTAGAGATCGGTAAGGGATGAAACTCAGAATATTAAGGTTTTCATATGAACGCGCATCACGATTGGCTAGCAATGCGCACGCACTCTATTCTGTGATTGGTTGGTTTTTTTAGTAGCAGGTTGAATGCGAACGCATTCAACGGAATGCGCACGCATTCATGGTCCAGAGTTGTTCAGGATGTTCCCAGCATGAACAATGCGCACAAATTGATGGGCAGTGTCTTTTAGCTTAGGTTCTGGTTAGGGAAAGCGTACGCATTGAGAACAATGCGCACACATTTTTTGAACAGAGAGTTTCAGCAGGTTTCTAGGTAGGGAATGGGCACGCATTGCCCAATTTTTTAATTAAATGTTGTTTAGGCCTTTTAATAAGATGTTAAATGTTATAATATGATCTAATAACATTAAATAAACATGAACAAGCCTCGAATGAGTTTCTGATGTATTTGGTTCCGGCACCGGACGTACTCTGAAAGGGAGTTGAAGTTCGGGACTGTCGGAAGGGCATGAAAAGGCTTGTGCTTTGATGAACTAGAGTTCATCAATGTCTGTGTAATTGATAGAATGTGAATTCTAGCTGTCTAAGTGAGGGAGTAGAGTTGATTAGGTGAGTTTTATTCTGAAAACACTTAGGTGGCTAGTTAATACACAATAATAATTACATATGTGTAGTAAAAGCTAAAATGTCACTTATTCTCGGTTAGGCAGTATTCCATATCGACGATGTGATACGTTCATAAAAGGTGGACAACGCTACTGGCTCAAAAAGGCTGAATGGTAGTGGAAGAAATCCATCGAATGTATATGCATACCGGGGAGATCCTGGGACTATCGGTGCTAATCACCATAGTTGGCAAGTATATCTCGTGGTGGAATTTTCATCATGCATAGTGTCCTTGAGTAATGACGTAACCAAGATAAGCTAAGTTAGAAACCTTTAGTCATGACATGTCGATGGGCGTGAAATGAACCCTAGATTGAGTCGGTCTCCCAAAGATAATCCTTTTATTAAACTCGTTAATAAACCTTAATTATATTGTAGCTTCTACTTCTTACTATGTACGTTGTACTTACCTCAAATGCATGTTTATTTATGTGTTTAGGGGAGAGAAGACGAACAGGTAAACGAAGAGTTTGAGGAGGACTTTGATAACGACGTTTGAGGACGCCGGAGTAGAAGCGTTGTTTATTTATGTTTTTATATTAGACTTGAAGTTGTTTGGAGATGTTGTAATTTCTTCTAGTACGTTCGGAGGTTTTTTGTACGTTTGGTTTTCATTTGGTATCTTTTTCTGATGTAATGAATGTTACATTTCTATCTTTAGATATTGAGTTTCTATTCTTAGATGTTTGATTATTTGGAAAAAAAATTACCCGAGTCTTTTGCTTCCGTTTGCTTTAATTTGATACGACGTAATAGATGTTTACGTATAAAGTGAAATTTATTTTATTTTATTTTATACGTACCGAATGTTCATTTTCCGGATAATGACTCGGTGTCCTGAAACGGGACGTTACTGTTATAATTTGAAAAACCATCAAAAGTCAAATTTGTTACTTATATAACTTGCACTTTAAATGCTTCCAAAAAAATTACGACCGACTATTCAGGTATGCTTAAGGGAACGCGCTTAAAAGAAGCCATGGGATAATGAGCATATACAATTACACTGTGGCAAAGAAAGTCTACAAGCATAAATGAAAGGATAAAACATAGAGAAGAAAGAACGCAACCAAGGATTCATAAATTTGAAACTTCATTTCAGGATCTGAATAAAATTATAGGATGACAAATGCCTAAAGAAAGGAAGAACATGCGGACAGTCCTCAAGGGTTAACCGGCCGGGCTTTTTAACTCTCATTATGGTTCCTCTCGAAAAAAGAGACGGACACGATGATAAGAGTTAGAAGCTTCGGGCTTCTTAAAATAGAAAAGGAAAGCAAGTTATCTCTCGCTAAATATGGTCTAAAGTCATCAACAGCTAAAACTGGAACATCATTGACGATGCTGGAAATCGTCTAGGAATCAATGCGGGTCAATTCCCTTTGTGATAAAGATCTTAAACCCTAGAACCTTAATTCCTCAGAGAGAGAGAGAGAGAGGCGTGTTTGTTAGGTATTTTTAGACTGAGCTCGTGAGTTATTTCTCTCGATTTGCCTACGTATCCAATAGCTTAATTGGAATCAAGTCTTTCGTAATTTCTTAGGTTTGTTTATATAGGGGGCATCTTGCCCTACTTCTTGCTCTGCAAGTATAATGATTTATTATTATTCCCTAAGGATTTACACGCATCAATCCCTATAGTCATATTTAATGTCGAGATTACAATCTTTATGACAAAGGATTCTTTCTTCAGTCATATTTATCTATCCCGCATGTGGAATAACAGCAGGGTTGTGTTGAGCGTCATGCGTTCAGCCCCCTTGGCCACTATGGCTAAACCGGGCAGCTCCTCTTCGCCATGCCTTGGCCGACCTACGGTGGCTGGAGGAGGAACTGTAGCCAATCTCCCATCTGGGGTAAGGGACCTGCCCTTAGTTACGTACCTGGGGCTCCTGGCCCTACCTTTAAGGACTAGTCACTTATTATACGTCCTAATTGGACGACACGCGTTGATGTTCGGGTTTGGCTATTATCATAAGCCCCCCAGATCTGATCTTACTTTTAGATGGTCATCTGCACTATTTTGGCGGTTCGGCCAGGCTTATCCGATCTAGCGCCTTGAAATGCCTAACTGCCAGGTGGCAGGCTATTAAATAGACTATCATTACTTTTACAGGATACGAGGCAGTTTCTCTTCTTCCCATAACTGGCGTCGTGATACGTCCGGAGGGGATTATAACCTGTCATTTCAAATCAGGCTTTCCCACTTCTCTCCATCTGCTATAAATCGAGGATTTTCAAGACTCTGCATTTTCTTCAAGTAAGAATTTATGGTCTTCTTTATTTTTCTGAGTTCTTCTTCCTTTTCTTCTCATCAGCTTTGATTATTCTCAGTTAATGAGGGCGAGCACTGCATCTAGCAGTTCAATTGAGAAGGAATTTGAGTCTCATTCTGAGTCCGAACAAGAGATTATTCAACCCGGTGGTCTAATAGACATCCGTGCACTTACCATAATTGCTGCTCGTAGCAATTTCGAGAAGTTCGCCATAGAACCCCAACCTGCACATTTGTCTAGGCCCCATTCTTCTTTCGGCTTTACCTCCTTGAATCAAAGCCTTAGAGCCCATATGACTGCTAGGACAGCTATAGGGTTTTTCGGTGTTAGATCCAAACTTTCATAGGATGATATCCTGGAAATCTGCAACACATACCATATTTATATGGACCAATACGCTCCCCAACTGCCCAGGGGAGTAAATCTGTAAGCTTATCAGCCCATAGGGGTTATTGTACTGTGTACAAGGAGCAATTTGTTTGCAGACTAAGGGTTCCGTTCTGCCCGGCCTTTCTGGCCATTCTGAGTCACTACCACCTGAGATCTGCTCATATCGCCCCTAACAGAGTTAGGGCGATTATTGGCTTTGCAATTTTCTACAGGTTGATGGACACCGAGTTCACTTTAGAACTCTTTAGGATGTTTTACCCGCACGAAAAGGTTAGGAACTACATCGGGTGGTATTACTTTCCCCGCCATATAGACCATCGACGGGGTATCCCCATACTTTTCAAAGGGAAATCCTTTATTCATGAGTGGAAGAATCATTTTTTCTTCATCTTCCATGGCGGACATCCTGAGCTGAGCGGCTGGAATTATCTTCAACATCCAGCCGACGTGTGCCCCACTGGGGTTGACAAGGATTTGTTGGTAAACATTTCCGGATCATGCATCTCTTTGGATCACGAACAGTGGCCTGCGGCATTGATCGAGGTAGCTCGCTTAGCCGACTCCAGACCTGAGCCTTACCTGAGGCTCACTCAAGAGGAGTATAACACCTTTAGGAGCTTCATCTTTGCTATTATATCTTTAACTTTGTGTAGTTTTATTGGTTTTCTGTTTGCCTATGCTGATACTCTTTTTTCTGTCGTTCCAGTGGCCGACTTTGCTGATGTCTTTGAGAAGGCGTTTGAGGATGAGGAGGTTTTGCCAGAGCACAACGAACATATCCTGAACCCCGAGGCTCCTGGGGTGGTCTTTGAATTGGAACTGGTGCAGTTAACCTGAGAGATCATCCTGAAGATCCCCATATACGGGAAGGGTCTTCAACAAGAGGACTTGGCCACTACTACGCGGCTTGTTGAGCAACAAGATGTTAATCTGATCATCCTGGACGGTTCCGATTTTGGGAGACAACTCTAATCGCGCTCCCGATCTGAGAGAATGAGAGGCAGGGTTGTCGAGGAGATCAGGACATTTCTGAGGGGGGATCTATTCCCCAAGGCGACTTTCTGTCCGAGATGCCAAACAAGGATCTCGCTTCAGTGGTACGTTATTTCATATTTCCATGCTATTTTTTATACCATTTTTCACCTTACCGATCTCTATTTATCTTTTGTCAGGTCCTCCCGGCTGGGAAAGAAGTTTTTGAATAGGCTTGACAGCTTCTCCTCCCAGAAGGCTTCTTTGGTGAAGCGGATTGCTGACCTCTCGTCCAGCCGCCATAAGTACAAGGACAAATCATTGTCCAAAGATGTCTAGATCGTTGATGTGGAGAAGATTATTGAGGCTCAGCAAGCTGAGTTGGAGGAGCTGCGCACTGCTAGCACTGAACGAGAGGGGGTCCTGGCCACACTCCACGCTGAACATGAGGAACTTGAGGCCGAGATTCCTGCTCGTATCATCCAAGCCATCCATGAGTACAGGAGCTCTGCTCACTTCACCGGGGCCGTGAAGGTTTTACTTGGCTCCATCTTAAGCCACGGGTACACCCTGGCCGTGAATCAGGCCAATGAGCAGTGTCCTCAACTGATCGTCGAGAATCTTCAACACGGTAGGCTTTGTAAGCCGGGTGGTAATCAACTCTACGAGGCCAGGCTTAGGGAGTTTCAAGCTGGTGAAGATCTGGCTACAAAGTATGGTCGCAGACCTGCCGCCCATTAAGCCAGTACGTCTTCTACTCTGCCCTCCAGTACGCCCCAAGATCGGCAACAAAATTCTGCTGCCAACTCTTAGGATCAGGCCTTTATTATTTTGTTGAAAAATTCTGGTAATAATTTCCAACTTTTTCTATTTTTTGTTCTTGGCAGTTTGTGCCTTTTTTGGCATTTGTTTTGTAATCAAGTTTTCTTCTTTGGCGTTCAGCCATTTATTTTTTGGCTTGTTTTTGCCTTTTACTTTTGTTTCATAGCATAGGGTTCTTTACCCCTCATGAAGTACATCTTCGACATGGATTTGCCTTTTGAGTGATGTACTTTAGTGTAAACGATAATCATTTGTCCTGCAGACTTGGTAAGGTTGATTAGTTCAACTTTCTAAGTATTTGGGTTTGTCTTTTGCAAACTCTTTGAGTCCGACCTGCGGCTCAGTTTGTAGGGTCTGTCCTGCAGGCTATCTGAGTTTGTCTTTTGAAAATTTTCTCAGAGTCCGACCTGCGGCTCAGTTCGTAGGATCTGTCCTGCACGCTATCTGAGTTTGACTTTTGCATTCTCTGAGTCCGACATGTGGCTCAGTTCGTAGGGTCTGTCCTGCAGACTATTTGAGTTGGTCTTTTGCAACTTTCTCTGAGTCCGATCTGTGGCTCAGTTTGTAAAGTCTGTCCTCCAGACTATTTGATTTTGATTTTCGCACTTTCTTTGAGTCCGACCTACGGCTCAGTTCGTAGGGTATGTCATGCAGACTATTTGAGTTTGATTTTTGCATTCTTTGAGTCCGACCTGCAAACTATTCGTATCAAATAGCTTTCTTCTTACCTCCCAACAAAAGATCAAGAAGAAAAGTTATTGCAGAAAGTATGAAAATGAATACAACATATGGAAGCAAGAAGTGAATTGCAGGAACGAAGAAAGTGATGAGAATTTTAAAAAATTGGATCCTCCTTTTATAACCCCCAAAGGGCGAAGATTAAGAGTCTTACCCAAAATGCGCCTCAATTAAAGGAATTGAAACATCTCCAATGAAGATATCTTGAGAACTCAACCAACGGGGACCGAGCCGAAGTCTGGGCTGAGAGGGGCTAAGCCCACCCAGGCTTTTTTCTTATTTACAAGTAGTTTCTAATGTCAAACCCATCAGCTCACCCAGTCGCATGTTGAAAAAATGCGACTGATGGAGGCCTAAACAGAGGGACGGAGCTGAAGCTTGGGCTGAGGGGGCTAAGCCCACCCAGCCTTCTTTCTTATTAACAAGTAGTTTATAATGTCAAACCCATCAGCCCACCAACTTTAAAAGCTACCAACCCAAAAGCCCACCTCCCAACAAACCATTTATAATATATATATATATATATATATATATATATATATATATATATATATATATATATTGTTACAACATTCACTCTTCATACTAAATTTAATTCCCAAAAACTTTCACCTTTTGTCTAATTTAAAACTAACAGGCAAGAACCCTAACTGTGCCCCCAAGCAATCCACGACTAATAATGACCCCTGATGTTTCCGACCCCCGGTAACTGCAAGTCTACATCCGCAACAACGCAAGAAATCATCTTCATTTGGATCTAATCCTCCAATTCGTCCGTCTCCTTATCGGCTAACTGCTAAATAATTTACATTATCATCGGGTTGTTTTTTTATTGTGTAAAATTTATCTTCATCCATTTATTGACTAATGCTATTTTTTTGTCTAATTGCTTTATAAAAAAATCGATGAATGATGGTGTCATTAGTCATACATTCAGACTTTTAGGAAAAATGTATGTATTATTATGAAATTTCAATCTAGCCCACCCGAAAAAAAAATCCAGCCTCCATCCTTGCCTAAACACTGGGAACGGTTAAAATCTAACCACTCAACTCGTGCCACGCCACTTACAAGCACACCTAACATGCGATCTTTAAGTATATCCCCTTGAGTGCTTTTGACATGGTCCAGATTGACAACCGCACACATGACACTCACACAACAGAGCTTCAAGCAAAAGACCACCTCACCGTATGGTTCATGTCGATCTCCAGGTATCATTTGTCGATACTTATATAAGTGATTAGAGCTCGGTCTCTGCCCAGTAGAGCTCGACCTCATCTAAAGGGAGCTTAGTAGCTATGCTCAAAGATATAAATACCCTTCATTTATCAGCCTGATATGTTCATATCCCCAACAAAGGATCTCAACGAGTGTATACATTATCATTCCCCACAACGCACACTGCACATTTCTTCCATACCTTCAGCCCACTTCTGGATCAAATGCATTGGGTAAAACTCAATCATACTCCTGACATAATTACTCCGACACACCATATATTGTGGTCGGACCCCCAACCTCACTATGAACGGTCTCTATAAAGGGACCCTCTCCTCTACAAGAAGATAACATGACTTCATACTTAGTAACTTTCTTTTTAGATTACGTATTTCCACCTTAGAGTCAAATTATTGGCTTGAGCGTCGGTATGTTTTCCAATAGGAGAACTCCAGGGAAAATTGGAAAATTGGTCCTGTAACTTGTCTTACTAAGGATTTTAGTCCTACTCCTGCTCCGGTGAGGAAAATACTCATCTAAGTTGTTTTTTTTAAATAGTCATACCCGCCAGATAACACTGACTAGGCACCAGATTCTTTTAAAATTGCTTACGTGGATCCTATGTGGCTGTGGGTCCCATTTCTCATCCATTTACTAAAAAACCCCATTTTTCACCACTTATAAAAGATTGATACAAGAAAGATTCAAACACGCATCTGACGATGTCCGGAATAGGGCATGCCATGTGTCACTCAGATAATATGCGGTCGAGCTCAAAGCGGGTAATCTAGCCTAATAATCTTAACCGACCAACGCAGTAGGTCGGTCGAGGCTCGCTTCAAGATAGGTATGTACAGACCGAACAGGTTTAAGGAGCTCGAGGCAGGTCGGACTGAGCTTTCCTTAAGATCCAAAGCAGTCAAATAAGGTAATTATGGAAAGAATCTGTGGTCATTAAGACTCTGATTTGAACAATCAGATAAACCAGTAATTATCCTTAAAAATCAGGGTAAATATGAATTAATCCTTAGGGATTAAGAATCCTAATACTTGCAGGACAAGTAAATGGGTGAGACACCCCCTATTTAAACAATCCCTAAGGAACTACGAATGACTTGATTCCAATACACTAATTGGATACGTAGGCAACTTGAGAGCAAACTCTTAGGCTCAGTCTTAACCTAATACACAAATATTCTTGCATATGCATAATCCTAGTCTTTGAATCTTGATAATTGTCTCTAGATTGGTTTAAACCTAGATTTGATACCCGGCAGGATCAGACTCCGTCAATTTGCGCTAAAAGGAGGGGCTTTCTATTGGCAACTTTATCAAGATCAATATCACGAACAATGGAGCAGACTCCGTCAATATGCACCTCCTTGTTCACCGAGCACATTGACAATTTTCAATGGCCTGTGGGGTTTAAAATTCCAAAGATTTAACCATACGACGGATCTAAGGATCCTCACGATCATATGCATCAGTATCTATCGCATATGAACCTTTTTAACGCGCCGGACGAGATGATGTGTAAGACTTTCCCTGCACTCCTCACGGGCAGTGACCGTGAATGGTTTAGGAATCTACCGCCAAGATCGATCTCCGATTTCGGGACTCTAACTAGGAAGTTCGTACATGCCTTCATTGCAGCTAGGCCCTTCTAGAGGAACCCGACGTATCTTATGACCATAAGGCGGAAACCCGGAGAAACCTTGTAGCAATATATTAAGAGATTCAATAAAGAGTTCGCTCAGGTCAGGGACATGGATGATCGTCTTCTTTCGTAGCAGGACTACGGAAATGGCGGTTGTATGCAAAACTAAATAGCACTCTCCCACGTTCAATGGAAGAATGTCTAGACGTGGCATACAAACATTGTCAGGGAGAGGAAGCCAATAGGCTAAAACACAAGTAAGAAAGAGGAGAATCCAAGAGAGACAAGTCCGAGGATAAAGACAGGAAAAGAAAGCTGGTATGGGACCGTATGAATACACCGATCTCGGAGCGGCTCGGTAAAAAAAGAGTCTTATAAGAAAGAGACTTCATCCCGTTAAACCGATCACGTGAGTAGGTTCTCATGATAATGGAAAGAAAGGGTTTGGCATGAACCCCAACCCCCATGAGGGGACCTCATGAAAAGAGGGATCCCAATAAGTATTGTAAGTATCATCAATACATTGGGCACGAATCGGAGCAGTGCCGTGATTTACAGAGAGATATAGACACAGCGGTTATGGAGGGAAGGCTAGACGAGGCTATAGATCGGTCTCAGAACAATGAGCCATGAGGTCGGCGCGCGTTCAAGCGCCGAAAATTTTATCAAGATAGAGGTCAGATCGATGCACCCCGACACCGAAGAGATCCCTCTCCTGACCATGACGGTCACATAGAAAATCGCCCTGTGAATAGTATCAACACAATTGTGGGAGGTCTGACTAGAGTCACCCGACCAGAGGGGAGGAGCAACGGTAGTTTGGCTACTATTACCATTTTTAGTAAAAGGCAGAGGCTTTCCGGAGAGGTACTCTATGGTCCATAGGACCACTTTCCTTTGGTCACAAACAATGAAGGATTAATCATTAAGGTGGTTATTAATCGTAACACGGTAAAACAAATTAGTGTGGATACCGGAAGCGCAGTAAATTTTTTATATTAATTAGCCTTTCACGTGATGAAGTTGCAGGACTCCGAGCCGACGTCAGCCCCCTTTGTTCAGCTTTGCCATTCCCCCAGTGTATCCGACGGGGACAATTAATTTACCTACGACTTTCAGAAGAGAACCAAAGGGCAGGACCCTTATTGTTGATTATTTGGTTGTCAAAGCCCCATCTGTGTACAATGTCATAATGGGACGAACAACCCTTATCGATCTGCGGGCTGTAATCTCGCCGGCCCACATCAGCATGAAGTTCCCAACCATGGAAGGGTCGGTGGAAGTAAAAGGGGACGTGGAAGCAACCAGGAGTTGCTACACAGCCACTGTTAACTGCAAGATAATGGTTTATCAAGTCTTTATCGACGAGCTGCTCCCGGAAGACGAAGAAACATGGTCTTCCAAGGATCATGTAGAGTATATTGTCCTTTGGGAAGACAGGGAAGATCACATAGTCTCGGTGGGTAAATTGATACCCGAAGAACACATAACGTCACTTATCAATTTGTTGAAAGAAGTTAAAGATGTTTTCACATGGAGAGCAGACAACATGCCTGGCCTGTCACCAGAACTGGAAGTTCACAGGTTGAATGTAGACCCGAACAGGATGCCTGTGTGGCAGAAGAAAAGACCCTTCGCCCAAGAGCGAATCGACGTAATACAAAAGGAGGTAACAAAGCTGCTGCAAGCAGGGATCATCAGAGAAGTCAAATACCCAGATTGGTTAGCAAACCAAGTCATGGTCAAGAAACCAGATGGGAGCTGGAGGATGTGTGTAGACTTTACAGACTTGAACAAGGCCTGTCCAAAAGATTGTTACGTGTTGCCCAAAATTGATAGGCTAGTGGACTCTACGGTGGGATTTGATGTGTTTGCCTTTTTAGACACATAAAAAGGGTATCACCAGATCGCTATGGCACCTGAAGATGAAGAAAAGACCGTATTTACTACAGAGTTTGGAATTTTTGTTATGTCATGATGCCTTTTGGTCTAAAGAACGCAAGAGCAACATACCAAAGAGTGGTGAGCAAGATTTTCAGGTCGCATATCGGCCGATGTATGGAAGTTCACATAGATGATATTTTAATTAAGAGCATGCCTCTTGATGAGTATTTACTTGATGTTAGAGAAGTTTTGAGAGTACTCAGAATAACCCAGATGAAGCTTAATCCTAAGTAGTGCACCTTTGGGGTCAGACCAGGAAAGTTCCTAGGTTACATGATTTCTAAGAAGGGGATCAAAGCAAATCATGATAAGATAGAGGCTTTGAAGAACATGCCCCCGCCAAAAAGCATTAAGTAGGTGCATAGATTGACCGGATGAATGGCCGTCTTGAGTAGATTCTCGTCTAGATCAGCACATCATGCTCTACCCTTCCTCAAGATCTTGAGGAAGGCTACTCCATTCCAATGGGATGAAGAATTCCAGAGGACTTTTGATGAACTGAAGGCTTACTTAGCCAAGCTGCCGACCTTGATATCTCTTTAAGAAGGGGTTATCCTACTGGTCTATATCTCTGTTTGTGGTGAAACAGTTAGTGTAGTGTTACTAAATGAGGAAAAAGGCACTCAACATCCTATCTTGTTTATAAGTAGAGCCCTCCATGGGCCTGACGGTATTCCCCCTCAGAGAAATTGTTGTTAGCACTGGTCCACGCCTCAAGAAAGTTGAAGCCTTACTTTTAGGTGCATCTTGTGGTAGTGAAGGATCAGCCACTAAGGCAAATATTGGCCCAACCTAATACGTCGGGCCGGCTAGCAAATGGGTCATCGAGCTGGCGTAATACGATTTGGAGTTTCAGCCACGAACAGTAATTAAAGCTCAAGCTCTGGCAGATTTTTTTGCTGAAGGAACTACAATCACAATCAGTCATGATGACTCGATCTACGCTAGCTGAGGAGCAGTGGTCCCTGTACGTAGATGGCGCGTCGAACAAAGACAGGGCATGAGCAGGTCTCCTACTCATTAGCCCAAAAGGAGAAGAGTTCGCATATGCCCTACGTTTCAGTTTTCAGACGACTAATAATGAGTCCAAGTATGAAGCATTGATCACTGGTCTGAGTTTGGCCGCAAAGCTCGTAGCACAGAACTTACAGGTACTCGGTGACTCCCAGTTAGTAGTCAACCATCTTAAAGGCGAGTATGAAGCTAAGGAATAACCGATTAAAAAATACCTGGTTAAAGTACAAGAGCTATTACGATATTTTAAGAAGGTCCGAATTGAGAAGATCTCAAGAGCCCAAAAGAAGAGAGCTGACGCCCTCTCAAAATTAGCATCAACTTTACTATCTGACAAAAAGGTGATGGTTGAACTGTTAGAAAGACCTAGTTATGACACACCGAAAGCTTTGCCGGTCAGCCAAAGAGGCACTTGGATGGACTCCATTACTTCTTATCTCAAAGACGGCGTTTTTCCCACAGATAAGCTCCTAGCTTGGAAGCACAAGTTATTATCCACCAGGTATTCACTTTTTGAAAAAATCTTATACATAAAATCATTCATAGCACCTTGGCGGAGGTGTGTAACAGAGAAGAAGGGAAATTATCTCCTTCGAGAAATCCATCAAGGAATATGTGGTAATCACTCCGGAGCTCGGACCTTGGCCCGTAAATGTCGGTTATTTGGCTACTATTGGCCGAGCATGTTATCAGAAGCCAGGGAGTTAGTGCAAAGATGCAAGTCATGTTAGGTTCTTGACAACCTTTCACATAGACCTTCCTAATCTATGATTCCCAGCGCGTCTCCATGGCCCTTTTATCAGTGGGGGTAGACTTGGTCGAGCCTTTAACCCGAGCTCCAGGGAATAATAGATTTCTTGTGGTGGCAGTGGACTACTTCACCAAGTGAATTGAGGCAGAGCTTTTAACAGCAATCACAACTTAAAATATACAAAAGTTCATTTGGAAGAATATAGTCCATAGATATAGAATCCTAAGAATATTGGTCTCGGATAATGGCACCCAGTTCGAAGATCGGACGGTCAGGGAATGGTGTGCCAAACTACAGATCGCGCAACACTTCACTTCTGTAGGCCAACCACAGGCGAATGGCCAAGTGGAACAAAGTAATAGGAAAATCAAGGTTCGCCTAAAAAAGAGACTTGAAGAAGAAGGAACAATTTGGGTTTAACATCTACCCAACATATTATGGGCATACCGAAATACGCCAAACATAGCAACAGGAGAAACACCTTTTTCTCTATCTTATGGATGCAAAGCAGTAATACTAGCAGAAGTCGGGCTACACTCACCTCGTACCGAGTTCTATGCACCAGACGAACATGAAACCGAGCTGAGGCATGCAAAAGACGACCTAGAGGAAGCTCGATAGGTGGCTTTCATTAGAATGGTCAAGTATAAACAACGAATATCGCAGTACTACAATTCCCACGTCAAACATTCTTACTTTAGAGAAGGGGATTTGGTGCTGCGCAAGAATGAAGTAAGCAGGCAAGGCCCACAAGGAAAGCTTGAGCCGGGAGGGCCCATACAAAGTGGTAAAGGTCCATGGCAAGGGATCTTACCAGCTAGCAGATTCTAATGGTAGGACAATTCCTCGAAATTGGAATGCCGACAACCTACGAAGGTTTTATGCCTAGGACAGGTTCTGAGCAAATTTTAATTTTCTATGTACTTATATTTTGAATCAGTCACAATTTGTGACATTTAATAAGATTCTTCTATTTTTGCGATTCAAATGCTTTAAATAAAGTTACAGAATAATCTCGTAGGAGGGCTAGGTAGCCACCCACTTAATCCTCAAAGGTAGACTCTAGCCGAATTCGGATAAAAATTAAAAGGTTAGTCTTCAAGGAAGACTCTAGTCGAACCCCGTAAGATGGACTAAAGTTAAAAGTTTAGTCTTCAAGGAAGACTCTAGCCGAACTCCGCAGGACGGATTATATTTAAACGGTTAGTCATCGAGGGAGACTCAAGCCGAACTCCGCAGGACGAGTTAAAATAAAAAGATTAGTCTTCAAGGAAGACTCTTGTCCAACTCCACATAACGGATAATACTTAACAGTTAGTCCACAAGAAAGACTAAATGAAATAAAAACTCATATCAACAAAAAGGAGACAAAGCTCATACGCTATAACCATTATTTATAAGTATGCCATATGAGGACTGAAAGGTGTCCCATATGCCATAATAGGGTGCAATATAGGCATACGACAGGATAAACATAAAAATGATGATGATAAATGCTGAAGAGAAACAGTAGAGATAAGTCTTACAAAGATTACTCCATACAAAGACCTTTTTTGAAGGGATTTTAAAAAACAAAAGATGTCCAAGGCAAGATGAATAAAAAAGAAGTTATTCTAAGCGTCTGGCACTGGGGTATGATGCTCGGATGGAGGAATAGCAGAAGAAACAATAGCAGCAGAAGGGGCAGATATAACTGCTGGGCGGGGATATAGCGACACTATATCTTTTCCCTCCCGAAACTCCCTCAAACTCTTTTCATAAAGCGCTCCAGAGCCCATTTATACTTGGTCTTGTTGGGTAAGGTCCCAATATCAAGATCGGCAAACTGGGTCGTAGCAGTGTCAACACCCAGGGTCAAGCCATAGCACAAAACCGGGGTCATCTGTAGGGCTGAGCTTGGGTCGGGTTGGGTTCGTTTGGGTTGGGTTTTTCATAGTATTGATCGGGTTGGATTAAAAAAATACTAACCCAAGCCAAACCAAATTATTAGAAAACCCAATGGTTTGGTTCGGGTTGGTTTCGGGTTGGGTTAGGTTGTGTTTCGGGTTTTAAGACATAAGCAATGTATTTATAATCAAACTTTTATGTAATAAAATCCACACATGTATTCCATCGAAATTCAAATTTTTTACCACATGTCAATAGAAAACAATATTTAAACACAATTGTTTTCGTAGACATCATATTACGAATCCAATAATCTATGACACAACCAACAACATATAGAGATAGTAACTAAGAACAATATTTAAACATTAAGCAAATCATACATGAAAATATTAAAGTAAAAGAAATGATCCATGATTCATTCGAAAAAATATTATATTCATCAATTAGTCATTTTAGTCTAATTCTACAATCCTACATATGTTTCTTCATTTTTCAATCATCACACCACAAGAATAAATGTTGATCGAAAATGAATAGCAATAAACCTTTTCATTAGCTATCAATAGGATTATCTATTGTAATGTCTTTCGGGTTGGGTTGGGTTGAACCGAAGAAAAAAAATAAAAACCCCCAAAGCAACCCAATAGCATTCGGGTTGGGTCAAATACCCACCCAAAATTTTTGGTTTCAACTAGGTTGGGTTATTTTGGGTTGGTTCGGTTTGACTTTTGGGTTGGTTCGGGTTTATTGGGTTTTTTGCTCGGCGCTAGTCATCTGCAACTTCCAAGCAGCGGTGCAGTCCTCAGAATCCTGGTACCCTTGAATGGCTTGTGTAATTAGACCAGGAATGGTAGCATCTTGATCTGCATTCTCAGCTCGGAGCTGATCCACAGTCTCCTCTAGTCCAACCACTAGTTGAAGTAGTTTACCATTCTCAGCTCCAAGACTATTGCCCTGAATCTTATAAATCTCTAGCTCAGACTCTTTGGCTGTGAGTTGACTCTTGAGCTCTTCTACTTCCTTCTTACGAACCTCGGCTAGTTCCTTGTGCCTGGCCCGGCTAGTAGATCGGGTAAAAATTCTCTCCTCCAGCTTGGATTGGATGGTAGTTGACTTGGCCAATCTTTCAAAAAATGCCTGCCCAATCCGGGTCCCCTGTAAGGAAAAAAGAGCCCATGTAAAAAAAAGAAAAGAGAGAGAGAGAGAGAGAGAGAGAGAGAGAGAGAGAGAGAGAGAGAGAGAGAGAGAGAGAGAGAGAAGGGGAAAGAATATGATAACTCACCCTTTCTATGGTCGCGAAACCTTCCTCGGATAGCTGCAGGTCTATTAGCTCCGTAAAGGCTTTCACCGGTTCCGGTCCACAGAGAGCACGCTTTCCTGAGCTTTTAGCTTCCCTTTCTGACCGTCCTCTCTTATCTGGTCTCTCCTGCGGACTCGCCCTAGATCGGGGGCGGCGTACCAGCTTATGTTGAACCTCTTCTTCATGATCGGACCCATCTAGATGTATGCGATCGAGCCAAACTCCTTGGTCAACCTCGTCAGGATGCCCAGAAAGAGCCCGAACTGCAGCAGCGCTCAAAACTGTATTCTCTAGTTGGTGTGCAGGGTGTTCCGGACTGTGGGTCCTCTGTATGCTCTAGTTGGGGTCAGCTTGATCATTCCCAACATCTTCCACTTTCTCATCATCAGCCATGAGAGAGGATAGATCTACCATTGCATGAAAAGAGAAAGATGATGCGTTATATGGTGAACAAGAAAAGAATGTACATATACCATGTAAGGGGAAAAAGGGAAATCCTACGAGCATTCCACTCCTCATCCTCAAACTCAACATAAGGGTCTAAGCCCGCATCCTCCAGCCGAGCTGCGGCGATGATTTCTTAAGAGAGCTTTTTCACATCCACCGCTATACTCGCCTTACGGATATCCTTCAACAGTTTTATGCTAACATCATTGGGACAAGCGTCTCTCCCGAGCTCCGACGTTTTCCATCTACCAGGTTCAGGCTGGCCCTCATGGCAAAGGAAAATGAAGTTACCTTTCCATTGCTTAATTGATTTGAGTCTCATTTCGGCATGATGTAGACATCTTTTAAAGGACTCGAACGATGAGAGGGAAATAGTACCACCCATTCAAATCTTTCACTTTCTTGTGTTGGAAAAAGGATCTAAATAAGGGGACTGTAAATTGTGTACCGAGAAGACGACAGCAGAGACAAACCCTAGAATGGCTCTAAGTCCGTTCGGGGCAAGTTGGGCGCTTCCTAGACCGTAATGGCGTAGTACGGCAAAGTGAGCCAGACAAAAGGAGCCTGAGCCCTATCTCAAAATACTCCAAGTATACGATATGAAACTCCTCTGGAGGATTATGAGCATAGAGGTGTGGGGCCGAAGGGAAGCAAGGAGCATACCTCACTCTGTCTATACCATATGTCTCACATGCCTTATCCAACTCGGCCTGAGTCATAAGAGAAGTAACACCGTGACTACCAGTGGCTGATCTAAGGGCCATATATGCTTTCAGTGATAGCAATAAGGGAGAGGTTTCAGATGGAAGCCTGGGGGCTAATGCGGATGCAGTGAATCGAGGGTTTATGATTAGATGTTCAAAACATCTTCTACTCGGAAAAGCTGTAATAAGAGGAGGAGGGTCTAAAGGTATGGATGGGGGTTGGTCAACCTCAGACTCAGAATCAGACAACGAAATAAATTCCCTTTCAACAGAGCTACTGGTAGTTGGAAATACCCTTATTAACTAAGACAAAACGAAAAAGAAGCAAGGAAAAATGCTTACTTGATCAATCGGAAAGTAGGAGAAGGGAGAGTGTCCAGTGAAATCAAATCTTTAGCTTGTGATATAGCAGGTGATATGAAACGGTCAATATGATATGAATGATATTATAACCCCATAAAACGCCTCAAATCCCGTCCAAGCACATTGATAACTGCCCCCACTAGAGTATGGATCGAAACGCCTCGACTTCTGCACGGTATGACATAGTCCTAATGGTTAGGTGGTAGGGTCAGCGGTCATATTACTTCCCAAGAATAAAACACGTAGCGGGAACTCCACTAATGACCGACTAGACCTGCCCAAGAAGGGATAGTTAGGTCTGGAGGGCTTATGATGATGTCCGAAATAGGGCATGCCACGTGTCACTCATATAATATGAGGGTCAGAGCTACAGACAGGTAATCCAGCCTAATAATCTTAACCGACCACCGCTGGTCGGTCAGGTCGAGGCTCGCCCCCATGATAGGTATGTACGGACCGAACAGGTTTAAAGAGCTCGACGGAGGTCGGACTAAGCTTTCCTTAAGATCTAAAGCAGCCAAATCAGGTAATTATAGAAAGAATCTAAGGTCATTAAGACTATGATTTGAACAATCAGATATACCCGTAATTATCCCTAAAAATTGGGGTAGACGTGAATTAATCCTTAGGGATTAAGAATCCTAATACTTGCAAGACAAGTAAATGGGTGAGACACCCCATATATAAACAATCTCTAAGGAACTACGAAGGACCTGATTCCAATACACTGATTGGATACGTAGACAACTTGAGAGCAAACTCTCAGGTTCAGTCTTAACCTAATACACAGATATTCTTGCACATACATAATCATAGTCTTTGAATCTTGATAATTGTCTCTAGATTGGTTTAAACCCGGATTTGATACCCGACGGGATCAGACTCCGTCAGCGTCCTTATAGTAGAAGTCCAAGCACTTTGCCATCCGAGGTAAAGTTTCATTATGTATATTGTGACACAACTTATTACATATGCAACCTATTTCCGCAACAATATCTTCCAATCATGCTATAGCTATTAATTCTTGCATAAACAACTAAATAATCCATTATTCACACATAATTTGAACAAGACATTTCAAATTAAGATTGAACATTCTCAAAAAAGCTAAAAAAATATTATTGATTCTGATAGATTTAGGTGAATAACAAAACAATTGTCATTAAGGAAACGATAAGTTTACAATAGGCTTATATACAGAGCCACGAAGGCTATAAACGGAAATACAAATAATAATATAAATCTATCGTCTAATACGCTCCCTCAAGCGGACGGAGCTGAGCGAAGGCCAAGCTTGGAAATGAAAGTAGAGAATTAGAACCGCGGCAATGGCTTGGTAAGAACATCTGCCAACTGGTCTGCAGCAGCGATACGAGCAACACGAACAAGACATCGCTCAACATGCTCACGAATAAAGTGATAGTCAATAGCCACGTGTTTCATTCGTGAGTGAAAAACTGGATTTGCACTGAAGCTTTGGATGCAGAGAAGGCAAAGAGAGCTTTGGAAGACCACAGATAGGCTCCATCACTGACTTGTCCTTGGTGCAGGCATTTGCTCGTCTTCAAATCCTTCACCAAAAATGAATCAAGTAAGAATTCAATAGATACAGAATTGTCCTGACAAAACTTTTGGACAGAGAGTAAATTACGAGAATGGGAAGGTACACAAAGCACTTGATTTAATTTGAAAGAGGAAAGAGAAGTAGAGCCAATGTGAGTGATAGCCAAAGAGCTACCATCACCAATGACTATACGGTCCATACCTTGGTAAGGGGAGTGAAGAGAGAGCAAGATGAGTTCCTGTGTCATGTGGTGAGAGGCACCACTATCAAGCATCCACGGAGCAGAAGGATCAGAGTACTGCACAGGATAACTGGAAGTAGCATGCTGAGCAACATGAGCATGGGGAACCTGTGGAGGCCGAGAGCTGCCTTGGTTACGGGTTGGGCGGGGAAGATTGTTGTAGAGTGGATAAGTGGTGCAACGAGTAGCAACATGACCTTGGACACCACAAAGTTGGCAGAAGCCCTGATAGCCTTTGGAATTATGAGTAGATGTATTTTTGGATAAGTGGTTGGGGGAGGAGAAGGCTGTTGGGGTCTCGGGTAGAGGGGTGGAGGGGGGAGGGCCTTGCGGCATGATGGGTGGTGGAGGCCGAGGTGTTTGGGGATAAGGGGAATAGGATGTATTGGGTGAGACATGCATAGGACGGGGTTGATGATAGGCAGGTAAAGCTGTGTACGCAGGGGGTGCAACAGACTGACTTTGTGCATTAGCAAATTCTCATGTAACAATGGCATAAAGATAGTATCATCACGAGCCTGAATGGCACTCACAAGATCCTTATATTCACTACCAGGATTTTTTAAAACTATCTCAACTAATTCATCTCGAGCACTTTAGCATCTCTAGAGACGCTAGATCATCCATAGCGATTTTAATGGCAGTGAAATATTGAGAGATTGACATCGTACCTTTAGCAATAGAGTGTAAACGCAGCCTGAGATGTCTAACACGGCCCTTACTCTGTTTCCCATACGTGTTAGGAAATCACTAGTTTAACGCAAATGAATTTAAAATTTGATTTCCTTTTCTAGATCGTTCTTCGTTTAATGCAATAAACACGTTAAGTAGTTTGACGGTTATACCTTAGATGATCTACAAGATCATCGCTTTGACCGCCAACGGAGAGTAGTTCAATGCGCAAGCCGCCCACGCGTCCGGCCTCTATCGCTAATCCACACGAACCCCTCGCCGAATCCTCCTTGGATTGCTATCGGAAAAACTCCGTCGCTAGATCGGACTTTTTCTTCCTCACAAACTCACTATGGAGAGCTCTCTATTTTACACAAGAATTATGAACTCTTGCAATTGTGATGTGTAAAAGAGCTTGACACCCACTTCCTTTTATGTAGGAGGTGGCGCCCATATGTAGTGTGGAGAGAAGAAAACCTTTTTCTAATAAAATAAGGAAAATCAATTAGATTGATTTATCTCTTTAATTATTTTATTTTGTCAATATCATATATTGATTATAATTATCTTATTACCATAAATCTATTTTGCAAAATCAATTAATATCCTATATTAATATTATGGCAATATTTATTAATTAAAGTGCACAATCCAAGTGTATCTCATACACTCAAAAGTGGCGCCCCATTAGTCAACAAATTGACTTCCGGAATATTCTTTAATTAATATAATTTATATATAATTAATATCTTGTATTTTATTTATTCATAATAAATAAATACCACCATATTAATTTACCACTATAACATTTATAGTCTAGAGATAAACTTTCCTTATTTGGTTAACAACTATATAACCGCATTTTAATCCGACTCGATGTTCATATGTGTGTGACCCGATAGGCTTCGAATATGTTGGTCGAAGACACAAAGTGCAATTTACTAAAATGCCCTTTATACCTAACGATCACGGGATAGCGTCTAGCAACACACCGTGACCCCAATCATCGGAAGAGTCAAAAGCAATGACTACTACCTTTCATGTGAAGCGATTATCGTGTAACTTACAATCCTATCGGCCAGTAATAATATCCATACGATCGTATCTCGAGTGTCAATACATTGACGATCGTATCTTATAATCCGGATATCATGCTCTCGGAATAACACATTTACTCCCACTTTGCAAAGATTCTCGAGAGCTAGACATTCCTTATAAGAAGGCCATTTCGGATATTCGATCCCAATCATAGGATACGCGATTCCCGGACGACCAATCATGTATACTCCGCATGCTTCAATATCATACCCAATCACTACCGCATGATCGCCCCGTGGTTAGGAGAAATCTCAATAGTGTCAAAGCATGACAATCCACACCGTGATGCCATGAAGACTCCGGTCAAAAGGATAATTACACAACCGCCACATACCGTGACACTTAATGTAAGTGGGTCGGGTCCTAACGACGCATTCTCTAATACACGCCCACGCATACCCAAGTGTCCCTACACTTCGATGAAGCGAGATCTATCCCTATCTTCTAAAAGATAGAAGACATCCAATACGTGCTAGTCTGATTATACTATCAATGTCCCATTTGATAATACATAAGACTAGAGACATTTAAGTACCAACCTTGTTATAGTGATTAGAGATCCCATCAACCATAATCACTATCATGGTTTCTCTATCACAGATTGATACTAGGGACGTTACTATATATATATACAACAAATAATATGAAGACAAACAATATAAAGTTATTACATGAACTAAATAGACTGTAAACGACCCGACCTGGTCGGATCCGGTCCAACCCGATTGGGTTTAGGACACCTTTCCAACAATCTCCCACTTGGCCTAAAGCCAATCACCCATATGCCTAAGCCCGTGCAAGTGAACATGTTTCTCATGCTTAGCTTGAGACAATGCCTTGGTTAACGGATCAGCTATGTTATCATCCGTGTGGACTTTCTCTATCTTTACATCTCCTATATCTACTATCTCTCTAATCAAGTGATAGCGCCGTAGCACATGTTTGGACTTCGATGAGACCTTGGTTCCTTTGATCGAGATATCGCTCCATTGTTATCACAAGATGCAGGCACTGGACCTTCAATGGAGAGGAACCATACCAAGTTCGGTGAATGAACTTCTTCATCCAAATCGCTTCCTTTGCCGCCTCCGAGGCTGCTATGTATTCGGCTTCCGTTGTAGAGTCCGCAGAGTCTCCTCGCTGGAACTCTTCCACCATCTGCTCCGCCATTAAGCGTGAAAACAAATCCAGATTGTGACTTGAAGTCGCCCTGTGGGCTTGGAACCGGCATCTATGTAACCTCGTAATACTAAATCATCGTTCTCGAAAACCAGGAACATATCCCAGTGACGCCTCAAGTACTTAAGGATATTCTTGACAAACAATCCAAGTGACCATCACCTGGATTGGGTGGTACCTACTAGTCATACTAAGAGGGTACGAGATGTCCGGTCTTGTGCATAACATGGCATACATGATAGACCCGATTGCCGGGAAGCATAAAGGACTTTACTCATTTGTGCCTTTCCTCCTCTCGTCTTAGGACTCATTCCCTTTGGATGTAGACCCCTATGTGACATGGGCAAACAATCCTTTCTTGATCGCTCCATGTCGAATCTCTTCAAGATCTTGTCTATGTAGGTGGATTGCGATGGATCAAGCAACCTTTTAGATCTATCTCTATAGATCTTTATTCCTAGAATATAGGTCGCCTCACCCAAGTCCTTCATTGAGAAGTTCTTGGATAACCAAGCTTTGACTGATTGTAACATAGGCACATCATTCCCTATGAAAGCGAGTATGTCATCCACATAAAGCACTAAGAACACAATGGCACTCCCACTAACCTTCTTGTAAACACATTGTGGCTCATCTTCATTCTTGATGAAATCAAACTGCTTTTGATTATCTCATCAAAGCGAAGATTCCAACTCCGAGAAGCTTGCTTTAATCCATAAATGGATCTTTGCAGTTTACACACCATCCTGGCGTCATTGGTTGTGAAACCCTTAGGCTGTGTCATATACACTTCCTCGTAGACAGTGTTCCGTTAAGGAAAGCCGTTTTCACATCCATCCGCCGATTTTCGTAATCATGGTATCCGCAATAGCGAGCAAAATTCTAATGGATTTTAACATGGCAACAGCGTAAAAGGTTTCGTCATAGTCAACTCCTTGTCTTTGCTTATAACCCTTTGCCACCAACCTAGCCTTGTAGGTGGTCACGTTGTCCGCCCATGTCGGTCTTTCTCTTAAAGACCCATTTACACCCTATGGGAACTATTCCCTCAGCGGATCAACTAATTTCCAAACTTGGTTGTCTTTCATGGATTCCATTTCGTAATTCATGGCTTCTAGCCATTTCTCTTTGTCATGCCTTAATAGCACTTCCTCATAAGTTCTAGGGTCCTCATCTTCCATGAGATACACGCCAGTTGTACTTTCGGGTTCACGGCGTTCCTCGGTGGATCTTCGAGGTGCTAGTGTCCACGGTAGAGGCCGGTGTCACATCCGTGTGTGGCAAGTCCTCTACTCCGCCAACCGACTATTATCCGTAAGTGGTTCTCGAATTTCTTCAAGATCAATTTTACTCCCACCGACCCTATCCGTAATAAACTCTTTCTCCGTAGTGGCGATCCCCGGCAACAAATACCTTTTGTTCCTCGGGATGGTAAAATTGGTACCCTTTGGTTTCCCTAGGATATCCCACAAATAGACATTTGTCGACACTGGCTCTAATTTGTCGTGCATCATCCGCTTCATGTAAGTCGGACAACCCCAAGGTTTTAGATGATCTAGGCTCGGTTTTCTCTTAGTCCATACCTCGTATGGCGTAGAGTCAACCGTCTTTGATGGAACTCGGTTCGGTGTATAGATGCGGTTTCTAGAGCATACCCCAAAACGATTTTGGAAGAGCTGCGTAGCTCATCATGGATCGCACCATGTCTAACAAGGTGCGGTTCCTCCTCTCGCACACGCCATTCATCGTATGCTCCGGGAGGAGTCCATTCGAGTAGAATCCCATTCTCCTTCAAATAATCTTGAAACTCTCCATCTAGGTATTCTCGCCTTTCGATCGGACCGAAGTGTTTTGATTTCTTTACCTAGTTGTTTCTCCACCTCACTTCGAATTCCTTAAACTTTTCAAGGCTTGATTTAAACTTCATTAAGTATATATAACCATAGCGAGAATGGTCATCATGAAGGTGATAAAATAAGAGTATCCTCCTTTGGCTTGAATTGACATTGGGCCACACACATCATCGTATGTATGAGCTCAAGCAATTCATTGGATCTTATCCCTTTGCCACCTGAAAGGTGAATTTGTCATCTTGCCAAGTAAACAAGCTTCACATACGTCAAACGATTCGTGAATCGAATTGATCCAACATTCCATCTTTATGGAGCTTGGAAATGCGATTCTTATTTATATGGCCAAGTCTACAATGCCATAAGTAGGATTCATTCAAGTCATTTGTTTTGGCTTTCTTGTCATTTATATTAAGTACGCCAACATTCATATCTAATATGTAGAGACCATTGCTAAGTATGCCGATTCATAAAAGATTCCATCACGTGAAAAAGAACAACATTTATTCTCAAACGTAAATGAAAAACCATCAACATCTAATGCGGAAATAGAAATAATGCTCTTCGTAAGAGCGGGAACAAAATAACAGTTATTAAGTTCTAGTACTAGCCCACTGGGCAATGAAAGAAAATAAACTCCTACGGCCAAGTAAAGAACACTTGCTCCATTTCCAACGCTGTAGGTCCACCTCTCCTTTCCTCGGATCTCTAGTTCTTCTTAGTGCCTGCATATTCAGACAAATATGAGAACCACAACCAGATCTAATACCCGGTGGTTAGACTTAGAAGAAGCAATATTGATCTCAATCATAAATATACGAAGTCGAAGCATCGAATGCTTCTTCTTGGTACTCAAGAAGCCTTTGCGTTTCTCCTCCAATGTCCGGTCTCACCGCAATGGAAGCAAGCATCCTTGGATTTGTCTTTCGCTATCTTAGGCGTTGGCTTGGTGTAGCCTTCGCTTTCTTGGACTTCTTTTGGGCTTTTGCCTTGCCCTTGCTCAAGTGACCAAAGAACACTTGCTTTCCCTTCCCACGGTGGCCTCGGGCAGTCTTTAACATGTTCAATAACTCCATGAGGAGCAATCTATCTTGTTCATGTGATAGTTCATCACGAATCTGCGAGAATGAATCAGTAGATTGCAGAATCAAGTCAATACTCAATTCGTTCCAATTTGTGGCTCACCTTCCCAAGCCTCTCTATGTACCCGATCATTTTAAGCACGTGTGACCCCAGCAGAATCCCAGATGCCATCTTACAACTAAGCAGGCCTTCGAGACTTCGCACTCTCTCAGTGCGAGACCGAGAAGCATAAAGTTCCTTCAGGTGGACCATGATAGAGTAGGCGTCCATAGACTCATGTCAAGTTTTCGCAGCGATTCGGAGGTGTCATAGAAGCAAGCATGATACATGTAGCATCGATCTTGTCGTAGCAAAGGCTGCTTGTTGTACTCTCGACAACATCTGCGGCACTCGAACCTCCTCGGGCTTTTCCGGTAGGGCCTCGCCCAAGACATAGCCAATCTTCTCGTGCCTCAAAACGATTTTGAGGTTTCTTTCCCAATCGAGAAAATTTGTCTCGTCAAGCTTGTTTTCGATGATAAAACGAAGGTTCAATTTGTTTGACATTTTCTACAACAATAAATAAAGATAGAATAAGTAAAGCTCATGTATAAAACCCTAAATTTGCACTTAACAAATCTATAAGGTTTTACTCCCACTAGCCAACTATTCCCTATTGGCTTTCAAGAAAATAATTCCTTTAGTGGGCAAGATCCCATCGAACTACTCCGACCCCCAACTTTGGCTGATGGGCCGAAAATAATTAAACAGGTGGACAACGATTTGTCGATCGTATCTTATACGATTCTTGTTGTTTGACTACCAACTCTTTGACAATATTTCATCTTATGAAAATAGCCAAACCCTTGCCTCTAAAATCCAAACGACCCGCTTTGGTCGGGTGGCGAGAGAATTCTTAGTCGAGTCTTAACCCCAATATTCATGAGATCTCTTTCGATCATATCTCGATAACGACGATATATACCGAGGTAGGTCAACCCCACTTTGGTGGTGAGTTGGGTCCGAACAAAGGCTCTTCACCGTCGTTATAATATGGGAGGCAATTCCGACTTGATTTTTTATGTGGGAATAATTTTAAATTAATTTGGTTTAATTATGGTCTCATCTACTATATGCATATTACTACGATATCATATAAAGTAATACATACACAACATTCGCGCATAAAATAACCGGTATGATCATGGACTTTTTCCTAGATGCGGTTTCGAATACAAACCCATTTAAAACCGGGTCACAAACCAGGGTATCTGCAACCGCCTAATAGGATCTTTATTCTTTGACGCCAATGGGTTCTTTATTTCTCCTTGGTCTTCAACTTCTTGCTCCATTCTTGTTACATAATAAATAATTACACCCGCCCGCATTACACGGAGGAGCTCGTGGAATGGGATAAATGCAAAAGTAAACTAGGTCACGTTCTTCATAACGGCCTAGGACAATTTTTCAAAACCAACATAAAGAAAACATTCACATCTATCCTATTGGTCGAGTCCATGATCAATCGGGATCCATATAATCACATTATATCTACACATCTAATCCATACAATTTTATCTTATGAAAAAGATTAAATTCTAATTTTAACTACTACTACTCATGCGTCTTTATTTTATCATGTCAAATAATTAAATAACTTTTAATTAATTATATGACTTAATCGAAAATTAAAATTAACATTTAATTTTAAATCGATTTAAATTTTAATTAAATTTGAACTATTCAAAATATAAAATTAAAATTATGAAGTCTCCTATTTGTTTCCTTTCCAAAAACTAAATTTAGCTTAGGCCTGGCCACTTTCCAAAATTTTGGAAGTGGTTTGAGCCAGCCTTTACAAATCAAATATTTGAAAGTGGCCTGAGCCTATTCCAAATCAAATATTTGGAAAGGCCAAATTATTTTAGTTCAGGTCCTGGCCACTTTCCAAAATCAAAATTT